>BTSX01000003.1:21505843-22705843 GCA_036245825.1 Pristionchus entomophagus | reverse complement strand
TTAGAGAGACATTTTTCAAAAACTCGGCAGAAAAAGCTCGTAATAGAAACAGGTCGATAGTTCAGCGGGTCACTATACGGTGGTTTCTTCCGTAAAGGAGTTATTATTGAATGTTTCCATCGTTTAGGTACCTCACAGTTATCATAGGCCTTATTGAAAATCATTTCGAGAGGTATCGATAGAGGGACTGCAATTTTCTTAATGAAATAAATGTTTATGTTATCTGGTGTTCTACACGATGAATTTTTCCACTTCTCGATCAAATTACATATTTCGTATCTATTGAAAAGTTCATCATATTCTCGTCCCACAATCAACTCTCTTTCATGAATGAAGTGAGGGGTAGTTCCATTATCTTTCGTGAAAACACTCGAAAATGCGTCTGCAAGTGCATTTGCCTTGCCATGATTAGACTCGCACAAAGTATCTTGTGCATCGATCAAGGGATCGATATTATTTCCCTTGGTGTCATGCAATTTTGATTTTATATAGCGATAAAACCCTTTTTTGTCAGCACTTGCTAAGAGTACTTTTTCTCGATTTTGTGCGTACTTTTGGAGACTTTTCGTACAAAGTTTATGAGCCCTTTCAAATTCAAGCTTGTACATTGGATCATTTGATTTTACCCATTTTTGCCAATAGAGGAATCTAAATTTCATCATTTTCTCAATATAGGATGGAATAGGGATTCCATTCAAGTTTACTCTTACCATCGGAACATGTAACTCTATCATCTGTTCAAGTATGATAAGAAGTTTCTCATACATAATATTCACACTGTCATCTGGCCGGAAAAAAGCAAACCAATTAATTCTAGCAAGAGCTGAGTTTATAAGCTCGTAATTTCCCTTAGAGAAGTTTTTTCTTGATCGAAATTTAGGAGGTTTGTGATCTATCAGTAGTTCAAAAGTCAATGTTTGATGATCAGAGTTTCCTAGCGGAGGTGTGACTTGAACATTGTTGATTAGTTTATTATCGTTTGTTAGAACCAAATCAAGAAAGTTTGTATCACGTGTTGGCAATATAACAACCTGTTGGAGGTTACACACATCTATTATATCTTTGAAATCTCCACCAATCCCTTTGTATTCAATTTTGTCATCTAGTGGCCATTTTAAAGAAGGTATATTAAAGTCTCCCATTATCACACTCGAATGTTGACAAACCATGAAGTCTTTCATTGTTTGCCACAATTTTTCACTTTCGCTTTGTGAAAGAGCAGGAATTCTATAGACCACGAAAATACGCATTAAGATTGAACTAATGTTGGCATCAAAAATAAGCACTTCATATGAGTCGTTTACTGATTCTTCGAAAACAAGTTTAGTCTCAATACTGCAATGAACGATAGCGCATACACCTCCTCCTCTTTTTCTCTTTCTATCACATCGAAGTATTTGGTATGTTTTCGCATTATCACCTAGGGTCATTCCATCAGGGATGTTTGACTTCAACCAAGTTTCTGAAAAGGAAAGAATCGAGTATTTTTGTTCATCAAGTAACATTTTAATATGATTGTGATTATTTACATTTAAAATAGAACGAATATTTGAATATAATACATGAATTTTAGGGAATTCCTTGTCCAGACATTCATCCCTTTTTAAAAAGAGTAGAAGTAATTGTTAGGCTGATTGGGAGAGAACGGGACACCGGTATTGAGCGAAGGAGAGGGGGGATGTGAATACTGAGGGGAATGGGGATAGTGAATAGGAAGAGGGGGCTGGCCGTATTGTGAGAGGGGTGAGCATGCCTGGGTCACGTCTTCTGGATAGTAGTAGTTAGACGAGACGTTATTATTGGTCCTAGTCGTAGTCTGAGCGATGCCTAGAGGGTGCGTGCTTCTACCGTAATATTGCTTCCGATGAGTACGGGAAGGAGGAGGACCATATGTGAATGGCCTCTCCTTACTCACTTGTCTCTCCTCTTTCGTCAGCGATTCTCGCAGCCACGCACGTGCACCCACTCCGAGTTCATCTTTGAGACTAGACAGCTGGTGTCTTCTTGACATAACCTGTCTCTGTATTTTAGAACTCGGTAGTATAACCTTCAGAAGTCTGCCATTACGAGGACCAGACTTTATCTCATTACCCATTCTGAACACATGCGTCGGTTTTCCCGAGACATTGAGATGATTCATAATGATCGCCACTGCTGCCCAATCACTAGCATCTCGCTGAGCGGCTTTCAGATGAGGAAACTCAGGGATACCGTACATAACGATGGCCCTATTTCTCTCAACTTGCTCCACTAGATCAAGCACTCTACTCTCACTCATCTCCTCCACATTCGAATTTGCCCTCTTATTCTCACCTCGAGAGACGGTATGAGTCGGTTGGCGCGCGGCATCAAGGATGGGAATGTGAGGCAAGCCATTCTCGACACGATCAATGGACGAGTGCATTTCAGACTGATTGCTAGAGAGATTGCACTAAAATGGGATGAGAGAGGGGAAACGAAAACTTGAAATCAATAGATGAATGATCGGCATTACGAAATGGAGCGGATACACGACAATCAGAAATGATGTCAGGAGGAGAGAGAATGACATCAAGGAAATGACCATTTAGTGAGGGGGAGGGAACAACTTGGGAAAGAGCAAGGTCGATAGAGAGATCATAAAGACACGATGATTGAGAGGATAATAGACCAGGAGACTTCCAGTTGATGTGCAAATTAAAGTCACCTAGCACAACCACTTGATACTGAACGGAAAACAGAGAAGATATTAGATCGAAAAGAGATGTATTTTGAACAGTGGTTGTGTTAGGAGGCCTGTAGACTAGAACAAAACGAGTCGGGATAAGGGCAGTAGGGGAATGGACATCAACGACTAGAATGTCACTCGAAATGCGAGAAGGAAGGGAGACTCGGGAACAAGGGAGGTGATCGCGAATAAAGAGACAAACACCTCCTCCACGACGGGGACGATCGGAACGGAATACACGGTAAGGAAAGGAGAGGAGGAGTTCAGTGTCTAGAATCTTAGAGGACAGCCAGGTCTCGGTTACAAACAGGAAATCAGGCTTGTCGAAGGAAAGAATAGCGTGGAGGTGAGGTAGCTTGTTGCAAAGGGAGCGAGCATTAAACATGGCACATGAGAACTTAGTTGGTGCTTGGGGAAGGAGAGAAGGGGTGGGGTTGACAGGCGAGACAGGTGAATTGGGAACGGAGGGCGAGAGAGCATGGGAAAACGAGAGAGGGGAGAGGGGAGGGGCAAGAAAGGGCGAGAGAGTGTGTGAAAATGAGAGAGACGAGAGAGGGGCAGGGGAAGAGGGGAATGGGGAGAGAGTAAGAGGAGAGGTCGTGGCAACAACAAGAGACGAATCAATACTGTTCACAGAGTGAGAGGGGTCAGGGTGTGAAGTACGACAACTTAGTTTCCCTGAGGGGGGAGTCGAGTGCGCTTATGAGTACGAATTTCATCCCTGTGCCACAAGTCATCTCGATAGATCACAAATGGACAGTTAGAATCCGACTCACGCATCGACTTGAGTCTAGCTCTAAGTGTCTTACCTCTCTCTCTCTCCTCGACAGTCTGAGATTTGCGAATGTAAATACCCTTGCAATCCTCGTTCTTGCGGAGAACATGGGCATTTTTGAGAGCTGTGAGGAGGTGAGATCGAGAAGGGAGGACTACTTTGAGTAAACGGGGATGGATACTGGACGGCTTTCCCATGCGATAAACCATCTGAGGAGTTGCCTCGACCATCAGAGAAGCGAGGGCTCGACCTACGGCCGCCCTATCACTCTCAAGCTTCTCTTCAAGAGTCAGAGAAGGGGCGGGCTCGGGAACACCAGAGATAACGAGAGATCTCGCTCTCAGATGGGCCTCAACGGGGTCCTCGCCAGGAAGAGAGGGGGAGGGACGGAAGGAGGAGGAGAGGGAAGGGAAGAGGGGAGGAGGAGTGGAATGAGAGAAGGAAGTGGAAGGGGGGGAAGTGGCCATTACTTCGGAATCACTGTCCTTTTTCAGGAGCAAATCGACTTGTGTAGCCATTTGACTGAGGACATTAGTGATCTCAGTCCAAAGAGATTGATCAACTCCCTTAGGCGTGTCCCTCATAGAAAGCTCCTGGGCAGAGCAAATCAAGTTATCGATTACTCCCCGCTTAGCCAATGGGGACCCACCACCAGAAGTTGCCCGTTTCATGGCCAGAATAGGGGTAGAACGAATGAGACTAGGGGAGGGGAAATAAGAGGAAATAAACGCGAAAAAGAGAGAGAAAAGATGCACGCACCTTCCCTGAGTGAGGGAAGAGGATCAGAGGAAGCTTTGATTATGATTAAATGATTATTTGATTATTGCGACTGCAACACAGGCTCCAATAAATCGAGTGTACTATGGAGTCATTTGCCCAATTTGCATCTAGAGCATCTCGCCGGATATGAGGGAGAGACGTGATGGGATAACGCACTTCCTGTGGTTGGATGCACGGGACACGGCAGACTTCATATAGATTTCGTTCTGCTCCAGGTTCTGTTTCATTGCAGCGGCGCCCCTGAGGAAGGAAGTGGTCTGAAATGTTGAAATGTTATCGGTCTCACCTAGTCTTACTTACAAAAACTTGCAGTTGCGTACCTCAGGCAAAGCTATCCAGAAATTACGATTATAGTTTACCATTTCGTCCGAGTACTTGTAGCACCCGCACGTTTCGCATTTCCAACCAATAGCCCAGCCCTGATCGAGTGTCCGACAGGTGGCAGGATCAATGGCGCCAGACACATTGCCAATGATTGCTCGGGCGTAATCGGAGCCCCCTGAAACATGGTTGTGAGTCATCTACCAATCCAACACAACTATGCAGTTAGATATATCTGTTAACTCGTAGATGAGTTGCTTGCCTTCATGTATTCCTCTTCGCTGATGGGAAATTTCCTCTTTTCGGCGTCTAAGATAGTCTGCAATTTGTATTATCGTTGTTGCGCAGTATGTGTGTCTACGAAAGTCAACTGATCAAGTATCCCATCTCATATTCATCATGACTAATCATAAACTGCTGAAGCTTATCCAATTGGGCAGAAACCGAGTCTGGGAACAATCAGAGAATAAACTCACTTGAAATTTGAGGAAAGGATGCGCGGGATGAATAGTCGCATCGTGGTTGGGCAGAGCGCTTGCGTCTCGTGGAATGCTGAACGTTCGATAGGGAACGCATCCGACAAAGTTTGAAAAAAAGATAAATGATCTCACTGGAATACTTGTCGGTTTTCCATCGCCGCAGCTGCTGCCTTAATGATATATTAAAACAAATTGCAAAGTAATAAGAAGCATAGAACAAACTGGAGTAAGTACTGAAGAGAAGTCGTAAAAACGGGCTACTCCGGAAAATGTAAAGGGATAAAGAGGGGGACTCGGGAGTGTGCTTGTTACAACCGCAGAGTAGAGCGTCTGTCAACAAAATCATTAATTACACTTTACGAGATTAGGATGGAGTAATGATCGAGTGAATATCCTTGTTTTCTCACCAGTAAACCTAGCAATGGCGCATGCGGTAGTGTCGCCACTATGACTGCCTCTAATTCACATGGAATTGCGAGAAAAATCTTGATCAAATTGATAAGGTCGAAGATCATTGAACTGAAACTGAGCCAGACGCTCTATGGTGTATGTCCCTGATTTTCTCTTTGAGAAGCCACATTCCTCAAATGTGTCCTGACCTTTTCCTTTCTCGGTCTTATCTCCACTGCCGGACACAATTTGTTAGGGTTATCGGAAAATTCACAAAAAAATATCAGTTTTATCACTCATTCTTCTTCACATGATATTCCGATGCCATGTGACCCCATTTGATGATCCGATATTTACATTTTTTTTCAAAGAAAATTGAATGTGATTAGGGCCAGAATCGTGACGACTGTTGCTGAAAAAAATGGAGCCTTTCTTCAACGATCGAGGAGACACTGAAACATATCGGCCACTTGTTTCACGAGGGAACCGCAAAAGTAGGCCTCCACCAATCCTGTCGGCTTCTTGATCCGTGTGGATGTTGCCATGTCGTGGCGCAGTCACTATTTCCTCCCCCTGGCCTTATTTTGCAATATGCGAGTTAGCGATTAGAGGTAGCGACTGCGCTACGATATGCCGAATAGCTAACACCATTACTGACCCTCGCTTGGTTCCTTTTCAGAGCACTGAAATTCGAGAGAGGCGTCGCCCCACATATATTATTTAGACTTCATTGCGCTTGTGTGGCTAATCAAAGATAAAGTATCGTGATACTCGCATTCACCCGGTCTCGTCAGTAATACTCGATTTTATGCATGTGTTTGCGGTTCGAATAAAGATAAGCCTATGTAAACTGCGAGTCGAAAACCCATTCGAAAACTAAACGCGGGGTTTACGAAATTGCGAATTCGCAGCATGAGATCAGTGGCGTGCAGATCTCACATGGTGCTCGCTCGAATCTCTCTCAATTCCGAACACTCTCTCGTCTCTCTGACCGGTGAGAGATATTGCTGGATGGAGAGAATTCTGGCAACGATATTGCAAGTCTCTCCGAATCATCACGATTTGACAAGATTTCCAATTTCGAATAGCGCTGGGCTGTCAGAATAAAGAAACCGTCTCTCAATTCTAAACGATCTCTCGTTACTCTGACCAGTGATAGGATGTTTTGAACGAAGATACGGATTGTTCAGGCATCTCTAGTAGAGGCTCTCACTTCATTCCCATTGTTGCTTGTTGCTATAAAACAGCCGAGTAGGGCAATGGAAACCATCCGGTTCTCGAATCATCATGGTGAGTCCTCCTTTTCCTTCCAGCCAAACCACCATTTTCTCTTCAGAATCAGCTCACTCTTCTGGTCCTTTGTGCCATTGCTTCCACTGCTTATTCGATCCATCCCTGCGCCGATTTCTGCCAGGGAACTGTCCTGGGAACTTCCAGATGGTGCTGGTGCAATTCCAAGTCAGTTTGATCTACCCACAATCAGCTAAAGAGAGTCGCTTGTTTCAGCTTCATGCTCTTCAACGGCACGTGCTACAAGAAATGTTACAACAACTGCCTTAAGAGGAACTATGAGACAGCTCCTAAGACGTATGACTTCAGCAAGTGCATTCCCGAAGATGAAACACCCAACATCAATCTGTGGCGTTGTTGCATGACGAAGAACGAGTGGAACAACGTTCTCAAGTGCGACCCTGAATGCTGGAGCACCGCCCTTCCCACCTAATTGTTGATCATAACCTGGTATCAGATAAACATTCAAGCAGTATTTGCAATCCACATTCAATTGGGTGAACATGCCATCAGCAATAGGTGAACACGCCTACGATATGATACGGTTCCCTACAGTGCTTCTTCTCCATTCGGAACAGTATCGTATCCCATTTGAAAATCGTTGAGGAATCACAAACTGACCCCTACTCCACTCTGCCAACCATCTCCCCCCACTGCATCTTATTCCATAGACGACCTTCCACTCCGTTCCTTCATCAGAGGTCGGACGCTGCCTGGAGGTTGATCTTTGATCTCTCGAGGGTTGATCTTTGATCCTTGCAAGGAGGCTCACCATAGCAGGTAGGGACACACTGCTGTCGAGTTGGACACGGTGATCTGTAAATTGGTTATTTCTTTTTCAATAAACATTGTGAAATATCCTTCTGAATGCGATCGAAGATGGAGTTTCCAATTACAGAATAGAGTCTTCCACAACAAATCGAAACAATCAAGACTTTACTCATGCCACACGGAGATGAAATATTTCGAAAACTATTCTTTGCGATGTTATCGGATATCCAAACGTGAACAAATTTATTTCTTTTTTAAATCTCTAACCATGAACCTAGACTCATTTATCCTGTACATTTTGTATTCCTTCATGAATTTTCCCAATACGGACTCCCCATTTCCCCTCCGATATGTAAATCATTATTTATTTACGAAACTTTGTATGACCATTTTGCCATTGCAGTTGGAGTATTGAACAGTTGATCTGTCTGTATGAGGCGTTTTATAGATAAATAGAGCAATAAAACTTTTTGCTACAAACTCATCCATTTTATTCTTAGCAAAGACGCATGACCTTGCTGGCTACGGCCTGTTCCTCCTTTGCAAGTGAATAACCCTTGAAATTTCGCAGAAATCTTTTATCGTCTTTTGACCGGTTTCGTTTTTTGCTACATCATAACGTTTCTTCGAGTAGCACCTCAAATGGCGAATCCTCTCTGCAGGGTCGGTGCTGCAGCAACTGCAGCACCCTCAAGCGGAGCCAGGGTCGGAATCGCGCAAACTACCGTACCATTCGGGGTTCCTGAAGGGAAAAATTATTTTCGAAATGCGCATCATCAAACCGGGCTCCGGTGACGTCTCTCCAAACTTGGCCGATGCCGTTTTCTTCCGCAAAATCTCCGTCTGAAGACCCTCGATGTCGGTTTGAGCCGTGTGTTCGGACACTGAAAGAGGCAGCATTTTTGCTCTGATTAATATGAATATAAAATACATTTATTGAAGTTTGATTGGACAAATTCCTGTCCCAGTTATCGTTGTGCGGATATTACGTACAGTAAGACATGGTCCGATGGCTCAATATCATGATAGCAGAAGGCTGTCTAGGAGTAAGGAATGGAGTAGGTAGAAATCTTCCTATATATAGCGGTTGGATGTTCCGATCCATGTATTTTGCTGCTTCAATTCACATTTATCCCTCGGTGTCCGTGCTTCTCCGGGCGTTCTTCCACTGAGAACGTCGCGAATACGCAAGCTGGGCACACCTGAAATTCAAATTTGCACAATTTCAAAAGAATGAGGTTGCGGTCTGGCAAAAATCTGCACAGAAGGAATGCAGTTCTTAGAATGTTCTGGCTCTGAAGAAGTGCAACCCACCCCTGCCGGTCTTCTTGCTCTCGCGCGGACGACGAAATCGAAGGAAGAGAATCACACCGACCGGAAATTTATAAGAAGCTGATAAAAAAAACTACAAATATCATATACATTTTTGCTACTGGATTTCGCTCGCCGATCAAATAGAGCATGCAGAATAGTGAGATCTACTTTTCGATTAAAACTGTGGATAGATAAAATTGTATACAAACAGTACAGCCACTCACAATAGCAGCGACCAGCCCGATAACTCCTCCGATCGAGCAGCCAATTAGCGTCGCCAGGCCGGTCGATGCTGCTGCTGCTGCGGGGGCTGCAAAGTAGGAAAGGATAGTTATCACGGTTAGAGATAGAGAAGAGTTGCCATTATTGATGAAAAATCGGCATAGACTCTCCTCTTTTTGCGTGCTTCCTCGCTGCTCTAACTGATGAGAGCTCGCGCAAAATGAGGAGAGTCGATGCAGACTTGTCATCCCTATTACTGACCCTCCCTTGGTTCCTTCGCAGGGCACTGAAACTTGAGAGAGGCGTCGACCCACAGCGAACCTGAAATATTATTTCAAAAACTTCATTGCGCTTGTGTGGCTAATTAAGGATAAAGTATCGTGATACTCGCATTCACCAATTCTCGTCAGTAATGCACGATTTTATGCTTGTGTTTGCGATTCGAATAAAGATAAAGAAATGGAAACTGTTAGTCGAAACCCATTGGAAAACTTTTTTTAAACCACAACTACATACAAACTGGAAACACAGCAGGGTCTGAGGTTTGCCACGAATTTCAAAAATCGACGAGGTCTCGCGAACACCGAAACGCGGGGGTTTACGAAATTGCGAATTCACAGCTTGAGATCAGCGGGCGTTTCGAGGTTTGATAGAGATCTTTATTCTTGCCGGATCGAACCTCTCTCAATTCCGAACACTCTCTCGTCTCTCGTCTCTCTGACCGGTGAGAGATATTGCTGGATGGAGAGAATTCTGGCAACGATATTGCAAGTCTCTCCGAATCATCACGGTTTGACAAGATTTCCAATTTCGAATAGCGCTGGGCTGTCAGAATAAAGAAACCGTCTCTCAATTCTAAACGATCTCTCGTTACTCTGACCAGTGATAAGATGTTTTGAACGAAGATACGGATTGTTCAGGCATCTCTAGTAGAGGCTCTAACTTCATTCCCATTGTTGCTTGTTGCTATAAAACAGCCGAGTAGGGCAATGGAAACCATCCGATTCTCGAATCATCATGGTGAGTCCTCCTTTTCCTTCCAGCCAAACCACCATTTTCTCTTCAGAATCAGCTCACTCTTCTGGTCCTTTGTGCCATTGCTTCCACTGCTTATTCGATCCATCCCTGCGCCGATTTCTGCCAGGGAACTGTCCTGGGAACTTCCAGATGGTGCTGGTGTAATTCCAAGTCAGTTTGATCTACCCACAATCAGCTAAAGAGAGTCGCTTGTTTCAGCTTCATGCTCTTCAACGGCACGTGCTACAAGAAATGTTACAACAACTGCCTTAAGAGGAACTATGAGACACCTCCTAAGACGTATGACTTCAGCAAGTGCATTCCCGAAGATGAAACACCCAACATCAATCTGTGGCGTTGTTGCATGACGAAGAACGAGTGGAACAACGTTCTCAAGTGCGACCCTGAATGCTGGAGCACCGCCCTTCCCACCTAATTGTTGATCATAACCTGGTATCAGATAAACATTCAAGAAGTATTTGCAATCCACATTCAATTGGGTGAACATGCCATCAGCAATAGGTGAACACGCCTACGATATGATACGGTTCCCTACAGTGCTTCTTCTCCATTCGGAACAGTATCGTATCCCATTTGAAAATCGTTGAGGAATCACAAACTGACCCCTACTCCACTCTGCCAACCATCTCTGCATCTTATTCCATAGACGACCTTCCACTCCGTTCCTTCATCAGAGGTCGGACGCTGCCTGGAGGTTGATCTTTGATCTCTCGAGGGTTGATCTTTGATCCTTGCAAGGAGGCTCACCATAGCAGGTAGGGACACACTGCTGTCGAGTTGGACACGGTGATCTGTAAATTGGTTATTTCTTTTTCAATAAACATTGTGAAATATCCTTCTGAATGCGATCGAAGATGGAGTTTCCAATTACAGAATAGAGTCTTCCACAACAAATCGAAACAATCAAGACTTTACTCATGCCACACGGAGATGAAATATTTCGAAAACTATTCTTTGCGATGTTATCGGATATCCAAACGTGAACAAATTTATTTCTTTTTTAAATCTCTAACCATGAACCTAGACTCATTTATCCTGTACATTTTGTATTCCTTCATGAATTTTCCCAATACGGACTCCCCATTTCCCCTCCGATATGTAAATCATTATTTATTTACGAAACTTTGTATGACCATTTTGCCATTGCAGTTGGAGTATTGAACAGTTGATCTGTCTGTATGAGGCGTTTTATAGATAAATAGAGCAATAAAACTTTTTGCTACAAACTCATCCATTTTATTCTTAGCAAAGACGCATGACCTTGCTGGCTACGGCCTGTTCCTCCTTTGCAAGTGAATAACCCTTGAAATTTCGCAGAAATCTTTTATCGTCTTTTGACCGGTTTCGTTTTTTGCTACATCATAATGTTTCTTCGAGTAGCACCTCAAATGGCGAATCCTCTCTGCAGGGTCGGTGCTGCAGCAACTGCAGCACCCTCAAGCGGAGCCAGGGTCGGAATCGCGCCAACTACCGTACCATTCGGGGTTCCTGAAGGGAAAAATTATATTCGAAATGCGCATCATCAAACCGGGCTCCGGTGACGTCTCTCCAAACTTGGCCGTGGCCGTTTTCTCCTGCAAAATCTTTTTTTTTGCAGAGCACTGAAATTCGAGAGAGGCGTCGCCCCACAGCGAACATGAAATATTATTTTAGACTTCATTGCGCTTGTGTGGCTAATTAAAGATAAAGTATCGTGATACTCGCATTCACCCGGTCTCGTCAGTAATACTCGATTTTATGCATGTGTTTGCGGTTCGAATAAAGATAAGCCTATGTTAACTGCGAGTCGAAAACCCATTCGAAAACTAAACGCGGGGTTTACGAAATTGCGAATTCGCAGCATGAGATCAGTGGGCGTGCAGATCTCACATGGTGCTCGCTCGAATCTCTCTCAATTCCGAACACTCTCTCGTCTCTCTGACCGGTGAGAGATATTGCTGGATGGAGAGAATTCTGGCAACGATATTGCAAGTCTCTCCGAATCATCACGGTTTGACAAGATTTCCAATTTCGAATAGCGCTGGGCTGTCAGAATAAAGAAACCGTCTCTCAATTCTAAACGATCTCTCGTTACTCTGACCAGTGATAAGATGTTTTGAACGAAGATACGGATTGTTCAGGCATCTCTAGTAGAGGCTCTAACTTCATTCCCATTGTTGCTTGTTGCTATAAAACAGCCGAGTAGGGCAATGGAAACCATCCGATTCTCGAATCATCATGGTGAGTCCTCCTTTTCCTTCCAGCCAAACCACCATTTTCTCTTCAGAATCAGCTCACTCTTCTGGTCCTTTGTACCATTGCTTCCACTGCTTATTCGATCCATCCCTGCGCCGATTTCTGCCAGGGAACTGTCCTGGGAACTTCCAGATGGTGCTGGTGTAATTCCAAGTCAGTTTGATCTACCCACAATCAGCTAAAGAGAGTCGCTTGTTTCAGCTTCATGCTCTTCAACGGCACGTGCTACAAGAAATGTTACAACAACTGCCTTAAGAGGAACTATGAGACACCTCCTAAGACGTATGACTTCAGCAAGTGCATTCCCGAAGATGAAACACCCAACATCAATCTGTGGCGTTGTTGCATGACGAAGAACGAGTGGAACAACGTTCTCAAGTGCGACCCTGAATGCTGGAGCACCGCCCTTCCCACCTAATTGTTGATCATAACCTGGTATCAGATAAACATTCAAGCAGTATTTGCAATCCACATTCAATTGGGTGAACATGCCATCAGCAATAGGTGAACACGCCTACGATATGATACGGTTCCCTACAGTGCTTCTTCTCCATTCGGAACAGTATCGTATCCCATTTGAAAATCGTTGAGGAATCACAAACTGACCCCTACTCCACTCTGCCAACCATCTCTGCATCTTATTCCATAGACGACCTTCCACTCCGTTCCTTCATCAGAGGTCGGACGCTGCCTGGAGGTTGATCTTTGATCTCTCGAGGGTTGATCTTTGATCCTTGCAAGGAGGCTCACCATAGCAGGTAGGGACACACTGCTGTCGAGTTGGACACGGTGATCTGTAAATTGGTTATTTCTTTTTCAATAAACATTGTGAAATATCCTTCTGAATGCGATCGAAGATGGAGTTTCCAATTACAGAATAGAGTCTTCCACAACAAATCGAAACAATCAAGACTTTACTCATGCCACACGGAGATGAAATATTTCGAAAACTATTCTTTGCGATGTTATCGGATATCCAAACGTCAACAAATTTATTTCTTTTTTAAATCTCTAACCATGAACCTAGACTCATTTATCCTGTACATTTTGTATTCCTTCATGAATTTTCCCAATACGGACTCCCCATTTCCCCTCCGATATGTAAATCATTATTTATTTACGAAACTTTGCATGACCATTTTGCCATTGCAGTTGGAGTATTGAACAGTTGATCTGTCTGTATGAGGCGTTTTATAGATAAATAGAGCAATAAAACTTTTTGCTACAAACTCATCCATTTTATTCTTAGCAAAGACGCATGACCTTGCTGGCTACGGCCTGTTCCTCCTTTGCAAGTGAATAACCCTTGAAATTTCGCAGAAATCTTTTATCGTCTTTTGACCGGTTTCGTTTTTTGCTACATCATAATGTTTCTTCGAGTAGCACCTCAAATGGCGAATCCTCTCTGCAGGGTCGGTGCTGCAGCAACTGCAGCACCCTCAAGCGGAGCCAGGGTCGGAATCGCGCCAACTACCGTACCATTCGGGGTTCCTGAAGGGAAAAATTATATTCGAAATGCGCATCATCAAACCGGGCTCCGGTGACGTCTCTCCAAACTTGGCCGTGGCCGTTTTCTCCTGCAAAATCTTTTTTTTTGCAGAGCACTGAAATTCGAGAGAGGCGTCGCCCCACAGCGAACATGAAATATTATTTTAGACTTCATTGCGCTTGTGTGGCTAATTAAAGATAAAGTATCGTGATACTCGCATTCACCCGGTCTCGTCAGTAATACTCGATTTTATGCATGTGTTTGCGGTTCGAATAAAGATAAGCCTATGTTAACTGCGAGTCGAAAACCCATTCGAAAACTAAACGCGGGGTTTACGAAATTGCGAATTCGCAGCATGAGATCAGTGGGCGTGCAGATCTCACATGGTGCTCGCTCGAATCTCTCTCAATTCCGAACACTCTCTCGTCTCTCTGACCGGTGAGAGATATTGCTGGATGGAGAGAATTCTGGCAACGATATTGCAAGTCTCTCCGAATCATCACGGTTTGACAAGATTTCCAATTTCGAATAGCGCTGGGCTGTCAGAATAAAGAAACCGTCTCTCAATTCTAAACGATCTCTCGTTACTCTGACCAGTGATAAGATGTTTTGAACGAAGATACGGATTGTTCAGGCATCTCTAGTAGAGGCTCTAACTTCATTCCCATTGTTGCTTGTTGCTATAAAACAGCCGAGTAGGGCAATGGAAACCATCCGATTCTCGAATCATCATGGTGAGTCCTCCTTTTCCTTCCAGCCAAACCACCATTTTCTCTTCAGAATCAGCTCACTCTTCTGGTCCTTTGTGCCATTGCTTCCACTGCTTATTCGATCCATCCCTGCGCCGATTTCTGCCAGGGAACTGTCCTGGGAACTTCCAGATGGTGCTGGTGTAATTCCAAGTCAGTTTGATCTACCCACAATCAGCTAAAGAGAGTCGCTTGTTTCAGCTTCATGCTCTTCAACGGCACGTGCTACAAGAAATGTTACAACAACTGCCTTAAGAGGAACTATGAGACACCTCCTAAGACGTATGACTTCAGCAAGTGCATTCCCGAAGATGAAACACCCAACATCAATCTGTGGCGTTGTTGCATGACGAAGAACGAGTGGAACAACGTTCTCAAGTGCGACCCTGAATGCTGGAGCACCGCCCTTCCCACCTAATTGTTGATCATAACCTGGTATCAGATAAACATTCAAGCAGTATTTGCAATCCACATTCAATTGGGTGAACATGCCATCAGCAATAGGTGAACACGCCTACGATATGATACGGTTCCCTACAGTGCTTCTTCTCCATTCGGAACAGTATCGTATCCCATTTGAAAATCGTTGAGGAATCACAAACTGACCCCTACTCCACTCTGCCAACCATCTCTGCATCTTATTCCATAGACGACCTTCCACTCCGTTCCTTCATCAGAGGTCGGACGCTGCCTGGAGGTTGATCTTTGATCTCTCGAGGGTTGATCTTTGATCCTTGCAAGGAGGCTCACCATAGCAGGTAGGGACACACTGCTGTCGAGTTGGACACGGTGATCTGTAAATTGGTTATTTCTTTTTCAATAAACATTGTGAAATATCCTTCTGAATGCGATCGAAGATGGAGTTTCCAATTACAGAATAGAGTCTTCCACAACAAATCGAAACAATCAAGACTTTACTCATGCCACACGGAGATGAAATATTTCGAAAACTATTCTTTGCGATGTTATCGGATATCCAAACGTCAACAAATTTATTTCTTTTTTAAATCTCTAACCATGAACCTAGACTCATTTATCCTGTACATTTTGTATTCCTTCATGAATTTTCCCAATACGGACTCCCCATTTCCCCTCCGATATGTAAATCATTATTTATTTACGAAACTTTGCATGACCATTTTGCCATTGCAGTTGGAGTATTGAACAGTTGATCTGTCTGTATGAGGCGTTTTATAGATAAATAGAGCAATAAAACTTTTTGCTACAAACTCATCCATTTTATTCTTAGCAAAGACGCATGACCTTGCTGGCTACGGCCTGTTCCTCCTTTGCAAGTGAATAACCCTTGAAATTTCGCAGAAATCTTTTATCGTCTTTTGACCGGTTTCGTTTTTTGCTACATCATAATGTTTCTTCGAGTAGCACCTCAAATGGCGAATCCTCTCTGCAGGGTCGGTGCTGCAGCAACTGCAGCACCCTCAAGCGGAGCCAGGGTCGGAATCGCGCCAACTACCGTACCATTCGGGGTTCCTGAAGGGAAAAATTATATTCGAAATGCGCATCATCAAACCGGGCTCCGGTGACGTCTCTCCAAACTTGGCCGTGGCCGTTTTCTCCTGCAAAATCTTTTTTTTTGCAGAGCACTGAAATTCGAGAGAGGCGTCGCCCCACAGCGAACATGAAATATTATTTTAGACTTCATTGCGCTTGTGTGGCTAATTAAAGATAAAGTATCGTGATACTCGCATTCACCCGGTCTCGTCAGTAATACTCGATTTTATGCATGTGTTTGCGGTTCGAATAAAGATAAGCCTATGTTAACTGCGAGTCGAAAACCCATTCGAAAACTAAACGCGGGGTTTACGAAATTGCGAATTCGCAGCATGAGATCAGTGGGCGTGCAGATCTCACATGGTGCTCGCTCGAATCTCTCTCAATTCCGAACACTCTCTCGTCTCTCTGACCGGTGAGAGATATTGCTGGATGGAGAGAATTCTGGCAACGATATTGCAAGTCTCTCCGAATCATCACGGTTTGACAAGATTTCCAATTTCGAATAGCGCTGGGCTGTCAGAATAAAGAAACCGTCTCTCAATTCTAAACGATCTCTCGTTACTCTGACCAGTGATAAGATGTTTTGAACGAAGATACGGATTGTTCAGGCATCTCTAGTAGAGGCTCTAACTTCATTCCCATTGTTGCTTGTTGCTATAAAACAGCCGAGTAGGGCAATGGAAACCATCCGATTCTCGAATCATCATGGTGAGTCCTCCTTTTCCTTCCAGCCAAACCACCATTTTCTCTTCAGAATCAGCTCACTCTTCTGGTCCTTTGTGCCATTGCTTCCACTGCTTATTCGATCCATCCCTGCGCCGATTTCTGCCAGGGAACTGTCCTGGGAACTTCCAGATGGTGCTGGTGTAATTCCAAGTCAGTTTGATCTACCCACAATCAGCTAAAGAGAGTCGCTTGTTTCAGCTTCATGCTCTTCAACGGCACGTGCTACAAGAAATGTTACAACAACTGCCTTAAGAGGAACTATGAGACACCTCCTAAGACGTATGACTTCAGCAAGTGCATTCCCGAAGATGAAACACCCAACATCAATCTGTGGCGTTGTTGCATGACGAAGAACGAGTGGAACAACGTTCTCAAGTGCGACCCTGAATGCTGGAGCACCGCCCTTCCCACCTAATTGTTGATCATAACCTGGTATCAGATAAACATTCAAGCAGTATTTGCAATCCACATTCAATTGGGTGAACATGCCATCAGCAATAGGTGAACACGCCTACGATATGATACGGTTCCCTACAGTGCTTCTTCTCCATTCGGAACAGTATCGTATCCCATTTGAAAATCGTTGAGGAATCACAAACTGACCCCTACTCCACTCTGCCAACCATCTCTGCATCTTATTCCATAGACGACCTTCCACTCCGTTCCTTCATCAGAGGTCGGACGCTGCCTGGAGGTTGATCTTTGATCTCTCGAGGGTTGATCTTTGATCCTTGCAAGGAGGCTCACCATAGCAGGTAGGGACACACTGCTGTCGAGTTGGACACGGTGATCTGTAAATTGGTTATTTCTTTTTCAATAAACATTGTGAAATATCCTTCTGAATGCGATCGAAGATGGAGTTTCCAATTACAGAATAGAGTCTTCCACAACAAATCGAAACAATCAAGACTTTACTCATGCCACACGGAGATGAAATATTTCGAAAACTATTCTTTGCGATGTTATCGGATATCCAAACGTCAACAAATTTATTTCTTTTTTATATCTCTAACCATGAACCTAGACTCATTTATCCTGTACATTTTGTATTCCTTCATGAATTTTCCCAATACGGACTCCCCATTTCCCCTCCGATATGTAAATCATTATTTATTTACGAAACTTTGCATGACCATTTTGCCATTGCAGTTGGAGTATTGAACAGTTGATCTGTCTGTATGAGGCGTTTTATAGATAAATAGAGCAATAAAACTTTTTGCTACAAACTCATCCATTTTATTCTTAGCAAAGACGCATGACCTTGCTGGCTACGGCCTGTTCCTCCTTTGCAAGTGAATAACCCTTGAAATTTCGCAGAAATCTTTTATCGTCTTTTGACCGGTTTCGTTTTTTGCTACATCATAATGTTTCTTCGAGTAGCACCTCAAATGGCGAATCCTCTCTGCAGGGTCGGTGCTGCAGCAACTGCAGCACCCTCAAGCGGAGCCAGGGTCGGAATCGCGCCAACTACCGTACCATTCGGGGTTCCTGAAGGGAAAAATTATATTCGAAATGCGCATCATCAAACCGGGCTCCGGTGACGTCTCTCCAAACTTGGCCGTGGCCGTTTTCTCCTGCAAAATCTTTTTTTTTGCAGAGCACTGAAATTCGAGAGAGGCGTCGCCCCACAGCGAACATGAAATATTATTTTAGACTTCATTGCGCTTGTGTGGCTAATTAAAGATAAAGTATCGTGATACTCGCATTCACCCGGTCTCGTCAGTAATACTCGATTTTATGCATGTGTTTGCGGTTCGAATAAAGATAAGCCTATGTTAACTGCGAGTCGAAAACCCATTCGAAAACTAAACGCGGGGTTTACGAAATTGCGAATTCGCAGCATGAGATCAGTGGGCGTGCAGATCTCACATGGTGCTCGCTCGAATCTCTCTCAATTCCGAACACTCTCTCGTCTCTCTGACCGGTGAGAGATATTGCTGGATGGAGAGAATTCTGGCAACGATATTGCAAGTCTCTCCGAATCATCACGGTTTGACAAGATTTCCAATTTCGAATAGCGCTGGGCTGTCAGAATAAAGAAACCGTCTCTCAATTCTAAACGATCTCTCGTTACTCTGACCAGTGATAAGATGTTTTGAACGAAGATACGGATTGTTCAGGCATCTCTAGTAGAGGCTCTAACTTCATTCCCATTGTTGCTTGTTGCTATAAAACAGCCGAGTAGGGCAATGGAAACCATCCGATTCTCGAATCATCATGGTGAGTCCTCCTTTTCCTTCCAGCCAAACCACCATTTTCTCTTCAGAATCAGCTCACTCTTCTGGTCCTTTGTGCCATTGCTTCCACTGCTTATTCGATCCATCCCTGCGCCGATTTCTGCCAGGGAACTGTCCTGGGAACTTCCAGATGGTGCTGGTGTAATTCCAAGTCAGTTTTATCTACCCACAATCAGCTAAAGAGAGTCGCTTGTTTCAGCTTCATGCTCTTCAACGGCACGTGCTACAAGAAATGTTACAACAACTGCCTTAAGAGGAACTATGAGACACCTCCTAAGACGTATGACTTCAGCAAGTGCATTCCCGAAGATGAAACACCCAACATCAATCTGTGGCGTTGTTGCATGACGAAGAACGAGTGGAACAACGTTCTCAAGTGCGACCCTGAATGCTGGAGCACCGCCCTTCCCACCTAATTGTTGATCATAACCTGGTATCAGATAAACATTCAAGCAGTATTTGCAATCCACATTCAATTGGGTGAACATGCCATCAGCAATAGGTGAACACGCCTACGATATGATACGGTTCCCTACAGTGCTTCTTCTCCATTCGGAACAGTATCGTATCCCATTTGAAAATCGTTGAGGAATCACAAACTGACCCCTACTCCACTCTGCCAACCATCTCTGCATCTTATTCCATAGACGACCTTCCACTCCGTTCCTTCATCAGAGGTCGGACGCTGCCTGGAGGTTGATCTTTGATCTCTCGAGGGTTGATCTTTGATCCTTGCAAGGAGGCTCACCATAGCAGGTAGGGACACACTGCTGTCGAGTTGGACACGGTGATCTGTAAATTGGTTATTTCTTTTTCAATAAACATTGTGAAATATCCTTCTGAATGCGATCGAAGATGGAGTTTCCAATTACAGAATAGAGTCTTCCACAACAAATCGAAACAATCAAGACTTTACTCATGCCACACGGAGATGAAATATTTCGAAAACTATTCTTTGCGATGTTATCGGATATCCAAACGTCAACAAATTTATTTCTTTTTTAAATCTCTAACCATGAACCTAGACTCATTTATCCTGTACATTTTGTATTCCTTCATGAATTTTCCCAATACGGACTCCCCATTTCCCCTCCGATATGTAAATCATTATTTATTTACGAAACTTTGCATGACCATTTTGCCATTGCAGTTGGAGTATTGAACAGTTGATCTGTCTGTATGAGGCGTTTTATAGATAAATAGAGCAATAAAACTTTTTGCTACAAACTCATCCATTTTATTCTTAGCAAAGACGCATGACCTTGCTGGCTACGGCCTGTTCCTCCTTTGCAAGTGAATAACCCTTGAAATTTCGCAGAAATCTTTTATCGTCTTTTGACCGGTTTCGTTTTTTGCTACATCATAATGTTTCTTCGAGTAGCACCTCAAATGGCGAATCCTCTCTGCAGGGTCGGTGCTGCAGCAACTGCAGCACCCTCAAGCGGAGCCAGGGTCGGAATCGCGCCAACTACCGTACCATTCGGGGTTCCTGAAGGGAAAAATTATATTCGAAATGCGCATCATCAAACCGGGCTCCGGTGACGTCTCTCCAAACTTGGCCGTGGCCGTTTTCTCCTGCAAAATCTTTTTTTTTGCAGAGCACTGAAATTCGAGAGAGGCGTCGCCCCACAGCGAACATGAAATATTATTTTAGACTTCATTGCGCTTGTGTGGCTAATTAAAGATAAAGTATCGTGATACTCGCATTCACCCGGTCTCGTCAGTAATACTCGATTTTATGCATGTGTTTGCGGTTCGAATAAAGATAAGCCTATGTTAACTGCGAGTCGAAAACCCATTCGAAAACTAAACGCGGGGTTTACGAAATTGCGAATTCGCAGCATGAGATCAGTGGGCGTGCAGATCTCACATGGTGCTCGCTCGAATCTCTCTCAATTCCGAACACTCTCTCGTCTCTCTGACCGGTGAGAGATATTGCTGGATGGAGAGAATTCTGGCAACGATATTGCAAGTCTCTCCGAATCATCACGGTTTGACAAGATTTCCAATTTCGAATAGCGCTGGGCTGTCAGAATAAAGAAACCGTCTCTCAATTCTAAACGATCTCTCGTTACTCTGACCAGTGATAAGATGTTTTGAACGAAGATACGGATTGTTCAGGCATCTCTAGTAGAGGCTCTAACTTCATTCCCATTGTTGCTTGTTGCTATAAAACAGCCGAGTAGGGCAATGGAAACCATCCGATTCTCGAATCATCATGGTGAGTCCTCCTTTTCCTTCCAGCCAAACCACCATTTTCTCTTCAGAATCAGCTCACTCTTCTGGTCCTTTGTGCCATTGCTTCCACTGCTTATTCGATCCATCCCTGCGCCGATTTCTGCCAGGGAACTGTCCTGGGAACTTCCAGATGGTGCTGGTGTAATTCCAAGTCAGTTTGATCTACCCACAATCAGCTAAAGAGAGTCGCTTGTTTCAGCTTCATGCTCTTCAACGGCACGTGCTACAAGAAATGTTACAACAACTGCCTTAAGAGGAACTATGAGACACCTCCTAAGACGTATGACTTCAGCAAGTGCATTCCCGAAGATGAAACACCCAACATCAATCTGTGGCGTTGTTGCATGACGAAGAACGAGTGGAACAACGTTCTCAAGTGCGACCCTGAATGCTGGAGCACCGCCCTTCCCACCTAATTGTTGATCATAACCTGGTATCAGATAAACATTCAAGCAGTATTTGCAATCCACATTCAATTGGGTGAACATGCCATCAGCAATAGGTGAACACGCCTACGATATGATACGGTTCCCTACAGTGCTTCTTCTCCATTCGGAACAGTATCGTATCCCATTTGAAAATCGTTGAGGAATCACAAACTGACCCCTACTCCACTCTGCCAACCATCTCTGCATCTTATTCCATAGACGACCTTCCACTCCGTTCCTTCATCAGAGGTCGGACGCTGCCTGGAGGTTGATCTTTGATCTCTCGAGGGTTGATCTTTGATCCTTGCAAGGAGGCTCACCATAGCAGGTAGGGACACACTGCTGTCGAGTTGGACACGGTGATCTGTAAATTGGTTATTTCTTTTTCAATAAACATTGTGAAATATCCTTCTGAATGCGATCGAAGATGGAGTTTCCAATTACAGAATAGAGTCTTCCACAACAAATCGAAACAATCAAGACTTTACTCATGCCACACGGAGATGAAATATTTCGAAAACTATTCTTTGCGATGTTATCGGATATCCAAACGTGAACAAATTTATTTCTTTTTTAAATCTCTAACCATGAACCTAGACTCATTTATCCTGTACATTTTGTATTCCTTCATGAATTTTCCCAATACGGACTCCCCATTTCCCCTCTGATATGTAAATCATTATTTATTTACGAAACTTTGTATGACCATTTTGCCATTGCAGTTGGAGTATTGAACAGTTGATCTGTCTGTATGAGGCGTTTTATAGATAAATAGAGCAATAAAACTTTTTGCTACAAACTCATCCATTTTATTCTTAGCAAAGACGCATGACCTTGCTGGCTACGGCCTGTTCCTCCTTTGCAAGTGAATAACCCTTGAAATTTCGCAGAAATCTTTTATCGTCTTTTGACCGGTTTCGTTTTTTGCTACATCATAATGTTTCTTCGAGTAGCACCTCAAATGGCGAATCCTCTCTGCAGGGTCGGTGCTGCAGCAACTGCAGCACCCTCAAGCGGAGCCAGGGTCGGAATCGCGCCAACTACCGTACCATTCGGGGTTCCTGAAGGGAAAAATTATATTCGAAATGCGCATCATCAAACCGGGCTCCGGTGACGTCTCTCCAAACTTGGCCGTGGCCGTTTTCTCCTGCAAAATCTTTTTTTTTGCAGAGCACTGAAATTCGAGAGAGGCGTCGCCCCACAGCGAACATGAAATATTATTTTAGACTTCATTGCGCTTGTGTGGCTAATTAAAGATAAAGTATCGTGATACTCGCATTCACCCGGTCTCGTCAGTAATACTCGATTTTATGCATGTGTTTGCGGTTCGAATAAAGATAAGCCTATGTTAACTGCGAGTCGAAAACCCATTCGAAAACTAAACGCGGGGTTTACGAAATTGCGAATTCGCAGCATGAGATCAGTGGGCGTGCAGATCTCACATGGTGCTCGCTCGAATCTCTCTCAATTCCGAACACTCTCTCGTCTCTCTGACCGGTGAGAGATATTGCTGGATGGAGAGAATTCTGGCAACGATATTGCAAGTCTCTCCGAATCATCACGGTTTGACAAGATTTCCAATTTCGAATAGCGCTGGGCTGTCAGAATAAAGAAACCGTCTCTCAATTCTAAACGATCTCTCGTTACTCTGACCAGTGATAAGATGTTTTGAACGAAGATACGGATTGTTCAGGCATCTCTAGTAGAGGCTCTAACTTCATTCCCATTGTTGCTTGTTGCTATAAAACAGCCGAGTAGGGCAATGGAAACCATCCGATTCTCGAATCATCATGGTGAGTCCTCCTTTTCCTTCCAGCCAAACCACCATTTTCTCTTCAGAATCAGCTCACTCTTCTGGTCCTTTGTGCCATTGCTTCCACTGCTTATTCGATCCATCCCTGCGCCGATTTCTGCCAGGGAACTGTCCTGGGAACTTCCAGATGGTGCTGGTGTAATTCCAAGTCAGTTTGATCTACCCACAATCAGCTAAAGAGAGTCGCTTGTTTCAGCTTCATGCTCTTCAACGGCACGTGCTACAAGAAATGTTACAACAACTGCCTTAAGAGGAACTATGAGACACCTCCTAAGACGTATGACTTCAGCAAGTGCATTCCCGAAGATGAAACACCCAACATCAATCTGTGGCGTTGTTGCATGACGAAGAACGAGTGGAACAACGTTCTCAAGTGCGACCCTGAATGCTGGAGCACCGCCCTTCCCACCTAATTGTTGATCATAACCTGGTATCAGATAAACATTCAAGCAGTATTTGCAATCCACATTCAATTGGGTGAACATGCCATCAGCAATAGGTGAACACGCCTACGATATGATACGGTTCCCTACAGTGCTTCTTCTCCATTCGGAACAGTATCGTATCCCATTTGAAAATCGTTGAGGAATCACAAACTGACCCCTACTCCACTCTGCCAACCATCTCTGCATCTTATTCCATAGACGACCTTCCACTCCGTTCCTTCATCAGAGGTCGGACGCTGCCTGGAGGTTGATCTTTGATCTCTCGAGGGTTGATCTTTGATCCTTGCAAGGAGGCTCACCATAGCAGGTAGGGACACACTGCTGTCGAGTTGGACACGGTGATCTGTAAATTGGTTATTTCTTTTTTTTTACATTCTGAAACTTACCTCGCCACACGAGCCCTCGTTGCACACTCGAGCGATTTCGGAAAGGTCACAGACACCTGAACTATTTTGTTTTATTTTATTCAAGAATTACACTGACTGAGATGGTCCAACAGTTCTCCGAATCGAGGATCTCGCAATTTCGAGATCGTCTTCCCGAGTCCAATAAGTGAACTTTCAAACACCAAATCGATATTATCGACGCGGAATAAACCGATCAACTTCTGAAAACGACTTTTATGCGTCTTTTTCTTCATTTTTTCTCGATCATGGTCGTTGATCTTTTTTGAATCCTGGTATTCACATAAAGGAACTTTATGCAAATCAACAAAGTTTATTTAAAAAAAATTTTAAGATGCTGCAGCGACGATAATACAAAATTATTGAAACAAACCTCTCCTCCTGTCTCGATTTCGAATGAAAATTTCTTGTGAGCAGACGACTCTGATGTCGATTTGTTCATCGAATGGATTGAGGATTGCACTGAAAATATCGACGTGGGCTCTAGCATTTATTCCTAGTAGGGATGTAATTTCGGTTTTGGCTTTATCCTTTCCACATACTATGCGCCGATCAGAAAAACGAGAGAGTGTGCACAATGAAGAGAGCCACATATCGAAATGACATCACTAATTCCTAGGACGTGTCAGTAGGCACGATTAACGTGTACTATACGACTTGAAATTATTAGCAATATTATGTAGCATCGAAACCTATTCCCCTGCCTTCATAACCTCTCTAGTACGCGAAACGAGGAGAGTTGAGCTCCGCTGTGCCATCCTCAATGGTTACAATCATACCATTGTCCCCCTTCTTCCAAGTGAAATTCATCGTGGCCTCATTGACAAACGCAAATTCCACTGCACTGCCGTATTTGAGACTGAAACTTGAAAATGACAATATTTCTGAGAAAAGAGATCACCGAGGATCAACTAAGGAGTGAGAAATCAGCATTATAAAAGATGACACACAGCAACCTCGGGTATCATAATCCGTAGGTCAGCCGCTAGAGTTCCCACTCACCTGACTTTGAAGACGGCGAGGAAGCTGTTGCCAGTAGTCAGGACGACCCTCCACTTCCGAAGACTCAAGGGCCTGAAAGGGGGAAGATAGAGTTGGCGAATGATTCCAATAATGAGACCATTCTACATTTCTTCGAGTGATTGGGACTCCGAGACGGATGAGTAGGTGCTTGAAGGGACGAGGAATCTCACTCACTCAATGTCCAGTCTCGCCAGTAGAGTATCGTACACACCCTTCTTGCACTGAGTGTCCGCCTCCCAGATATAGCCTGAAGTTGGCGAGCGATTAATCTTTGGTCTTTGATCTCTTTCTGCTTTTTAATCTTTTAACTTTGAGCCACGGCTCAACTAACGCATGATAAGTTCATCTTTGTACTCTGGGCAAAACGAGATTTTGACCAGAACAATTATAAAAAATATTAACCATTAAGATTTTCAGCCGCCTCCACGCCATTGATTGTGCACGAATCTTTCACGAAGATAGCGCACACCTGAAACTTATTTGAACATGATGCTTATTTCTGACCTGGTTACTCCTGCAAACTCCTTTGTATTCTGACTATAGATCATGAACTTGATAGGTTCTCGAAGTTTGCAAAATTGCATGCGGAACAAAGCATCAACAACACACCCTATTCTCCGGACACGGCTCGATCGGTTGGTTCGTAGTCTCGACGGGGTACAGTAGCAGGAGAAGGAGACTGTGCGAATGAAAAATCTATGATCTACCGTAACGCGGGGGTGATAATACCTCAGCCACAGTCGCCGCATAGCTTGAGAGGGAAGAGAGGGAATGAGGAGGAGAATGAAATGGAGGAGAGAGATACCGCTTTGTTTTCGTTTTATTGAGGTAATTTAATTTGTTTTTGAAATGGGGATGTAATGCCCTGTAAGTTTCCAGTAGGGAAAATCGGAATGAAAATTCTCTTGATCGAAACGAGTTTCAGAAGACAAATAACTTTTCCGGGATATCCTCTGTTGTGATAATTTTCTACTGTAGAAATGTCATCTCTACCAATAGTATTCGAAAGAAGAAAAAGAAAAAAATGGGTATTATCATTGTTTGTTCCATTGATGATAAACCCACTGTTCTCAGTGAGAATTCCTTCTTTCTATTCACATAATCGCTTCTTCTTCTCCTCCTTCCCATCTCGCTCCTTCTATGGTTAGATACAGCCCCCGCATTTCTCAGATAGAGAAAGACGAGAGAGAGCACGCAGATCAGAGAGAGTCCGCCACCCCCTTCCTTCCCCTCCCCTTCCCCTACGACCTTGACGACTCACTACAGGGTGCCCCTCCCTGTTTTGGCTCTCCCTCCCCATATTCGATTGAACCCGAGAGATCAGGCAAGTCGAGGAGGGTGGCAGAGAAAGAGAGAACGAAGCGAGAGACAGAGGAGATTGAGGAGAGACAAGGGCAGGAATCGTTTTCGTGTAGAGAGAAGGGGCCGTGAAGAGAGAAGCAGGAGCAATTTAGGGGTGGAGGAGAGGAGAGCGACCGCTCCCCTTTTCTGTTATTCCTTCTTACCCGCAACTGTTCTGTCACATGCCGATCTTCATATTCCTCTCTTGCTTATTGTTGATTATCCATCGATTCAGTCTCACTTTTTTCACTTGACAACTATGACTCAAAGTGCATTTGTTTCCTGTTTTGTATCCGATCAATAAGTCATCCCTTCCAAGTGGAGATGTCGTCTATCTTCATTCTGCATACTCCCCCGCTTATCTGGTCGGCGAGAGAGTGTGCGGAATGAAGAGAGTTAAATCCGAGGCAGCATCACTTCATCCCTGTCACTGGAACATCCCTTCTCATTAGAATCACATTCTCTAAATCGCGCGTGCGAGAGAAGAGAAAGAAGAGAAAGAAGACGAAGGAACAGGTAGGAAATCATTCCTTCTCTTCTTCTCCTTCAATCATTGCTGATACTCCCATCTCTTTCCTTTCTCGTGATTACAGTTCCGCGGAGCGATTATCGATTAACGTTGTTTAGATTGTTATTTTTTATTTCAAAAATATTGAAAAGTTCAAACTCTTCCTTCCTCGAATCTCATTCATTCCTCACATTGAATCGATCGTTCGCACGTTTATTTGTTGTTCGTGGGTGTCCTCCATTTCACTGTTCCTTATTTACAGAGAGGGAAGGAAGGTCTCGAACTTGTACGATATCGATCGACATGGCGAAGGTATACAAAATTACTCCTTCTTATCATGGATTCACTGTTCGATACAAGAAATCAATCTCCAAAACGTTGCAATAGATCGCTAATCACACGCTCTTGATTATTAGTGATATGGCACAACCCGTCATGGCATGAAAGAATCTTCTAATTCCTCATTTTATTAATTAAATAATTAATTAATATCATTTAAAGGTCGAGGTGCAGATTCGAAACTGCTGCTGCTGCGGCCTTTCGATGGGAGCGACATCAATCGCCCTTTATTGCCTGGTGATTATTTTATTATTATTTACAAAATATCGCTGCCTCAATGCGCATGAATTGCTCTTATTTAGTATTTTTAAAAATTATTTTTCCATGGAATATTCTCAATATACAATAGCTAAATGATTCCTGCTCGCATTTTCTTTTTTCACTCGCTTCTTCTCTTCTCTCTCACTTCCCTGTTCTTCTCATAATTTGTCTCCCTTTAGTGAAAAGAGAAGAGTGAACGGAAAAATGCTAGATAGCACAATCGCGTTAGTGGCGGTCCATTATTATCTTACATCACTGCTCATCCTTTTGTTACTACGAACCGAACTAGCCTCGCCCACAGGCAATTAGTTCACCCATCTTTCTAGTCTAAACATGATCGAAACATGGTACTTTATTTGCCCTCGGAAACTTTTTGGACTTACCGTAGACAATTTACTGTTTGCATAAATTAGCCAGATAAATGCCGTAAATATATCGGCTTAAGCCAGATATATTCTCGAGGTCCTCTAACGATCGTATAGTCTGGGAATGGGGCAATTGGGTCGGGCCCTTTATGAGTTCATAATCTATTATAGTCTCTCTAGTTCTCAGGATGTCAGGGGGTGTTATTCCTTCCCGCGCCAGTTTTCACTCCTGTAAATTGAGGTCAGCGAGAGAGTGCGGGAATCGGAGAGAGTCCAGGCAGTGAAAGACGGAAGAAATAGTGAGAGGAAAGGGAGGGTGTTGTTGCATGTCCGGGATAAAGAGGGAGAGAGGTGTTGAGGATATTAGGGGCGCCCTCCCTCCCGATCTCGAGGCGATAATCGGGCGAAAGTGTGAAATGAGGCGAGATCGAGTGAAAGGTGGGGGATCAAAAAATGCGAATCGTAAAAAAAAAGGAGGTCGAGAAAATGCAGATTTTTTGGCCAATAGCTCGTAATAGTAAGGTTGGACGGGGAAAATACAAAATGACGAACTTATTCTTCTCTGTTCTTCTCGTATTCAGAAGAAATATCGAATGAAAAAGGTCCGACATTTGAATAAGAGGATACACTTTTCAGGCCATTTTCACCCTCCTGACGATTCTCGCTGCGGTGGGTCTGAATGACACGGCATCCCATGGCGACTCCTCCCACTACAACAGTTGCGAGTTGGAGGCACAGGGCAAGATCAATGCCGGTGAGTAGATTTATAAAATTTTATTGACGATATGGATCCGGCAATATTGATTCGAAAGCAGACACTCTATATGACCACGATGAAAATCGATCGAAGCTGAGCGAGCGATGCTGCTCTATGAAATGAATCTTTGAACATTAATGGTCAATTAAAGAAAAAAGAGTGATATCCAGACAACCGCAAGCTGGTCTTCTCCGGCGGTCAGACTACCGTCGTCGTTGAGGATTCCACCTCGTATCACTGCTCCTTCGGCTTATACACAGAAGAACTCAAGTACACCTCTGCGCGTAAGAATAACTGATCTATTTACATATTTTACAGATCATGAGGTTTTTTTTGTAGAGAACTCCTTCAAAATATTTGAAAAAAAAAGTGTTAGGAGAAGCTAGCCGAAAGTTCACAACATTATCTTCCACTAGAATATTTTCTCTGAACGAGTTGAGTTTCACGCATACTTGAAAAGGATTCAGTGCGATCGGGGATTGGACTGTGAAAGATAAATAAATCTCAATTTTGTAATGCGTAATTGGAATCTCAGCATCATTCACAGTTTTTCAGCTCGCTACCTGCACCTCATCATCGACATCGTTATCTACATCTGCGTCATCCTCGCTTCTCTCCTCGTCCTCGTCGGTGTCTGCACCTACAACTATGTGAGTTTGATCTTTGACCTTTAGTCTCGTCGTGAATGTAGACTGATCTTTGATCTCTCTCAGTGGCTCCTCATACCGTGGTTGGCAATCATGGGCGTCGAAATCATCCGCGGTCTCATCTCCTGCTTCTTCATGTTCTGGTACTCACACGTGCGTTTATTTATCAAATTTGAATTCCCGCTTGAATCCCAGAAAATCTCAAAAGATGGTCTTTTCATGTAGACACTTTTCAGAGTTCGGAAAAATTGGCGCCAATTTAAAATTCAAATATAATTGCAGGGTAACCTCGCCCGCCTCGCAGCTGCCATCTTCTTCACCGGCGTTCAGGTCCTCCATGTGAGTGATGACGTCATCGAATTTTCGAAACTAATAATACAAATACAATTGTAGATGTCGCTGTGGGTCCTGATGCTGGCCAAGTTCCAGCGCATGTACAATATCAAGAATGGAAACTATGTGGACAGATCGGTTCGTTTTTGCTATATTTATGATAAATCAGAGTGAAAAGTCTTCGATGAGAAGAAAGTTTTGCCTTTTTTTCTGTGGGAGAATCAAATACGTTTCACTGTGCGTATCTCTCCTCAAAACCGATGGTAGATTGATTGCCAATGGACTTTTTTTCGAAATAAAACTATTATGTTAGCTCAATGTTCACAAGGATATCTGAATTCGCCACTGCGTCCTCAACTCCCTGAAATGCCCGAATTTAATAACTTCTTAAAAAAAATGTAAACTTGTAACCTGATCTTTCCAGTTTATCCTATCAAATTGTTTCCAGTTTATCCTATCAAATTGAATATGTTTCAACGTGAACATTTGAGCAAGAAATTGAGCGCAGTAGTGTTGGTCTCTTGCCTGGTCATCGACAATCACAACCTCACAGCGAAATGTTGTGGAAAACGTTCTTTTGCACAGTATCTCTCTTTTCCCTCTCACTCCCTTTCCATCCAATATCTCCTCCCTTCCCGAGGGCAAAAGACCGGTTGCATAATCTCGCTCGCTCAGTAATCACCCCGTTCCACCTCATATCCTCCATCCTATTCCGAAAGCCATAATAATCTCCTCTTTGAAAAGCTCTAAGGTGTGAGAAAAAACTCAAAGTGGAACTGACTGAAAGGATGAATGTGCGCATTAAGAGACCGGCTCTGTTATTTTTGTTTTTTTTTTAGCATTTTGGCCATTTAGCGGACATCCGCCAGGACTTTCGATTCAGGCCTTCATACTAGCATCATAGAAGCGCACAGTAACCTTGATTACAAAAGTACACAAATTGGCGCCCCTCGACTCTAACGCGGCCCACCAGGTGCTTGCAAAGGTCGAAAAATTGCCAAAAACGTGGTTTTCATAACTTCTTAACCGAACAAGTTAGATCTGAAATTATTTTTTCTTTATACTGGTCTTCTCTAAAAACCAAAATAACGCTAGAAAAGTTCGGTTTACTTCGGCTCTAAATATATTTTTCAATCAAAAAATGCATATTTTGACTAATATCACCACTTGTGTATCAATTCCGCCCCTTGTTCACTATCACAAATTGTAGCATGTACAATGCTGAAACCAATATGTTTTGCTTTTTGAAGTTCTCAGTTTTCAAAGTGACGAAAAAAATAAATCGAATCCAAAAAATGGCCGATTTTCACTGTTTTTCTAGCATAACTTTTTTATTTCGTTGTTTCACGAGCTCTAAGTAGCAAATTCTTCTCACAAAACTACGTCGGATTAAATTATAGTCAGATTTTTCCTAGACGAAATATTTTCAACTTTTTTCATGGTAATTTTTCTGAATTTCAAAAATTTTCAACTTTACCATGATGGTAGTTGAAAAAAAAGTAAAAAAAAAGGTCACTTTTTCGGTAGAAAAATCAAATTCTGACATTATCTGAATATACGCTTATAATATGTATTTGGGTGCGTAGAATTCGAATGTGTAAACTAGAGCTCATAAAACGCGAAAGAAACAAGTTATCTTCGTAAATCCGAAAAATAGTGGACATCTTCAGTTTTTCGAAGATAACTTGTTTCTTTTGAGTTTTCGTGAGCTCTAGTTTACACATTCGAATTCTACGCACCCAAATACATATCATAAGCGAATATTCAGATAATGTTAGAATTTGATTTCTCTACCGAAAAAGTGACCATGACCCCGGGGTCATGGTAAAAAATTTGATTATAGATTTTTCTAGTGTAGTTGTGTGCGTAGAATTCGAATTTTGGTATTAGAGCTCATGAGAACGTGAAAGAAAAAAGTTGTGCTCGAAAAACGGTCAAAATCAATGATTTTTTTGTTCCTGGGACAGTTTTCGCGGGGTCTGCCAAAGTGGGTTGATTAGTGCTGTATAAAGTTCGACGCAGAATTGCATGGGCTTCATTATGTGATAGGTGGCTAGTTGCCCCCCTCGCGAAAAGTGAGTCGATATGACGAAAAACCGATTTTTGACATCTCGAAAATTAATTTATATTCGACTGAATCGGATCTATATAGTGTTTCCATGCACTCTCGACATGTCTATGATTATTCAAAAGAAAATTTGATTCCAACTTGTCCGGTTGAGGAAATATGAAAAACCGATTTTCAAACTTGGCGCCTACCTGGCGCGCCGCTTTTAAGACGCGGCGCCCTAATTTGGTCATTTTTGTAAACAAGCACACAACATGCCCCCGTGGTATGAGTATGGAGGCCTGAATCGAAAATCCTCGCGGCATGTCCGGAAATCTGACGAAATGGTAAAAAAATTCAGAGGTGCTCTCTTAAGAAGTTATGAAAACCACGTGTTTGGCAATTTTTCAACCTTTGCAAGCACCTGGCGGGCCGCGTTAGAGTCGAGGGGCGCCAATTTGTGTACGTTTGTAACCAAGGTTACTGGTTACAAAAGGACACAAATTTTCTATGATGCTAGTATGAACTTCTATGATGCTAGTATCAGGTTGAGTCATAAGTAACGCTCGTTTATCCAATTGGAGATGATGACATCTCCCGTGTCTCTTTTTTGAGCAATCTTGTTCAGGTTTTTCATAAACGATAATGGATTTGATACTCTCTTTAGCGCACCCTATCTCATATAATTCCGATCATTGAGGCGACCACAATTACCGGCCCAATCCAAACTTGTCGCACATCATCCTTAGATGTGAATGGGTCAGCACTCAGCGGAGAAGGACTATCGAGCAAAAACTAAGCTGCAGCAGCAAAGTGTCATGGTTATACATCCCACTGATGATAGTCAGAGGAATATCCAATGAATGGCCTTTGTGAGATATGCGCCAACAAGAATGTAGTATTTTTAGGTACTGATCGAAAGAAATTTTGATCGCTGCGTTATCTTAGCAATAGATCTAAAGACCTAAATTATGTTTGAATGTGAAGTACCTTCCCTGTTGAACACATGAAATAATTTTGCTAAATGTGACGCAATCTCTTCATGAGATAAATGGCTCGGAAATCAGGTATTGAAAAAAGGCTTCGAAATCGACATTTATCACAATTTCCTGTGTACCTTAGTGATTGAATGTTAGACTTTTGGTGATTAAAATAACGAGCAACCCTTGCTCTATCATTCACAAATTGGCCACAATTCTAGAATGGTTACTATTTCTGGGGTATGGTATAATCCAAAATCCTAAAAGCACGTATTTCTTCTGATTCCGTCACGAAATTATATTTTTGTGAAAACTCTAGTTTTTCGAAAAGAAGAACTAGTATCATCAAATGTTTATAGTGGTTGCACAGCCCCATAGTGTGTGACTGGAGCGTAATAGTTTATTGGCCGGAACCTTAGATCCTCGCGTTAGAAAAAATGGTCATGTGAACTGCAATTTTTCATGAACGTTCACCTTGGAATGTCCATAAAATATCAAAATGGGATCGAGCACCATTCTCTCTCCGCCATGAGTGAGATGTAATATCACGCTTCTCACATAACTATTTGTTGATTTGGCGAACAGTTTCTACGTGAAATATCAGTTTCAGTTTCAGTTTTAACACATTTATCAAGAGGTCATACGATTCTTCGCCCTTTAGAGAGGGTTAGGGAACGTCAAATGAGAGCTCTGATGTGCATGGCGTTCCATGTGACTTTTCTTGCTTCGCTGAGAAAGTTTGCGCCGATCGTCTTGCGGAAGATATCGCTCCATCTTGTCATAGGGCGGCCTCTCCTTCGTTTCCTTCGTGGGAACCAGTCGATCATAGATCGGCTCCACTTCAAGCAATCATCAATCGAGAGTTTGTGTACCCAAAACCACTTTCTTTTCTGCGCAGTGCGAACGAAGTCCAGAATTTTTTGTGGAATCACGCAGCCGCTGGTTAGAGACATGATCAAGCACAGTACATCCAACCATCCATCGTTCCATTTTGCGCTGGGCCACCGATAATCGATTCATTTGAGCTTTAGTCAGTGCCCAACTCTCACATCCATACAATACCGCCGGAAGTATACAACCATTGAAAAGACGGCGTTTATGTGCCATTGGTATAAGTCATCCCAACGGTTTTATCCCCGTTAATATCACGACTTCGAAAAAGATCTGAAATTTTCATAAATTTTCAGGTTCATTCAAATCTAAATTTCTCTCGCTCACAGCAAGCGTGATATTTCTAATACTAACGGCTCTGATACTCGAGTATACTCTGAAATTATGCTATGGAGTTAGCTCGTTTAGATTTGATTGAGGAGAGCTATATGAGCACAAACCCGATGCTCAAAAACGAGCGTTACTTATGACTCAACCTAATATGAAGGCCTGAATCGAAAGTCCTGGCGGATGTCCGGACCTAGGTGAAAAAATAATGGAGCCGGTCTCTTAAACATGTATTTTGAAAAGTGACTAAGGGTCACCAAATACTCACAATCTCCTTTCCAGTACGACCAACGTGTCTATCCGGGCGGCACCGCTGCTTCCACTTACGCCTACTCCCCGGATTTGCGCCGTGCTGACTTCTACCCGCCCGAGGCGCATCACCCTCAGGCTCCCGGCGGCACCATGGCCCCGCCCCCACCGCCCGGCTCCTACTACGCGGATCCGCGATATCCCAGATACTAAATGCCGGCTCTCGACTCCCGGCTCTCCGCTCAAGACACTGCCACAGTCTCGCTTCAGAGACTAACACAAAAAAATCTCGACTCAGCTCTTGCCATGATTGCCCCGACTGACATACACAAGAAATCTCCCCCACTTTCTACGCATTTCGTACAGTTTTCCGCCAAAATGCCAAAACCCGACACATGATCCCCATCCCATACATATCGATTGTAGAGACACATCTAGAGTATCAACTTCATTTATTCATGTGTATATCTTGATAAAGAATCGTTTCAAAAATTACATCTATATTTTCGAAATTTAAAGGATCTTTGAATGTAATCATATCAGATGGAGAATAGTGAAGACTGGGCACAGTTGGACAATACGAGGCTTAGTATCACGGTGATTCGACATCAGATGAAACTATCAAAGACATAGTTTTCCTAGTACCTTCAATTAAACACAACAATTCGAAAAGAAATTTTTTATCATTATTGAGGGCCCTTGTTCGCCTCTTCGCCCTATCTAGTCACTCGAAGTGAAACTGATGTAGGTTCTGTCTGGGTCGTGAAGGTTGGCAATTCTCAGATGACCCTCGGTGAATTCGCACAGTCCGCGAGTGTTGTAGAGATCCTGAAGATGATATTATGCAAGATTCCAATATCGAAATGAAAAAAGATTAAATAAAAACAGATTGAAACTCACCGTGATGTTAGGGTTAGTAGGTGTGAACGCGGAGGTCTGTCGGTCGAAAGTGCCAATCATTTCCATGAAGAGGATCGTCTCTTCAACAATAGTCTCAAGCATGACTTCTTTCGCCTCCAACTCACGAGCCTTCATTTTCTGCAATGGAAACCATTGAAAACAAGCAATAAGTAAATAAAAAGTTTTGAGAATGATTATTTAAAAAAAAAAAATGTATTATTAAGAGCCGTTCCACGGTTTAGTGAAGCTTTTGAGAGGGGTCGACGGAGGACTTTTTTGCAACCCCTGCCAATAAGTTCAGGGTGAAGTCCCCATACATAGAGCTGATAGCTGGCCCAATATGCGATGTTGGGGTGCACTTTCCGAAAAATGCCAGACATGTCCCAAAAAATGCGCATCTATTTTTCATGTCCGTCATAATGGGCCGCCGGCTTCTGCAGATGTCAGCCTGAGACGCTCTCTGAGGCTGGTGAGACAACGATGTCGAGAGATTTCGCCATTTCAAAGCAATACAGTCACTTTCACAACAGATTTGTGTCCCATTAATCGTTATTAATCACTTGTTTTTTTTTCTGGTGTTGTGATATCGATAAAACTCGAAAAAAGTGAAAAGTCGAAAAATCACTTTTTTGAAATCTTGAAATTTCAAAAATTAATAAGGCATGTATCTGAGCTTCAAATTGTGTATTTTTAACGGAGAATCACTTGGAAAATCACTTATGAACAATATCTGAACTTTTGGGACGATTTCGAGAGAAAAAGTTTTGGACGAAAAATTTCTCGATCATTTGCCCACCGAAAAATTACAATTTCAAAAAATATGCGGAAATCGGCTATAACTCTCAAATATTGTTTATAACTCGTATGCGACTGATTTTCCGTTGAGAATGCATCATTTTAAGCTCAGATACATGAGTTATGAATTTTTGAAATTTTGAGATTTCGAAAAAGTGATTTTTGGACTTTTCGTTTTTTCGTGTTTTATCGATATCGAAACCCCATAACATCAACACAAATGCTTAAGAACGATAAATGGGACACAAAACTGATTCATAAGTGACTGTCTCATTTCGAAAATACGAAATCTCTCGACATCTTTCTCTCGCCAGTCTACGAGAACGCATAGGGCTGACATCTGCAGAAGCCGGCGGCCCATTTCGATGGACATGAAAAATAGATGCTCAGGGGTAGTTTTTCACGTAGAATCCGAATCTGGAATAAAAAAATGTACATGGCTAAAATATTTTTTCAGAGTTACCAAAAAATGATGAAATTTGCATTTTTCGTCCATATATCGATGTCCGTACGTTTCCAAACTATGTTTTTCGTTATTTTCATCGAAAAACACCCCCGAAACATCTGTAAGAACATATTTTTTTCTGAGATGAAATTTCGGACTTTTTTTGGGACATGTCTGACATTTTTCGGAAAGTGCACCCCCAACCTCTCATATTGGGCCAGCTATCAGCTCTATGTATGGGGACTTCAGCCTGAACTTATTGGCATAAGTTGCAAAAAATCGAAAAGAAAAAATGAAATTATGAGGTGCCATTTGGCGATGCTACGTGAAACCTATTTTTGCCGGGTTTCGGAAAATCGAAAAATGACGTTTTTCAAGATTTCGAAAAAAAATCTCAGCACCAAAGTTGATGTGGAATATCATGGGGTATGACTGGTGTATGAAAAAAGTGTATAGTGAGATTTTATACATCAATCGTAAACTGACTTTTTGGCTTAAAATATCGGAAAATAAAATATATAAAAATAATATCGCAGAACCGGGAGAAATGATCTACTCTATCTTGTAGAGCTCAGAATTCCGCATCGAATAGTTGTACTCACTACTTTGTGCCGCTTTTTTTAAGATATGACATGATAAAGGACCGACGGAAATTTTTTGTTCCAACCCCCTCATGTTTATACTCAGAATTTTCCTCACAATGCCCTGATCATTTTTCATGTTCAGTACTTTTTACCAAAATACTTGGTTCGCTCGGTAGATCAAGGTAAACATCGATTTTTTCTAAGAAATTGGAATAACATGAAACACGAACAAATAGTTTATTTTTTATTCGGATTCAGCACGCAAAAATACACAAGAAAGTCCTATAGACATATTTTTTCAAAACTTAATTTTTTTCGACTGTGATCACTTTTTCACCATGTGGTCCCCCATCTTGCGAAACATGGGGCTCGAACCGGGGAGTCGAGACAGGATTGGGTTCTTCAGTCAGACATCATAACCACTAGTACAAGTACAAGTATTAGATGCGGAATTTCGGGCTCTATAATCTTGAATAGTTTATTTTGTGTTATGGTGTCTGACTGAAGAACCCAATCCAGTCTCGACTCCCCGGTTCGAGCCCCACGATCGACCATGTTTTGCAAGTTGGTAGAAGAAGGCTCGCGCCCCAACCACTAGTCTTGTAAGCGTATAATTCGTGATTTGAAGAAGCTCCTCGGTCGTGAATTCCTGGATGAGTGACAATTCCGAAACGTTTATTTTTCCGCAACTTGTTTTTCTTCCGCAATTCGACCAAAACAACATTTCCGCAACTCGGCATAATTCGATTTATAGCCATACTGGCAAAGGTGTTAAAATAAAGAGGTCCGTATTTTGTCAAAAAAAAATTGTCTCCGAATCATGTCCTTATAGAATTTTCTTGCGTATTTTTCAACGTAGAAACTGAAAATGCCTAGTAGAGTTCACGAAAGTGCGAAAGAAAAATGTTATGCTTGAAAACCTTTCAAAATCGGAATTGTTTCGGAAAAAAGGCCACTTCTCAAAAAAGCGGCACAACGCCATGCTTAGTGAGAACAACTTTTCGATGCGGAATTTCGGGCTCTATAATCTCGAATAGTTTATTTTCCCGAAGCCAAATCATTTTTTCATTTTTCATTTTAGAATGTTTGTTCACGTAAAAATCGATGTTTACCTTGATCTACCGAGCGAACCAAGTATTTTGGTAAAAAGTACTGAACATGAGAAATGATCGGGACAATGTGAGGAACATTTTGAGTATAAACATGAGGGGTTTGGAACAAAAAAAATTTCGTCGATCCTTTATCATGTCATATCTCAAAAAAGCGGCACAAAGCCATGCTTAGTGAGTACAACTATTCGATGCGGAATTTCAAGCTCTACAATCGAGCGTACTTTATTTCTCTCGAAAACAAAATATTTTTTCGTGTTCCATGTTATTCCAATTTCTTAGAAAAAAATCGATGTTTACCTTGATCTACCGAGCGAACCAAGTATTTTGGTAAAAAGTACTGAACATGAGAAATGATCGGGAAAATGTGAGGAACATTTTGAGTATAAACATGAGGGGTTTGGAACAAAAAAAATTTCGTCGATCCTTTATCATGTCATATCTCAAAAAAGCGGCACAAAGCCATGCTTAGTGAGTACAACTATTCGATGCGGAATTTCAAGCTCTACAATCGAGCGTACTTTATTTCTCTCGAAAACAAAATATTTTTTCGTGTTCCATGTTATTCCAATTTCTTAGAAAAAAATCGATGTTTACCTTGATCTACCGAGCGAACCAAGTATTTTGGTAAAAAGTACTGAACATGAAAAATGATCAGGGCAATGTGAGGAACATTTTGAGTACATGAGGGGTTTGGAACAAAAAATTTCGTCGATCCTTTATCATGTCATATCTCAAAAAAGCGGCACAAAGCCATACTTAGTGAGTACAACTATTCGATGCGGAATTCCGAGCTCTACAAGATAGAGTAGATCGTTTCTCCCGGTTCTGCGATATTATTTTTATATATTTTATTTTCCGATATTTTTAGCCAAAAAGTCAGTTTACGATTGAGGTATAAAATCTCACTATTCACTTTTTTCTTACACCAGTCATACCCCATGATATTCCACATCAACTTTGGTCCTGAGATTTTTTTCGAAACCTTGAAAAACGTCATTTTTCGATTTTCCTAAACCCGGCAAAAATAGGTTTCACGTAGCATCGCCAAATGGCATCTCATAATTTCATCAGCATAACGGGGGGTATCCACAATAAATGTTTGGGCCCGATCAGGCACAATTTTGTACACAATGTCCGGCCTATCCTCGAGAATAACCGAGCCGGTGTCTTAAAATAAATTACCTCATAGACCCACATGATTCCTCTGGCAGTGACTCGCGCGTGGCGGAAGACAACATTGTAGCTTCTATTGGGGACCAAATTCATCAGTTGGGTGTCGTCGAGTCTCTGAAATAGTAATGAATTACTTTGCTAAAATACTAGTTCTTAATCTCGACATTTTTTTAAAATTTGTAAAATAGGCAACTGCCTTACTCTGGAGTCCATATCGAGTGCAGTAGCATTGATGAGTCTCGTTGCATTGAGAACCTCTGCGTCTCCTCTCGTACGAGTCTGAAAAGGAAGCCGAGATGAAATGAATGAAGCATCACTCAAACCTCGTTATTCAGGTACATGTTTTGAGTATTTTGTCTTTCTCTGCCTCGGAATGGTTAATGACGACTTGAGGGGCTTATTTCGATACGTTTGCTGAGAGATTTCCACGCCAGTTCGCGTCCTAAAATATTTGTGAAATTACTTTGTTATGTTTTAGTAAACGATTTGTTCAAATCTGTATTATACAGTTGAATAATTAACCTATTTAAATATTAAAAAAAGAAACAGATGTAGAAACTAACTACAGTGATTCTCGTTTCCAGGAGTTTATACTGCATCTCCCTCTCAATCGCTTCCAATCTTGGATTTTCTCTTAACACTCGACGACTCGCGAGGTCGAGATAAGGGTAGAGCATCTTGAGAAGCTCAGTAGGAAGATGGAAGAGGGGGAACTGAAATCGAACATAGATAAAACACCATTGCTCATATGATGTGCACTTGATCATTGATCTTTGATCCCTGGCCTCTTTCATCAGAGATCAGAAATAATTGACCAAAGATCAAAGATCTCGAAATACATATTTTATCTTTGATATCATTGATCAGGGATCAAGTGGTCGTATATATTCAGTCAGTTGAGCATGAACTTCGGATGAACGTCCAAACTTGCCTTCGGAATATCAGAGGAAGCTTCGGACACGGCGGATGATGCGGGAGACACGACAACGCTCGAGGGATTCCTTCGAAGAGATAGAGATCAGAGATCAAAGATCAATTATTACAAATTTACAAAAAGTTGTTCCGGGGAATAAACTGTTCCGGTAATGACGAATTTACAAATTATTTGTTTACGCAATCCGTTAATTCTATTTCCTTAGTGCGCTGGGCGTGGGACCTCTTTAGAAGCAATTTAGCAAAAGAATAAATAAAGAAAATATATTCAAATATGCGAAAAGCCGATTCCAGTACGCAAAACCGGAGAATAGTTAAGGCGTGAAACGTGCGCGGTCTCATCCTTTGGTCACTATTATGATCGTATCATTATAAAATTCGAGTGCGACATTCGAGTGCGACGCTCGCTCAAAGGTCGGTCGGTTCGCATAAACGCGCCGCTCTCGTTTCTCCTCCCAAGCCGGATTGGTCACCGTGGGAGGGTATGACCAAATCATGGCAAGCCTTATCATCGCTACGCTCAACTGCCTATCTCTGTGCCATGACTCAAGGATCACTGAACTGGAGAACGCACTCAACAATATCAACTTCCACGTTCTGGGTCTGTCCGAAGTAAGAAGACCAGATGAAGCCTCAATTGATCTACTCAAGTCGGGAAGCGTACTCTATCACACGCAACGGCAGCAGAATCGTATGGCCGGAGTGGGGTTTGTCGTGAGTGGGGAAGCTAAGCGGATGGTAGTGAGATTTGGCGGCTTAACTCCTAGGGTCTGCTTTCTTGACGTGGAGGTACCGAACAACGAGCTTATTCGCATTTTCCAGGTCTACGCGCCTGCCAGTTCGAGAGATGACTCGGAGTTCAGTGATTTTCTCGATCAGCTCGAAGCAGCGTACAACGCGCCTGTGTCTGGAAGCCACCGGTACCGATTCGTGCATAAGGTCATGATGGGAGATCTCAATGGGAAAATTGGTTGTCGACAGTTGGGGGAAAACTCTGTGGGGGCATTCGGGTATGGGGATAGGAACAACAAAGGGCAAATGGTTGTGGATTTGTGTGAGAGGCTTCATCTCAAGGTGGGTAACTCCTTCTTTCAGAAAAGGACAATCCGCAAGTTCACTTGGGTTTCACCAAATGGGTTATCAGCAAAAGAGATCGATTTCATCTTGTATCCTAGGGGAATGGCAGTGAGGGATGTCGGAGTGATAAATCGATTCGATTTTACCACTGATCACCGACTCGTTAGAGCTTCCATCTCATTCCCTCGCCGTTTCCCTTGGAGAAAGGAAACGACCGGTCAGGGTGATTCGCACCTCGAAAATGGACTGTTTAAACTCAGTCTACGATTAGAGTTACAAAGTAGAGGAGCGGATCTTGGATACGGTAACATTGTGGATGCGATTAGAGGGGCGGGGAAAATTGCAACGGTTTATACACCTAGGGATGGAGGAATATCACAAGCTACAAAGGATCTTCTAGCGGGACGAAAGGATTATAAGATGCAGTCAGCCGGTTTGCCTCGCTTACAGTGGCTGCTTCTAAACAGATCGATCCGTCAATCTTTCAGAAATGATAGAGAACGGTCGTATCTAAGTTACGACAATGCAGCCATTGCGAGCGGGAAAAGCTATAAGAAGGCTGCTGCAAGAATTGCTGTAGGGAAAGGTAGAATTCACAAAATTAGGGATGGGTCGGGTAATTGGGAATGCACACAATTGGGTATAGAGAGGGTCATCCAAGCATTTTATAACGATTTGTATGAAGGGGACGGAGGAATAGGATATAGAACACTAAGAGTAAGGGACCCATTCATTCCCTTGTGCGTTGCTGAAGTGGAACAAGCACTTCGACATTTCAAGTCAGGTAAAGCACCGGGAAGGGATGGGATCACTGGTGAGATGTTGAGGGCGGGAACTGACTACTTAGCTCCATTACTAACAGAGGTATTTAACAACATACTAACCGGAAGTGTCCCAAAGGGGTTTGGTGACTCGCGCACTATTCTGCTGCCTAAGACAGGTGATAGTTCTCTCGTTAAAAATTACCGGCCAATCAGTCTGCTTCCTGCTTTGCAGAAAGCCCTCACCGGTCTTTTGAATACGAGACTCGCACCTATCCTGGATAGCAGTAGGAGTTGGGAACAAATGGGATTTAGACAGGGACATTCTACGGTAGATGCTATTCACACTCTCAAAACGGTAGTCACAAACTGCATTGATCATCGCTTGCCCATTTATCTACTTTTCGTGGATATTTCTAAGGCTTTTGATTCGGTTTATGTTGATGCTGTCTATAAGGCTCTGGAGGTGGAAGGTGTTCCGTCGGAAGTGGTTTCATTCCTAAGTTCCCTCTCTCGGTGTAGCAAAAGTGCAGTCATAGTGAATGGAAAGGAAGTGGAAATCAATGTTGGAAGAGGGGTTAGACAAGGAGACTGTTTGTCACCCAGACTGTTTACAGCAGTCTTGGATATGGCATTCCGTCAATTAGACTGGGCGGGAAAAGGGATTAACATCAATGGGCGATTCCTCTCTCATATTCTCTTTGCCGATGACGCAGTGCTCATTTCTCACGATGAGCGACAAATTCAATCGATGGCAATAGAGTTGGAGAGGGAATTAAAAAGGGCGGGGCTTCATCTTAACGGTGATAAAACTGTGGGAATGTCTTCGAAGGGTAATCCCAGGGATGTCAGAGTTGCGGGGAAGATTGTGGGTATCAGAAAAGAGGTGGTCTATTTGGGAAGCATCATTACTATCAATGGGAAGGAGGAGAGGGATTGGCCGGCGAATTCAGGCCGCATATGGGACTTTCCATAAGCATAGATCATTCCTAGTGAATTGATCTGTCCCAATGGTTCATAAGCGCCGTCTTTTCAATGGTTGTATCATTCCCGCCTTCCTATACGCATGTGAAACATGGGCCTTGACCAAAGCACAAAGTGAAAGATTATCGGTGGCCCAAAGACGCATGGAGCGTTGGATGGTCGGTTGCACTGTCTTGGATCATGTCTCGAACGAAAGGCTGCGTGGACTCACTCAGGTCAGAGACGTTGTTCGTACCGCCTTGAAAAGAAAGTGGCTCTGGGTGCATAAAGTTGCTAATGATCATGACTTGAAGTGGAGCAGAACTGTGATCGATTGGACACCACGAGGGCCTAAGCGAGGACGCGGAAGACCGCCCACAAGATGGAACGATCTCTTCATGCGAACTATCGGACCTACGTTCCTGAGACAAGCAAGAAATCATGAATGGCCCGCCATGCACATCAGAGCCTACTCTTGATAAATGTGTTAAAATCCAAATCCAAAATCCATTATAAAATGTAATATCGAAGATATTACATCGGAAATCAGGATAAAACTCACTCGTTCTCAGTCCTCTGCACGTGGGCTCGAACGAAACGACGGCGCACACCACCGAACCTGAAATGGAAGTACTGTAATCACTTGAGGGTGCTGTAGAAGTGTGATGAGAAGCAGCTATTTGGTCTGATACACCCTCCGTTTCGTTCCCATCCGGGCCCGATTCTCGTTCTCAAAACAGGCAAGGCTACCGTAACCCTCCTACCGTAACCCTCCTACCGTAGCCCTCCTACCTCCTGTAGGTGATCAGCATCAGCGGGCCGAAGAGATCCGTGAAGACGGCCAGTAGACAGATCGCACTTTCCATCAGGTGCACAGAGTGGACTGCACCGCCCGTCCCTGCAAGGTTACGGTAGATCCGAGGGATTCGGTAAGTGAAGATACTGTATTTCAGGTTACGGTAGATGAGAGGCATACGGTAATGATGATGTACTGTACTTGACGGCTACTGTAGAGACACGGCAACGAATATAACCGAAGGACGTACCAGCAAAGGCGTTGCGACCGCCGGCGAGCATCGGGAGGGGTAGAAATAAGTGGAGAGAGAGGAGAAGAGTGAATTATCTGTCTCCTTTGTCTCCTCGTCTCCTCATTCTACACACTCTCTCACTAATCGAATTGTCGGGATTTGCAGATAGTGGACCTTTGTTCTTTATTATTTGGACAATGACTATCGTCGTTCGTTGAGTTCTAATGAAAAAAATGGAGTTCCCCTATCTTGAGATGTATCTCTGCCTTCAGTTATCCGTAAAGAGTTGCGAAACGAGATTAAAAGTGAGGGAAGTAAAAACCTTCTTTAAAACTGGGAAATAAAGATTATATATTTCATTATTTATCAAGAACATTTGAATCAAGAACAGTTGTGCTCTTTAGCATCTGCGGACAAATTTAATATCAAAACTCCGATGTTCGATTATAATGGACGGATGAGAGAGAGGTGATCGGCGGCTTGGGGAAGGTACGGAAGTCCGAGAACAGTTTGGACAGCAGCCAGTTACTGAAATATGCTGTAAGTCGATGTATCTCGTTGCATTGAGGCCGCTGAATTCAGTAATTCCTAATTTCCAACTATCAGCTAAACAATTTTATTGATGGAAGCGGTATAAAGGTGACGTTTTGATAAATCAATTGTGATTGTAATCAAGAAAGTAAGTGGTTTCTCGGTATTGCAACTTCCATTCCACATCGACACGTGTAATGTTTGTGAGTGGCTTCTCCTTGTGTTATTTACCGGAATTCCTTAGTGCAGATAACGAAAATAATCGGGTTGAGAAGAGGGAAGAGGAGAAGAGTGTAGGCGTTGAACCAGGACCAAGCTTCTGAATTTTTTTCTGTTATTTATTTTATTGATTTTTCGAGCTTTGGTTTTGATTGTTTGTTAGCCACATTACAGATCAGTCTAGCATTTTATGCGCTCGTTCTTTTGAATTTGATTATTGATTATGAAATAGTTTTCGGATAAGAATTTCCCATTATGTTCGAACTTTTATTGTCTGAAAGGAGCTACTTCGACACAATTTAGTGCATCGTACATTCTTCAAAGGGGGAAAGAGAATTAATGTTTTTGATTATCTCATTTCTCTCAGATAAAAAAAAATAATAAAATTGTCACCTGGAAGCGTGACTTTTGCTGAGAGGAAGAAAACGGGCGCAATGGCAGGGACCACGGCAAAGAAGAGAGGATTGAAGGTCTGAAATCGTATCGAAATTCGATCTAACAGACTATAATATTCCAAAACAAAAGGTCTCAGGACATCTCAAAACAATCCTTCAAAAGAACTATAGCGAGATGAGCCATATCACAGAATTGTTTGAAAAACAATTCGTAAATCGTAATTCGATATGTTTTTTAATGAGTTAAAAGGTCACTGTTTCCAAGTCAAGTTACATCTACTCAATTTTTTTTCAATTCAATTATTTATCCGCCAGGGTGTAGGGAATGATTCGGTGACTTCGTGATTGATTGGTGGATTGCCGTCATCATCATCATCACTAGCTCACTCTTACCTGAAGCACAAGCAACCGTAGCGCTTGTCGGTGCAGCTTCCTGGCTCGTTCACTCATTTTATTTGTTTTGATCATATGCTGAATCTTCCAACCACACCATAGCATCGTACCTGAAATCAGCATCTTCGTTGATGATTTAGATGTGCAAATATCAAAATCAGCCCCATCGGATGGTGACTTGGCTCGAAAATTCGCTCACCCAGGCAACAAAGGATCAGTGACATGAAGTTGATCATGGCAACCATCGGTCCGAATCCTTGAGCCCTTTCCTGAACAACTGAGATTGTTCTCGTGGGTTATTGTTAGAAACCACGACAACAATTGAAGTATATTCCAAAGATTCATCAAAGAGGAGTTGCAAGAAAGAGTTTCATCAAATAATACAATTCCTGACATCTCCGTATTCTTGACTGTCCACTCCACTGAGGCAAACGTCCGGATTGCGGAAATCGGTGTTGAAGCGATCATTGAATGCCTCTGCCACCTGATAAAACGACGTAAACATGGAATTATTACCAGTTGTAAATAATTGTTTACAGTCTATCCAGTCGAATCCAGTTCATCTACTTATTTTTAATTTTATTTATAGTTATAAGAAATTCTTAGGCTAGTTTAGTATTTGTTAATTCACTTGCCACTCAAAACGTCTGGCTCAATTTAAGTTCTCCTAACAAATAGCTGTGTTGCTCCCCGATATGCCACATGACATGACGATGTATCACAGATTATGCGTCAAAATTCACGTCTCTTGTTATTTATTACCATCGTCATGATTGTTTTTTTGCGGTATGAGGGACAGAAATACTCAACTCGGTGAACGTTTAGAAAATTTTTATGCGAAAGGCTAGATGTTAAACAACACTTGTGATTTCACGAGTGCAAACCTGCGTTTTGTACTCAATTGCAAATTCCGAGAATTTAAGTGTTCAGTAATATACACGAGGAACACAATTGTTATCAGTAGTGAATTAAACACCGGACGGGACACACTACACACCCGCAATTTAAGTGAACGTTTCAGAATATTTCCGGGAAGTTGAATGCAATTCAATTTTGTGCGCAGTTTCCCAGTAACCACATGCCTTGAAATATTCTTTGGTCGCTTTCAAATTAGAGTGGTGAGGATAATTTTAAATCTTGACAGACTCACTTTATTTCGCAGTGCGGCCGTTGGTGCGAAGAAAGCTCCGAAGTAGGTATACAGGACGAGCCAGGTACCTACAATTCGATAAAATCTATGATGAAGCCCCTTGCTTCATACCAGCAATTGCTCCAAGACTCCCAACAAAGATCGGATTGCCGAAGCGATGATAGAGTGCCTTACTGAAAGAGTAATTTTTGTATCAAATTTTGAAAATATGCTAACTTGGTGGTAGCCGCATATTTGTAGAGGAAATTGAATGCACAACACTCGAGGAGAGCCATGTAGGTGGGAGACATCTGGAGAAAGTTATTGCATTCTGACACAACGGAAGGGAGTTCATGAGTAGTGAAAATCTCTGTTAATCTCCCCATTTTAGGATCGTCAACAACCGAATGAAAGGATGGATAGCACTACTCACCCCATATGTTTGAATTTTGAACGTAACAGGGTTGTCGTGCATAAATGATACTGAGAATCCAATGCCCATCCCATCGAAGATGATAGAGAACTGATAAAAATATTATTTAATCATTTTTGATAAAACAAGAGTCGGAAAATCATACATCAATTTTTTGTTAAAAAGATTTTTTTAACAAAAGATAAAATTCTTAGTCTCACCGGTTGGATGAGTGCATGAAAGAAAGCGAAGAGTATACTGAGAACGCAAAATGCGATCGCGAATTTTCTGATATTGAGTTTTTCTGATATTTTTGCATCGGCGAATTCAACTCACACAGTCTTGCTATCGAGAGTTGTGGAACGCCTTAGTAGAATCAGAATCAGGCCTATTTTAAATCGATATTTGTTAATTTCATACAAGTATGTTAGATGGTCATTCAAGGTCTCAATCGTGTCATCACTAACCATTCGCTTACCGATATTGAGAAGAATCGCAAGAGAATCGGATATAATGGCAATTGTGTTGATAGTTTCGAAGCCCGGGAGAATCTGATTTTCAAATTTATAAAACATTTTGTATTCAGAGAACATCATCTAAATATTCAGAGAACTCACCCGCATCTTGTTTAGAGCCGGCTCAATGTGAAATGAACAAGGTCCGACTCTAAGTGGGGAGAGATAATGGAATTGCCTTCGACTATTGACCATAATATTTAATAGGGCACTTCGCGATTCTAGAAACTCATTCTGTAGTTTGAAGGGTTTGAGACACATAATTATGTAGTCGGAATGGGTTTATACGGATCCACAGACAAACGAGTATGATGAAATCATCGCTCTGTTTTCAAGATAAGAGTATGATACTGTTGTAAAAGGGAAGTTTGCTCGCAATCATGTTAAAATCTGTTACTCATGTGGTGTTAAAAAAGGCGAAAAGATCCGATCTTTGATGTTGGTCCTGTTAAAAAAATGCAAAGATCCGATCTTTGATTTGAATTCCCGCATTTTTCTATCTCACTTCCCAGTGGAGCTAGAGACTAGAAATTTTAACAGTAGCTTGAGAATGTCAAAAGAAGCCCAGAAACCAAATTTCAAGTCTCTATCTATCCTAGAAGCCGAGTTATTCGTAAATTAAGATTTTAATGTTGTAATTACCGTAGTTTGCATGTTTTACGAATAACTCGACTTCTAGGATAGCTAGCGACTTGAAATTTGGTTTCTGGGCTTATTTTGACATTTTCAAGTTGCTGTTAAAATTTCTAGTCTATAGCTCCACGTGGAGCTGAGATAGAAACATGCGGGAATTCAAATCAAAGATCGGCTCTTTGCATTTTTTTAACAGGACTAACGTCGAAGATCGGATCTTTTCGCAGTTTTTTAACATCGCATAAGACATGGGGTTGGTGCTTGCTTAATCATTTATTTCAATTATGTATTCATTTGGTTGACTACAATTAAATAAAATATTTTCAAAATTCAGTTGGTCGGGTAAAATGGACGGATGAGAGGGAGATGACCGGGGGCTTCTGAACGGCGCGGTAGTTTGGGAGAAGTCGAGAGAGAAGAAAGTTACTGAAATATACATATAATCTAATCATATATTTTGAGCTCGTGTCTTCCATAAACATCGACAGTATTTTTTGATAACGAACGCTCTGACTGTGTTGCCTACCGGAATTCCTTTGTGCATATGACGAAAATGATCGGGTTGAGGAGAGGGAAGAGTAGGAGAGTGTAGGCGTTGAACCAAGACCAGGCCACTGAATCAAGGAAAAAGAGAGCTTCGATCTTGATTGTTTTTGCTTGAGAAAAAGTTTTTTATTAAAAAAATCAAATAATTGCAAATTGACCTGGTAGCGTGACTTGCGCGGAGCTGAAGAAAACGGGAACAATTGCGGGTCCGACGGCAAAGAAGAGGGGATTGAACGTCTGCCATTTATTATTTAAATTAAATAAAATATATTTAATCAAAAAAATTTCAGGGAAAATTTGTGGTACTAATCACTAAAAACATTTTATCATCTCCAGAGAAATGTCGTCGTTGTCAGAATTACAATTGGTGATATTTATCCAATGCAAATCATTTCTCCCTTCCCACCTGGAGCACTAGCAATCGTAGAGCTTGTTGATGCAGTTTTCTCGCCCGATCACTCATTTTATTCGTTGCGATCATCCGCTGGATCTTCCAACCGCACACCACTACCGTCGCTGAAATTTCAATATTATTTTAAATTAGATATTTCAGCTATTTTTTATCTGAAGGACATTATGATTTCTCTAATTATCACCAATATCTTTTCTCGAAATCCCATTCACCCGATCGTTTAACTAATCTTGGGCAGTCTCGAAAACTTTGGAACATGCTTACCAATACAAGAAGTGAGCAGTGACATGAAGTTGATCATGGCAACCATCGGTCCGAAGCCTTGAGCTCCTTCCTGAACGCTTTCTACTGTATCCAGATTACTGTAGCGGGGTAACTGGACCCATTCAAAAATTTGTTTTAATAATTTTCTATGAATAAATCAAATTACTGACATCTCCGTACTCTTGACAGTCGACTCCACTGACACAAACGTCAGGATTCCGGAAATCAGTGTTGAATCGAGCGTTGAAGGCAACAGCAATCTGATGATAACGAAGACTCAACGAGCATGCTCCAAAACTCAGAAATCAACTTATTTACAACCTCAGTCTCATGATTCGATATTTATTACTCGTTTAGTGCTAAAGGAGCATTTTCTGAATCTAATGTTTGATCTTAGAATGCAGAGAAATCATATGCTTCAAACTTCTCAGGATGAAGGAGCAATGTCCTTCACCTGATTCAATTGCTAGTTCCGAGAATCAGTTTGATAAATTCAAGCTTCACTTGCTATAAGAGAAATGGAATTATTTCCAATTTGTAGGCTTCAAACTATTCACAATGCCGTTAGTCAGTCACCAGCACAAAAACCTTTCCGGAAGTTAGTTAAATGCACTAAACTATGCGTTTTGTGTGTTCTCCATCATCAATTTTACAAATGGTTTACGTGCTTTCCGATAACGGAAAGTGCAGAATGATGAAGATACAGTGCCTTTGAAAAGCCCATCTCCTCACCTTATCCCGAAGTGCAGCCGTAGGAGCGAAGTAAGCACCAAAGTAGGTGTATAGAATGAGCCATGTACCTACACTCAGGTCGATAAATCAGACGACAGCTATGGTTCTTACCGGCAACAGCGCCAAGACTGCCAACAAAGATGGGACTATCGAAGCGATGGTACAGCGACTTGCTGCAGCATTTTCATTTAGCCACAAAATATTTGGAAACGCATTATCAAAAAAATCACATACTTGCAAGTTGCAGCGTATTTGTAGAGAAAGTTGAATGCGCAACACTCTAGCAAAGCCATGTAGGTCGGTGACATCTTGAAATATCTTTCATCAGCAAAGCATGTTGGGCAGTTCATATTGTATTCATATTATGCTTGGAAAAATACTCCTATGGGTCATACATACATACATACATTTATCATGTCAGGCGGTTGACACCAGATGGGAATGGATGGTTTCAGATAGGTTTCGGGTCGGTTCTTCGTTCGAGAGAGAATCATTTCGTCTGGGTGGGGGTCAAGGGATCGGTCTTCTTTCCATTCCCAGACCCAAGAGATTGGCTGGAGAAAGGGTTGCGATCATCCAGGACGATAGGACTTGATGTAGAGTGTTCATTGTTGATGACGGAAGAAGGCTCCCTTGATTTTAGAACAGAGTCCACCAAACTCGAGACTCGACGAGAATGGTAACTGAGGGACCAAACTTCAGAGTAGGTCATACCCATCACACGGTGACCAGAGTCCAGCTTGGATGGGGATTCCGATCTTGTTGAGTTGATGGAGTAGACGAGGGGAACTAGAGGGATTCCATTCTCTATCAGAGAGAAATGGCGAAGGACCGCTCGCGACGACTAACAAAAACGAGAATGAGTACACACAAAAAACAATCCGTAAACCAAAAATCCGCTATTATTTGCGGATTCATATCCGCAAATGGAATCCGCTAATAGTTACGGATTGAATCAGCAAAAATGTCATGTCACTAAACGACAACTACGAGAAGAGCTGTTGACAGAATAACGTTTGCGTAGCTCAGTGGTAAAACATCCTTCTCATGCTCGCTCGCTGTTGGTTCGAATCTCCCGACCTACATTCGATTTTTACACACTCCTCTAGTCAATTGCGGATTGAATACACAATTTTTGATGGGGTTTTCCAATTGCGGATTGAATCCGCTAATATTTGCGGATTGTACGTTGTGGATTGAATCCGCTAAATATTCTAGCGGATATATCCGCTGCAGCCAATTCAGCGGATATATCCGCAACTCGAATCCGCTAATAGTTACGGATTGTTTTTTGTGTGATCGAAGTCAATCAAATAGAGGAAATCACTGACTCCATACGTCATGAGCTTCATCGTCAGAGGGTTATCGTGCATGAATGAGGCGGCAAAGGCGGCGCTGATCCCATCGAATATGAGATTGAACTTTAAAAACAAGGTTAATTCAAGAAAATAACATTGCCTCGTATATTTGGCATATTTGATGAGAAGGTGTAGGTTAATGAAAAGGCCAGTTAACATCTTACACATACCGGCTGTATCAGAGCGTGGAAGAAAGCGAAGAATATGCTGAGAACGGCAAATGCGATCGCGAATTTACTGAAAGATATCATAAACGGCGTATGTTGACTAAACGTTCGACTTCAACTCACACAGTCTTCTTGTCCAGTGATGTGGCCTGTCTCTGTAGCATCATGATTAGGCCTGAAACAATAACGTGTCACGTCTTCTCAATCGCAACCTCTATCACCACTATGGTACTCATTTGCAACAAGCCTCCACTAGTTTCCCTTCCCTCACCAATATTGAGAAGAATCGCCAAAGTATCGCATAGTATGGCGAATGTGTTGATAGTTTCGAAGCCCGGAAGAATCTGATTTTTAATTCATGAAACATTTTCGAAAATGGAAGACTGAGAGAACGCACCCGCATCGTGTTGAGAACCGGCTGAATGTGATATTATCAAGCCAGCAACTAAGCTCGAGAGATAGTGGAATTGGCTACGTCGAATGTTTAGGCTCGTCGACCGTCGCACGTGATTCGAGAAACTGTACCTCAGCTGTAGTCAAAATGCCTTTGATCTACGGGTACCAGCAAAAAATAACGACTACAAAGGCGAAACATGCATCGCGAAGAACATTCTGTTCACTGATGCTTGGTATGCGGGCACACGTTCGCACACCTTTTTTCTCTTGTTTCAGTCTTATCATACATTCTGATCTATGAAATGCAATGCTCAATGGGTAACCGCGAAGCCAAACGTGGAAAAGAACTTTCTGTTCACTGATACTGACATGATCTTTGAGCAAGGGGTGTACTTGAGATTAGGGTTGGCTTGTCAAGAAATGAATCAGAACACGAACAGATTTCTCGAGTCGAGATACGTTTTAGCTTAATGCTCTCTTGAGCGAGTTTTGTGTTCATTTAGTTGACGATCCCTTAGTCTGGAATATTTATGTGATATATTTATCCAACCATCTCAGAAAAATAAATAACACGAGTGCTCAAACATTGATAGAAAAAAGAAAGATTTACTGATGTTGTGCTCCTTGAGTCCTTGAAAGCGACTACAGCATGACCACAAAGTCCCTATAGGAAAGGTGTCCTACCGATATGGAGCGATCGTGCAGCAAATAAAGAAGGTGGTCGGAAAAAAGCATTGCTGTTCCCGCAAATTTTATAATTTACACCGCTCATATGTTGTGAATTGACATTTTGACGGCAAGAAATGAATAAATAAAAATGACAAGCAAAAATGCAATGGTTATCCAACGAATTTACTTCTCATGTATGGCATGACTCATTTTGATATTATGAAATAATAAAGAAGATAGTAAACAACAGCATTACTTGGTCGCAAAAAGGCTAGATCGATGCACGATATGGTTTGGGATATGGATCTGCTCTGCTTTGATGTAATCGCGGTCTAATACGAGACCGAATTCAGAGGACCATCATCTTTGCCGGATGAGTGACAGTGAGAGATGGACCGACAGAAAACTGAAGATTCTCCATCGAACTGATTTGCGAGTGACGGAGAAGGAAGTTCAGAATCCAGTTCCTGATGAATGGATTGTTAAAGGTTTTAAAAAAAAAGATGAATATACCTGTACTGTTTGGTGCAAATCACAAAAATTATCGGGTTCAGTAGAGGGAATAGAGTGAGCAAGTAAGCGTTTGCCCAAGAAAACAGCACTGGAAAAATATGACATTAAATTAGGGCTATTTTCAAGGTTAACATGGAAGTGCATTCTAAATTAAGAGACCGATGAACCTGGATAGTCCCTGCCCGATTGAATGTAGAAAACGGGTACAATGGCAGGAAAAACAGCGAATACGAGGGGATTAACCGTCTGAAAACTCTTTTTTCACGAAAATAAATTTAACTGTCCAATATCTGATTGACCTGGTTGCATCTGCTTTCTAGTACCTGTAAGACCAGTAGTCGCAGTGCTTGTCGATGCAATTTCCTCACTCGTTCACTCATTTTATTGGTGGAAATACTCCTCTGAATACGCCATCCACAAACCAGCATCGTACCTGGAATTAATTATGGGATTAGTTCAGATTCAAATATTCATCAGTATCTCTTTCTGGGCATATCAAAATGGGACATAAGATTTTGGGCATTCTTCTAGTTCCACGATGATCATGCTAAAAAATTTTTAAAATGACATTTCGCATTAGCCATAATGCCATTTTTGTATTATCTCAAAAATTTAAAAAAAATACCCAAACAGAAGAAAATCATGGAGAGGTAGTTGACTGTGGCGAAGATCACTCCAAAGTTTTGTTCCTGAAAACTTTTTTATCTTCATTATTGCGCTTATAATTTGGTGATGTGCTTGTGCAAACCTCCTGATAAGCCTCTGCTTCAGTCCCCGTAAACGGCACTCGTCGGAAGTCAGTGTGAAAACGATCGTTCAATAATAGCGCCGCCTTAAATAAAAATCAATTTCGAACTCAGGTGATTATGGCCTTGGCACAAAACAGTGATAAATACTCAGAAAGAAATGTGTGTTAACAAGGTCATTTGAACTCCGCTTGTGTGTTATCCTACGACAAACATGTGTGTTGCAGGATAAAACACATTCTGAGTTCAGGTGCCACAGTAAACACACAGTTCTCTGTTTGTAGCTTGTAGAACAGAAGCTTGCCTTGTCCTTGAAAGATTGATTTGGAACGCCGTATATTCGACTTGTGATGATGAAAACGATTATCCAAGTACCGCCCAATGTATAGAGACCAGCAATGAAAAGAGGAGTGCCGAAGCGAACTCGAAGGGAGGGACTGAAACCCTTTTTAGATGTTATTTTCGGAAATTAATTCGCTCGAATACTTAGTTTTCTAGATTTTATATGATAGTTGCGAAGCTATGTCCTTTTGCCAAAATGTTATTTACCTGCATGTCACAGCATATTTATAGAGAAAATTTATAGCTCCGCACTCGAGTAAGGCCATGTAACATGGTGAAATCTTAAAGATCAATGTCGATGTTTTTCTATTGAATTTGGAAACGAAATTTCACTCATAATATACTTTCTATGTATGAGGATTGTTGGCTTCGGAGTGGCATATTGATTTACTCACCACATATCCAATGATGTATCCAGCGATTTGTTGATCGTGAAGGAACGATGCGCAGAAACTCAAGCCCAGTCCGCGATACGCTATGAAGAACTGAAAAATCAGCTGTTTCAAGATGCTAAATTGCGTTAAATTGAAGTTACAAATTGTTCTCAAAAACATTCCAGAAAGATTGAACTCACGGGCTGAGTCAGCACATGTCCAATAGCGAAGATAATGCTGAGGAAGGAGAAGATGGCTGCCAGTTTCCTGAACCAATCATTGAACGTCATAAGCATTTTTGGAATAATTCAAGAACATTTTTTCTTCTTTAATGCATTAACAATTTTCTCTATTATGATCGACGACTTCTTGATAGATTGTTCTTTTCCAGAAAATTCTTTCCATCTTTCCACGACCACGACAGATGTCGTTCTACTCAACTTTCCCATCTTTTCGAGCCACAGAAGCCCTCCCAAAAAACCATTTCGGCCCTGCATCAACTCCTACTCACACGGTCCTCGGGTCAAGATGCGTGGGCCGAGTGCCCATCAAGTATATCAATCCTACATTGAGCAGGACTGCGACTAAGTCAACGATTATCGAGAAGGTATTGAGGGGTAGAAAACCAGGGAGAATCTATAAAAAAAAAAACGATATTATTTTCATAAATAAAATATAACTTTTTTTAAAAATCTCTTTACTGCGAATCTTTGATTTTTTTCTAGAAAATGACGAGAGAAACGCACCATCGAAAGTGTGAAGCACGGCAACTGCCTGTTGTCGCCACCTGACACCCTTTCTGTTCTTATTAACTGTTAGTCGGAGTTTGTCTGGGAATGAAATGGTGTGGTGAAAATAACAATTAATTGAATATTTGAACTAAATTAAGTCGAAATAATGAATTCAACTGATTCACGTTACCGGGACTCTTTACCGGGACAAAAACGAGAATGATTTTGAGGATACATAAAATATGTGAAAAAGATAAATTATGTGATCGTCTTGACTACAATATTGCCACATTCATCTCTAATCTTTCGCTTTCGATGAAGTGAAGACAAATATTCGTTAAGGTAGTGCAAGTAATTTACTCGTTGGTGAAAACCGGAAGTATGCTTCTCAACCAAGTTACAGATTTTCTCAGTACGTGTTTCTAATTGCTTTCAATCGAGAAGTTTATCATAGTTCGAAAGGGTGAAATGATCATGTAATGGATAACGAATTCAAAGTCTTTTCAGGCGGGGGGGGGGGGGGGGGGGTGGGGGGAAATAGAAGATGTAAGAATGTTGAACACACTTGTTTGACTCTACACTTGATAGATAGTAATACGAGATCACTGAAAAATGTTATTATTAGAATTAATAAGCATTGAAAATTCGATTGGTAAATATCAAGAGGTCTTTCGAGGGTCTCATTCTGACCATTCATTGACGGCTAATCAAAATTTGTGGACAAAGGAGAACTCACCTTATCTTATCGCACATATCCACGGTCTCCACGTCAATCTTGTTAATCTCTTCAATTTGGCCCAGCAGATCATCGTCGGAACAGTGCGGTAGTGCAACGTGCTCACTTGTACCCTCCGTGTTTGAATCCCAGAAGTTCTAAAAAAAAAAACAATATCCTTATAATTTCCTGATAGAAGAAAAGTAGATAAAACCATACCTTCTTTTTCTCCTTCTCCCTCTCTACTTCCTTCTCCTCATCCACATCCCAACAATTCGGGTGTTTGAATTCAGGGCAGCTGAGAAATTTTGAAATAAAAAATAACATATTAGAAAAGTAAAAATAATTATATGAAATTCTACCTCGTTTTCTCCTCCTTCTTCCACGTTGGCATTCCGAAAGCCATCTTGACGTGACGGACTCTTGTTTAGAGAAATTGAGCGCCAATTTGAGCGAAGAAAGGAGACCGATGCCGCATTTCGAATGTGAAAAGAACTGACTGAAAATAGGAGTGTTTACTTTTTTTTCAACCTGGTTTCTTGATTTCTGGGACTGATATGAGCAACGAATAAACAACCAATTACCAATTCATGATCGAGTTTGGAAATGAATATAAAAAAGAGTATTGTTTACTCAATTAATTTTGTTCCTTAATTTTTAATGCCCAATAGTTATAAGAAAGTCTACTTTGGTTTAAGGCTCTCTCCTCCGGGTGGCATTAATTCCGCTCTCCTTCTTCATCTCCACAATTCTTTCCAGTCCCTCGAAGCAGTGCAAGAACTCATTTTGAATCCGCACGTCCACATTTATCCACAGAACGGGAGGTTTCGCCTGAAATTTGAAAAGTTATTTAACTACGCATCTCGCTTGGTACCCCTCTCACGTTGGGTAGGTGCAGATTCTCATGAAACGTCTCTCGAGAGTGAATCTTTTTAAATCACACTCGTGGGGAAATATTGCTGCCTCATCATCTGGGAATTAAATTCAGAGAATTACTAATCGTAATATCACTCGTTTCGTAGGCAGCTACGAGAGAGGAAATTATTAATTTTTTAAAAATGTTTTTATCAATGGCTGAACACATTTGCTCACCGAGATGGAGCCACTCGTGTTCTGTGAGAATACTTTTCGTGGTGAAACATTTCCCGAAATTCTCGCTGACAAATTTCTTTCCTTTCGGGGGATTTATCGAATTTTCCTTCTCGATTCCGATATTCGACCGTTCCGAGTTATCTTCTTTTTCTTCATCGGAATCTCCTGATTCGTCTTCTTCCGTACAAGCATCTTGGGAGTTCGCGACTTCAGAATCTTCATCTACTGGAGAAATCTCGGAATCTTCAACCATATTGTTCTCCCTGATCTGCCCAATGTTCTGCAATGTTGATTTTACTTTTTTTCACTTGGTTATCTTCCGATGTGGATCTTACTTCAGAGGCTTCTGTTGACTCCTCATTTCTCTCCCGATCATCTCGAGTTTCTCGATCCGAATTATTTCCACCGAGATGAGGTGACTTAATCCAAGGAATAATATATTTTTTATTGTAGTGACAATTGAGAGGAAACCTCATATGAGAGGAATCGCGAGAGTTTCGAGAGCCCTGCGGACGTAGGAAATAGTTTCTCCGATTCCGCCGAAAAGTGAAACTGAAGTACTTTGAATGATGCTCTTTCAAACTGCGTTAGACGATTTTTGATTTCTGGTCTCATCTTTGATTATTGTTAGGTCAAAGTAGGGACGCTATGAAATTTACGACCGAAATTGGCTCAGGAAAACAGCCATAACTCGTTTCGCAATGAAGCTAGAGACAATTCCAAAAAGAATTCGAATCAGGAGGCAGAGGGAAAGATTTATTATGTTGATGATGTCATTTCCCGTTCACGCGCTGGATCGGGGTGATCGGTTATTCAAAAAGTAATGTAACTTTACTAATACTGATTATTCCAAGAAGCGCAGAAAAGCGATTTGAGAGAATACTGTCACGAAACTACACTCCAAAAATCAGAAGAATCGAAAATGGGAGAAAAAAATGGTGGGCACTTTTGTCCGATAAACCTGCGATTTTGACGTTTGTTCGAGGTTTTTCAAGCATAACTTTTTTCATTCATAATCATGTCCCTATAGGATTTTCTTACTTATTTTTGAGCGTAGAAAACGAATTTGCTAACCAGAGCTCATGAAACCTCGAAAGAAAAAAGTTATGACTAAAATCCAGAACAAGTTTTTTTGGGATTTTCTTTATAACATAACTATTTTCTTTCGAGGTTTCATGAACTCTAGTTAGCAAATTCGTTTTCTACGCTTAAAAATAAGCCTGAAATTCCTATAGGGACATGATTCTGAGAAAAAATGTTTCGTCCAAAATCGGACCACATGGTGAAAAGTGGTCAGAGTCGGAAAAAATTGTATCTCCGAAATATATGACTATAGGAAAGTTTAATGTATTTTTGCACGCTGATTCCGAATGTCGATATGAGAGCTCATGAAATCATGATTGAAAAAAGTTATGCTTGAAAAACGTCAAAATCGCAGGTTTATTGGACAAAAGTGCCAACCATTTTTTTCTCCCACCTTCGATTCTTCTGATTTTTGGAGTGTAGTTTTGTGACCGTATTTTCTCAAATCACTGTTCGGCGCTTCTTGGAATAATCAGTATTAGCAAAGTTACATTACTTTTTTAATAACCGACCACCCCGATCCAACGCGTGGACGGGGAATGACATCATCAACATAATAAATCTTCCCCTCTGCCTCCTGATTCGAATGTTTTTTTGGAATTGTCTCTAGCGTTATTGTGAAGCGAGTTATGGCTGTTTTCCTGAGCCAATTTCGGTCGTAAATTTCATAGCGTCCCTACTTTGACCTAACAATAATCAAAGATGAGACCAGAAATCAAAAATCGTCTAACGCAGTTAGAAAGAGCAACATTCAAAGTACTTAAGTTTCACTTTTCAGCGGAATCGGGGATACTATTTCCTACGTCCGCTAATACCCCAAAACTCTCGAATCTCTCGCTCATATTGATAGTTACAGGTTCATCGAATCTGTTATATTTATTGACATGCCATTCTCACCATTTTCTCCATTGAGAAATCCTGCTCCCCTGTGTGATTCTTCTCCTTCTTGGTCACGAGCGCAAACGAATTCTCAATGGACTCGGATAGTGCATATGCAAGATTTCATCTCTGAAAGAAAGATAATTCATTTATAATTCTGTCATACAAAAATTTCCAATAATTTCCAATAAAAATAATAGTGCCTTCTCCATAATGAACACTCATTTGCCGGCTAATATTCTTCCCAGCCACACTAATACACACCTTTTACGTCCAATTCCTGAGAAATACGACGCTCTTTCCCCATCAAGGTCAACGCGGTCACTATGTCCTGAAGAAAATAATTGATCCAGTTACAAGTTAGCCTTTGAAAAGGAGATATGATAGCTCCACCTCAGGGTTAGCGTCGCTCATCATTAATGTCTGCAGAAGGTCGTCTGATTTCTTTTTCTTTTTTTTTTTTTTTTACGATTCCAAGTCCATCGCCACATGCGATGTTGGCTTCATTATCCGCCATCGATCTAAAAACAGAAAATGTTTATTTTTAAATTAGAAACATATTAAATACGCGCAGAAGGGATTTGAAAGAAACAGGATCGGGAAAGCGAAAGAATTGAGTGAATGAACGCGAATTAGAAGAAAATGCAAACAGGATAATGAAGGGGCAGCATAAGCTTATGAGAGCAGAATGAGAGTGATCGAGAGATACGCAATGAATGCATTTGCAGTGTTGTGGTAGAAGAGAAGCGGAGATTACGCTTTGAGCCGCCTGAAATTTATGCGAAATTCGGCGTTATATTTACTCGTATTTTTATTGATTACCAATTGGAGGTATGCCAGAGGGTAGCGTAGTTGCTAGCATTTTGAACGATTAGATAGAAGGATGGACTAGGTGAGTGAGCGGGGGATTCCCTTTGGATGATCCGATGCGTGTTTACTTTGGATGATCGGATGCGTGTTTACCAGAACGATTGAAAATCATTATCAGTTTCGGCATTGTAATCTTAGCAGCTTCTGCTCCGCTGTCAGAAGGAAGTCGCTCGCTCTAGATGTCCTCATCACATGAACCCGAATTTGATCGGTGAGTTAACTGTAAATGAAATTTATTTTATTTTCATTGCATGACATACAGACACAGTGATGTTCAGCACGAAATATTCAGACCATCAGCTAACGGACCATTGGTTGACGACATCACTGTGAGTCATCTAATGAAATAGGATTTTACTAAAGATTGGAAAGCGCGCATCTTTAACACGCCACAATTTCAGTGAATTTATGCCATTTTCAGTCGATTCTCGATCTTCCTGAAGAGACGATTGACCAAATCATATCGAAACTGAACCACAACAATGTTACTCGTGAAGGAATCAACAAAATGCTGGCAATAAATGTAAGAACACTCATTTTGTTCACCAAGAATGATTCGACGCAAGATTTCCTTTTCCGAAATTAAATGTGAGCAAATAATGGATTCCATGTTTTTTTCATTCCTGTACATCAGTATCAATCAGAACACTCTCACCACCAATCTGCCCTTTCCCGCGTTGCCAAATTCCGCAGCATTCTCCCCTGTCGTCCCGCTTTCAGATGGAGAAACTGTAAGGTTTTTATTTATCGCAGCCTCTTTAGGTCTGACCGTATACAATGAATCATCGCGTTGTTTCTTTCAGACGATTTTCGATCTTCCGGATGAGATGATTGAGAATATCTTCTCTCATCTCACCTTTCCCGATCGCAGTCGAGTGAGAGTGAACAGACGATTGTGGAAGACCGAAAGGGGGATGAAAATCACTGATAAGGAAGAAATAAAATGGAAGATTGTTCAGATCATAGTAAGTTCAAAAAAACGTTTTTTTTTACCTGTTAGAGTGGAATCAGTTCTATCTCGTATTACAGAAATCATCAACAAAGTCCTTCAAACTTTACTTCGATAAACACGAATGCTGCGGGGAATTCTCATTCGAATCTATAGAAAGATTGGCCAAGAATGTGCAGTTCGGACGTCTCCTAATAGTGGTTTGTTCGATACATTTCAGTAGACTGCTTTAGATTCAGTCTTGAAGTCTTGTGATTGTCTAATAAATTTATTCATTTGTAGATAGACTTCCGGAGAACGCGCCAGTTCTATTTTGTTACGAAACCTGGCCTTTTCAATTCGCACGAACTCGTTTTACAAAACAACATGGTTAAAAATTGTTTTTAAACTGACATAATTGGACACATTTCTCTCAAAATTGATTGGTCTTTGCAGGGAATATTTGGCGGAGCGAATCGGAGTGACAAGACGAACTTCGAGATCATACAAAATCTTCTCAATTCTCATTCAATCGTTCGCATCGACAGTGTATGCACATCTGTAACCGTTGATGAACTCGAATTGTTCAGAGAGGTTCGTCAAACAATTCAAAAAATTTAAATCATATTTTAAAAAAAAAATAATATTTAATTCTTTAATCAAAATAATCTTGATTTGCAGATCACGAGAACTGGTAAGACTAATCTCCTACTGGAACTCCATATCACTAATGAAGTTGCATTTGAATACGCCGATCGATTCTTCGGTCTCGATCTATCTTCAGACGAATACGGCGACATACAAATTAAACGCACGAATGCGGCGATTTCCGGGGTAGCATCAATTTCAATCCATTTAAGAATTGCAATCGACCTATGACTAATTCTTCGTATTCAGTCATGCTCAAGCAAGAGTCAAAGATCTTCATGACGGAAATTTTAAGATAGAGAGTTGTGAAATCATTTGAAATTTCGAATGCTCGAATGGACATTTATTCCTTTTATAATCACACTAGCAAAACAAATTACTTGTGATTTTTAAATCTTTGTTTCGTTTAAATTGCTCAATGAATTATATTAATCAGAATAAAAAAAATAATACGATGAAAAGATCAAGCAAAAAAAGTTCAATCGAAAGGAATGTTAATTGTATGAACGAATAATACACGTGTTTTCATAAATAATTTAATGATGATACGATGTCAAACATAGAGATAATGAGCAACTTCTGGTGGAGCTTCACAAATAATCATTGTGAAAGGCGGAGCAGCTCTGTCTTGCTCTGAATTAGAAATATATCGATCGATGAATATTAAATTCATTCTGCCAAAAAATATGATGCGATGAAAAGATACATTTCTTCCTCTTTCTTTCCTCTTTCAAAAATAGATCTTTCATCCTCTTTCTTTTCTTCAATGTTTACTTTATTTTATTCATCAAGAACATCAAAAAACGCGGAAAGAACAATTCCATTTTCTAGCGAAAACATCTGTTCTAACCATTGCTACGCCATTGACACAGCCACAATAGGAAGATGCAGAATACCATGGAGCTGCGATCTAACGGGCTTGATGAGACGTTCTCATCTCAAGAATCTATGAGCTAAAGCTGCTCCGAGGAGAAATAACACGAGGACCAGCATCCTCTCTTTCGTTGAGCTACTGACTAAATGCTGATAAGAAGGAGCTTTGGGATGAGAATGAGTTACGAATTAGTTACGGTTGTGAGGCTGGAATAGTAGAGAGAAGGCGAAACGGAGAGGTTAGACAGCGATGGATGACTCTTATCGGGACTGACGTGTAGTGGAGTGTATTTATATGGTCCGGTGGGCCGAAAATAACCACTAGGCATCTTCCCGTGCCTATGAAGGAGATCAAACACATTGAAGAACAGGCGCAGAAAAAGACAAACGTGTTCCATGAACCCTCTCAATTCAATTCAATAATTTATCCCTTATCTCGATGAAAATATTCCTCTCAACTTATTGTTTGTCATTATATGGTCACGACGGAACCCAAAACTTGGCTCCAGTCGATTCAGCGTCCGAAGTTACCCATAGGGCCAACTTTTCAGCAAACATTATTTTTTATGTGCCAGACCTTGCTCGATGCTTACGCAAACGGCTTCATATACTCAACGCCCTCTGGGGCAACTACCTCAAAGTACATTCATCACAATACAATCAATTCATTATGCATTGTTGTTGTTGTTGTTGTTGTTGCAATTCGTTGTTGCATTGTCATTCATAATTGAATTAATTAGACTTTGCATTCTCCAATAATCCTAAACCTCCCATTCTTCTGGCTAATCGACTAATTTCCATGTTTCATTCTCGTGTATAAAAGGCCCGTTCGGCGGTCGATCTCCCATTCGAGAGCGACGAAACGACTTCCTGTCCTCCTTCTCCCCGTCGCCTGCTGTCTCTCTGTTGGAGTTCTTGGTGAGAGCCCTGACCCCTGATGCTGTCTCCACCGTACACCCACCCCATCCTCTCCCGTACCCCCAGACCAAGGGTACCGTGCCCTTCGCCACCTCGGGTACCGTACCCCTACCATCCTGTTCAGTACTCTATGACCAGGGGTTATGTACTACTATCTCCCTCTACCGTATACCTTGGATCAGGCGTACCCGTAGTCACCTTTTCGATTACAGTAACATTTTGCTTCAGGGAGCTTAAGGGAAGCGGGCTGGTTGAAGCGCTCGAGCGAGGAGGGAGACTGTCTTCTTGACTGCAAGAAGGAGGGCAAACTCTCGATCCAGGCCTGCTTGCATAGGTGCAAGATCACGAAGAGATCGACTGAGGACGAGGAATGTAAGTGCGTTTCCACCGTTTCCCTGGCTCCGAAATACCGTAACTTTAGTGTGTACATTTCCTCTACCGTACTCCTTGGCCCAGTATACCATAGCCATTTTCCATTAGTTGATCGACTACAGTAACCTTTCTGGTTTCAGTTTCCGCTCAGAACGACCCTCTTCCCTGGCAAGTGAACGGACCTGGCAAGCGATCGGCCGATGATTCATATTCATCGTACAGATGCTATTTTGACTGTGAGTAGGGGTCAGGAATGAGGTCAGGGGAGAGGTCAAAGGGGTCCTGAGTGATCCGGAAATGCCAAACGTTTCATCTCTTCAGTGGTGCGGCCGTGGCAAGCGATCGACCGAAGACGAGAAACGTGAGTGAGACCCCCTACCGTATACCCTGGCTTCGAGATACCGTACTCATTTGACTACAGTAACCTTCCTGCTTTCAGTGTCAACTCAGCCCTGGGAACCGACCCCTTTTGGCCCTTGGAAGAGATTGGCCGAGGAGCAAGGATCGTACAATTGCTACGCCAGATGCATGGCAAATCCGCACAACGAGAACTGCTCTAGGGTGAGGAGGGGTCAGGGAAGGGGTCAGAGGGGTCCTGAGTGATCTAGAACGGTCTGAAGAAGTCGTATCTCTTCAGTGGTGCAGCCCAGGCAAGCGATCGACCGAGGAGGGAGACTGCATCCAGGACTGTCATCAGAAAGAGGGATTCTCGTGGCAAGTCTGCCTTCGCAGATGCCATGTCACGAAGAGATCCATCGAGGAGATCCTGAAAACTGGCCTGTAATAGTAATATTGCAATAAATGCGGTTTATATTTCGGTTCAATGGTTGTGGTCATGGGATCAGTGGGATGTTTGCATTGAAAACGGTTTCATGAATTCTTGAGATTCTTCATGAGATTGGTGTTAGTTGCCTGGGATTTGTGCCAGTGGAACTGCTCGTCTTTGCCATTGACATATCACATTGTGAAGGGTTCTGATCCTCTGTTCCACCTACTTTTCACTCAACTTCTGGACTTTATTATTTTTCATGTGGTCTCTTACTAATTTGTTCCTACAACTCTCCAACACTTCTGTCTTTTTTCCTGTCTATCGAAGTCTCACCATTTCGAAGCCACTGATTTCCCTTCATCCTTCATCTGATTGTTTCTTTCTCTCCAACTAGTTGACAGACTATTTTCCTCATCCCCTCCCTCAAAAATCTATCTAAGAAGTCCTTCTAACCTTTCCAATTCACTCCTGTGAAGTGCCAGCCCATTTATGTTTCGCGGTCTACTGATTATCGCTTTTTAACGCAACTGTTGCAATTCCATATAAAATATTTTCTCTAATCAGTAACATTCTTACTCTCTGATTCTGCGAAACCGAATGTTCGTAATACGAAAATCATTGAATGAAAATAACAAATAATATCCGAAATTTACTCTGTTGATGTTTCCCTGAACCCCATAAATTATCGATTGCATCCCTCATCGTGATCCTTCCCTCTGGCAATTGTTTCGACGCGTCCCTATCCATTATTCCCTCTGGAACCCCATATCAGTGATCGGATGTAGCCTTCCGATCACACTAATCGTAAACCCCAAGTAACACTTTGAGATCGGAATCGCCCATCTGGATTTGGTACAAAAGACACGCTTCTTTTTCATTTTGACACACTTGTTTCCCTCTTTTTCCTCCCTTTAATTCTTTCCTCGCCATTTCTTCTACTGCCTGATCTTGATATCCTGACTCATTGTTAGTTCTCTCTAGACATGGAAAATCAGTATCTGACTCTCCTCAATTCAAGTGCTCTCTCTTTTCTCTGATCGGTGAGAGAGCACGTTTATTCAGGAGGGTTTTTAAAACCGATTTGTCATCACCAGTTCTCATTATTCGCTCGTTTCGCAACGAGGTGCAATAAAAATTTCTTCCAGATCATGTCTCAACTGAAGCGATCGCTCTCTGTCGATGAGATCATCAACCTACTGTCTCCGAAGAAGAGAAGACTGGAGAACACTCAACCTTTTGTGGAGTTGATCAAGATCTCCTTCGTGAGTTTTTTCAAGGAGTTGTGTACAATAGCCACCATTTGTTTCATTCTGGCATTAGATTTCTTATTTTCATTTACATTTATTTTACTGTTCCTTTACCATTTATGCGTCTCATACTGGGGTACCAAGCGAGATGCGTAGTTAAATAACTTTTCAAATTTCAGGCGAAACCTCCCGTTCTGTGGATAAAAGTGGACGTGCGGATTCAAAATGAGTTCTTGCACTGCTTCGAGGGACTGGAAAGAATTGTGGAGATGAAGAAGGAGAGCGGAATTAATGCCACCCGGAGGAGAGAGCCTCAAACCAAAGTAGACTTTCTTATAATTATTGGGCATTACAAATTATGGAACAAAATTAATTGAGTAAACAATACTCTTTTTTATATTCATTTCCAAACTCGATCATGAATTGGTAATTGGTTGTTTATTCGTTGCTCATATCAGTCCCAGAAAGAAACCAGGTTGAAAAAAAAGTAAACTCTCCTATTTTCAGTCAGTTCTTTTCACATTCGAAATGCGGCATCGGTCTCCTTTCTTCGCTCAAATTGGCGCTCAATTTCTCAAAACAAGAGTCCGTCACGTCAAGATGGCTTTCGGAATGCCAACGTGGAAGAAGGAGGAGAAAACGAGGTAGAATTTCATATAATTATTTTTGCTTTTCAAATATGTTATTTTTTATTTCAAAATTTCTCAGCTGCCCTAAATTCAAACACCCGAATTGTTGGGATGTGGATACTGGCGAGGATAAGAGAGTGAAGAAGAGAGAGCAGGAGGAGAAGGAAGTAGAGAGGGAGAAGGAGAAAAAGAAGGTATGGTTTTATCTACTTTTCTTCTATCAGGATATTATAAGAATATTGTTTTTTTTTTAGAACTTCTGGGATTCAAACACGGAGGAAACAAGTGAGCACGTTGCACTACCTCACTGTTCCGACTTTGATGATCTACTGGGCCAAATTGAAGAGATTAACAAGATTGACGTGGAGACCGTGGATATGTGCGATAAGATAAGGTGAGTTCTCCTTTGTCCACAAATTTTGATTAGCCGTCAATGAATGGTCAGAATGAGACCCTCGAAAGACCTCTTGATATTTACCAATCGAATTTTCAATGCTTATTAATTCTAATAATAACATTTTTCAGTGATCTCGTATTACTACTATCTATCAAGTGTAGAGTCAAACACGTCAAACTGTCCACTATGTATAAGGTCATGGCCAGTAGACCCAGTAAGTTCATGTCTTCATAGCTACTGTAACGTTGGATGCTGGCTAATTACAGTAGACCGTAGCTACCGTATCTTTAAACACTATTACATTCCAGGCGATTTCCTGCTCGATCTCGCTTCGCTAGTGAATTCCATCGAGCTGTCTCAGCAAAAGGAAGAAGATCAGAAAAAGAAGAGAATGAGAGACGAGCAAAAGAAAAAGAAAGAGAGTGCCAATGAGGTATCTGCCCAAGAGGAGTTGGAGACAGATGGACAGGCCAAGGGAGGACTCAGCTTCAGACATTCTGAGAATACCAATTTCCTCTTTGGAATCATCGATGAGAACTGGTCGTATCTAGTCCTGGGGATGTATGGGAGAGGAGTGAAGAGAATCACTCTAACGAACAAGCATTACCAGCACATCTCGCCTGAGCAAGTAAACCTTGTCTGCCAGGTAATTATACTTTTTTATTATGAGACATTCAATTTTGTGGAGGGGTTAGTATCGAATAATTAACTAATTACAGGAGATCGCCAGACAGCAATTCAAAGTATTTTTCCGCACAACCTACCAAGGACCTGTAATCGATTACAGAACACAGGGATATGTCGCCAATGGTGAGTTTCCATTCCTTTACTTTCGAAAGGAAAAAATCTTTATTCATTTTTCAATTGCTGAATATTTCAGAAATCGGAAGAGGGGCTGCGAAAAGTTTCATCTTCCGACACGACACCATTACTGAATTCAGCCATTTGGAAGAATAATGCGAAAATGATTATTCGCTGTTATTATTTTTTATTATTGATACGATAAATTGTGGATTCAACATAACTGCCCACTGTATTTCTCATCTCTTCGTACCAACACTCAATCAGTTAATATGGCCTGGAATAGAATCCAATAGAAGAATATGGAGAAGAGAGATGTGCACTTCCATTTATTGAGAAGGAATCGAATCAGAATTTACAAGGGTCATAGAGAACACGAGATCAGAGAAGAAAATGCGTCTTTGGATATCGGATTGAGATCGGAAATGAGAATAAACAGATGAAAGATCTAAGAATATTCAATTCTAATGTGAGAGAAAAGCCAAATTAGTCATCATTTATTCATTCCCTTCTCACTGCGAAATAACTAGAGATCAAGAGAAGAATTGTCATTTTTTCAACAGATCAACTATGATTCAGGCATTGTAGTCGTTTTAGAAATTATGCCAAGCTGTGTCCTTGTCTAAACATGCATTAGTCTCACACCGAAATTTGAACAATTCATTGCGGCACGTTGATTTTGTGCCCACGCGTCAGGTTGAACGGTGGGCGATGATAGGATATTTTCCTGTTTCCATTTTTCCAATAGACTGGATAGTTGAGGTGTAAAACGAACAATCAATTCAAAAAACCTGAAACACAATGATTTCTGTACCCACGCGTTTTCATCGATTTATTCTCCGCTATTCATGTTCCTTCTGGAACATCCCCCATTAAATTGATTCCACCTTCGTTCAGCACCTTTGAATTCTCCGATCCATTCATTATCCATCAATCGGCGCCTCTGGTTGCGATTCTCCGTTGGCGCAATATAAAGCGAGTAAGAAAGGGGCGAGGTCAGAATGGGGCGGAGTGTTTGCTGGGGTCAGTACAGTTAGGCTCGGGCTCAGTGTAACAGCTAACCCTCGCAGAGAGAGGTTGATCGCTGAGCTCGCTCCTCTCTGAACATTAGCCTATTTGTAGCGTTTTTCTCAAATATTTTTTCTGTTGAATCACTTCTTATCTCTCCACAGTATTCTCCGCTCGTTCAGGCGAATGCTGTTACCAGCCCTGCTTCTGACGACTCTTCTTTGCTGCAGTCATGCCGAGAGGAACAGTGAGTTTGAGAGCGCACATTAGTCTAGCAATTATTTGCACAGGGTTCGATCCGGTCAGTTTAATAAGTTTATTGGTAATGTGTGGTTGCTCATAAAGCAAAATACGCACTCTCCTCTGGGTCCAATCAAGGAGAGCGAATTTGTGCACAATGGAAGTGCGAGTGATAAACGTTTAAAGAGCCGAGTGAAATGGCACGATTCTGTTTTCAGTCACCGCGGACGTCGAAGTGTTCATTGCGAAGTTTCGTGAAATGAACGAGACCTCCGACGTAGTCGGCAGTCTGGAACGAATGGGAGAGACCAGCAGGGAATTATTCAGACTCGGAAGACCCGTCGGAGAACTTGTGGCTACATTCAACTCTACCGGAGAGGTTCGACTATAGAATACAGAACCCTAACATGATCTCAATTGATAGCGAATAGCTCTTGTTAATGGTAGTACCAGCGATCATAGTATTAGAAAAAGGCATTATTTGTGTACCTTTGCGATCGTGGAGTTCTTGAGATAGTAGTCTTATGTTTATGATTTATTAAATTCAAGGCCGATGATGAAGAGGTAGCAGCTATGGAGGAACTGCACAAGCTACTCGTGCTTCCAGAGAGTGAGTACGCCGTTAATATACGGGTAGTGAGATACAGTAATTGAGATACGATAGTTAGCATATGTTAGGGTACGGTACCTGTGGTTCGGTAGCGAGAGTAATCACGAAACATTCCACGGCGTTTCAACATCGCTGTAGAACGACTAGTGATAATTCTCAAGAAAGGGAACACCAGTAACTGAATGCTAGACGTAACACCGCTCTTAGATGTGCAGTAGTGCTTCCCATTCTTCGATTCGCGCATCCTCTCGCCGGTTAGAGAAGCAATAGACTATGCCAATCTAGTAGATGCCGGTCTCATTGAGCATCATTACTGCACAGTCACATGGATTAGAGCTCGCTACTCATATCTCTATATGTTTATTATACGCTGAAGAATCTTCTCAGCACTTTTTATGCTCGTTTGGAAGAGAATCATATATGGAAAAATTCTGTGACAGCACTCCTCTCTATTAGTTGGATCAGATGAATCATGAGTAGGGGTGACAATTCAAGGAAGACTCTCCTCATTTTGCATACTCTTTCACCGATCAAAAAAGCGAGAGAAACTCAACATGAAGAGATTCAATTCTTTAATTACCAACCCTAATGATGAGTTCGCAACCCCACATTCTGGAAATTGCAGATCCGGGTGAATTGCACTGGATGAGTACTGGCGGACTCTACCACATGGTACGGTTGAACCAAAGTGCTCATATTATTATTCTAGGATAGTCTGATCGGAGAGAAGTGAACGTGGACTAACTGTGTGTAGTAAATCAGAGATTCTTGTAGAACTTTGATTGACGGATTCTGAAGAATCATTTGATTATCCTACTTCAGCACGTCACCCAGAGCTTCCAACTGGTGTTCGGTGTGATGGATGCCCTCACTCAACCGATGCAACACGGTTCCACCGCCGAGAGATTGATGCATACGACCCAGATGATGCATTCTGCCAAGACGATAAGGAGCAGCTCCCTCGATTCCATGCGAATTCTCGATGTGAGTTTGTATCGTACAATTTTAAAAGATTATAGAATGGGTAAAGATAGTGATTAATTGCAGAAAATCGATGACATGACTCGTCTGAACTGTAAAATGCATACGAAAGAGGAAATGGTCAAGGCGACTCAAGTGCGAGCTTTCTTCCGGCTTGCCGAGTCTCGTATCAATAGTGAGTTACAAAGTGCAGTACTCATAGTGAAGCCTGAGATTTTAAAAAAGATTATTTTTAAGTTAAGACGGCAACTCCGTTATTTTCGACGATTTTCGACCACCTCCCGGTCACGTTGCCCCCAGAATGAAAACAGCAGGCTCATACTCGAGTATGTTAGGCACATTAATTCAGTATTTCACAAAATTCAATTTACAGTATCCTCCATAAGTCACCGGGCACTTTTTCTTTCTTTCATAACTTTTGACTCATGATAGATTTCTGGTTGAAACTTGGTCATGTCCTAGCATATCCATCGTGTGTTACACAACTCCCTGGTTGTTGAGTAATGATTTTCCAGTCGATAATTACTTTTTCAAACAATCGAAATTCTTACATGGAATTTTTCCTGCTTACCACACTTTCTTATATTTTAGACTTGTCCGTGGGCTACCCAGAAAAAAAATTTCAGGATGCTACTCTATCGCACTTTCGCTACAGAATTTCTCAAAAATGGGTCCTGAAGAAATGGATTTTCGTTCATAGGCGTGCTAGAGACTCGTTCAAAGGCTCAAAATGATCCTTATGATAATTCCGGATTACCGCTGAAATCACATAACGAGTACTCGAAATTTGCCTTCAGGACACGAATTTTCAATTTTTCACATTACACATTTTTGGATGTTTACAGTGTTGAGGGTGATTTTTGTAAAAATGTGGTTCCAGGGTACGATGGTAGCATATCTAGGGAATATACGATTCCCAATTTTGTAGAACATTTAAATATCTTTCCCGCCTCAGGCAACCGAAAATCCGAGGTCAATCAATTTTCGAGTCATGGTTGAAATTTTTCATGGTCGAAAAACTTTTCATCTCAGAACTTCCTGACTATATTTTTTGCATGTGTATATGTATGCGTAGGATACGAATTTAGATATGAGAGCCCATGATATCATGAATCAAAAATGATAAAATTCATAATGCCTGGAAAAGTGCCGATTTCGGCAGTTTCTGAATTTTATCATTTTTCATAGATGGGATCATTTTCCTGCCTGCGTCGGCATGCCAGTCAGACACCATGCCCATTACGTTTTGTAAGTGTGCTAGAGTAGGGGCCTCCGACGTGTTCTTTGTGCAAAACATCACCTGCGGGCGGGAGTCGAACCTGCGTGCGTCGGCGTGCCAGTCAGACACCATGCCCATTACGTTTTGTAAGTGTGCTAGAGTAGGGGCCTCCGACGTGTTCTTTGTGCAAAACATCACCTGCGGGCGGGAGTCGAACCTGCGTGCGTCGGCGTGCCAGTCAGACACCATGCCCATTAATCACACAGCAGCGGCATAGAATATCTATTTTTTTTTTATTAGGCCAGGGCGGCCTAGTGGATGGGGCATGGTGTCTGACTGGCATGCCGACGCAGGCAGGTTCGACTCCCGCCCGCAGGTGATGTTTTGCAAGAGGTAGAGAAAGGCGCGCGCCCCATCCACTAGTCTCCGTCCCGCGTTCCCTGCGGTAGGCCGCCCTGGCCTAATGGGCATGGTGTCTGACTGGCATGCCGACGCAGGCAGGTTCGACTCCCGCCCGCAGGTGATGTTTTGCAAGAGGTAGAGAAAGGCGCGCGCCCCATCCACTAGTCTCCGTCCCGCGTTCCCGGCGGTAGGCCGCCCTGGCCTAATGGGCATGGTGTCTGACTGGCATGCCATCTTGCAAAACATGGGTATTCTCCCATCAAAGTATGGCAGGATTCGTGAAGGTTTGAAAAACAAATTTCCGAAAATGCTCGTGATACCGGTGATAAAGTAAACTTTTGAGTTCGAACAATATAATGAGATTGAAAATATTGCTCAAAATGGAATTTGCGATCATTACGGTCCGTCTTGATAGTAGGCGAGAATGTCTCCCAAGCCGGACACCATGCCCATTAGGCCAGGGCGGCCTACCGCAGGGAACGCTTGACGGAGACTAGTGGTTGGGGCGCGCGCCTTTCTCTACCTCTTGCAAAACATCACCTGCGGGAGGGAGTCGAACCTGCCTGCGTCGGCATGCTCAAAATGGAATTTGCGATCATTACGGTCCGTCTTGATAGTAGGCGAGAATGTCTCCCAAGCCGGACACCATGCCCATTAGGCCAGGGCGGCCTACCGCAGGGAACGCTTGACGGAGACTAGTGGTTGGGGCGCGCGCCTTTCTCTACCTCTTGTAAAACATCACCTGCGGGAGGGAGTCGAACCTGCCTGCGTCGGCATGCCAGTCAGACACCATGCCCATTAGGCGCCCCATCTGAGATGAAAAGTTTTTCGACCATGAAAAATTTCAACCATGATTTTATTGAGACCGGAATTGTTCAAATACGAGAGAGAATTCTCGAGAGAGGATGAGGGGAGGACCCAAATTCACTCAGGGTTTGAGTTTGTCACAAACTGAAAAAAGGAAATGAATCCTTTCTCTGCCTCTTGCAAAACATCACCTGCGGGCGGGAGTCGAGCCTGCCTGCGTCGGCATGCAGTCAGACACCATGCCCATTAGGCCAGGGCGGCCTACCGCAGGGAACGCTTGACGGAGACTAGTGGTTGGGGCGCGCGCCTTTCTCTACCTCTTGCAAAACATCACCTCCGGGCGGGAGTCGAACCTGCCTGCGTCGGCATGCCAGTCGGACACCATGCCCATGGTCATGTTTTGACTCGAAAATTGATTGACCTCGGATTTTCGGTTGCCTGAGGCGGGAAAGATATTTAAATGTTCTACAAAATTGGGAATCGCATATTCCCTAGATATGCTACCATCGTACCCTGGAACCACATTTTTACAAAAATCACCCGCACCACTGTAAACATCCAAAAATGTGTAATGTGAAAAATTTAAAATTCGTGTCCTGAAGGCAAATTTCGAGATCTCGTTATGTAATTTCAGCGGTAAACCGGAATTATCATAAGGATCATTTTGAGCCTTTGAACGAGTCTCTAGCAAGCCTATGAACGAAAATCCATTTTTTCATGACCCATTTTTGAGAAATTCTGTAGCGAAAGTGCGATAGAGTAGCATCCTGAAATTTTTTTTCTGGGTAGCCCACGGACAAGTCTAAAATATCAGAACGTGTGGTAAGCAGGAAAAATTCCATGTAAGAATTTCGATTGTTTGAAAAAATAATGCTCGACTGGAAGATCATTACTCAACAACCAGGGAGTTGTGTGATATCCCAATTGCATCTCCCTAACACACGATGGATGTGCTAGGACATGACCAAGTTTCAACCAGAAATCTATCATGAGTCAAAAGTTATGAAAGAAAGAAAAAGTGCCCGATGACTTATGGAGGATACTGTACATCATGATGTCAGCTGGCAGAAAAAATCAAATATATGAAAAATGTTCGAAAAATCATATCTTTCCAAACAAATTAGATTGATTAGATTATTCATTTGTGTTATTAGGGTGCCTCAAGTCGCTAAATAATATGTTATGATCCGATTTTGCACGTATCCAAAATCGGAATTTGAAATATTTTTTTAGTTTTTCCGTTCAAAAATGCCTATTTTTGAAAACAGCATATTCTCACCAGGTGTATAATATGGACCTCACAGGCATACAACAGGATAATGAAATGAGGGACTTAGCATCTTTGTTACAAATGAAATATATTTGAATTAAGTTGCTCGATTGAGGGGTCGAAAACTAATTGCTTCCTCTATGCTGAATTTCCGTGCAAATCAGTATCATTTCCACAATAACCAACGTTTTTCAATCAATGGTGTTGATTTACGTCGGAAAAAACCGCATTCTGAGCGATTCTGGAAAATTCGATATTGTAGATAGAACAAACGATCTACAAATTTTCCATTTTTTTTCAAAATTGCAAAACTCAAGTTTTTTTTTCACAAGTGCTATCAAGCTCATTGATGTGACGCCTAGCGAATGGGAAATTGATTTCGAAAAAGTTCAAACAAATATTTTAAAAATATATTAGATTGACGCAACTGATCCTGAGATATTTTGTGAAAAAATAATAAGCAATTGATCATTATCAACAAACCCTGCAAATTTGAGTTTTACAATTTTGAAAAAAATGGAAAATTTGAAGATAGTTTTCTATCTACAAAAACAAATGTAGATCGATTGTTCTATCTGTAAAATCGAATTTTCCAGAATCGCTCAGAATGCGGTTTTTTCAACGTAAATCAACTCCATTGATTGAAAAACGTTGGTTGTTGTGGAAATGAAACTGATTTGCACGGAAATTCAGCATAGAGGAAGCAATTCGTGTTCGAACCCCTCAGTCGAGCAACTTTCTTCAAATATATTTCATTTGTGACAAACATGCTAAGTCCCTCATTTCATTATACTGATGTATGCCTGTGTGGTCGACATTATACACCTGGTGAGAATATGCTGTTTTCAAAAATTTGCATTTTTGAACGGTAAAACTAAAAAAATATTTCAAATTTCGATTTTGGATACGTGCAAAATCGGTTCATAACATAGTATTTAGCTACTTGAGGCACCCTATTAATAACACAAATAAAGAATCTAATCAATCTAATTTGTTTGGAAAGATATGATTTTTCTAACATTTTTCATATATTTGATTTTTTCTGCCAGCTGACAGCTAGCATCATGATGTAAATTGAATTTTGTGAAATACTAAATTAATGTGCCTAACATACTCGAGTATGAGCCTGCTGTTTTCATTCCGGGGGCAACGTGACCGGGAGGTGGTCGAAAATGGTCGAAAATAACGGAGGCGGTCTCTTAAGAGTGACTATCTGACCCAGTGAACATATGCTGGCACTAGCAAAAAATCGAATTCGCTCTAAATGTGTGGGATGGTAGTACTCGATGAGTGTTGCTCAGGCGCCACTGGTTTAGTGTTCTAGTCGCCTCTCCGCTAAATGACGGAAGTTTCAAAAAACAACCGTAACACAATCGACTTTGCTCTTTCGCAATCATTTCAATCGAGCCATATCTGAAAAATTACACAATATTCATGCAATAAAACCCCCTAAGTTTCATCCCGATCGTATCAAAATTCGATGAGAAAAATCATTTTTTTGAAAAAAAAAATTCACTCTTTTCATTTCAACTTTTTTGTTACACAAACAGGGTACATTTTTTATTTGATTAATCAAACGATCAACCATCTTGCTATATCGTGTGCAAATATTGTAAAAATCCATATTGGATGCCAGCGGATATATAGAAAAAACAGAGCCTGACTGAGGGTCGGAATTCTAATTTATTTCACTATGTCGAGGTATTCGTGCAAATTGGAATATTATGCACATATGTCAATGTTTCAACATTTACTGTTTCAGTTTATGGTGGAACAATACGACTTTGCACGATTTTGAGAAAAATGTTTTTTCGACCGTATTATGGATTTCGCGACAATTACTTTAACAAACGCAATAATAACACAGGCTCTTACTAGTACGAATGTGTAGTCCCTTGACTACTCCATTGAATCCATGTGATATGGGGCTCTGGCAATACCGTGGTACCCTTCATTTATTGATTCAAAAATGCGATTTGAAAAAATTTGCAATTTTCAAAAGTCGCAAACTTCCACTTGCCAGTGCTCATTATGTTCGTAATATCGTTGTGAGAAACATGCGATGATAGACGAACATAATGAGCACTAACAAGTGGGAGTTTGCTTCTTTTTGAAAATTGCATACTTTTCAAATCGCATTTTTTGAATCAATAAATGAAGGGGACCACGGGATTGCCAGAGCCCCATATCACATGGATTTGATGGAATAGTCAAGGGACTACACATTTATACTAGTAAGAGCCTGTGTTATTATTGCGTTTGTAAAAGTAGTTGTCGCGAAATCCATAAATCGTGACGGTCGAAAAAAACCTTTTTCTCAAAATCGTGCAAAGTCGTATTGTTCCACCATAAACTGAAACAGTAAATGTTGAAACATTGACATATGTGCATAATATTCCAATTTGCACGAATACCACGACATATTGAAATAAATTAGAATTCAGACCCTCAATCAGGCCCAGTTTTTGCTCTATATCCGCCGGGGTCCAATACGGATCTTTACAATTTTTGCACACTATATAGCAGGAAGGTTGATCATTTGATTAATCAAATAAAAAATGTACCCTATTTGTGTAAAAAAAAAAAATGAAATGAAAAGAGTGAATTTTTTTTCAAAAAAATGATTTTTCTCATCGAATTTTGATACGATCGGGATGAAACTTAGGGGGTTTTATTGTATGAATATTGTGTAATTTTCCAGATATGACTCGATTGAAACGATTTCGAAAGAGCAAAGTCGATTGGGTTACTGTAGTTTTTTGAAACTTCCGTCATTTAGCGGAGAGGCGACTAGAACACTAAACCAGTGGCGCCTGAGCAACACTCATCGAGTACTACCATCCCACACATTTAGAGCGAATTCGATTTTTTGCTAGTGCCAAGCATCTGCGCACATATGTTCACTGACTCAGATAGTCACTCTTAAGAGAGCAGATCAGTTATTTTGGACCACCCCCCCCCCCGGAACCGGTGCGCTAGCAATGAGAACCACAAGCTCATACTCGGATACTAGGAGGGTGTTGGTCCCCTATTTGACAAACGTTCACTTATTTGTTGGTACTGCCGTGCCGCGAGGAGAAAAGTGAATTTCAAGGCGAAATGGTCGAAAAATCATATTTTTTCAACCATTCGGGATAGACGCAATTTATTTTTTGCGTCATTCTAGGGGTGCCTTGAAACACTGAAAAACCCGTTCTGAATGATTTCTAGTTGTTTCCAAAATGGTTTTTTCTACTTAGAATTTCAGTTTTTCGAATAAATTTGTTGAATTTTGGCCGAACCGCAAGTAGTCACTATATGCAGTTTGTAGCTAATGCACGTATACATCATAATCACTGATCGAACTGTTCCGTCAGGGACGCCGAAATCGAATATATTTAATCAAAGGCAAAAAAGTCACAATTTTGGAGGTTTTTCGACCATAACTTTTTTAGTTCTGGGTTTTATCAGCTCTAATTACAAAATTCGAATTCTACGCACAACAATACATCAGAAAATCCTATAGTCCGAATGTTTTGAGAATAAAAAAAATTCAGCTTTTTCATGAGGTCGAGGCCATTTTTGGGTCAGAAAGTCGCCATCTCAGAAATATTTCACTATAGGTGTTTCCAACGTATTTTCACCCGTAGAAATCAAATTTTTATACTAGAGATCACCAAAATGCGAAAGAAAAAAGTTACGCTCTAAAACTCGAAAAAAATCGAAAAGTTTTAGTTTTACAATTTTAACTTTTTCCTTCGCATTTTAGTGATTTCTAGTATGAAAATTTGACTTCTACGGGTGAAAATACGTTGTAAACACCTATAGTGAAATATTTCTGAGATGCCGACTTTCTGACCCAAAAATGGCCTCGACCCAGGGGTCATGAAAAAGCTGAATTTTTTTTATTCTCAAAACATTCGGACTATAGGATTTTCTGATGTATTTTTATGCGTAGAATTCGAATTTTGTAATTAGAGCTCATGAAACCCAGAACTAAAAAAGTTATGGTCGAAAACCCTCCAAATTTGTGACTTTTTGTCTTTGATTAAATATATTCGATTTCGGCGTCCCAAATTCACTTTTCTCCCCGCGGCACGGCAGTACCAACAAATAAGTGACCCCGTTTGTCAAATAGGGGACCAACACCCTCCTAGTACCCGAGTATGAGCGTGTTGTTCTCATTGATAGCACACCGGTTCCGGGGGGTAGTATACAATGCTCCAAAATAACCGAGCCGGTCTCTTAATGTACTACTACTAGTGATAAATGTAAATCATTACAGACATGTCATCAGTAATCCAGCAAGACGAAGGACGGTGGAATTCTCACCAGCACCGTAAGTTAATTTGCCATATCTTTTTATTAAGCTATGTGTATGGCATTATAGGGGTGTCCCATAAGTCTTGATAATTTTTTTATTTTTGTGTTTTTTTATTTATTTCTTCAACAGTTCACAATAATCAATAATCAATGTATGCCCCCTTCGAACCCTCGACCTGTCTCCATCTTTCGGGCAGGGTGTTAACACCTCTCTTCCAAAACTCGGGAGGCTTAGAGATGATCCATTCGGTGAATGCCCGAACGAGTGAGTCTCGGTCCTTGAACTTCCTTCCCCTGCAGAAGTCAGACAGTGAGCGGAAACAATGGTAGTTGCAAGGGATAATGTCAGGGGAGTATGGTGGATGGGGAAGCCATTCCATATTGAGCTCGTCCAGTTTGGTCTTGATGATTTTCGCGAGATGGGACCGGGCATTATCCATCAACAACAGGATTTTCCCCTCGCTCTTGAATTCGGGAGGGACCCTGATGGCCACCTCTTCCAGTTGTTGAGTGAAGAGGTCGGCCGTGACCGAGGTGTTAGGAGTGAGACTCTCCCAATAGATGGGACCGAGGGAGGAGAAGAAGAAACACAGCATTTCCTTCTTTTTGTGCTGTTCCTTCTTCGGGGTGGGCTGGGGCTTTTCATCCACGTCGCACCACTGCAGTCTACTCTCCGGATTATCATAGGTGATCCACTTCTCATCTGCTGCGATGATGGAATTTACCCATCGCAGATTCAATCTACGAGAGAGCAATTCCCGACACACCTCAACTCGCTTTTTGAGTTGTGCCTGGGAGAGGTCATGGGGAATGACTTGGGGGAGCTTCGCTGTCTTTCCCGCCCGATTGAGGGTCCGACACACGGTGGTCTTGGGAGTGCTAGTCTCTGTCGCCAACATGCGCACACTCTTCTTCGGATCCTTCTTCAGCGCAGTGAGAACTCGAGTGGGTTTGCGAGAAATTGGGCGACCGGATCGGGGTTGGTCATCGAGGTAATAATCTCCTTTCTTGAAGCGGGTGTACCAACGATGGCATGTAGCAAGGGAAGGGGCACCCTCTCCATCCGTAAGCACCAGGTCCGCATGAGCTTCTTTGGATGTGCGACCAATGCGGAAGGAATGAAGGTAGACAGCGCGTTTATCGTGATAAGTCTCCATCACTAGAATGACTGTGGCAAATTCTAAACTGATGCAATGTCAATACCCCTTCGACGTCAGCATGATGCAATAGTTTGTTTACAATTTGCATTTCGAAATCGGGGCATTCGATTGCGCAACAATGATTTACGGAGCAATTCTCAAGACTTATGGGACACCCCTATAGAATAAATTCGACAAAAAACCATTCTTTAGAAAATTTTGTTACGGGATATTTTGGAAATGTTTTAATCTACTTTTTATGAATAGTATCGAATCTAGAAGGTGCCCCTCATTTTTTTGGAAAATTATCACTACTTTAGATTTTATGCCAGTTTTCACTAATTTTGCAACGCAAGACGATTTGAACACTATGGACAAACAGTTCGATGCAAGTGGGTTGAATTAAGCAACTTGAAATAAAATCATGTCTGGCTATGATGAAAATAACATATTTCAGTGCCTATTCCATCCTACGAAGCTTTATCGAACATTACGGAAGAATACTTCCATATCATACTCACCAGAATGTCTCATTTGAGCATGGTTCATGCGCTGTCTTTCGCGCAACCGTATGTGTTTTTGCAATAATTTATTTGTTTTGTAAAATCGAGCGTACGGAAAATTTTGAGACAATATGAGTAGGGAAAAATAATATAAAAATCAATCAGGTGTTTCCTGGATCAGTCTAGTGAAATGAAGGCATTCGAATTTAATCAGACAGTACTGCTCTCCAAATTGAAACTACTGCATGCAGATATGATGCGAATTGTGAGTTTATGAGTTTGGACTAGATGTGGTCATGTCTAGCAGCAAACACAAGTGAAATTAATTTAATGGAAACAACCGCTTTTTTCGGAAAATTGTCTTCATTCATAAGGTCGTAAATGATGAGACCAAGTCATACGTAGTATTATTCACGGTTTTAGCTCTTTGAAAAGTTAATAATTATATTAAAAAATAGTTTAGGAACTCTTCAAGTGGGTGCTTAGCTCCGTGATCGAACCCGACGCGGAATCGTACTACAAAGACACGGAAATCGCTGTGCTCTCCCTCGAGAGAACCGCCCATTACATCGCTAAGTGGACCCGCAATGTTCAGGTCAACGGTAGTCTCAAGAAGGAAAATATAGTTATTTTAAAATGTTTTCTGCAATTCAGTATCCGGAACTTACAAACAAACAACATTCAGAACATCTCTTGGCCGGAGAATGGAATCGAATTTGCCAAACGAGCTATCGGATTCGCTCCTATCCCGACTGGTGATGAAAATGCTTACAATGAGATTGCGCAAAAAGTTCAAAAAGCCTTCGAAGAGCATGTTTCAAAGAGGTCTCTATTTATTTTATTTTATTTTGAAAAACATCATTTTGAAATAAGTTTTTAATGCATATTATATTTCAGTTACACGTTTCAAGTGCTGGTTGTCCCAAGCAGCGATACTGGTATCTCATGGAGTGTGGCTACTGAAGGAACCGGAATCTACACTAACATCACGGATTTCAATGGAATAGACATCCACATCTTCCGATTCGACAAATCGGAAATTAAAGAGAGAATAAGAAATGCAAGCAAATGGATGCAGGAGAAACGACTGGCTATGCAGAAAAGAATTAAGTGTGTTTCATAAAAAAAAAAGTTGTTGTTCTCGAAAGAAAATACAGACTAATTATAATAGCGTACTTATTTATTCAGACTCGATGCTCTGATGGATGCAAAAACGGTGCTGTCTGATCTCCAATCTGACTCTGCAATCGGTCCAATCTACGGAAACGATCTATTTAGATCAGTGATCATCTTCAAAAAGAAGATAATCGTCGGACACTCTCTTCTTCCTTCCGAACCACATGCATTTCCTCATGGACTGGCTACCTCTGAGAACACTTCATACAAACTTGAAACGGAAAGAAGCACTTACTCGGTTCAGTGTCCTGCATTGGAGACTAATCACCAATGGACCACATTCTTTTTCCTGTAATCATTAAACTCCATTTCCACTTTTTACCACGTCATTCACTCGTCTCTTCATCATATTTCTTATCACATTAAACGAAAAAAATAAAATTGTTGATATCACGGGTTTGAGAAACAAGAAGGTGGACGAGTTTGCAAATTTAAAAATCGAAATACGATGACAGAGTATCAACCACTTCTATCGTCAGATCATGAAAGAAAAAAGTTATGCTTGAAAACTGTTGAAATCGGATGTTTTTTTGGATTTAATCGAATAAATACGGCTTCGGCGTCCCAGAGCAAAATTTACCATAGGTGCGTCCGACGCAGAATTGGAAGGGCTACAAAACGTATATAGTGCGGTCTGGAACTTTGCCAAAAATGAACCACTTGATATCAAAAACAAAAATTGATGTCGAAAAAGTGATTTTCATAATGAGCAAAAACCAATCAGAACTGTAATTTTAGAGCCTCAGAACTCCTCTAAGTTAACGCGAAAGAGAAATTAGATCGATCTTGATCGGTTGAAAAAATATGATTTTCGACCATTTTGCCTTGATATTCACATTTTTCTTCCTCCGCCGAGGCAGCAATGACAAATAAGTGACGGTTTATCAAATACGGGACCAAGACCCTCTTGACACTCGAGCGTGAGCCCCTGGTTCTCATTGCTAGCGCAACGGTTCCGGGCAGGGGCCTAAATGCTCCAAAATAACAGAAACGGTCTCTTAATGGATGAACTCAAAAGAACAAAACGTACTCAAGTGAGTAAGTTTGTGGCTGCTAAGCGAGTGAGACTGCGTGAATCGTTTCTGACAGATATCGCATTCGTAGGGTTTCCACGTATCTTCTGAAATTAACTTTATTCTATTAATATTGACTAATATAGCTAATTTAGGTTGGAAACTAAAACGAAATCCTATAGAATATCTACTATATGTTTTTACGAGATTATTGGAATGCTATGAAAAGTAGGTTTCATCTCCTGTATTCGCATTAGATAACTCAGTCCCCTTCCTTAAGAAAATTAACTTACTTGAATGTATTCTCTTGTGCTTTTTTAGATCGGATGGATCTCTAAAACTCTCTAGATCGGATGGATCTCTAAAACTCATCATGCTTTTTCAGAGTGTTATGAGCTCTAACACCCAAATTCGAAAACTACACAAAAATTTACATCAGAATAAAATATGATCAGATTTCTCCGAGATGCAAATTTTTCCACTTTTTCCATCACCCCGGGTTCATGGTCGTTTTTGGGTCAAAAAGTCATAATCTCAGAAATATCTGACTATAGGTGTTTCCATCGTATTTTTACTCGTAGAACTCGAATTTTCATACTAGAGCTCACCAAAATGCGAAAGAAAGAAGTTATAATCGATTTTCCGAAAGAAATTGTTTTTATGAGCATAACTTATTTCTTTCGCATTTTGGTGAGCTCTAGTATGAAAATTCGAGTTCTACGAGTAAAAATACGATGGAAACATCTATAGTCAGATATTTCTGAGATTATGACTTTTTGACCCAAAAACGAACATGAACAGGTGATGGAAAAAGTGGAAAAATTTGCTTCTCGAAGAAATCTGATCATATTTTATTCTGATGTAACTTTTTGTGTAGTTTTCGAATTTGGGTGTTAGAGCTCATCAGATCATGAAAGAAAAAAGTTATGCTTGAAAAACTGTTGAAATCGGATGTTTTTTGGATTTAATCGAATAAATACGGCTTCGGCGTCCCTGAGCAAAATTTACTATAGGTGAATTGGAAGGGCGCAGAATTGGAAGGGCTACAAAACGTATATAGTGCGGTCTGGAACTTTTGCCAAAAATGAACCACTTGATATCAAAAACAAAAATTGATTTCGAAAAAGTGATTTTCATAATGAGCAAAAACCAATCAGAACTGTAATTTTAGAGCCTCAGGACTCCTCTAAGTTAACGCGAAAGAGAAATTAGATCGATCTTGATCGGTTGAAAAAATATGATTTTCGACCATTTTTCATCGAAAATTGTGTTTCTCCTTGCTCCGTGGCATGAATGACAAATAAGTGGTATGTTTTCTATTATGGGGCCAAGACCCACCTAGCACCCGTGTATGGGCTTGGGATTCTCATTGCTAGAGGAACGGTTCCGGGGGGTGGTCTCAAATAACCGATCCGGTCTCTTAACTTCACTTCTGATTCGAAATGCGACTCCTTCAGCCAAAGACGAAGTTCGCAGTGTGTAACGTATGCGGGAAGAAAATGCGCGTATCCGATCTGCAAACTCACATGAAAACTCATTTGGGTAAGTATTTACGATAATAATAGTGATCTCTTCCAAGCATTGACTCTAGCGTAAATGAGTTAAATATACTCAGATGAGAACGATCCCGAGCACGCAAAGATTAAACTTGCTCACGAGTGCAAAGTGTGTGGATATGCTTTCCCGACAATGCAGAACCTCAACAAACACATGCTGATGGTGGTGATGAAAACAGAATCGTTAAGGTTCTTTATAATTTTTTGATGAAATTACTTTTGACAAGTCTGAAGAATTTGGATCGCCCTGTTCTGATTTTCCTTTTGTTTGGTTTTTTAAAAAAAATTATCACCTAATTATTACCATTTAGCGTTGAAAGGTGGAATCTGCTCTGGAGGAATCTGATTCCGAGGAAGAACGTGGAGAATCGATTGACGATGAGGAATCTGAAGATGGGGAAGTGATTGAGAATGAAGCAGACTAATTGTGATAACGACAAAATACCATCGCCGAGCTTCAAAGCAATCGAAACAGAACAGTAGAATCTTGTCGATGCTTATTTCCTTAAAATAGTGTATGTGCTACATTCAACAGCATTTTTACAATGTCTTACAATACTGTTTATTTTCAAATTATGTTGTGTAATGAATGACAAATTGTAATGAAAAATTATGTTGTCACTCTTCGGATTCTGTTTAGTGCAAGATTGATTATATTTTATTTATTTATGTATTCACATTCATAGGGCATAAGAGAAACGTCAAACAAATAGTTAACACACCTTCCGGGGGAAGGTGGCGTATCTTGGCTTTCCGAGCAAAGTCAACAGCTGAGTGAATTTTGACTTCAGCGGTTAGATTATCCAAAGATCACAACTCAAAAATATGTGAGATCTCGAGTAACTGAAGCGCCCTACGAATATTATCAAATGCTCAGGTCAATAAAAGTCCCGGGATCACATACCAAACTTCACGCTCGATTTTTCCATCGAAGAGTTTCGGAATCTTTGCTGAAATGAAGAATACCATTCTTGTCGTTAGTCGTAACGTGCTCATTTAACCTACTTGGTCACAATCGTTTGTTGAAGAGCAGGAAAATCGAGCGGGAATTTTGGTATGTGATACCGGGACTTTTATTGACCTGAGAATTTGATAATATTCGTAGGGCGCTTCAGTTACTCGAGATCTCACATCTTTTTGAGTTGTGATCTTTGGATTATCTAACCGCTTGCTCGCAAAGCCAGGATACGCCACCTTCCCCAGGAAGGTGGACCTCGGGACTTTTATTGACGTGGAGCGTTATCACTCTCTCTCATGAATGAGATGAGTGTAAACACAATTGAAAGAGCGGAAGCCGAAAACGATTGATTTCTCGGTTTGAAGGAGAGAGTGGCATTCGCTTCACCACAGGGTATGCCTATGTGGATTCATCTCTGGTGTGAATAGTTACTCTCGTTCAAATTCAATTAACCGATATATTTCACGAGAAATGAGCATTAAAACCGTTCCTCTACCAATTTTTACCCTTATACTGCAATTTGCATAGAAATTTAGTGAACAATGTTTCAATTTTGTTTAAATTTTTTGAACAACAATTTTCTAAATTTCAACATGTTCACTGAACATGTTGAAATTTCGAAAATTGAAATCGGCATTTCGAAATGGGATTTTCAAAATTTCAAATAAATAGAACCATCACTATGGGAGCGACATTACGATTCGATTGATATATCACATGTCCCGATCAGATGATATTCACGAAAATTTCAAGTATCGACTATAAATTTCAACTTGATTTTACATACGATTTTAAAAGAACAAATACCTTCAAAGTTAGGAGAGATCCATTTTCAGAATTATCGAACTTACCCGTCAAATATATCATTTTGAAGGTCGCGAGGAGTATATTTTACTAAGAGTGATTTCACAGTATAATTTTTAAAAATTTAATATTCCATGCGAAATCACACTTCAAACCCGGTGCCTGTTCGCACTATACTTATAAATCAGAATGTCTCTTTGTCAGTTCGTCCGTCCGTCCGTCCGTCTGTCTGTTTGTGTGTCACACTTTTCAAACCTCAATAACTCGCTTTCTAGGCATCGCCCGAGGACAAGTCCTCTACCAATCGAACCACCGTAAACTCCTTTTTCAAAATCGATAATCTGGTAACTTTGGACCCTGTTGGCTTTTTTGGATACCGACTTGGTACCACATCTGGTACTTTGGTACCTCATGGCATTTTGGGTACCGACTTGTTTTCGCTAATAACTCATCGGAGAGCCTCGGGAGAAGTGCCAATCGACACCCCGTGCTCAGATTTCGCAATTATCGTTTTCGTCATCATTACGCAATATTCACGTTTTTGCTCATAACTCGCTTCAAAATCATCGGAGAGGCTCGGGAGAAGTGTTCATCGACTCAGGATCGTCAGCGCTTTTCATCGACAGCAACTATTTCGCAATCGTCAATTTCGTCATCATTACGAAATATTCACATTTTGCTCATAACTTGCTTCAAAATCATCGGACAGGCTCGGGAAAAGTGCAAATCGTCATTTTATGATCATTTATAAGTTTTTTTTTAGGATACTTCGGCCATACCGTTGTGAAAAGCTCGTGAGGCTGAGAGCGCGGAGGAAAAGTTGCAGATGTAGCCACTCCGCTTCGCTCCGTGGCTACATCGCAACTTTTCCGGAGCGCTCGAAGACTCACGAGCTTTTTTGCAATGGCATACGCCCCACTCGCAAGCAAGCGGTGTTAGGCTAATATGTAAGGCGGCCAGAAGTGGCAAAAAGGGATGTGTTCGTGAGTTTTGCCTATGCTCCGGCCATGCTATTGTGATAAGCTCGTGAGGCTGAGAGCGCGGAGGAAAAGTTGCAGATGTAGCCACGGAGCGAAGCGGAGTGGCTACATCGCAACTTTTCCAGAGCGCTCGAAGCCTCACGAGATTTTGCAATGGCATACGCCCCACTCGCAAGCAAGCGGTTCATTGTTAATCTGTGAATACGACCCGGTGTACAACGTAGCAGCCGTAAGCTGCTAGTTCGACCCCAGCAAACCATACCATCAGGGGTATCTGGGGGCACTGATTCCTAATCTGACATTAGTTTTGCTCTATCGTGAACTTTGTTTTCCGACCTCTGGAGGCTCTCCTGTTTACAACCTTGTTGACGAGTGAGAGAGGCGATGGTCTTTCCCTCTGGTAGTTTTGCAGACGGAACTTTTTTGGTGCGAATTTTTGGCAAGAGCTGGCACCTACACATGGAAACCGATCTTCTCCAAAGTAAGCTTATTCGATTCAGCAGGGAATTCTGTATCTGCGGTATGTCGGTAGGAACCCGTATTTGTCTCTGCAAGCTTGAATCTCAGAAAATGTGCAAACTGCCTTTTGGGTAAAGATTATGAATCGATTGGCGTTTTCCGTTTTTCGATTTGAGACTTCTAAATCCCGGTACGACCCCCTCAATTTTGGACAAAATTTTGAATATCAAAAAAATCTCCGTTAAAAATGGCCCGATTGGGGCCAATTCTCGCGAATACTAACAGAATTTAATTCTCTACAAACTGAAATAAAGAACGAGGCTCTATCTTTTTTCGTTTTCGAGAAAATGTAACTTTTTGACTCCTTGACTTATGCGAGCTGTGGCATATACTATTCGAACCGCCTTGAGACGTAGATTCTAACGGTATATATATGTCTGGGGTTAAAAGGTAAGAAAATATGACTTTTGGCCATTTTTAAGCCTTTTAAAGCTTGAAAATGGCCTTTTCGTTGAAAAATGTGTGATATGATCATAAAGAATAGCACAAAAACACTTTTGAAGAACCACCGATCAATTTGGTAATGATTTCTCACGAAAGATGAACCTCAGGTTCGACTCCCCTTCGATGCATCATGTTTTGCAAAAAATATTTTGCTCCAAAACTTTCAAGAACAATCAGTGGGCTTCTAAAAAGTGGTTGTGCACTATTCTTTATGATCATATCACACATTTTTCAACGAAAAGGCCAATTTCAAACTTTAAAAGGCTTAAAAATGGCCAAAGTCATATTTGCTTACCTTTTAACCTCAGACATTTATATACCGTTAGAATCTATGTCTCAAGGCGGTTCGAATAGTATATGCCACAGCTCGCACAAGACAAGGAGTCAAAAAGTTGCATTTTCTCGAAAACGAAAAAAGATAGAGCCTCGTTCTTTATTTCAGTTTGTAGAGAATTAAATTCTGGAAGTAATCGCGAGAATTGGCCCCAAACGGGCCATTTTTAACGGAGATTTTTATGATATTCAAAATTTTGGCCGAAATTGAGGGGGTCGTACCGGGATTCAGAAGGCTCAAATCAAAAAACGGAAAACGCCAATCGATTCAGAATCAAAAGTTATGTTTTTTTTTAAAGTTATGTTATGCATATGTTATTTTTGGCCTGTTCCAGACCCCCCTCGAACATTGTTGATTCTATCGCAAACGGCCTCATATACGCATAGTCTCTTTCATTCCCTCTGATTCCCAGTTCTCCCCACTCTCAAGTCATCTCTCTTCTCGCGTTACTACCTGAAAAGCATCTCGAGTGTCCACAACTCTTTTTTGTAATTGATAGAAAATAATGAATGAACGTCATCGTGTTAAAGCAGAGAAGCAACTAAGAATGATACCGTCGAAATCGATAAGAACGATATATTGGATTTTTGATAGATAGGAACCTAGACCCCGTTCATCAAATCGGAAGAACCAGCTCATTCACATTCTTGAGAGGGGAGGTGGGAATCAGAGGGAGTGAGAGAGACTATGCGTATTTGAGAGAGCCAGGGGCGAGAGCTGAGAAATAGCGCGCGCAATCCGTTTCTCCTCCCAATCCGTCCCTATCTAATCGTGCGGAATGCTAACATATACCCTCTGGCCTACTTCAATTAGGTATTCTATGCGATCGATTTTGCGGGTTGTAAACATGACGCCGAGTTAGGGACTGGCTTAGGTATAGCAAATGTGAAACGGAGACACCCGTTCTCTAATATATCTCTCGTGACTTCTCTTCTAGTCATACCATAACACTGTATCTTCCTTTATTGAACATCTCTTTTCTTTATCATTATCATCTCATTCAATTGGCCCTTTTCTCTTTCACTGCAGTCTAATTCGCAAAACTTCCTTTTGTGAACCGAATCCTGTATTGATGAACAGTGCTCTTATTTGCTTACTTGTTTCAAATGTTTCCATGATAACGAAAAGTTAGATTTTTTTTTCAGAAATATGGCGGACAATGAAGTCAACCTATCGTGTTACGATGATAGTGTCCTTCAGAAAGCAGAGGACCTTCTACAGACTTATGAAAAGAGAAGCTGACCCTGAGGTAACTCCTTTTTAAAATATGAACAATAAAATGATGAAGTATTATGAAACACGTCTTCTATTCAAGATGTTATCTGCTTCGATTAAATATTTTCTTCAGAATATGAAAGTCTCGTTGACTTCTCTGCAAATGGAACGACGCCTGGTCCACGAAAGGGACGTCAACAGGTATACATAGGAACCACAACGTGGATAGCCGACTTAGTGGAATCGTGTCCAATGTATCTAGGCTCAAAATGACCGTCAGGATCTCAATATCAGTTTTGCTTTTGGACTTTTGTCGATAGATCTTCTCTGAAGCCCGGGAGAGCGTTAGAAGCGCACGCGACTCCCCCAGCCAGAGAGGAGGGAGAGGCGAGACGAGAGATAAAGGGGCGGAGCCTCTCTCGCGTGTGTCGCTTTCCCTCCCACCGCTGTCTCCTCCCGCGCTCATGTTTAATACGAGCACAATTCAGGGAAAATTATTTAAAATCCAATTTTGTGTTTAAAATTCCTCTAAAATACAAATGAATAGAATATCCCGGGCGGAACATTGTGCGAGAACTGGAGATGCCCTAATCGCCCTATTCCCAACCTAAATATCGACAATTGACCTACTCCGCCTCAGGTCAATAATAGAGGAGGGCAATAGCTACAGATCAAGCTTTTGGGCGACTGATTTGGTTGCGTTTCCGAGGTGTGCTCCCTCGATCTAGTTTTTGAGGGGAATCGGGTGGAGGGAAAAGGGGCGGGGCTTGCGGGCCCTAGGTATGCATTACTAGTTTTCTGCGAAAAATGCTTTGTTTACAATAACATTGCACTATATCGGTTTGCACCTGCGATGAAACAAGTAAAATGTATGCAAATCTTTCAGGAAATCTCTTCTACGTGAGATCACATATTCGCTGTCTGAGTCACTCCAGAACTCGTTGGATTTTGTGATGATGAAGGAGAAGAGAGAAAAACAGTGGAGCAGAACTCTCAAGCAGTCAAAGTGGTGAGTTTATACATATTGTCGTGTGTTGTTATTGGGAGCAACTCGCAACTCGCGCGCGAAAAAAAAAATTACTCGCGAATTGTGTACTCATTTCAACTGACGAGTCAATCCACGAGTCAATCTGACTATTCTTTTCATATGCGATTTGTCGGTATCGTGACTCATAGTGTGCACGATTTCCGAGGGTTCAGTTCAAGTATTTTTCAATTCACAATAGGAATAAAAAAAAATATGAACATCTCTTTTTAATCTCTTTTGAATCGCCTTTTTAGTCACATTTCGTTGATGGGAAAACGGAAGATGAAAAGGAGAATGAACCGAAAGAGATTGCCTTCGATCAAAAGGCAGACACTGATCTGAAGAGAGATGATGAGTTGATTGAAATAATTCAAGTAAGATTTTATCAGAATATAAATGTTAAATAATGGACAGAGAATTAGCAAAAATGAGACATTTCAGCGACCTCGGAGGGTAATAAAGTTGGATAACGAAAGCAGAAGGAATATTTCATCTGATGAAGAATTGGAAGTCAAGATGTCACGAGAGTTTTGGACTGATGAGGAGGAATTTGATGACCCTGAAGATGATATCAATTCTGATGATGACGATGATGAACAGTCAACGTTCGTTGAGAAGGAAAAATCGCCTGCTTCAAAAGAAAAGAAATTTGAATGCGAGAACTGCGGAAAATACTTCGCAAAAATGAAAGTCCTGAACAGACATAAGAAGCTACACATCGGTCAGCAGATTTTTCTCTTCTTTTTTTCTAAATTCGAAGTATTCATTGTGATTTAACTGCAAACTCAAATATTTCGGCGAGCTCTTGTGCCGCTGTCAAGCAAACTAATTTACAGATGACGAAGAAGCGAGATGCCCTCACAAGTGCGATATCTGCGGAAGGAGATTCGTCGAGAAAGGAAACATGATCAGTCACAAGAAAACTCATTTACGTACGATTTTTGAAATTTAAAAATATATATATAATACAATATATAAAAACAATTAAGTTTGAAAGACCTTCAAATTATTTTAATATGATTCTGGGAAGTCGCAGTACCTATTTCAGCAGAAGACGAGATTTCTAAATTCCAATGCGAAATCTGTCACCGTTTCTTCAAGGTTAAAAAGTCACTGAAAAATCACAAGAGAGTTGAACATCTTGAGTAATGATTTGATCTCAGTAAAACCTGATTTTGAAACAAGTTAAGTGTATTCTATACATCTTAGGAATTGGTTTCGTAATTATAAAACTACATCGATTCTATGTATTAATAATCAATTGCATACATTTTATTTAAGCTGACGCCGATTCTTCTTTGGAGAAAATACAATGCGAAATCTGCGGGAACCTGAGCCAAACCCATTACGCTCTAAAAAAAAAACACATGCAACAGCATTTGGGTAAGAATTTTACAAAAAATTTTTTAATGTAAATTTGTTTTGCATTTTAATTTAGTTTATTTTATGATTGAAATTCAGACGATAACGACCTGGAACAGGCTGCAATGAAACGTCAATTCAAGTGTTATATTTGTGGAAAGTCATTCCGTCAAGAACAGAGACTCACTGCTCAATGCAACTTCCAAATTGAACACTTCAGAATTGTTAACTAACCGTGATTGTAAGGCGGCCGAACTTCACATTTGAAGCAATTCTCTTGAATTCATCAATGTATAGGGTGAACTCCCTATGCAATCTTGAATTGGGATTCGGAGCCATCACAAGCTCGTATACGCCGTATTTGGCCTCTACGAGCCAAAATTGTTCAAAACTTTTTTCAACCACTTATTCAACAACCTTGATCTGAACAATGTCCCATCTTCCTCCTCCTATATTGTCTGTCAATATCATTCGTCTTTCGATCTTCCACAATCGTCGGCTAACTCTGACTCGACTGCGAGTAGATATGTCCAGATAAGTGAAGATTTCCACTATCAGTTCATCCGGAAGATCCAGCATTGCCTGAATACAACGCACGTTAAATTGGATGTTAAAGCTTTTAGTAACACATATGTAAGTTGGAAAACCTAACAAACTCACTGTTTCCTCAATGTCCAGTGTATTCAGTGAATTGGTTGCCTTCTCCACATGAAATTGATCAACCGAACCCATTCTATGCCTGAGAAGTATGATATATGTTTTCAAATGATTTGAGCGAGATGAGAACAATCAGTATTTAGTGTGTATTAATCGCTACAATTTGCGAGCGATTTAATTTTTAACAAGCGGCTGATCATACCCTGAAAAAAGAGTGCTGGAAACCGATAATATGACCAAAAACGACAATTTGAGATTGCGAGGATCAGCAATTGAGCTAAAGGGTTGGAAGCGTGAACACACAATTAAGAGTTGGTATGGGCAAATGAATCACAAATTCTGATATTTAAATCAATGGTTCGATTATAACTGATCTATACAACAATAGGACTATAACGGTAGGTGTAGAGGGGAGCAATGGTCTGGGATCCTTGCCAAAAGGCCACATCTGATCTCGTATTGAGGGGAGAGTGTCGCAAACAGCTGTTTATCGTATCTACTCCCACTCTTCTCACTCTTACGATACCTCCACTGGGTTTTACGATGCCTTCTCTAATCCCCTCGTCTCTTCTCTCTCTTCACCTCTCTTCATATCTCTACTAATCTTCCATAGGGGCTTTGCAATATCTCCGCTTCTCGACCTTCCCTCGTCCCCTCCTTCCCTTCACCATACCCTTGGAAAAGCTAAAACAGCTGCTTGACCTGTTCGCTTTGATCAGGATGAATGAGGTTCTGGCATCCACCATTGGTTATCAAAGAGACCTGAATCGAAAGTCCTGGCGGATGTCTGGACCTAGGTGAAAAATAATGTAGTGTGCCTCTTAATCTTGTGAACTATTAATCAATATGAAAAAAAAACTAACATCAGATTTTTTTTAAATCTAAATAACAGTATAACGATCTTAGTTGTCACAGTTCTGAACGCAGTCACTATCTATGCCTCAGGGAGATTTATTTCTTCTAAAAGAATCATAATCATTTTGTTAACCTTTTATCATTTTTTGCATCAGAAATCTCCAATCTCAATCATCAAATCACTCAACAGAAACACCAACTGTAAATATTAATTTTACAATTGTTTTATTCGAGAAAAAAATCATTACGATTTGTAATCGACCAACTCACGAATTACGAATAAAAATCAATTCAAATTACCATATACGTTCTAATCACGTAATAAATATTGAGAGAGAATGGTCGAGAAATGAGAACATCTCAAGCAGAAAACATCATGAGAGTGGAAAATACGATTTCCATCTTTCCGTGCTCAACAATTTGCCACCGTATCACGATCGAATGAGATTCGATACCTGCGACCCTTGCGACCTGATAAACGATTATATTCAATCCCTGTCTTTGAAACTCACCGGAATATTTTGCGATAGTGATCTTTAAATGATCTTCATATTTGTAGTAAGCATCGCAACGCATTTGATGAATCTGTGAAGAAAATTTTATTTGACAAATATTTTTGAAAAGAAATGTATCGATTTGACTATTCGCACGTACTCCAGAGAACAGGCCATCGAAAGTACTTCTGTTGAGTCCAAAGAAGCGATCAGCACATAATTCTCCTATTCTCTCGTTAATGTTAAATTCGAGTGAGCGGTTGATTTTGCATATTTTGACGATCTGGAAAATTTATAAATTTTAGTTTTGAATTTTGAAAATGACGGCAGAATTCCACATTCCCAGTATCTTACGTCTTTCAGCCTCTCAATGTCATTCATTGTTATAGTCCACATGCGATGGATGTACACCTTTTGTACTTTAGAAACGAAGTCCCGAATGATATCGAATTCCATGTTTTTGGATCTTTTCGAAATACCGAACAAATCTCCGAGTCCACTGAGAAACTTCGAAAGTGAACTGGAATGCTGAAACGACAAATATTAAATCGAAGTGGAGGAAATGCCACTAAATCTGATATGAAGACAGGGTTTGATCATGTGCAAGATCTTCCGAACGATGAATCTCAGTTACTTCGAATTATGATTCGTCCTTACCTGTTGGCGGTATTTCAAGTGAAGTATATTTACTTTTGCGAGGTCAAACCAAGGTATGATCATGAACTCATTCACATTATCGAGTTGCACCTGCATATTTTATTCTATTTATGGTCATATTTTCGATTTATTCTCAAATAGAGAGATAAAGATAAATGAAACCAGGACGTGCCTCAATTTTGAGACGATCAATCTCGACACGTTTGACCAGAAGTCTTTTCTTCCACTCTTCAATGGATATATCTCAATCCTGCCCGAACGGACGATTGAACGAAGCCGTTAGTTTGAAGATAGGACCTTCCGAAGCCTCAAATTTACGCATTATTTTCTACTCAATATTTGTTTCAATTATGAAAGAATCGAGCAGACACACCTTGATACAAACAAACCTCCATTTCTCCTTGGGAATATTCATTCCTCGTTCGATTTTCGCCAGTCTTCTGTTCACTCTCACTCGACTACGATCGGCAAAGTTGAGGTAGAAGAAGATTTTCTCTATCATCTCATTCGGAAGATCTAGAATCGTCTGGAACTACGTCACTAATCATCCGGAATTATCAGGAATTTTAAGCATTTGTTGCCCATAAAAGTGAGTTGAGTTGTGGAACAACATCACGATTTATTTACGATATATGTATCATTTATAGCTATATACATAATCACCAAACCAACCTTATTCTCATCTGTACAAGATTCGCCCAGTTCGAAATCCGACTGAAATTCATTCAATTATTATTATATATATATTTTTTTTAATTAACCGCCGATAAAAAATTAACCTCATCTTCCTCCGCCAATTGATCGACTGAGGTTGAAGCGAGCTTGTTGCCCATTGTAAAGAATGTACAAGATGAATGATAGGCAATTGCCAACTGACATCCAGCTTCATAGTCTGATTGAGCTGATCCACGACGGTATCGATACGGTTCTCATCCGCCTTCGTAGAGTATCCCAGTCCCATCGTAGTCAGTGGGACGGCGAAATATTCTTAAGTTATCCGTCAGATTCTACAGGAGAAAAAACACATAGCGCACGCGGTCAGGAAGGAAGTTTGGATACTGAGCAACGCGATTCAGAAGAGCTTATTGATTTGAAGTAAGATATTGAACACGAATGAAGGGAATTAGGGAAATAGAAACTGGAAATCAAACAACGGCACGCCAATGAAGAAATTATATCGATAAACAACGTATTGCATTCGAACACTAAACTTGACTGGTGTTGTTCAACAAACAGTATCTGATGGTACCATCAACATAGTATCTAAGTTACGGATCATACGCGGGGTAAATAAAACATTTAGATTGCTATCATTTTCGAAATCAGCCTTTCACACCAAACATCGGCCACATGGTGTTTGTCGCATCTGAACTGCGTCTGAATATCATGCGTGTCGCCTAAGATTCGAATGCACCTTGGCACATTGGAAAATTCGAAAATGAGTTAAATACATTTTTCGGTAGTCCTTATAGTCCATCACAACTTTTCAGCTACTTTCAGCAGGATCTTAGATACAAATTCCTACCGCCTCGAAGTGGTCATTTCTCTCTAAAAATCTCCTCTTTTATATTTCATCATTAAGGAAGCCTCAGAAGAGACTAGAATGATCCATTCACAAACGGATGCATAGGCGAGAGAGTTTGGCAATCGAAGAGAGAGACTCAATCAATAACGACGCCAAATACGCCCTAAGGCATGGAAATGAGACTCTTTAACCTCACGCATCCTATCTCCCATGGAAGATTGGAAGCTGGCTTCCGATCTGTTCCATCATATAAGTCGCCTGCCAGCGACTGCTCTATCATTTCTCCACTTCGCCTTATCGAATATGGTTCCGTGCCTTTCTATTCTACACGACGAGCAACAGATGCTTCCTGCTTCTGAGTCAAGGGCAGCAATGGTATGTGCTATACTATTTGGTCTCTTTATTTTGTTTTAGTTAACGATTAAATAATTATTTTCTACACATTAGATTCTCATTTAATTTTGAATATTTATTTGCAGAATATCTGCGATCTTCCGATGGATCCTCTCAACGATATTATCTCCTATCTGAAAGCCAACGACAGAATGAATCTTAGATCGACATGCAGGAAAATGAAAGAAGCTGTGGCTAACAGTGACTACCCAGTCTCCAACTATCAATCAAGGATTTTCATCGAAACAGTGAGCTTTTTTATAAAATCTTAATTCACATTCAAAAATGCTAAGATTATCCGGCATTCGGGAAATGTTCGATGAACGGTATTTCCATACATTGTGTCTTGTTTTATCTGACAGTCGTGAGAAAACAACAAAGAAAAAGAGAGAAAATGATAACAAAAAATATTCAATTTGCAGTGTTCCGACTACTTCAAAGCCTTTTTCGACCTTGGCTTCAGCTTCAAAGGACCTCTCTACAAGATGGAAAGGGCTGCTCATTTGAGACAGAGATTATGCAGAAGAGTGATCTCGCGACTAGCACGGGTTGAACTGGTGAGTGTACAGAGATTTTTTTTAAAATTCTAACAAAAATAAAATAAATATTCCCTATTCAGAAAACGGAGGATAAGTACACTATTCAATGCGCGAATCAATTTCTGGAGGGATGTCTCTTCAACAAGGTTACATATCACATGGCATACGGGGGAATGAGTAAGAAGTGAGTTGGCTTTTTTTCTGAATTCAGAACCGAAAATAATGATTATAAAATAATTTTTATTTATTCAGGCTGTTCTCAACTTTCGAAAATCGCAAGAATGTGGAAATCTCACTGAGGACCAATGACTTTGTCAATCGCACTTTTCTTCTCTCACTCAATCGGCCTGTTACAATCTTTCACAAATGGGTAAGTACGATAACAAATGTGGGACGTTGGTTTATTACTGGTGTATTTGCAGACTTTGGGATTTCGAATGAATGACGATGTATTGTTATGCATGGTGAGACGAGGACATTCTATGAAGGGATTCTGCGCAAAAATAAAATCCCCTGACACCATTCGCAGAATTTTCAAGGTTTGTGGAAAGTTTTTGGACATTTTTTCTTACTAGAATAATGTTTAGATTTTTTTAAAAATAATAGTAATTTATTATGTTCTAGGTCATCTCTTCTACCGACGCTCGGCAAAGTGTGGAGATGAATGTTCGCAGAACCATTTACGAATCCTTTCTTGGTCTACTGAATATTCAACGATCTGACAAAGGCACATTGCTGTATGGCACAGTGGAACCGGTGAGTGAATAAATGAATATGGTTTATTTTTATTTTAAATTTGGTTTGTAAAACCATATTTTAACATAATCTCTTATCCAGGAATACATCGTCACCAAAAACTATCATGCGTTGACGATTGAATGTGACGGAACTCGTCTTTGTGCTCAAGAAAATTATGATGAACCGGATGAAGAAAATGAAGATGAATGGATTGAAAATTATGCTGATCCGATCGAAAATGAGGATGAACTCATCGAAAATTATGGTGATCCGATCGAAAACGAGAATCTGATCGAAAACGCAGATCCAATTCATGATGATGAACTGATGGACCAAATCCCAATCCGCATCAGTAATTATCATCATCTTTCCGATATAATCATGGGCCTAGATCAATGGAAGTCTGTTGTTCCCAAAGGAATGAGCCCTAGTCGAGCTTATCTCTCTTACATTCATTCTCAATGATCACCCATTCTATGAGATTCTACAATTCTTGTTCCTACAATCTCATTACTATAATCTTATGTATCGATCTGATCGTTTATTTACCTATTTCGATGTCTTGTAATGAAGATAAAGCAGATATATAATTATCAATGAGCGTTGAGAATTCGGAGAGGAAGAGGGAAGGAATGGATTTTGTTTAGAATGACTTATCCAATTGATATGCAAACAATGTTTTTCATTAAATTAGTTAACATGAATAGGCCATAATCAGGAATACAAACAGTATTCGGAAGCGATCTCTGATTTTCTTATGAGAATTCGTGAATTGTTTATATGTTAGTTGCATCCTCCTTCTTAAACAGGATAGTCTCTGTCGGTTATCGATCCATCTACAGTAATCTACCGAATCTCAGCTATCGATCTATCTACAGTAATCTACCGTACCTCAGTTATCGATCCATCTACAGTAATCTACCGTACCTCAGTTATCGATCCATCTACAGTAATCTACCTTACCTCAGAAATCGATCCATCTACAGTAATCTACCGTACCTCAGTTATCGATCCATCTACACTTATCTACCGTACCTCAGTTATCGATCCATCTACAGTAATCTACCTTACCTCAGAAATCGATCCATCTACAGTAATCTACCGTACCTCAGTTATCGATCCATCTACACTTATCTACCGTACCTCAGTTATCGATCCATCTACAGTAATCTACCGAATTCGGAATAGGAGGGAGAGCGCATGCGAATTCTCAACGCTTCTCGTGTGCAAGACCTCCGCTCCTCCTCCTCGCCAAAGTCGTCTAGCGCGCGATCTCTAGTAGTGAAGAAACTCTGAGCAAATTCGCATGGACGTTGCGAATTCGCAAGAAAGAGGTGCTTACTATCGTAAAAAGAAACGCTAGCTCCAAATTCTCTTCCATTTCTCTTCCAACATGATTCACAAATAATTTCCCACTTCTGTCTAGACAAAAATTCTTATTAGTCAGACCTTTCCTCGACAACACATTACTCAGATAGCATCGCCTCTCCTATTTTCCCCGAATTCATTTCCATGCTTTTCCATGCTTGATTCCCGTTGTTTTTATGATACCTTGTTTAATTACCCAAGTTTGAGGATAAAGCGACTTCCACGCTCTCGAACTTGTCTATATGGCGACCACCACGACGAGCCTACTCCAAGCAGACAACTGATCAGGTCCACATATCAGTTGCATCCAGTCTCACAATTCGAAACTGCCACTAGTTGACCCACCAGTCTAGTCATCTAGTCGCCCCGAGTTTCCCGCAATACAATACAATCGAACTTCCCCCTTCTCCTCAACAACAATGTCTGGATCGATACGTACAAGAATCGGCCAAGCCCGACGACGACTACGCTTGCACATCGAACCTGTCAAGTCGACGATGTTGACCGAATCAGCTACATCAACAACTCCTCTCGCACAGAGGAACGACGACGAAATCATGGAGGACACGCAAATAATTCTGGAAGTGCGCGCCCCATTCGCCAAGGCCTACAAGGCTTTGCTGAAGGAACATGAAGCCTTCACGTCTCTTCGCTCTTCTTCTCCAGCTGAGGAAGCAGAGTATCAGAAGTACATCAAGAGCTACGGAGACTACACGTTAGAACTCGAGAAGGCCTCGGATCTCCTTGCCAGTGTAGACTCGTTGGTTGATCGACTGATGGCGGAAGGTCGATCTCGTAGCCTTTCTATGACTAACGATAACGACGACGCTCTCACCACTACAACTGGCAAGTCGATTGAGCCGACGCCTGCCCCTCGCTCCTCCATCAAACAATCCAATCCAACAGCTTCATCTCTGTCCACCCCTCTACCTCCTGGATTGAAAACTTCTAATTCCTCACCTGAGAACGTGGACCAAGTTCAAGGCGCTGTTCTCTCCACGTCGTTCACTCCAGTCGAAACAACCATTGAGCACACATTGCAGCATCCATTGGCTGCACCTGCTCCTCAAGTCATCTACACTGATACATCGAGCGCTTTCGTAACAGCAGCTCTGATGGGAAAGTCACTTCCTCACTTCAGTAGAGATGTGCTCGAATGGCCGGAATTCTTTGAGTCATTCGTTTCGCTGATCACACACGGAAGAATCACAGGAGCGGACAAGCTAGCACTACTGAAGATGTGCCTATCAGGAGAGGCACAAGAACTAATCGCTGGTCTACCGAAACTGGACAGGAATTATGAACAAGCTATCGTACTCTTGCAACAGTACTTCGATAAAAAAACACCTCCGTGATCATTCTCTATTCACCCGTCTGCGAAAGCTTCAACCATGCGATCGAGACGGGAGATATCTCCGTGCATTCTACCTGAAGCTCAACGTTATCGTCCATCAGCTTCTCCCCAATGGAGAAATTGATACGCCAGACATGCTCGTGCACTTGATCACTTCAAAGCTTCCCATCGGAATGCAGACGAGAATCATCAAGGAATCGGCACGAAAATCAGATTTCGGAGTCTTCAGCGTACTCGCAATCCTCGCCGATGCCGTTGAAGACGAGAAAATCGAAAATGAAATCATGGCAAACAATCGAACTGAACGACGCCACGAGAACGACCGGCGTGCCGAGAAGACATCGACTTCCAATCAATCCAATCCGAATCGATCAGAGACAACTCGTGATAGAGCACCTCGTTCAAACACCAAACCCAGTCGATTCTTCCCGGCACCGAGAAATTGCCGCCTATGCGATGGACTTCATCGAGAGAATGCTTGTGCCACCTACACCACTCCGGAAGATCGAAGAACAGCGGCATACCAGATGCACCTATGTCTGAACTGCTTGAAGTCACAACATCGAACTGAAGAATGCAAAAATCCGACTAGATGCTACAAATGCAAGGAGATGCCTCACACTTCTATTTGCAAGAAGCCCACTTCAATTCCGTCGAGAGCAGGCAATAATGAATCCCAACCGAGCCGTGCGAAGACTGTTCAGTTCACCGCAAAACCTCAACCAACAAAACAAGTGATCAATCGTCGTCCACAACACCAACAGACGCACTGTGTTTTGTCCGAAGCCATCTTTGATGAGACTACAATGACGCTTCAATCGAGCGCTGTTCCACCCCTCGTCGCCGATCAGAATGCGTCTAGTCAACCACTACTCTGTCTCGAAGCTGTGCTCCATTCTCCCGTTGATGCCGCACGCACAGTCAAGACAACAGTGATATTCGACTCAGCCAGTACATGCTCCTACATCACTTCCGATCTTGCTACTGCTCTCGACCTCCCACTCATCGAATCACAGATAATAGCGACTCAAGTGTTCGGAAAGAAATCGGAGTGACACTCAGAGACGGCACTCAACGGAATCTCGCTACACTTTCTACACCTCTGATCTGCGGAGAAGTGAAGTGGTTGAGAAAAGAGAATGAGTCAATCACACAGACACAGTCCACTCCCAGTCTTCTCATCGGAATGGATATTTTCCTCGAATTCTTCTTCGGAGAAAACTTCTCGATGACTCGATCTGAAGACGGAACACACATTCTGTCCACCCCTCTGGGAGATATCGCAACGAAGAAGCGAGTCAACAATCGGAATCTGTTTTCTACAATCCTCGTCAATCCTTCCGTCGAATCCGTTCCCGATATCGCCAAGCTGACGGATATGGTCAAGAATTTCTTCTCTGTCGAGATGATCGGAGTAACAGATTCACCCGAAATCGACGATGATGACAACAAGGGACTCGCTCACTTCCTTGCCAACATTCGATTCAACGAGAGCGAGCAGCGCTACTATGTAGCTCTACCGTTCCGTGACGAGAATCCGCAACTTCCCACTAATTTCGGCCTCGCTTTCCGTCGTCTTATCACCAATTCCACTGCGTTGGCTCAAAAGCCCGAAAATCTGGCCAAATACAATGCAATCTTCGAGGAACAACTGAAAGAAGGAATACTGGAACGAGTCCCAGACGAGGAACTATTCAAGAAAGATGGAGTCCACTACCTCTCCCACTTCGGAATAGTGAATGAGACGAGCAATACCACCAAACTGCGAGCAGTCCTCGACGGCAGCGCCCATACGAAAGAGAACCAATCACTGAATGATTGTCTCTACCGAGGCCCAGTGATATTGCCTGACTTATTCGGTACTCTACTACGCTCGCGCGTCACTCCCATTCTGACAGTTGTGGAAGATTGGCTCCGACTGGGACACGCTACTGAATGGCGATTTGCACGATCAATGGAGAGCACTCCTCGCTGGATTTCACACTCCTTCCCTCTATTCATCGATCTCTCGCCTCGCCATCCCTCTCTCAATCGACGGATGCACTCTGGAGCTCCATCTGTTCGTCGATGCATCACAGCACGCGTACGCCGCAGCAGCGTTCATGGTCTGTCGACAGCCCGACGGATTTGGCTCATCATCACTACTCGCCTCGAAGGCTCGAGTTGCACCTGTCAACTGCGTCGTGAACATTCCTAGAATGGAACTTCTAGCCAATCTACTCGGAGCTCTACTCGGAAGCCACATACTTAAAGAGTTGACTACATGCAAGCCAACTGAAGTCACGATGTGAACCGATTCGATGATTCCACTCTGCTGGATCAAGAACGAGAACAAGAAGGAACTTCCAGTCTTCGTCCGCAATCGAACAACGAAGATCAAAGCTCTTCTGCCAACCGCGAAGTTCCACCACATCGACGGAACTCTCAATCCCGCAGATGTAGCCAGCAGAGGTTGCACTAGCGACGAGCTCGAGGATCATCCACTATGGTGGAAAGGACCAGCATTCCTAACCCAACCGCCTGCGACGTGGAATCCACAACCTCTACTCTCTTCTCCCACACTCAAGGAGACAACTATGGCAGTTGCTGCATTATCAACTGATCCGATTCACGAGTCGATCCCCCCTCTCATCGATGCTTCACGATTCTCCACCTGGACGAAGATGGTGAACACGTTGATTCTGATTCTGATCTTCATCCAACGTCTGAAGAAGGTCCCGGCTTCTCTCTCCCGTGTCTCGCTCCATTGCAGAGCTGAGCAACTCCTCTTCAAGATGAGTCAAACGGAGTATCCGCCCTCACCACATCTCATCAAGCAATTGCGAATGTACCAGTGCACTAGTACATCGCTCTGGAGATGCAGAGGAAGGATAGACAATGCAGAGATTCCAAATGAAGCCAAACATCCAGTCTTTCTCCCCAGAGAAAGCTCAATCACGAGACTCTACATCCTCTACATTCATCATTCAATCAATCACTTCGGAATGCAGCACACATTGACGGAACTAAGGCAGAGAGTATGGATACCGAAAGGACAAGCAACAGTCAAATCATCCATCCGTCATTGCATGCACTGCAAACGAGATCGAGCGAAGCAATTCAAGCTGCAGGAGTACCCAGATCTTCCTTCTATCCGCACAGTTCGACCAGATCATCCCTTCTCTGCAGTGGGACTCGACCTGGCAGGACCCATGCAATACAAAACCGATGAAGGAAAACAATCCAAATGCTGGCTCATCATCATGACCTGCTTGCATATCCTTTCCTCGATCTCATCACAGACATGAGCTTGAAGACTCTCCTCTCAAGGATACGACGATTTGTTGCCTTTTATTGTGATTATTGTGCCAGCAAGGGAATTCAATTCAAATTCCTGACACCACATTCCCCCTGGTCCGGAGGTATTTACGAGAAAATCGTTGGACTCACGAAGACGTCCCTCAAAGCGGTCACCGGTACACGAATCCTTCCTCTCGAAGAGTTCACTACGATTCTGTAGGAGGCCGAAGCGATACTGAACTCCCGCCCGCTCACAGCTATCAATTCTGACCTCGACTTCACTCCTCTTCGCCCATCAGACTTCCTTCGTCCCCATGCATCACTTTCTCTTCCTCGTCTCCAGAACGAAATAGTAGAGGACGACGACTCTGAATGGAGACCCAGACAGACGCTGCGCGATTCTATCGTCGACTCATGGAATCAGTCGATGTCACTTCTCAATCGTTTCTGGATCAGATGGCAGCGAGAATATCTGACAAGTCTTCGAGAAAGATACAAACGAGAACACGACCAAGGACGACTAGTGAACAACGATCCTCCTCAATACGGAGACGTCGTAATTATCGCAGACCCCGGAATAGAAAGAGGTCAATGGAAGTTGGGACGAATCATCCAAGTCAAGAATGACCGATCAGCTATAGTAAAGACGGCTACTGGAACTCTCCATCGCCCTCTTTCTCTACTCTACAAACTGGAAATCGAGGAAACAGATCGATCGATCAATTCAACTAATCAACCGAATCCAATCGAAGATGAAGAAGCGAAAGAACCGAACGATAAAGTACGCCCCCTGAGAAGAAGTGCACGTCTCAATCCTACGCTCATGATGCTCTCTACGCTCGCTCTTCTCTCAACAGTCTGTGCAACAACGGATTCAAGATGTCCCGAGGCGACATCAGCTCATCATCGAATAATCTACGTCACTCCTTGTATGCAACAAGGATTCGGAGTAGCGACTATTCAACTGACCAATACAAACACTCAGCAAGTGTGTTGGCTCAAGATGGAATGTCCGAATGGCCATCTCCGAATGCCCAATTCAACAGAAACCAATTCAAACTACTGTGGACCAATATGCAAATGCCCAGAATGGACGAGAACCTGCAGTTTCTACGACGGCAAGCATCGCGACATTTCGTCCATCAGTCATTTGCCTTCTGAATTGAAAACCTATATCCCATCGCAAGTTTGCTCGTTCAAACAGGAAGGACATTGTGAAGCCAACGGTCTCTTCGGTATTTTCGCCCAAATACAGCTGATGGACGACAATCTGCTCATCGTTCCTGAACTGGACATAACTACTACGGATGTCTACTCCCCCGATGATCATCGCTGCTTTGGAAAGCACGGAGAGGAGTTACATCATTACACACTCTCATCACACAATTCAGTTTCCGGTTCCTCTTCTTTCTGCAGAGTTCATGCATGCTCAACACCAGAGGAAGCTACTGCCTTCTGCTTCTACGGTCAAAAAGTCACATCCTACCTGTTCCTGGATCGAAACATCCCAATTCGAGCATGGGGAACAATTCGGAAGCTCTACTATCCTCATTCCAAGAACACATCAAACTCGGATCAATCCCCAATTGCAATCCAATGTGCCCCTCTCGGCATAGAAGTTCGACCACGAGGAAAAGCGAAAGGCATCTCAGTTCGCGCCTGCGTCGGTATCTACTGCACATTCATACAAGAGCTTCAATCTGAGAACCCCATTCCTTTCCCATGGAGCCTCGTATCAGAAGACCACGAAATCGTTGTACAATCATGGATCGACGGTTCCTCCCATCCTGACGAGAAGATTCATTGCAAAGGTCGACCTACTTGCGAACGTCTACGATGCAAAATGTGTCTGCCCTTCGCATTCACTCCCTCATGCTGGAGTTACCTCGACGCTCTCTTATTCGTTCTCGGTACAATCTTCATCGGATACATCATATCTCGAGCTCTCGATATCTACAAGATAGCTTCCATTTTCTGTAATGGATTTCGCCGTTGCTGTTGCTTCTTCATTCGACGAACACCGATCAATGCAATCAATCCAATGTCATCTTCAAAGACAAACAGAACGAATCCAACTCAATTCTACCAGCCAAGACGAAATCGATGGAAACGAAACCAATTTTCTGCGACACTAATGGTGACCATTTTTTTTTTATTCACAATCCTTCATAAAGGATTGTGAATAAAACGGACAGATATAATTATTTAGCCCCGATCAAAAGAAAAAATGTTCCAGGATGGATTTATGATCGATTGAAATCACATCTTCACTAGGTTTCAGATCTCATTTTCGCGCTATAGCTAGGGGCCGCAAGCCCCTCCCACTTTCCCTCGACACCATTCCCCTCAAAAGCGAGATCGAGAGAACACACCTCGCAGACGCAACCAAATCACACGCTCAAAAGCTTGACATGATGCTCTCACTCTCCTCTATCAGTGACCTGATGCGGAGCATGCACTATCATGTCTAACTTAGTCAAACATCGAGGTTGGGAATAGGGTCATTTCGGCACTTCCCTTGAACGCACAATGTTCCGCATCTCGAAATATGTTAATTCGTATTTTAGAGGAATTTTAAGCACAAAATTGGATTTTAAATAATTTTTCCTGAATTCTGCCCGAATTAAGTAAGAGCGCGGGGGGAGAGTGGCGAGAGAGCGGGGGGAGGGAGAGAGACACACGCGAGGGAGGCTCCGCACCTTTCTCTCTCGTCTCGCCTCTCTCCTGGGGAGACTGGCTGGGGGAGTCGCGCGTGTTTTTAACGCTCTCCCGGGCTTTAGAGAAGAGTTATCGACATACGTCCAAAAGTAAAAATGATATTGAGACCCTGACGGTCACATTGAGCCTATTTTTGTCTTGATTCCGCGAAGTTGGCTATCCACTTTGTGGCCCGTAGCTATAGCTGATCTCAGGGAAATGAAAATGGCGAAAATTCCCTTAATTTATCCTCTCTAGTCTGGATGCTTCTATTTCGTAGATAATTAGGTCAAAATATTATTCCATTTTTCCGCTATTATCTTTCGGGATTCAGAAGCGTTGTTAGCGGTGGGGGGGGGTAGAACTAGATATCTGGAACATCGATCATGACTCTACCGTATACGGATGTAAATTCGGTTTTGGCTCTCTCCATTTTGCACACTATCTCGCCGATCAGAGAAACGAGAGAGTGTGCAAAATGGGGAGAGTCTAAATCCGAAACGACATCAGTAGTATCCAGGAACGCCGAGGCGGTGGCGATGCTTCGTGCCGACTAGGGTTGGCCATTCGAAGTTCGCGAATTCGCATCCACTGTATAGACAAGTTCGAGAGCGTGGAAGTCGCTTTATCCTCAAACTTGGGTAATTAAACAAGGTATCATAAAAACAACGGGAATCAAGCATGGAAAAGCATGGAAATGAATTCGGGGAAAATAGGAGAGGCGATGCTATCTGAGTAATGTGTTGTCGAGGAAAGGTCTGAGTAATAAGAATTTTTGTCTAGACAGAAGTGGGAAATTATTTGTGAATCATGTTGGAAGAGAAATGGAAGAGAATTTGGAGCTAGCGTTTCTTTTTACGATAGTAAGCACACACCCGGGGGTAAAGTACGGTGAAAGTTATTACGATTATGATAATGATGATGATTGTAATGGGGATGGAAAAGAGAGAGAAGAGATTGAAGTCGAACGAGGGAAATCCATTGGCTGGGTTCTTCTCAGAGGTTCTCGTCTCGATGGCCAGGTTGGATGGGCGCTTCTCGACCTCGTCAACGAACTGTAGCTCGCCTGTAATTGTAGTAGTTTTCGCTTGCGATTTCTCTCCCGGGCAGCGATAGATGCAGACGAGTTGGATTGAATTCGTGTTAGCGGAGAAAGTAATCTTCTGGCGTTCTCCGTTCTTGCTGCACTTGACGAAGGTGTCGATGATAGTCACATTGTTTGTATCGGAACACGAGAAGGTTGTCGAAGTGTCCGATGTAGATGAGATACAGTTGGTTTCAATTTGACTGCCCGCGATGCAATTGTAACAACCCGTTGCAGATGAAGTTGAGATTGTACATTCATTGAAATCAACCATTGTATCGAGAAGGAGATTGTCGAGCTTGACTTTGAGCTGGAGCACTTGATTGTCAGTTGTGAATGCTTCAATTCCGGTAGAAGTGGAGGTTAGTTGGAGTCCTTGTCTCTCGAGTGGAAGTGTTCAGTGTTCTTTCTTGAAGAACCGTTCCATATCTCCGTCGGGGCAAGAACATGAGGCAGAGGTCGAACTGGTAGAACAGGTGCATGTTGATGGAAGGAATTGACACCGAAATTCATTGGCGTCCTTTCTGGTTCCACATTGTAGTTGGCCAGCTGATCCAGGTGTGAAGAGAGAAGGAGGAGCGTCCTCGATGATGCAGGATCTTGTGCCGTCGGTGAGGAAGTGAGAGCTCAGGATTGGTGAATGAGCAACACTTGTTGAAATGAGAGTGGCAGTGAGGTCGTTCCAACGATGTGTCTGTCCTGGTCCGAGGTCCATTGTGTAGCTGGTTCTTTCATTGTCATTGGTTTCAATTGTGATATGAATCTCCACGTGATTGATCCACTGAAGACATCTGAATGCTTCGTAGATCGTTGAACTTGTTGGAGACACAGCAATTCGGTAGAAGATGCAGGAAGGTGAGCAACTGACGCATCCTCCACAAGGGACGCATCCACATGAAGAGGCGCAGAAGTTGAATCCGGGGGTATTGGATTCGAAGAATGGGAGGGGTTTGGATGGATCGACGGAATTGCATTTAATATTTTCGCAGGTTCCAGGGTGAAATACTTCTCCGCAAACATGATGACTTCGTGTCGTGAATGCATGTGACCGAGTGAAATACATTGACTGCTTGTCACACTTGTGGCTGATTCGATCAACTCGTATTTCGATGACAGATCCGATCTCTCCGTCTGCATCGCGGACTACGAGACACGAAGTCTGACCAATCGGACGGAGAGTTAGAACAGCAGAGTTCGAAATAGTGCAGTGGAGGATCCCTTCTTGTGATCGAGTGCACTCATGTTCTTCTGCTCTAATCGAGGAAACTTCCGAGCAACCATGGCCAATCGTTGAAATGGATAGGACAGCGATGGTCACCATTAGTGTCGCAGAAAATTGGTTTCGTTTCCATCGATTTCGTCTTGGCTGGTAGAATTGAGTTGGATTCGTTCTGTTTGTCTTTGAAGATGACATTGGATTGATTGCATTGATCGGTGTTCGTCGAATGAAGAAGCAACAGCAACGGCGAAATCCATTACAGAAAATGGAAGCTATCTTGTAGATATCGAGAGCTCGAGATATGATGTATCCGATGAAGATTGTACCGAGAACGAATAAGAGAGCGTCGAGGTAACTCCAGCATGAGGGAGTGAATGCGAAGGGCAGACACATTTTGCATCGTAGACGTTCGCAAGTAGGTCGACCTTTGCAATGAATCTTCTCGTCAGGATGGGAGGAACCGTCGATCCATGATTGTACAACGATTTCGTGGTCTTCTGATACGAGGCTCCATGGGAAAGGAATGGGGTTCTCAGATTGAAGCTCTTGTATGAATGTGCAGTAGATACCGACGCAGGCGCGAACTGAGATGCCTTTCGCTTTTCCTCGTGGTCGAACTTCTATGCCGAGAGGGGCACATTGGATTGCAATTGGGGATTGATCCGAGTTTGATGTGTTCTTGGAATGAGGATAGTAGAGCTTCCGAATTGTTCCCCATGCTCGAATTGGGATATTTCGATCCAGGAACAGGTAGGATGTGACTTTTTGACCGTAGAAGCAGAAGGCAGTAGCTTCCTCTGGTGTTGAGCATGCATGAACTCTGCAGAAAGAAGAGGAACCGGAAACTGAATTGTGTGATGAGAGTGTGTAATGATGTAACTCCTCTCCGTGCTTTCCAAAGCAGCGATGATCATCGGGGGAGTAGACATCCGTAGTAGTTATGTCCAGTTCAGGAACGATGAGCAGATTGTCGTCCATCAGCTGTATTTGGGCGAAAATACCGAAGAGACCGTTGGCTTCACAATGTCCTTCCTGTTTGAACGAGCAAACTTGCGATGGGATATAGGTTTTCAATTCAGAAGGCAAATGACTGATGGACGAAATGTCGCGATGCTTGCCGTCGTAGAAACTGCAGGTTCTCGTCCATTCTGGGCATTTGCATATTGGTCCACAGTAGTTTGAATTGGTTTCTGTTGAATTGGGCATTCGGAGATGGCCATTCGGACATTCCATCTTGAGCCAACACACTTGCTGAGTGTTTGTATTGGTCAGTTGAATAGTCGCTACTCCGAATCCTTGTTGCATACAAGGAGTGACGTAGATTATTCGATGATGAGCTGATGTCGCCTCGGGACATCTTGAATCCGTTGTTGCACAGACTGTTGAGAGAAGAGCGAGCGTAGAGAGCATCATGAGCGTAGGATTGAGACGTGCACTTCTTCTCAGGGGGCGTACTTTATCGTTCGGTTCTTTCGCTTCTTCATCTTCGATTGGATTCGGTTGATTAGTTGAATTGATCGATCGATCTGTTTCCTCGATTTCCAGTTTGTAGAGTAGAGAAAGAGGGCGATGGAGAGTTCCAGTAGCCGTCTTTACTATAGCTGATCGGTCATTCTTGACTTGGATGATTCGTCCCAACTTCCATTGACCTCTTTCTATTCCGGGGTCTGCGATAATTACGACGTCTCCGTATTGAGGAGGATCGTTGTTCACTAGTCGTCCTTGGTCGTGTTCTCGTTTGTATCTTTCTCGAAGACTTGTCAGATATTCTCGCTGCCATCTGATCCAGAAACGATTGAGAAGTGACATCGACTGATTCCATGAGTCGACGATAGAATCGCGCAGCGTCTGTCTGGGTCTCCATTCAGAGTCGTCGTCCTCTACTATTTCGTTCTGGAGACGAGGAAGAGAAAGTGATGCATGGGGACGAAGGAAGTCTGATGGGCGAAGAGGAGTGAAGTCGAGGTCAGAATTGATAGCTGTGAGCGGGCGGGAGTTCAGTATCGCTTCGGCCTCCTACAGAATCGTAGTGAACTCTTCGAGAGGAAGGATTCGTGTACCGGTGACCGCTTTGAGGGACGTCTTCGTGAGTCCAACGATTTTCTCGTAAATACCTCCGGACCAGGGGGAATGTGGTGTCAGGAATTTGAATTGAATTCCCTTGCTGGCACAAATTCAGAGGTACGTTTCAAACACAACTATATTATTCTTGAAGCAATATTAGCCAAGCTTATTATGACTCAAATTTTACTTATTTCAGAAAATGAACTACACAAACAAAAATTCAACTACAACGGAAATCCGTATCGATTCAATGTTCGTGATGATTGAGTGCCAGTATGGCGAGCTCTTCTCAATTGGTGAAGATAACGTGAAGTGTGGCACGAGGAAACGGCGAAATTTGACTGTAAAGCCAGCCCAGGTTCGTTCAGTAGGGTACGTTTTTTGCTCTAATGCGGGAATGTTCACCAGATTCTGCCGTCGAATGTCAACAAAGTTATCGATGAATTGAAGGATCACGTAGAGAAGACGGAAACGAAAATCAAAATGGCAGAAGCGTGAGGTCCGTTTGCGTGGTTCAGGAATTTTGATGCATGGCTAAGTGAGAAATTGGGTGCTCTTCACCATGCACTGTTTTATGGTGCCGTTGGCGTTGTTGGCATTTTGGTTATCATTGCATTCGGGTATTGTAAATCTATTCTGAAATGCATTTGCAAATGTCTCTGATCTTTCTTCTTACAAAATTACTGGAATCTGCATTACTATCTCATTCACATATATCAGTTTTTGATGTGACCATTTTCAAGTTATGAACTTATTCACATTGATATATTCACATTCATTCACAAGTTATGAATTTATTCATGAACTTATTCACATTATGATATCCTAATATCTCACACATAAATGAATTGTGATATCGTAATAACGTTCATGTTAATGCACCATATGTGTACATAAAGCAATATAACTGCGAGAAGGAAAATCTTTTTCACAATTTCCGGTGATTTGTTAGACATCAAACGATCCTGAAATGTAGTATTTTTATGATCAATATCAGCCACACTAATTTTGCACAACGAAAATTGCCGGATCACATTAAGCAGCTGCTCACGTTACCCAAGCATCGCTTTCGAGTGAATTGGTCGCATACCATTACAAAAGTGCGTGAGTCTTCAAGTGCTCCGGAAAATTAGCAATGTAGCTCTTCTCCGACACTTCTCACTCCGCGTGCTTTATTGTCTGTCAAATGTACGCGAGAGTACGCAAATTTAGTTGAGCAGGTCTCGATCCGGCATCATTAATGATTTTTTGATTTTTTTATTTTTGGTTTTTATTGAAATGGAATTCTTTCAGTGAATGAGTGTGAATTTATTTTTATTTTTATTTTTTTAAATCTATGAACTTAGAGTGATCTTCAAGCGCGCTCACGACTATAGTACCATGAAAAGAAAAGTTGCGATGTAGCCACTCCGCTTCGCTCCGTGGCTACATCTGCAACTTTTCCTCCGCGCTCTCAGCCTCACGAGTTTTTCACAACGGTTTGGCCAGAGCATAGGTCATGTTTTCTGATGAATTTAAATCGATCTATGCCTGGGAAAGAAAATAGGCTTGGCATGGATCAAATGTGAGGTTCAGTCCAAATTTTGGAATGACTTTTCATTTGACATGCATGGATCCCACTTGATCTACCTTAGACTGATCTTTTCTGGACTTGATCTACCTTGGACTTATCTTTTTTTGGATTTGATCTACCTTGGACTTATCTTTTCTGGACTTTATCTACCTTGGACTGATCTTTTCCGGACTTGATCTACCTTGGACTGATCTTTTTTGGACTTGATCTACCTTGGACTGATCTTTTTTGGACTTGATCTACCTTGGACTGATCTTTTTTGGACTTGATCTACGCTATAACACGTTCTATCATGATTCTGACCCAGAGAACAATTTTTGACCCAGCGAACTGGGTTACGGTAGCTTTTGGATACTGTAGGCATACGGTTATTGGTTAATTTATCGATTGGCTGATGAAATCATGAATCTGACCCAGCGAACAATTGTTGACCCAGCGAACCGGGTTACGGTAGGTTTCGATTACGGTAGGTATACGGTAGGCGACGATTATCGATCGATTGGCTTGCAAGGAAATCAATCAGCGAAGGAATCACGAATCTGACCGACGGCATGACCCGCTTGGACTTACCGTACTTTTGTCACGGACACACCAACAAAGCAAGCAACCAACCAACAAACATGTTGTTTTTGGTCGTAACTCAGTCAGTTTTCAACTTTTTCGGGATTTCTTTCGCGAGTTTTGATCCTCGCTGTCTTGCCCTTCTTTTCACCCATAACCCTTCTGGGCCGCTAGCCCGAGTCAAAAAACCTTACGGTTTTATAGTATAGAGTAACTAGCGGAACTACGTTCCGCTCTGCTTGGGCTGCATACTTGGACGACAACACAAAAAGCTCGCGAGGCTTCGAGCGTGTCGGAAAAGTTGCGATGTAGCCACTCCGCTTCGCTCCGTGGCCACAGCGCAACTTTTCCTCCACACTCTCAGCCACACGAGCTTTTCACAACGGTATGTCGTTGATAACGAGGTATTCTACTGAATTTGAATCGAACACAGAGCGAGCTCACGACTATAGTACCCGAGTGTTTTCTGGTGAATTTGAAGCGAGCGTGAAGCATGCTCACGACTATAGTACCCGGGTGTTTTCTGATGAATTTGAAGCGAGCGCAAAGCGAGCTCACGACTATAGTACCCGAGTGTTTTCTGGTGAATTTGAAGCGAGCGTAAAGCATGCTCACGACTATAGTACCCGGGTGTTTTCTGGTGAATTTGAAGCGAGCGTAAAGAGTGCTCACGACTATGATACTATGATAATAGTTATTACGAAATCAAGGATTGCGAAATACTTCGATTGGCACTTTTCCAGACTTTTTCCCATGATTCTGAGGCGAGATACGAGCAAAAACGCGCTCACGATTGCGAAATAGTGATGACGAAATCGAGGATTGCGAAATATTTCGATTAGCACTTTTCCCGACTTTCTCCCATGAGTCTGAGACGAGATACGAGCGAAAACGCGCTCATGATTGCGAAATAGTGATGACGAAATCGAGGATTGTGAAATATTTCGATTAGCACTTTTCCCGACTTTCTCCCATGAGTCTGAGACGAGATACGAGCTAAAACGCGCTCACGATTCCGAAATAGTGATCTTTTTTGGTTTTGATCTACCTTGGACTGATCTTTTTTGGACTTGATCTACCTTGGACTGATCTTTTTTGGACTTGATCTTCCTTGGACTGATCTTTTTTGGACTTGATCTACCTTGGACTGATCTTTTTTGGACTTGATCTACCTTGGACTGATCTTTTTGGACTTGATCTACCTTGGACTGATCTTTTTTGGACTTGATCTACCTTGAACTGATCTTTTTTTGGACTTGATCTACCTTGGACTGATCTTTTTTTGGACTTGATCTACCTTGGACTGATCTTTTTTGGACTTGATCTACATTGGACTGATCTTTTTTGGACTTGATTGGCTGATGAAATCATGAATCTGACCCACCGAACTATTGTTGACCCAGCGAACCCGGTTACGGTAGCTTTCGGATACGGTAGGTATATGGTAATTGACTAATTTATCGATTGGCTGATGAATTCATGAATCCGACCCAGCGAACTATTGTTGACTCAGCGAACCGGGTTACTGTAGATTTTGATTACGGTAAGTATGCGGTAATTGATTTATTTATCGATTGGATAAATAAATCATGAATCTGACCCACCGAATTATTGTTGACCCAGCGAATCGGGTTACGGTAGCTTTCGGATACGGTAGGTATACGGTAATTGACTAATTTATCGATTGGCTGATGAAATCATGAATCTGACCCAGCGAACAATTGTTGACCCAGCGAACCGGGTTCGGTAGGTTTCGATTACGGTAGGTATACGGTAGGTGGTTAATTTATCGATTGGCAGTTGAAATCACGAAGCTGACCCGCTGCATGACCCACTTGGACTTACCGTATTTTTGTGACGGACGCACCAACCAACCAACCAACCAACCAACCAACAAACATGACGTTTTTGGTCTTCACGCAGTCAGTCTTCAACTTTTTTTGGGATTTCTTTTATGAGTTTTGATCAGCGAGAATTTGCGCATCTCCTCACCCGCAGCTCGCTTGGGCAGCGCGCCCGAGACAAAAAAGCTTACGGGTTTATAGTACATCGTTAACTAGCAGGACTACGTCCTGCTCGGGTTAGGTCGGTCGCAAGTTATATTGCTCAAGTTCTATTGTTAAGCAAGGATCGCATGTTTTCGAGCGGGGCGTATGCCATTGCAAAAAGCTCGTGAGGCTTCGAGCGCTCCGGAAAAGTTGCGATGTAGCCACTCCGCTTCGCTCCGTGGCTACATCTGCAACTTTTCCTCCACGCTCTCAGCCTCACGAGCTTTTCACAATAGCATGGCCGGAGCATAGGTTTTCTGAGGATTTGAAGCGATCTCAAAGCGTGCTCACGACTGTGATACCATATGTGGGCTACGACCACTGACCATGACCCCCGTATCATGGTCCAAAAGGTGATGTGTGAGGTCACCCAATGACCCTGACCCCCGTATCATGGTCCAAAAGGTGATGTGTGACGTCAACCAATGACCATGACCCCCGTATCATGGTCCAAAAGGTGATGTATGACGTCAACCAATGACCATGACCCCCGTATCATGGTCCAAAAGGTGATGTATGACGTCGACCAATGACCATGACCCCCGTTTCATGGTCCAAAAGGTGATGTGTGACGTCAACCAATGACCATGACCCCCGTATCATGGTCCGAAAGGTGATGTGAGATGATCAACCAATGACCATGACCCCCGTATCATGGTCCAAAAGGTGATGCGAGATGATCGATCACTGACCATGACCCCCGTTTCATGGTCCAAAAGGTGATGTATGACGTCAACCAATGACCATGACCCCCGTATCATGGTCCAAAAGGTGATGTATGACGTCGACCAATGACCATGACCCCCGTTTCATGGTCCAAAAGGTGATGTATGACGTCAACCAATGACCATGACCCCCGTATCATGGTCCAAAAGGTGATGCGGGATGATCAACCAATGATCATGACCCCCGTATCATGGTCCAAAAGGTGATGCGAGATGATCGATCACTGACCATGACCCCCGTTTCATGGTCCAAAAGGTGATGTATGACGTCAACCAATGACCATGACCCCCGTATCATGGTCCAAAAGGTGATGTATGACGTCGACCAATGACCATGACCCCCGTATCATGGTCCAAAAGGTGATGCGAGATGAAAAAGGTGATGCGAGCTTCGAGCGCTCCGGAAAAGTTGCGATGTAGCCACTCCGCATCGCTCCGGGGCTACATCGCAACTTTTCCTCCACGCTCTCAGCCTCACGAGCTTTTCACAACGGTATGGCCGGAGCATAGGCCAATTCTGGAATGACTTTTCATTTGGCATGTACTGGTCCAGGATCCATGTGGATCCCATGCCGGGGAAAGAAAATAGGTTTGGCATGGATCAAATGTGAGGCTAAGTCCAAATTTTGAAATGACTTTTCATTTGGCATGTACTGGCCCAGGACCCATGTGGATCCCATGCCGGGGAAAGAAAATAGGTTTGGCAAGGATCAAATGTGAGGCTAAGTCCAAATTTTGGAATGACTTTTCATTTGCCATGTACTGGTCCAGGACCCATGTGGATCCCATGGCGGGGAAAGAAAATAGATTTGGCATAGATCAAATGTGAGATCCAGTCCAAATTTTGGAATGACTTTTCATTTGGCATGTACTGGTCCAGGATCCATGTGGATCCCATGCCTTGGAAAGAACATAGGTTTGGCATGGATCAAATGTGAGATCCAGTCCAAATTTTGGAATGACTTTTCATTTGGCATGTACTGGTCCAGGATCCATGTGGATCCCATGCCGGTGAAAGAAGCCGGGTTACGGTAGGGATCGGGTACTGTAGCCGGGTTACGGTAGCGATCGGGTACTGTAGATGGGGTACGGTAACGTTTGGGTTACTGTAGGCGGGTTACGGTAACGATCGGGATACTGTAGGTGTGTTACGGTAGCTGTGGGATACGGTAGCGATCGGATACTGTAGATGGGCTACGGTAACGTTTGGGTTACTGTAGGCGGGTTACGGTAACGATCGGGATACTGTAGGTGGGTTACGGTAGCTGTGGGATACAGTAGCCGGGTTACGGTAGCGATCGGATACTGTAGATGGGCTACGGTAGCGATTGGGTGCTGTAGCCGGGTTACGGTAGCGATCGGGTACTGTAGCCATGTTACGGTAACGATCGGGATACTGTAGGTGGGTTACGGTAGCTGTGGGATACGGTAGCCGGGTTACGGTAACGTTTGGGTTACTGTAGGCGGGTTACGGTAACGATCGGGATACTGTAGGTGGGTTACGGTAGCTGTGGGATACGGTAGCCGGGTTACGGTAACGATCGGGATACTGTAGGTGGGTTACGGTAGCTGTGGGATACTATATTTGAATCGAACCCAGAGCGAGCTCACGACTATAGTACCCGGGTGTTTTCTGATGAATTTGAAGCGAGCGCAAAGCGAGCTCACGACTATAGTCCCTAGTGTTTTCTGGTGAATTTGAAGCGAGCGTAAAGCATGCTCACGACTATAGTACCCGGGTGTTTTCTGGTTAATTTGAAGCGAGCGTAAAGAGTGCTCACGACAATGATACCAAAATTGCAAAATAGTTATTACGAAATCAAGGATTGCGAAATACTTTGATTGGCACTTTTCCAGACTTTTTCCCATGATTCTGAGGCGAGATGCGAGCAAAAACGCGCTCACGATTGCGAAATAGTGATGACGAAATCGAGGATTGCGAAATATTTCGATTAGCACTTTTCCCGACTTTCTCCCATGAGTCTGAGACGAGATACGAGCGAAAACGCGCTCATGATTGCGAAATAGTGATGACGAAATCGAGGATTGTGAAATATTTCGATTAGCACTTTTCCCGACTTTCTCCCATGAGTCTGAGACGAGATACGAGCTAAAACGCGCTCACGATTCCGAAATAGTGATCTTTTTGGATTTGATCTACCTTGGACTGATCTTTTATGGACTTGATCTACCATGGACTGATCTTTTTGGACTTGATCTACCTCGGACTGATCTTTTTGGACTTGATCTACCTCGGACTGATCTTTTTGGACTTGATCTACCTTGGACTGATCTTTTTTGGACTTGATCTACCTTGGACTGATCTTTTTTGGACTTGATCTACCTTGGACTGATCTTTTATGGACTTGATCTACCTTGGACTGATCTTTTTTTGGACTTGATCTACCTTGGACTGATCTTTTTTTGGACTTGATCTACCTTGGACTGATCTTTTTTGGACTTGATTGGCTGATGAAATCATGAATCTGACCCAGCGAACCCGGTTACGGTAGCTTTCGGATACGGTAGGTATATGGTAATTGACTAATTTATCGATTGGCTGATGAAATCATGAATCTGACCCAGCGAACTATTGTTGACTCAGCGAACCGGGTTACTGTAGATTTTGATTACGGTAAGTATGCGGTAATTGATTTATTTATCGATTGGATAAATAAATCATGAATCTGACCCACCGAATTATTGTTGACCCAGCGAACTCTCAGCCTCACGAGCTTTTCACAATAGCATGGCCGGAGCATAGGTTTTCTGATGATTTAAAGCGACCTCAAAGCGTGCTCACGACTGTGATACCATATGTGGGCTACAACCACTGACCATGACCCCCGTATCATGGTCCAAAAGGTGATGCGAGATGATCGATCACTGACCATGACCCCCGTATCATGGTCCAAAAAGTGATGAGTGACGTCGATTAATGACCATGACGCCCGTATCATGGTCCAAAAGGTGATGTGTAACGTCAACCAATGACCATGACCCCCGTATCATGGTCCAAAAGGTGATGCGAGATGATCAACCAATGACCATGACCCCCGTATCATGGTCCAAAAGGTGATGCGAGAAGATCGATCACTGACCATGACCCCCGTATAATGGTCCAAAAGGTGATATATATATCTGCAACTTTTCCTCCACGCTCTCAGCCTCACGAGCTTTTCACAATAGCATGGCCGGAGCATAGGTTTTCTGATGATTTAAAGCGATCTCAAAGCGTGCTCACGACTGTGATACCATATGTGGGCTACAACCACTGACCATGACCCCCGTATCATGGTCCAAAAGGTGATATATATATCTGCAACTTTTCCTCCACGCTCTCAGCCTCACGAGCTTTTCACAATAGCATGGCCGGAGCATAGGTTTTCTGATGATTTGAAGCGATCTCAAAGCGTGCTCACGACTGTGATACCATATGTGGGCTACAACCACTGACCATGACCCCCGTATCATGGTCCAAAAGGTGATATATATATCTGCAACTTTTCCTCCACGCTCTCAGCCTCACGAGCTTTTCACAACGGTATGGCCGGAGCATAGGCCAATTTTGGAATGACTTTTCATTTGGCATGTACTGATCCAGGATCCATGTGGATCCCATGCCTTGGAAAGAAAATAGGTTTGGCATGGATCAAATGTGAGGTCCACTCCAAATTTTGGAATGACTTTTCATTTGGCATGTACTGGTCCAGGATCCATGTGGATCCCATGCCTTGGAAAGAAAATAGGTTTGGCATGGATCAAATGTGAGGTCCAGTCCAAATTTTGGAATGACTTTTCATTTGGCATGTTCTGGTCCAGGACCCATGTGGATCCCATGCCGGGGAAAGAAAATAGGTTTGGCATGTATCGAATGTGAGGTCCAGTCCAAATTTTGGAATGACTTTTCATTTGGCATGTACTGGTCCAGGACCCATGTGGATCCCATGGTGGGGAAAGAAAATAGGTTTGGCATGGATCAAATGTGAGGTCCACTCCAAATTTTGGAATGACTTTTCCTTTGGCATGTACTGGTCCAGGATCCATGTGGATCCCATGCCGGTGAAAGAAGCCGGGTTACGGTAGCGATCGGGTACTGTAGCCGGGTTACGGTAGCGATCGGGTACTGTAGCCGGGTTACGGTAGCGATCGGGTACTGTAGATGGGCTACGGTAACGTTTGGGTTACTGTAGGCGGGTTACGGTAACGATCGGGATACTGTAGGTGGGTTACGGTAGCGATCGGGTACTGTAGCCGGATTACGGTAGCGATCGGGTACTGTAGATGGGCTACGGTAACGTTTGGGTTACTGTAGGCGGGTTACGGTAACGATCGGGATACTGTAGGTGGGTTACGGTAGCTGTGGGATACGGTAGGCGGGTTACGGTAACGTTTGGGTTACTGTACGTGTACGGTATTAACATTTATAATTGATTGGCTGATGAAATCATGAATCTGACCCAGCGTCTGACCCACATGGACGGGTTACTGTAGGTTTCGATTACGGTAGGTATACGGTAGATGGTTAATTTATCGATTGGCAGTTGAAATCACGAAGCTGACCCGCTGCATGACCCACTTGGACTTACCGTATTTTTGTGACGGACACACCAACAGAGCAACAAACATGTTGTTTTTGGTCGTCACGCAGTCAGTTTTCAACTTTTTTGGGATTTCTTTTGTGAGTTTTGATCAGCGAGAATTTGCGCATCTCCTCACCCGCAACCCGCTTGGGCAGCGCGCCCGAGACAAAAAAGCTTACGGGTTTATAGTACATCGTTAACTAGCGGAACTACGTTCCGCTCGGGTTTGGTCGGGAGCAAGTTATATTGCTCAAGTTCTATTGTTAAGCAAGGATCGCATGTTTTCGAGCGGGGCGTATGCCATTGCAAAAAGCTCGTGAGGCTTCGAGCGCTCCGGAAAAGTTGCGATGTAGCCACTCCGCTTCGCTCCGTGGCTACATCTGCAACTTTTCCTCCACGCTCTCAGCCTCACGAGCTTTTCACAATAGCATGGCCGGAGCATAGGTTTTCTGATGATTTGAAGCGAGCACAAAGCGTGCTCACGACTGTGATACCATATGTGGGCTACAACCACTGACCATGACCCCCGTATCATGGTCCAAAATGTGATGCGAGATGATCAACCAATGACCATGACCACCGTATCAAGGTCCAAAAGGTGATGCGAGATGATACACCAATGACCATGACCCCCGTATCATGGTCCAAAAGGTGATGCGAGATGATCAACCAATGACCATGACCCCCGGATCATGGTCCAAAAAGTGATGAGTGACGTCGACCAATGACCATGACACCCGTATCATGGTCCAAAAGGTGATGCGAGATTTTTTTTTCTCGTTTCGCCGCCTTACACATTAGCCGAACACTGCTTGCTTGCGAGTGGGGCGTATGCCGTTGCAAAAAACTCGTGAGGCTTCGAGCGCTCCGGAAAAGTTGCGATGTAGCCACTCCGCTTCGCTACGTAGCTACATCTGCAACTTTTCCTCCACGCTCTCAGCCTCACGAGCTTTTCACAACGGTATGGCCGGAGCACAGGCCAATTTTGGAATGACTGTTCATTTGGCATGTACTGGTCCAGGATCCATGTGGATCCCATGCCGGTGAAAGAAGCCGGGTTACGGTAGCGATCGGGTGCTGTAGCCGGGTTACGGTAGCGATCGGGTACTGTAGCCGGGTTACGGTAGCGATCGGGTACTGTAGCCTGGTTACGGTAGCGATCGGGTACTGTAGATGGGCTACGGTTACGTTTGGGTTACTGTAGGCGGGTTACGGTAACAATCGGGATACTATAGGTGGGTTACGGTAGCTGTGTGATACGGTAGCCGGGTTACGGTAGCGATCGGATACTGTAGATGGGCTACGGTAGCGATTGGGTGCTGTAGCCGGGTTACGGTAGCGATCGGGTACTGTAGCCGGGTTACGGTAGCGATCGGGTACTGTAGCCGGGTTACGGTAGCGATCGGTACTGTAGATGGGCTACGGTAACGTTTTGGTTACTGTAGGCGGGTTACGGTAACGTTTGGGTTACTGTAGGCGGGTTACGGTAACGATCGGTATACTGTAGGTGGGTTACGGTAGCTGTGGGATACGGTAACCGGGTTACGGTAACGTTTGGGTTACTGTAGGTGTATGGTATTAACTTTTATAATTGATTGGCTGATGAAATCATGAATCTGACCCAGCGTCTGACCCACATGGACGGGTCACTGTAGGTTTCGATTACGGTAGGTATACGGTAGGTGGTTAATTTATCGATTGGCAGTTGAAATCACGAAGCTGACCCGCTGCATGACCCACTTGGACATACCGTATTTTTGTGACGGACGCACCAACCAACCAACCAACCAACCAACAAACATGACGTTTTTGGTCTTCACGCAGTCAGTTTTCAACTTTTTCGCGATTTCTTTTGTGAGTTTTGATCAGCGAGAATTTGCGCATCTCCTCACCCGCAGCTCGCTTGGGCAGCGCGCCCGAGATAAAAAAGCTTACGGGATTATAGTACATAGTTAATAACTAGCGGGACTACGTCCCGCTCGTGCCACGTTAGGAAGTTATATTGCTCACAGGTTAAGCAAGGATCGCATGTTTGCGAGTGGGGCGTATGCCATTGCAAATTTTTTTTCGAGCGCTCCAGAAAAGTTGCGATGTAGCCACTCCGCTTCGCTCCGTGGCTACATCTGCAACTTTTCCTCCACGCTCTCAGCCTCACGAGCTTTTCACAATAGCCTGGCCGGAGCACAGGTCGATTCCTGGGTTTTACGATAAATTTGAAGCGATCTCAAAGCGTGCTCACGACTGTGATACCATATGTGGGCTACGTCCATGACCATGACCCCCGTATCATTGTCCAAAAGGTGATGCGAGATGATCGACCACTGACCATGACCCCCGTATCATGGTCCAAAAGGTGATGTGTCACGTCGACCAATGACCATGACCCCCGTATCATTGTCCAAAAGGTGATGCGAGATGATCGACCACTGACCATGACCCCCGTATCATGGTCCAAAAGGTGATGTGTCACGTCGACCAATGACCATGACCCCCGTATCATGGTCCAAAAGGTGATGTGTGACGTCGACCAATGACCATGACCCCCGTATCATTGTCCAAAAGGTGATGCGAGATGGTCGACCACTGACCATGACCCCCGTATCATGGTCCAAAAGGTGATGTGTCACGTCGACCAATGACCATGACCCCCGTATCATTGTCCAAAAGGTGATGTGTGACGTCGACCAATGACCATGACCCCCGTATCATTGTCAAAAAGGTGATGCGAGATGATCGACCACTGACCATGACCCCCGTATCATGGTCCAAAAGGTGATGTGTGACGTCAACCATTGACCATGACCCCCGTATCATGGTCCAAAAGGTGGTGTGTGACGTCAACCAATGACCATGACCCCCGTATCATGGTCCAAAAGGTGATGCGAGATGAGCGATCACTGACCATGACCCCCGTATCATGGTCCAAAAGGTGATGCGAGATGATCAACCAATGACCATGACCCCCGTATCATGGTCCAAAAGGTGATGTGTGACGTCGACCAATGACCATGACCCCCGTATCATTGTCCAAAAGGTGATGCGAGATGATCGACCACTGACCATGACCCCCGTATCATGGTCCAAAAGGTGATGTGTGACGTCAACCATTGACCATGACCCCCGTATCATGGTCCAAAAGGTGGTGTGTGACGTCAACCAATGACCATGACCCCCGTATCATGGTCCAAAAGGTGATGCGAGATGAGCGATCACTGACCATGACCCCCGTATCATGGTCCAAAAGGTGATGCGAGATGATCAACCAATGACCATGACCCCCGTATAATGGTCCAAAAGGTGATGTGTGACGTCAACCAATGACCATGACCCCCGTATCATGGCCCAAAGGTGATGTGTGACGTCAACCAATGACCATGACCCCCGTATAATGGTCCAAAAGGTGATGCGAGATGATCAACCAATGACCATGACCCCCGTATCATGGTCCAAAAGGTGATGTGTGACGTCGACCAATGACCATGACCCCCGTATCATTGTCCAAAAGGTGATGCGAGATGAGCGACCACTGACCATGACCCCCGTATCATGGTCCAAAAGGTGATGTGTGACGTCGACCAATGACCATGACCCCCGTATCATTGTCCAAAAGGTGATGCGAGATGGTCGACCACTGACCATGACCCCCGTATCATGGTCCAAAAGGTGATGTGTCACGTCGACCAATGACCATGGCCCCCGTATCATTGTCCAAAAGGTGATGCGAGATGATCGACCACTGACCATGACCCCCGTATCATGGTCCAAAAGGTGATGTGTGACGTCGACCAATGACCATGACCCCCGTATCATGGTCCAAAAGGTGGTGTGTGACGTCAACCAATGACCATGACCCCCGTATCATGGTCCAAAAGGTGATGCGAGATGAGCGATCACTGACCATGACCCCCGTATCATGGTCCAAAAGGTGATGCGAGATGATCAACCAATGACCATGACCCCCGTATAATGGTCCAAAAGGTGATGTGTGACGTCAACCAATGACCATGACCCCCGTATCATGGCCCAAAGGTGATGTGTGACGTCAACCAATGACCATGACCCCCGTATAATGGTCCAAAAGGTGATGCGAGATGATCAACCAATGATCATGACCCCCGTATCATGGTCCAAAAGGTGATGTGTGACGTCGACCAATGACCATGACCCCCGTATCATTGTCCAAAAGGTGATGCGAGATGAGCGACCACTGACCATGACCCCCGTATCATGGTCCAAAAGGTGATGTGTGACGTCGACCAATGACCATGACCCCCGTATCATTGTCCAAAAGGTGATGCGAGATGGTCGACCACTGACCATGACCCCCGTATCATGGTCCAAAAGGTGATGTGTCACGTCGACCAATGACCATGGCCCCCGTATCATTGTCCAAAAGGTGATGCGAGATGATCGACCACTGACCATGACCCCCGTATCATGGTCCAAAAGGTGAGGTGTGACGTCGACCAATGACCATGACCCCCGTATCATTGTCCAAAAGGTGATGCGAGATGATCGACCACTGACCATGACCCCCGTATCATGGTCCAAAAGGTGATGTGTGACGTTGACCAATGACCATGACCCCCGTATCATTGTCCAAAAGGTTATGCGAGATGATCGACCACTGACCATGACCCCCGTATCATGGTCCAAAAGGTGATGCGAGATGATCGATCACTGACCATGACCCCGTATCATGGTCCAAAAGGTGATGTATGACGTCGACCAATGACCATGACCCCCGTATCATGGTCCAAAAGGTGATGTGTGACGTCAACCAATGACCATGACCCCCGTATCATGGTCCAAAAGGTGATGTGTGACGTCAACCATTGACCATGACCCCCGTATCATGGTCCAAAAGGTGGTGTGTGACGTCAACCAATGACCATGACCCCCGTATCATGGTCCAAAAGGTGATGCGAGATGAGCGATCACTGACCATGACCCCCGTATCATGGTCCAAAAGGTGATGCGAGATGATCAACCAATGACCATGACCCCCGTATAATGGTCCAAAAGGTGATGTGTGACGTCAACCAATGACCATGACCCCCGTATCATGGTCCAAAAGGTGATGTGTGACGTCAACCATTGACCATGACCCCCGTATCATGGTCCAAAAGGTGATGTGTCACGTCGACCAATGACCATGACCCCCGTATCATTGTCCAAAAGGTGATGCGAGATGATCGACCACTGACCATGACCCCCGTATCATGGTCCAAAAGGTGATGTATGACGTCGACCAATGACCATGACCCCCGTATCATGGTCCAAAAGGTGATGTGTGACGTCGACCAATGACCATGACCCCCGTATCATTGTCCAAAAGGTGATGCGAGATGGTCGACCACTGACCATGACCCCCGTATCATGGTCCAAAAGGTGATGTGTCACGTCGACCAATGACCATGGCCCCCGTATCATTGTCCAAAAGGTGATGCGAGATGATCGACCACTGACCATGACCCCCGTATCATGGTCCAAAAGGTGATGTGTGACGTCGACCAATGACCATGACCCCCGTATCATTGTCCAAAAGGTGATGCGAGATGATCGACCACTGACCATGACCCCCGTATCATGGTCCAAAAGGTGATGTGTGACGTCGACCAATGACCATGACCCCCGTATCATTGTCCAAAAGGTGATGCGAGATGATCGACCACTGACCATGACCCCCGTATCATGGTCCAAAAGGTGATGTGTGACGTCGACCAATGACCATGACCCCCGTATCATTGTCCAAAAGGTGATGCGAGATGATCGATCACTGACCATGACCCCGTATCATGGTCCAAAAGGTGATGTATGACGTCGACCAATGACCATGACCCCCGTATCATGGTCCAAAAGGTGATGTGTGACGTCAACCAATGACCATGACCCCCGTATCATGGTCCAAAAGGTGATGTGTGACGTCAACCATTGACCATGACCCCCGTATCATGGTCCAAAAGGTGATGTGTCACGTCAACCAATGACCATGACCCCCGTATCATGGTCCAAAAGGTGATGCGAGATGATCAACCAATGACCATGACCCCCGTATAATGGTCCAAAAGGTGATGTGTGACGTCAACCAATGACCATGACCCCCGTATCATGGTCCAAAAGGTGATGTGTGACGTCAACCATTGACCATGACCCCCGTATCATGGTCCAAAAGGTGATGTGTCACGTCGACCAATGACCATGACCCCCGTATCATTGTCCAAAAGGTGATGCGAGATGATCGACCACTGACCATGACCCCCGTATCATGGTCCAAAAGGTGATGTGTGACGTCGACCAATGACCATGACCCCCGTATCATTGTCCAAAAGGTGATGCGAGATGATCGACCACTGACCATGACCCCCGTATCATGGTCCAAAAGGTGATGCGAGATGATCGATCACTGACCATGACCCCGTATCATGGTCCAAAAGGTGATGTATGACGTCGACCAATGACCATGACCCCCGTATCATGGTCCAAAAGGTGATGTGTGACGTCAACCAATGACCATGACCCCCGTATCATGGTCCAAAAGGTGATGTGTGACGTCAACCATTGACCATGACCCCCGTATCATGGTCCAAAAGGTGGTGTGTGACGTCAACCAATGACCATGACCCCCGTATCATGGTCCAAAAGGTGATGCGAGATGAGCGATCACTGACCATGACCCCCGTATCATGGTCCAAAAGGTGATGCGAGATGATCAACCAATGACCATGACCCCCGTATAATGGTCCAAAAGGTGATGTGTGACGTCAACCAATGACCATGACCCCCGTATCATGGCCCAAAGGTGATGTGTGACGTCAACCAATGACCATGACCCCCGTATAATGGTCCAAAAGGTGATGCGAGATGATCAACAAATGACCATGACCCCCGTATCATGGTCCAAAAGGTGATGCGAGATGATCAACCAATGACCATGACCCCCGTATCATGGTCCAAAAGGTGATGCGAGATGATCAACCAATGACCATGACCCCCGTATCATGGTGATTGCTTGCGAGTGGGGCGTATACCGTTGTGAAAAGCTCGTGAGGCTGAGAGCGTGGAGGAAAAGTTGCGATGTAGCCACGGAGCGAAGCGGAGTGGCTACATCGCAACTTTTCCGGAGCGCAGAAAATAGGTTTGGCATGGATCAAATGTGAGATCCAGTCCAAATTTTGGAATGACTTTTCATTTGGCATGTACTGGTCCAGGACCCATGTGGATCCCATGCGTAGGAAAGCAAATAGGTTTTGGCATGGATCAAATGTGAGGTTCAGTCCAAATTTTGGAATGACTTTTCATTTGTCATGTACTCGTCCAGGACCCATGTGGATCCCATGGTGGGGAAAGAAAATAGGTTTGGCAAGGATCAAATGTGAGGTCCAGTCCAAATTTTGAAATGACTTTTCATTTGGCATGTACTGGTCCAGGACCCATGTGGATCCCATGCGTAGGAAAGCAAATAGGTTTTGGCATGGATCAAATGTGAGGTTCAGTCCAAATTTTGGAATGACTTTTCATTTGTCATGTACTCGTCCAGGACCCATGTGGATCCCATGGCGGGGAAAGAAGCCGGGTTACGGTAGCGATCGGGTGCTGTAGCCGGGTTACGGTAGCGATCGGGTACTGTAGCCGGGTTACGGTAGCGATCGGGTACTGTAGCCTGGTTACGGTAGCGATCGGGTACTGTAGATGGGCTACGGTTACGTTTGGGTTACTGTAGGCGGGTTACGGTAACGATCGGGATACTGTAGGTGGGTTACGGTAGCTGTGGGATACAGTAGCCGGGTTACGGTAGCTGTGGGATACAGTAGCCGGGTTACGGTAGCGATCGGGTACTGTAGCCGGGTTACGGTAGCGATCGGGTACTGTAGCCGGGTTACGGTAGCGATCGGGTTCTGTAGCCGGGTTACGGTAGCGATCGGGTTCTGTAGCCGGGTTACGGTAGCGATCGGGTTCTGTAGCCGGGTTACGGTAGCGATCGGGTACTGTAGCCGGGTTACGGTAGCGATCGGGTACTGTAGCCGGGTTACGGTAGCGATCGGGTACTGTAGATGGGCTACGGTAACGTTTTGGTTACTGTAGGCGGGTTACGGTAACGTTTGGGTTACTGTAGGCGGGTTACGGTTACGATCGGGATACTATAGGTGGGTTACGGTAGCTGTGGGATACGGTAACCGGGTTACGGTAACGTTTGGGTTACTGTAGGTGTATGGTATTAACTTTTATAATTGATTGGCTGATGAAATCATGAATCTGACCCAGCGTCTGACCCACATGGACGGGTTACTGTAGGTTTCGATTACGGTAGGTATACAGTAGGTGGTTAATTTATCGATTGGCATTGAAATCACGAAGCTGACCCGCTGCATGACCCACTTGGACTTACCGTATTTTTGTGACGGACGCACCAACCAACCAACCAACCAACCAACAAACATGACGTTTTTGGTCTTCACGCAGTCAGTTTTCAACTTTTTCGCGATTTCTTTTGTGAGTTTTGATCAGCGAGAATTTGCGCATCTCCTCACCCGCAGCTCGCTTGGGCAGCGCGCCCGAGACAAAAAAGCTTACGGGTTTATAGTACATAGTTATAGTTATAACTAGCGGAACTACGTTCCGCTCTGCTTGGGCTGCATACTTGGACGACAACACAAAAAGCTCGCGAGGCTTCGAGCGTGTCGGAAAAGTTGCGATGTAGCCACTCCGCTTCGCTCCGTGGCCACAGCGCAACTTTTCCTCCACACTCTCAGCCACACGAGCTTTTCACAACGGTATGTCGTTGATAACGAGGTATTCTACTGAATTTGAATCGAACACAGAGCGAGCTCACGACTATAGTACCCGAGTGTTTTCTGGTGAATTTGAAGCGAGCGTGAAGCATGCTCACGACTATAGTACCCGGGTGTTTTCTGATGAATTTGAAGCGAGCGCAAAGCGAGCTCACGACTATAGTACCCGAGTGTTTTCTGGTGAATTTGAAGCGAGCGTAAAGCATGCTCACGACTATAGTACCCGGGTGTTTTCTGGTGAATTTGAAGCGAGCGCAAAGCGAGCTCACGACTATAGTACCCGAGTGTTTTCTGGTGAATTTGAAGCGAGCGTAAAGCATGCTCACGACTATAGTACCCGGGTGTTTTCTGGTGAATTTGAAGCGAGCGTAAAGAGTGCTCACGACTATGATACTATGATAATAGTTATTACGAAATCAAGGATTGCGAAATACTTCGATTGGCACTTTTCCAGACTTTTTCCCATGATTCTGAGGCGAGATACGAGCAAAAACGCGCTCACGATTGCGAAATAGTGATGACGAAATCGAGGATTGCGAAATATTTCGATTAGCACTTTTCCCGACTTTCTCCCATGAGTCTGAGACGAGATACGAGCGAAAACGCGCTCATGATTGCGAAATAGTGATGACGAAATCGAGGATTGTGAAATATTTCGATTAGCACTTTTCCCGACTTTCTCCCATGAGTCTGAGACGAGATACGAGCTAAAACGCGCTCACGATTCCGAAATAGTGATCTTTTTTGGTTTTGATCTACCTTGGACTGATCTTTTTTGGACTTGATCTACCTTGGACTGATCTTTTTTGGACTTGATCTTCCTTGGACTGATCTTTTTTGGACTTGATCTACCTTGGACTGATCTTTTTTGGACTTGATCTACCTTGGACTGATCTTTTTGGACTTGATCTACCTTGGACTGATCTTTTTTGGACTTGATCTACCTTGAACTGATCTTTTTTTGGACTTGATCTACCTTGGACTGATCTTTTTTTGGACTTGATCTACCTTGGACTGATCTTTTTTGGACTTGATCTACATTGGACTGATCTTTTTTGGACTTGATTGGCTGATGAAATCATGAATCTGACCCACCGAACTATTGTTGACCCAGCGAACCCGGTTACGGTAGCTTTCGGATACGGTAGGTATATGGTAATTGACTAATTTATCGATTGGCTGATGAATTCATGAATCCGACCCAGCGAACTATTGTTGACTCAGCGAACCGGGTTACTGTAGATTTTGATTACGGTAAGTATGCGGTAATTGATTTATTTATCGATTGGATAAATAAATCATGAATCTGACCCACCGAATTATTGTTGACCCAGCGAATCGGGTTACGGTAGCTTTCGGATACGGTAGGTATACGGTAATTGACTAATTTATCGATTGGCTGATGAAATCATGAATCTGACCCAGCGAACAATTGTTGACCCAGCGAACCGGGTTCGGTAGGTTTCGATTACGGTAGGTATACGGTAGGTGGTTAATTTATCGATTGGCAGTTGAAATCACGAAGCTGACCCGCTGCATGACCCACTTGGACTTACCGTATTTTTGTGACGGACGCACCAACCAACCAACCAACCAACCAACCAACCAACCAACCAACCAACAAACATGACGTTTTTGGTCTTCACGCAGTCAGTCTTCAACTTTTTTTGGGATTTCTTTTGTGAGTTTTGATCAGCGAGAATTTGCGCATCTCCTCACCCGCAGCTCGCTTGGGCAGCGCGCCCGAGACAAAAAAGCTTACGGGTTTATAGTACATCGTTAATAACTAGCGGAACTACGTTCCGCTCTGCTTGGGCTGCATACTTGGACGACAACACAAAAAGCTCGCGAGGCTTCGAGCGTGTCGGAAAAGTTGCGATGTAGCCACTCCGCTTCGCTCCGTGGCCACAGCGCAACTTTTCCTCCACACTCTCAGCCACACGAGCTTTTCACAACGGTATGTCGTTGATAACGAGGTATTCTACTGAATTTGAATCGAACACAGAGCGAGCTCACGACTATAGTACCCGAGTGTTTTCTGGTGAATTTGAAGCGAGCGTGAAGCATGCTCACGACTATAGTACCCGGGTGTTTTCTGATGAATTTGAAGCGAGCGCAAAGCGAGCTCACGACTATAGTACCCGAGTGTTTTCTGGTGAATTTGAAGCGAGCGTAAAGCATGCTCACGACTATAGTACCCGGGTGTTTTCTGGTGAATTTGAAGCGAGCGTAAAGAGTGCTCACGACTATGATACTATGATAATAGTTATTACGAAATCAAGGATTGCGAAATACTTCGATTGGCACTTTTCCAGACTTTTTCCCATGATTCTGAGGCGAGATACGAGCAAAAACGCGCTCACGATTGCGAAATAGTGATGACGAAATCGAGGATTGCGAAATATTTCGATTAGCACTTTTCCCGACTTTCTCCCATGAGTCTGAGACGAGATACGAGCGAAAACGCGCTCATGATTGCGAAATAGTGATGACGAAATCGAGGATTGTGAAATATTTCGATTAGCACTTTTCCCGACTTTCTCCCATGAGTCTGAGACGAGATACGAGCTAAAACGCGCTCACGATTCCGAAATAGTGATCTTTTTTGGTTTTGATCTTCCTTGGACTGATCTTTTTTGGACTTGATCTACCTTGGACTGATCTTTTTTGGACTTGATCTACCTTGGACTGATCTTTTTGGACTTGATCTACCTTGGACTGATCTTTTTTGGACTTGATCTACCTTGAACTGATCTTTTTTTGGACTTGATCTACCTTGGACTGATCTTTTTTTGGACTTGATCTACCTTGGACTGATCTTTTTTGGACTTGATCTACATTGGACTGATCTTTTTTGGACTTGATTGGCTGATGAAATCATGAATCTGACCCACCGAACTATTGTTGACCCAGCGAACCCGGTTACGGTAGCTTTCGGATACGGTAGGTATATGGTAATTGACTAATTTATCGATTGGCTGATGAATTCATGAATCCGACCCAGCGAACTATTGTTGACTCAGCGAACCGGGTTACTGTAGATTTTGATTACGGTAAGTATGCGGTAATTGATTTATTTATCGATTGGATAAATAAATCATGAATCTGACCCACCGAATTATTGTTGACCCAGCGAATCGGGTTACGGTAGCTTTCGGATACGGTAGGTATACGGTAATTGACTAATTTATCGATTGGCTGATGAAATCATGAATCTGACCCAGCGAACAATTGTTGACCCAGCGAACCGGGTTCGGTAGGTTTCGATTACGGTAGGTATACGGTAGGTGGTTAATTTATCGATTGGCAGTTGAAATCACGAAGCTGACCCGCTGCATGACCCACTTGGACTTACCGTATTTTTGTGACGGACGCACCAACCAACCAACCAACCAACCAACCAACCAACCAACCAACCAACAAACATGACGTTTTTGGTCTTCACGCAGTCAGTCTTCAACTTTTTTTGGGATTTCTTTTGTGAGTTTTGATCAGCGAGAATTTGCGCATCTCCTCACCCGCAGCTCGCTTGGGCAGCGCGCCCGAGACAAAAAAGCTTACGGGTTTATAGTACATCGTTAATTCGATTTCTACGTGCCAAAATACGCCAGAAAATCATATAGTCACATTTTTTTTTCATATTCATTTTTTCACTGTGCCGAACATTGTTCGACACTTACGCAAACGGCCTCTTATGAAATTTTCTACGCTTACTCTTTTGTTTATTTGAAGCGTGAAGCGGTGAACCCAGCCAGAGGTGTTCCCCCGACGTAGTCGGGGGAATGCCGCTGGTTTCCAATAAAAAAACTCAATTCATTATTTGCACATTTCCAGCATGTCGGCTATGTGATCCGGCTTTGATCACAGTTTCTACTGGCGTTGGCGAATCCTCCGGCGTTTCCAATAGCTGCGCCGAGAGAACGTTCACGTGCACAGGCCCGGCCGGACTAGCGTCAGTTGCGGTATGTTTTTGTCAGACAATTCCATTTCTTCAATGCGTTTACAGATTACGATAGGTTGAAACGGTTTTTCAACCCAGACGTTGTTCAATGATGATTATTGCACGGAACACTTGAAACAGTCAATCCACTACAACTCGGTACGGGCTTCGTTGACGACGCGGGTAGTGGCACGGCGACACTGGTAGCGCAACACCGCCGGAACCGCGTGGGAGTACTCGGGCACTCCAATCACGGACGTGGAATATAGATGTGAGCATCTTTGTATTACTTTGCTCTGCATTTTCACACACTTTTCAATACTATCAGTCACATTGTCCATCACCGGTCTGAATCAGGAGAATTGGATGAAATGGCGATATCAGGTAGTTGAACTCGCCCTTTCAGCCTGCAGCATTGGTTGTGCTCAGACGTTGACTGCCGTGACCGGTCTTTCAATCATCACATTCGCTCACTCTCCTACAATTTAATGATAAGTTGCATGTTGTTTTCGTGTCATTTTTATCATCGCGCGGTGTTGGGCTTAACACCGGTATCGGGAGCCGAGGGAGCAGTAATACTAGTACCTTACACTACAAAAAAAATCAGAAGAATCTGATATCGGAGAAACATATTGCACGACATTGTGTCCGAAAAATCTCCTATTTCGACATTTTTTAAAAATATTCTTCATTCACGATTTCATGGCATCTAATATCGAAATTCGGATTCAGCGGATAAAATTACACCAGAAAAAAATTAGTCAGGAAGTTCTGAGATGAAAATTTTTTCGACATTGAAAAAATTTTTTTTTTTCATGGTCATTTTTTGGGTCGAAAATCGATCGACCTCGGAATTTCGATTATTGCGGACCGGATAGATATCCAAATGCTCTAAAAACTTGGGAATCTAGTGTACCATATATATGCAACCAACGTGTCCAGGAACAACCTGTGAGCAAAAATCACCCTCAGAACTGTAATCGATCAAATATCACCCTCAAAACTACAAGTGAAAAAGTTAAAATTTAATGCTCTGAGGGCAAATTAAAAGTTATCATTGTCAAACTTTGGGGGTAATAAGCCATTGAACGAGTCTCTATGACGTCTATGAACAAAAATTCATTTTTACGGGACCTCACTTTGAGCCAGTCCACAGCCGCTGAACGGCAACCTCTGTGAGTACTCAGTTTTATCGGAGAGGTATTGAGGTCTTCTACCACCACAGAAAGTCGGAAGTCTGAGACAAAATTTATCGAGCTTAACATATGCCATTAACAACCATGTAACCTTTGCGGCATTGCGATACAACAATCAGCAGGTTATGTGATATCTCAATGGTATATTCCTAACACCCCACAATCAAACTGTGACATATCAAAGTCTTAGCAAGAAATCTCTCATGAGTCAAAAGTTATGAAAGATTGAAAAAATTGGCCAAGACTTAGTTCCGATACTGTATGTAAGATTGATTAATAGATCTCTCCATTCAGTACACACCGTATCTGTCTGATATTTTTTCGTATAACATGTGCTGATTTGCTCTAACAAAATATGCAATAAAAATCTGTGTTTCCCAAATGGTATATAACTAAAATATTTTTCATGTCAAATTAAACTCGTTCATTCATTCACAACTTTTTCAGTTCTTTTCTGATTATCTTCTTCTGGTCAGTAACGTTTATTATCTTATTTTTCTGCGTATTTTGAGCTCAACGCCAGCATTCCAGCTCGTCTGGGAGCTGAGCTACGGCAGAGCCGTAGCGACGATCGGATAATCCCTAAAAGCCGGCTGTGGGACTCGTTACCGGGATCATTCGAAATCTAATCCCCAGGATATTCACACATCATAGTATGGAAGATTTCAAATGGGTTTGGAAAAAAAATTTCCGGGACTGCTCCCTCGGCTCCCGATACCGGTGTTAAGCCCAACACCGCGCGATGATAAAAATGACACGAAAACAACATGCAACTTATCATTAAATTGTAGGAGAGTGAGCGAATGTGATGATTGATTGGATTTGTTCATTTCAGATCTTCAATTTGTGAAATTTTTCTTGGGGATATCGAGAAATTCACTCGCTATATTCCGAGGCTTGCTGTTAGCGGGATGCTATTGCTCAATCGGAGTCGGTACAAGCGCGAAAGTTTATTGCGAATTATTTTCTCCTCGCACAATTCACTTACACAGTGTTATTTCGTCTCATATTGCAATACCTTTCCGGAATTTTCTTTCGACCATCATTGACATCGTAGAAAGATATTTATTGTTATTGCTATTTATTGTTGCAGTTTCTTTATTCGGAAAGTGGGGTGGATTACAAAATCGTTGATTGTTGTCGGTCAATATATCAATCAATATATTGATCAATATATCAGTATATCAGATATCGGAAATATAAAACTTGTTAAAATATCAAATGTTGGGTTGGTGATTCAGGCGCAGACTGCTTCTGCATAGCACGGTTTACGAACACATTGGACCTGCGGGATATCGAATTAATTTATGAATACCATATTACATTAGTAATGTATTTTATATTTTTAAAAAAATCCATATCTATACTACATATAAAGCGCAAATGTCTGTGTGTTGGTCTATCCGGTTTGGGCGTCCCGTTCGAACAGCCAACAATTCTAAGCTTATAAGTGAAGCGCGGGACCAGCCAGAGGTGTCCCCCCGACGTAGTCGGGGAATGCCGCTGGTATGTTAATAATACTGGTGAAATGTGGTCGAATACCTGCTGCATCACGCAGTGCTGGCCGCCTGCGCATGGTTTGACAACGCAGCCAGATATTTTGTCGATCGCCTGCAATTATCAAAACAAATTAGCGGGCGTCATTAAAGTTTTTAATATAACGATTGATATCACCTTAACGAGACCGTCAATTTCCGCGTTGAATTGGACCAGATTCTGAAATTGTTCAAATTTTAGTATCGAATTCATCAGTTGAGATGAATGAATGAAAAGCAAACCTTTTCGTTCAAGCAATCCGTGTCGCTTCTTGCATTGTTTGCGTAAACAGTGACCATCTCTGAACGATTTTTTTATATTTTGTCATGAATATGGTTTGAGGGTCGGCAAATTGTTTACATACGTTTGATACGCTTGATCTCTCCAGGCAGCTGCTGAGCATTGGTTTTCTGAAAATGCATATGTTGTTGTTTGTTTTTGTTTGTTTCTAAATCGTCAGAGCACTCTACCTCTAGAGCTCCTTCAATGTATAGCAAAACCCTCTGGCGTAGATTAACGACTGGTATATCCTGCAATTCGATTAATCTCTTCATATCTCCTGACTCCTTTTTTTAAACTAATAATTTCCTAATCGCCGCCCACACTATGCTACAGTAAAGAAAACGCTTTAACCTTGTCATGAGTACATTCTTCAGGAATGCCCTCAACAAATATGGTCGACGGGATGACGTCTGAAATGAATTTCTCATAATATACCCATGTTCTTTCTCCTTTTCCACTTTCTCTCTCCATTCTCTGACCAACAATACGCTAGACGATCATAATGGATCTCGTTTGGATAAAGGCGTGCTTGATAAAGTGTGTTTCATCGTACTGAATGTCGCCATAAAGGCCGACTCAATGGCTTTGAGCACGGCCTTGGGAGTGGCTTCGGGAGAGGCAGATACGGCCTCGAAGGAGAATGCTGCGAGCAGGAGGAGGACAGCCGAGCAAGCAAGCATTAATCTGAAACAAATTTCTGAGAACGATAAGATGGAAATTGGGCGAGGAGAGGGAGGTACGACGCCCGAATAGCAAACACTAGCTCAGTGAGAACAAGCTAGGAAGCTGTCGATATTCTAGATATGAAGTGAAGCCAATGATATTACCAGGATCTGCTCACGTTTTTATAGTGACAAAACAAATGTTCGATCATCTGAATTTGGATAATCCCTACGCGTGAGAGAGAAAAATCTAAAAAAAATGGCCTGAATAACAACCTGAAAAAAAGAAATAGCATGCAAATATAGGAGAGTTTGAGCTCATGTGATTGTTGATCGGCTGCTAGCGGTCCATAGCGATCTCCGCCTGACACAATGTTTGCGAGTATCATATTTTTTTCGATTTTTTTATTTGAATAATCATGGCACCGGGTGACAGGCAAAATTCGAAAACATGGTCTGAATAAGATCCTGAAATCGAAGAAATTGCGATCAAAAGTAGGAGAGTGAGAGCATTTGATGATTGATCGGATGATCGGATGCTAGCTGTCGATTGCGATCCCCGGATGGCAAAATGTTTTCGGCTATCTTCTTTTCCTTGTTGAGAATAAATTTCGCCGATACAATTTTTTTTCAGAGACCAACGACTATGAAAACTTCGATTTCGAAGACGTCAGATTCGAGGCATGATTGGTGCGTTATTTCTTGAAAGCAGCAACTCCATACCACTCCTCCGCATCATAGCACACAATCTTGCACTCTTATCTAACGGTAGATTAGGTGTCATCGAACATAAAAACTCTGTCAGCGTAGATGAAGAGGTTTTTGGCAAAATCAGCTGTCCGGTTTGCCTCCGTTTCGAGATCGATTATTTGTCCATGTCGAGGAGAGATCTGATGGGAGACTTGAAGTTGGAGTTTTGTACCGTTAACTATGCATTATGTTGCCTTTTTCCGAGACTGCGTTCTCATTTTAGTGCGCTTTTTCGCTCGTCACTTATGTGATAGGGCTATCGGGATGAGCGAGAAGAAGCCGGAAAACTGATTGAAAAGGCTTCGCTATTCCTTGTGCGCCTAAACTCTCGAGAACGTCGAAAACAATCTTTATCAGGAAGTAAACTTCGAGGCGTTGTGGCAAAACAGAGGTGCGATGATTCAAATTTGAATAAGCCTGACACGGAATGTTTGACAATGACCCAAAATCGGACCAAAGGGGGGACCACATGGTGAAAAAATGAAAAAGTCGAAAAAAATTTCATCTCGAAAAAATATGTTCATAAGAGTTTCTGGTGTATTTCGGCGCGCTGAATCTGAATTTCAATATGAGAGCTCGTGAAAACACGAATGAAAAAAGTTATGCTTGAAAAACTTCGAAAATTTGTCAAAATCGCAGGTTTTTTGGACATATGTGCGCGCTTTTTTTTTCCCCATCCCCCGATTCCGCTCATTTTCTGGCACGAAGTAGGTACCAGTATGAACTAAGATCGCTCTCGGGGATTTGTTGGAGAATAAACTATTAGCAAAGTTATTGCACTTTTTTGGAAAACCAACCACCCCGCTTCAGCGCATGAACGAGGAATGAAATCACCAACATATGAAATGTTACCCTCTGCTTCCTCATTCGAATGCTTTTTTGGAATTGTCTTTAGCTTTATTTTGAAGCGAGTTATGGTAGTTTTCCCGAGCTGGAATTGGACAAAAATTGTGTAGGGTACCCACTTTGACCTACCAATACTCGGAGATGAGAGCCGATATCAAAATTCTGTCAACGCAGTTTTATAGAGGACTATTTAAAGTACTCAAGTTATACTTTTCAGCAGAATCGGGGATACTAATTTCCTACCGCCGTGGGGTCGTCAATACTCTCGATTCTATCGCGATTCGTCTCATATATTTAAATATTAAAAATAATGTTTGCAGTGACGACAATCAACTCCTGGTGCTTCCCAACAATCACGATCCTTCTCTGGAATTTCTCGATCGACATCTCGCCTGCGGCTTGGCCATCGATCCGTTGGCATCGGTGAGGATGGATTTTTCCCTAAACTGTGTGGCAGCCCCTGACCCTAGGTTGTGTAGTTGCCCCTCCTTCCAGTCTAGGAATCTCTCAATGCTCTATATTCTACATTTTACAAGGCCACTCTTTGAAAGGCTGCAGAGAGCATTTCCCATCACTTCAAATGTTCCTTCTTGATATATTTTGTTCAGCGGTCCCTTTTCCAGATCCAGCTAGAGAACCCGTCTCCGCTGGATGATGACCCGTCGTGTGTGGTGTACGATCGTCGCGGACGCTACGTCGTGGCTGGAACCACCAAGGTATACGGTAATATCGATTGATTGAACAACTTGAAACCGTCAACCCCTATTTTCCCAATAAAAGTGACTAATTATTGATTAGTTGTGTTTATGGTTTCCCATTAGTTCAAATTTAAAGATTTCTGACGTTTCTGAATTTTAGGTTTAGGTGCGATTGAGATTTGCGGAACATATTTCATGGAATATTTTATGATTGAGACGAGGGCTTTCAAAGGAATTATCAATTTCTTAGTCCAATCTCCATTCGTGGGCAGAGGTTGTTGATGGGACTCGAACGCCGAGTGGGTCGGTGCCATAAATCGGGTGTGTTTAGGAGAAAATAATACTTCATCGTTCTAGCACTTTGCAATCTCCACTAATACTGGGTCGAGCAGAGAGGAATTGAGTCATCACCATTAATCGATAATCACGTATTGTGGTCTACGACGTGAAGACGCAGCAGGTGATCTCCATCGTGACGCAGGTACGGTATTTATAGAGACTACAGTATCCCGCAATTATCGATTGATTGAAAGCGTGTTACCGTATCCCTATCTTGTTCAGGAAAGGGACAACCAAGTGAATAGCATCATCGTGCCGAGACGCGGCTGCTACATCCTCACGAGCACGGATCGAATGATCAGGAGGTACGGTAGGGGAATTAGGATTACGATAGCGTCGAGGTGTAAAATGTCGGTAATAGGATGAGATATATGTTTACCTGGTAGATCAGAACACAGCGTCTCCGAGAGAGAGAGAGAGATAGACTTCCATCCTAATTTTTTGGGGACATTCTTGGCAATGGGTACGGTATTATTGATTTTCTCCTCGAATATCGATCAATTGCTAATTATCAGATACGATCTGGACGAGATTCTCAAGGCCGGAATGATCGCTGTGAAGATGGAGCCGCTCCAGAAGCTGAGTGACGTCGTGAACAAGGTACGGTAGGGGAGGAGTACAGGGTACGGTAGGAGAAGAGAGAAGGGTACGGTAGGACGAGATTAAATAAGCGTGGTAGGATACTGCAGTAGTTCCAAATTGTTCCTTTTCAGGTATGGTGGAAGTCGGTATGCTGCTCGAACGATGGCGACTATGTATGCAGCGTTGCCGGCAATGTAAGAGTTCGAAATGCGGGTCATATAGATCCCTCGACTAGGCCCCAGACAAAATGGCTATGTTTAAGAGACCGTCTAGTTAATTTGGGAGCATTAAGGCTCCTGCCCGGAACCGTTCCTCTAGCAATAAGAATAGATGGCCCATACTTGGGTGCTAGGAGGGTCTTGGACTCGTAATAGACAAAACACCACTTATTTGTCATTCCTGCCTTGACGCTGGGAGAAGAGTTGTTTTCAAGGTAAAATGTTCAAAAAATCATAATTTTTCAACCGATCAAGATCGACCAAATTTTTTTTTGCGTTAACTAAGGGGTGCCCTGAGGCTTTAAAATTACCCTTCTGATTGATTTTTACTCATCGTGAAAATCACTTTTTTTTGCAACACATGTTCGTTTTTTTAATCAAGTGGTGTATTTTTGGCAAAAGTTCCAGACCGGACTATATACGTTATGTAACCCATCCACTTCTTCGTCGGACCCACCTATCACAAGTTTTCCTCAGAGACGCCGAAGTAGCATTTTTTGGTTTAAATCTGAAAATCCTCGATTTTGACCTTTTTTCGGACTTATCTTTTTTCTTTCATGTTTTTACGAGCTCTAATGCACAAATTTGAATTCTACGGACCAAACTACGCCAGAAATATTTAAATTCAGATTTTTTCGAGAAGAAAAAAAATCAACGTATTCATGACCCCGGGGTCATGATGATTTTTGGATCAAAAAGTCGAAATTTCAGAACTATCTCACTATAGGTGTATTAGGCGTATTTTTTGCACGTAGAGACCGAATTTGCTTATTAGAGTTCACCAAAAAGCGAAAGAAAAAAGTTGTGATCGATAATCTGAAAATTTGAAGTTATTTCAGAATATATTTTCCCTTTCACAGCTGTTTGAGCGCTAATATACCGAATATGTTTTTCGCGTGACAATACGTCAGAACCATACATACTCAGAAAGTTCGGAGATGAAGATTTTTTCACTTATCTCGATGGTATCATGCTGGTTCGATTGTTTTCTTCAAAATATTCAATCTCATCAACACATACGTTCGCTAGATCTCTTTTCATGATCGTTTTCTCCAAAATATTCCATCTCATCAACACATACGTTCGCAAGATCTCTTTTCATGATCGTTTTCTTCAAAATATTCTATCTCATCAACACATACGTTCGCTAGATCTCTTTTCATGATTGTTTTCTTCAAAATATTCAATCTCATCAACACATACGTTCGCTAGATCTCTTTTCATGATCGTTTTCTTCAAAATATTTCATCTCTTCAACACATACGTTCGCTAGATCTCTTTTCATGATTGTTTTCTTCAAAATATTCCATCTCATCAACACATACGTTCGCTAGATCTCTTTTCATGATCGTATTCTTCAAAATATTCCATCTCATTAACACATACGTTCGCTAGATCTCTTTTGATGATTGTTTTCTTCAAAATATGCCATCTCATCAACACATACGTTAGCTAGATCTCTTTTCATGATCGTTTTCATCAAAATATTCCATCTCATCAACACATACGTTAGCTATATCTCTTTTCATGATCGTTTTCTTCAAAATATTCCATCTCATCAACACATACGTTCGCTAGATCTCTTTTCATGATCGTTTTCTTCAAAATATTCAATCTCATCAACACATACGTTCGCTAGATCTCTTTTCATGATCGTATTCTTCAAAATATTCCATCTCATTACCACATACGTTCGCTAGATCTCTTTTCATGATCGTTTTCTCCAAAATATTCCATCTCATCAACACATACGTTCGCAAGATCTCTTTTCATGATCGTTTTCTTCAAAATATTCTATCTCATCAACACATACGTTCGCTAGATCTCTTTTCATGATTGTTTTCTTCAAAATATTCAATCTCATCAACACATACGTTCGCTAGATCTCTTTTCATGATCGTTTTCTTCAAAATATTTCATCTCTTCAACACATACGTTCGCTAGATCTCTTTTCATGATTGTTTTCTTCAAAATATTCCATCTCATCAACACATACGTTCGCTAGATCTCTTTTCATGATCGTATTCTTCAAAATATTCCATCTCATTAACACATACGTTCGCTAGATCTCTTTTGATGATTGTTTTCTTCAAAATATGCCATCTCATCAACACATACGTTAGCTAGATCTCTTTTCATGATCGTTTTCATCAAAATATTCCATCTCATCAACACATACGTTAGCTAGATCTCTTTTCATGATCGTTTTCTTCAAAATATTCCATCTCATCAACACATACGTTCGCTAGATCTCTTTTCATGATCGTTTTCTTCAAAATATTCAATCTCATCAACACATACGTTCGCTAGATCTCTTTTCATGATCGTATTCTTCAAAATATTCCATCTCATTACCACATACGTTCGCTAGATCTCTTTTCATGATCGTTTTCTCCAAAATATTCCATCTCATCAACACATACGTTCGCAAGATCTCTTTTCATGATCGTTTTCTTCAAAATATTCTATCTCATCAACACATACGTTCGCTAGATCTCTTTTCATGATTGTTTTCTTCAAAATATTCAATCTCATCAACACATACGTTCGCTAGATCTCTTTTCATGATCGTTTTCTTCAAAATATTTCATCTCTTCAACACATACGTTCGCTAGATCTCTTTTCATGATTGTTTTCTTCAAAATATTCCATCTCATCAACACATACGTTCGCTAGATCTCTTTTCATGATCGTATTCTTCAAAATATTCCATCTCATTAACACATACGTTCGCTAGATCTCTTTTGATGATTGTTTTCTTCAAAATATGCCATCTCATCAACACATACGTTAGCTAGATCTCTTTTCATGATCGTTTTCATCAAAATATTCCATCTCATCAACACATACGTTAGCTAGATCTCTTTTCATGATCGTTTTCTTCAAAATATTCCATCTCATCAACACATACGTTCGCTAGATCTCTTTTCATGATCGTTTTCTTCAAAATATTCAATCTCATCAACACATACGTTCGCTAGATCTCTTTTCATGATCGTATTCTTCAAAATATTCCATCTCATTACCACATACGTTCGCTAGATCTCTTTTCATGATCGTTTTCTCCAAAATATTCCATCTCATCAACACATACGTTCGCAAGATCTCTTTTCATGATCGTTTTCTTCAAAATATTCTATCTCATCAACACATACGTTCGCTAGATCTCTTTTCATGATTGTTTTCTTCAAAATATTCTATCTGAATAACGGACGATCCGGTAACCGAACCTTGCTATCAGTAGTTCCAATATCTTCAATAATTTGTGGCGCATCGATGACAAGCTTTTGATTAGGGTCTAAGTCCGGATATGACTTCGTGGAAGCAAAGGAAAGTCGAAATTGATCGAAATTCGGACGTATCGGGTCAATGCGGCAAGGATAAATGTGAATAACGGACGATCCAGTAACCGAACCTTGCTATCAGTAGTTCCAATATCTTCAATAATTTGTGGCGCATCGATGACAAGCTTTTGATTAGGGTCTAAGTCCGGATATGACTTCGTGGAAGCAAAGGAAAGTCGAAATTGATCGAAATTCGGACGTATCGGGTCAATGCGGCAAGGATAAATGTGAATAACGGACGATCCGGTAACCGAACCTTGCTATCAGTAGTTCCAATATCTTCAATAATTTGTGGCGCATCGATGACAAGCTTTTGATTAGGGTCTAAGTCCGGATATGACTTCGTGGAAGCAAAGGAAAGTCGAAATTGATCGAAATTCGGACGTATCGGGTCAATGCGGCAAGGATAAATGTGAATAACGGACGATCCGGTAACCGAACCTTGCTATCAGTAGTTCCAATATCTTCAATAATTTGTGGCGCATCGATGACAAGCTTTTGATTAGGGTCTAAGTCCGGATATGACTTCGTGGAAGCAAAGGAAAGTCGAAATTGATCGAAATTCGGACGTATCGGGTCAATGCGGCAAGGATAAATGTGAATAACGGACGATCCGGTAACCGAACCTTGCTATCAGTAGTTCCAATATCTTCAATAATTTGTGGCGCATCGCTGACAAGCTTTTGATTAGGGTCTAAGTCCGGATATGACTTCGTGGAAGCAAAGGAAAGTCGAATTTGATCGAAATTCGGACGTATCGGGTCAATGCGGCAAGGATAAATGTGAATATCGGACGATCCGGTAACCGAACCTTGCTATCAGTAGTTCCAATATCTTCAATAATTTGTGGCGCATCGCTGACAAGCTTTTGATTAGGCTCTATGTCCGGATATGACTTCGTGGAAGCAAAGGAAAGTCGAAATTGATCGAAATTCGGACGTATCGGGTCAATGCGGCAAGGATAAATGTGAATAACGGACGATCCGGTAACCGAACCTTGCTATCAGTAGTTCCAATATCTTCAATAATTTGTGGCGCATCGATGACAAGCTTTTGATTAGGGTCTAAGTCCGGATATGACTTCGTGGAAGCAAAGGAAAGTCGAAATTGATCGAAATTCGGACGTATCGGGTCAATGCGGCAAGGATAAATGTGAATAACGGACGATCCGGTAACCGAACCTTGCTATCAGTAGTTCCAATATCTTCAATAATTTGTGGCGCATCGATGACAAGCTTTTGATTAGGGTCTAAGTCCGGATATGACTTCGTGGAAGCAAAGGAAAGTCGAAATTGATCGAAATTCGGACGTATCGGGTCAATGCGGCAAGGATAAATGTGAATAACGGACGATCCGGTAACCGAACCTTGCTATCAGTAGTTCCAATATCTTCAATAATTTGTGGCGCATCGATGACAAGCTTTTGATTAGGGTCTAAGTCCGGATATGACTTCGTGGAAGCAAAGGAAAGTCGAAATTGATCGAAATTCGGACGTATCGGGTCAATGCGGCAAGGATAAATGTGAATAACGGACGATCCGGTAACCGAACCTTGCTATCAGTAGTTCCAATATCTTCAATAATTTGTGGCGCATCGCTGACAATCTTTTGATTAGGGTCTAAGTCCGGATATGACTTCGTGGAAGCAAAGGAAAGTCGAATTTGATCGAAATTCGGACGTATCGGGTCAATGCGGCAAGGATAAATGTGAATATCGGACGATCCGGTAACCGAACCTTGCTATCAGTAGTTCCAATATCTTCAATAATTTGTGGCGCATCGCTGACAAGCTTTTGATTAGGGTCTAAGTCCGGATATGACTTCGTGGAAGCAAAGGAAAGTCGAATTTGATCGAAATTCGGACGTATCGGGTCAATGCGGCAAGGATAAATGTGAATATCGGACGATCCGGTAACCGAACCTTGCTATCAGTAGTTCCAATATCTTCAATAATTTGTGGCGCATCGCTGACAAGCTTTTGATTAGGCTCTATGTCCGGATATGACTTCGTGGAAGCAAAGGAAAGTCGAAATTGATCGAAATTCGGACGTATCGGGTCAATGCGGCAAGGATAAATGTGAATAACGGACGATCCGGTAACCGAACCTTGCTATCAGTAGTTCCAATATCTTCAATAATTTGTGGCGCATCGATGACAAGCTTTTGATTAGGGTCTAAGTCCGGATATGACTTCGTGGAAGCAAAGGAAAGTCGAAATTGATCGAAATTCGGACGTATCGGGTCAATGCGGCAAGGATAAATGTGAATAACGGACGATCCGGTAACCGAACCTTGCTATCAGTAGTTCCAATATCTTCAATAATTTGTGGCGCATCGCTGACAATCTTTTGATTAGGGTCTAAGTCCGGATATGACTTCGTGGAAGCAAAGGAAAGTCGAATTTGATCGAAATTCGGACGTATCGGGTCAATGCGGCAAGGATAAATGTGAATATCGGACGATCCGGTAACCGAACCTTGCTATCAGTAGTTCCAATATCTTCAATAATTTGTGGCGCATCGCTGACAAGCTTTTGATTAGGGTCTAAGTCCGGATATGACTTCGTGGAAGCAAAGGAAAGTCGAATTTGATCGAAATTCGGACGTATCGGGTCAATGCGGCAAGGATAAATGTGAATATCGGACGATCCGGTAACCGAACCTTGCTATCAGTAGTTCCAATATCTTCAATAATTTGTGGCGCATCGCTGACAAGCTTTTGATTAGGCTCTATGTCCGGATATGACTTCGTGGAAGCAAAGGAAAGTCGAAATTGATCGAAATTCGGACGTATCGGGTCAATGCGGCAAGGATAAATGTGAATAACGGACGATCCGGTAACCGAACCTTGCTATCAGTAGTTCCAATATCTTCAATAATTTGTGGCGCATCGATGACAAGCTTTTGATTAGGGTCTAAGTCCGGATATGACTTCGTGGAAGCAAAGGAAAGTCGAAATTGATCGAAATTCGGACGTATCGGGTCAATGCGGCAAGGATAAATGTGAATAACGGACGATCCGGTAACCGAACCTTGCTATCAGTAGTTCCAATATCTTCAATAATTTGTGGCGCATCGATGACAAGCTTTTGATTAGGGTCTAAGTCCGGAAATGACTTCGTGGAAGCAAAGGAAAGTCGAAATTGATCGAAATTCGGACGTATCGGGTCAATGCGGCAAGGATAAATGTGAATAACGGACGATCCGGTAACCGAACCTTGCTATCAGTAGTTCCAATATCTTCAATAATTTGTGGCGCATCGCTGACAATCTTTTGATTAGGGTCTAAGTCCGGATATGACTTCGTGGAAGCAAAGGAAAGTCGAATTTGATCGAAATTCGGACGTATCGGGTCAATGCGGCAAGGATAAATGTGAATAACGGACGATCCGGAAACCGAACCTTGCTATCAGTAGTTCCAATAATATCTTCAATAATTTGTGGCGCATCGCTGACAAGCTTTTGATTAGGGTCTAAGTCCGGATATGACTTCGTGGAAGCAAAGGAAAGTCGAAATTGATCGAAATTCGGACGTATCGGGTCAATGCGGCAAGGATAAATGTGAATAACGGACGATCCGGTAACCGAACCTTGCTATCAGTAGTTCCAATATCTTCAATAATTTGTGGCGCATCGATGACAAGCTTTTGATTAGGGTCTAAGTCCGGATATGACTTCGTGGAAGCAAAGGAAAGTCGAAATTGATCGAAATTCGGACGTATCGGGTCAATGCGGCAAGGATAAATGTGAATAACGGACGATCCGGTAACCGAACCTTGCTATCAGTAGTTCCAATATCTTCAATAATTTGTGGCGCATCGATGACAAGCTTTTGATTAGGGTCTAAGTCCGGATATGACTTCGTGGAAGCAAAGGAAAGTCGAAATTGATCGAAATTCGGACGTATCGGGTCAATGCGGCAAGGATAAATGTGAATAACGGACGATCCGGTAACCGAACCTTGCTATCAGTAGTTCAAATATCTTCAATAATTTGTGGCGCATCGATGACAAGCTTTTGATTAGGGTCTAAGTCCGGATATGACTTCGTGGAAGCAAAGGAAAGTCGAAATTGATCGAAATTCGGACGTATCGGGTCAATGCGGCAAGGATAAATGTGAATAACGGACGATCCGGTAACCGAACCTTGCTATCAGTAGTTCCAATATCTTCAATAATTTGTGGCGCATCGCTGACAATCTTTTGATTAGGGTCTAAGTCCGGATATGACTTCGTGGAAGCAAAGGAAAGTCGAATTTGATCGAAATTCGGACGTATCGGGTCAATGCGGCAAGGATAAATGTGAATATCGGACGATCCGGTAACCGAACCTTGCTATCAGTAGTTCCAATATCTTCAATAATTTGTGGCGCATCGCTGACAAGCTTTTGATTAGGGTCTAAGTCCGGATATGACTTCGTGGAAGCAAAGGAAAGTCGAATTTGATCGAAATTCGGACGTATCGGGTCAATGCGGCAAGGATAAATGTGAATATCGGACGATCCGGTAACCGAACCTTGCTATCAGTAGTTCCAATATCTTCAATAATTTGTGGCGCATCGCTGACAAGCTTTTGATTAGGCTCTATGTCCGGATATGACTTCGTGGAAGCAAAGGAAAGTCGAAATTGATCGAAATTCGGACGTATCGGGTCAATGCGGCAAGGATAAATGTGAATAACGGACGATCCGGTAACCGAACCTTGCTATCAGTAGTTCCAATATCTTCAATAATTTGTGGCGCATCGATGACAAGCTTTTGATTAGGGTCTAAGTCCGGATATGACTTCGTGGAAGCAAAGGAAAGTCGAAATTGATCGAAATTCGGACGTATCGGGTCAATGCGGCAAGGATAAATGTGAATAACGGACGATCCGGTAACCGAACCTTGCTATCAGTAGTTCCAATATCTTCAATAATTTGTGGCGCATCGATGACAAGCTTTTGATTAGGGTCTAAGTCCGGATATGACTTCGTGGAAGCAAAGGAAAGTCGAAATTGATCGAAATTCGGACGTATCGGGTCAATGCGGCAAGGATAAATGTGAATAACGGACGATCCGGTAACCGAACCTTGCTATCAGTAGTTCCAATATCTTCAATAATTTGTGGCGCATCGCTGACAATCTTTTGATTAGGGTCTAAGTCCGGATATGACTTCGTGGAAGCAAAGGAAAGTCGAATTTGATCGAAATTCGGACGTATCGGGTCAATGCGGCAAGGATAAATGTGAATAACGGACGATCCGGTAACCGAACCTTGCTATCAGTAGTTCCAATATCTTCAATAATTTGTGGCGCATCGATGACAAGCTTTTGATTAGGGTCTAAGTCCGGATATGACTTCGTGGAAGCAAAGGAAAGTCGAAATTGATCGAAATTCGGACGTATCGGGTCAATGCGGCAAGGATAAATGTGAATAACGGACGATCCGGTAACCGAACCTTGCTATCAGTAGTTCCAATATCTTCAATAATTTGTGGCGCATCGCTGACAATCTTTTGATTAGGGTCTAAGTCCGGATATGACTTCGTGGAAGCAAAGGAAAGTCGAATTTGATCGAAATTCGGACGTATCGGGTCAATGCGGCAAGGATAAATGTGAATAACGGACGATCCGGAAACCGAACCTTGCTATCAGTAGTTCCAATAATATCTTCAATAATTTGTGGCGCATCGCTGACAAGCTTTTGATTAGGGTCTAAGTCCGGATATGACTTCGTGGAAGCAAAGGAAAGTCGAAATTGATCGAAATTCGGACGTATCGGGTCAATGCGGCAAGGATAAATGTGAATAACGGACGATCCGGTAACCGAACCTTGCTATCAGTAGTTCCAATATCTTCAATAATTTGTGGCGCATCGATGACAAGCTTTTGATTAGGGTCTAAGTCCGGAAATGACTTCGTGGAAGCAAAGGAAAGTCGAAATTGATCGAAATTCGGACGTATCGGGTCAATGCGGCAAGGATAAATGTGAATAACGGACGATCCGGAAACCGAACCTTGCTATCAGTAGTTCCAATAATATCTTCAATAATTTGTGGCGCATCGCTGACAAGCTTTTGATTAGGGTCTAAGTCCGGATATGACTTCGTGGAAGCAAAGGAAAGTCGAAATTGATCGAAATTCGGACGTATCGGGTCAATGCGGCAAGGATAAATGTGAATAACGGACGATCCGGTAACCGAACCTTGCTATCAGTAGTTCCAATATCTTCAATAATTTGTGGCGCATCGCTGACAAGCTTTTGATTAGGGTCTAAGTCCGGATATGACTTCGTGGAAGCAAAGGAAAGTCGAATTTGATCGAAATTCGGACGTATCGGGTCAATGCGGCAAGGATAAATGTGAATAACGGACGATCCGGTAACCGAACCTTGCTATCAGTAGTTCCAATATCTTCAATAATTTGTGGCGCATCGCTGACAATCTTTTAATTAGGGTCTAAGTCCGGATATGACTTCGTGGAAGCAAAGGAAAGTCGAATTTGATCGAAATTCGGACGTATCGGGTCAATGCGGCAAGGATAAATGTGAATATCGGACGATCCGGTAACCGAACCTTGCTATCAGTAGTTCCAATATCTTCAATAATTTGTGGCGCATCGCTGACAAGCTTTTGATTAGGGTCTAAGTCCGGATATGACTTCGTGGAAGCAAAGGAAAGTCGAATTTGATCGAAATTCGGACGTATCGGGTCAATGCGGCAAGGATAAATGTGAATATCGGACGATCCGGTAACCGAACCTTGCTATCAGTAGTTCCAATATCTTCAATAATTTGTGGCGCATCGCTGACAATCTTTTAATTAGGGTCTAAGTCCGGATATGACTTCGTGGAAGCAAAGGAAAGTCGAATTTGATCGAAATTCGGACGTATCGGGTCAATGCGGCAAGGATAAATGTGAATATCGGACGATCCGGTAACCGAACCTTGCTATCAGTAGTTCCAATATCTTCAATAATTTGTGGCGCATCGCTGACAAGCTTTTGATTAGGGTCTAAGTCCGGATATGACTTCGTGGAAGCAAAGGAAAGTCGAATTTGATCGAAATTCGGACGTATCGGGTCAATGCGGCAAGGATAAATGTGAATATCGGACGATCCGGTAACCGAACCTTGCTATCAGTAGTTCCAATATCTTCAATAATTTGTGGCGCATCGCTGACAAGCTTTTGATTAGGCTCTATGTCCGGATATGACTTCGTGGAAGCAAAGGAAAGTCGAAATTGATCGAAATTCGGACGTATCGGGTCAATGCGGCAAGGATAAATGTGAATAACGGACGATCCGGTAACCGAACCTTGCTATCAGTAGTTCCAATATCTTCAATAATTTGTGGCGCATCGATGACAAGCTTTTGATTAGGGTCTAAGTCCGGATATGACTTCGTGGAAGCAAAGGAAAGTCGAAATTGATCGAAATTCGGACGTATCGGGTCAATGCGGCAAGGATAAATGTGAATAACGGACGATCCGGTAACCGAACCTTGCTATCAGTAGTTCCAATATCTTCAATAATTTGTGGCGCATCGATGACAAGCTTTTGATTAGGGTCTAAGTCCGGATATGACTTCGTGGAAGCAAAGGAAAGTCGAAATTGATCGAAATTCGGACGTATCGGGTCAATGCGGCAAGGATAAATGTGAATAACGGACGATCCGGTAACCGAACCTTGCTATCAGTAGTTCCAATATCTTCAATAATTTGTGGCGCATCGCTGACAATCTTTTGATTAGGGTCTAAGTCCGGATATGACTTCGTGGAAGCAAAGGAAAGTCGAATTTGATCGAAATTCGGACGTATCGGGTCAATGCGGCAAGGATAAATGTGAATAACGGACGATCCGGTAACCGAACCTTGCTATCAGTAGTTCCAATATCTTCAATAATTTGTGGCGCATCGATGACAAGCTTTTGATTAGGGTCTAAGTCCGGATATGACTTCGTGGAAGCAAAGGAAAGTCGAAATTGATCGAAATTCGGACGTATCGGGTCAATGCGGCAAGGATAAATGTGAATAACGGACGATCCGGTAACCGAACCTTGCTATCAGTAGTTCCAATATCTTCAATAATTTGTGGCGCATCGCTGACAATCTTTTGATTAGGGTCTAAGTCCGGATATGACTTCGTGGAAGCAAAGGAAAGTCGAATTTGATCGAAATTCGGACGTATCGGGTCAATGCGGCAAGGATAAATGTGAATAACGGACGATCCGGAAACCGAACCTTGCTATCAGTAGTTCCAATAATATCTTCAATAATTTGTGGCGCATCGCTGACAAGCTTTTGATTAGGGTCTAAGTCCGGATATGACTTCGTGGAAGCAAAGGAAAGTCGAAATTGATCGAAATTCGGACGTATCGGGTCAATGCGGCAAGGATAAATGTGAATAACGGACGATCCGGTAACCGAACCTTGCTATCAGTAGTTCCAATATCTTCAATAATTTGTGGCGCATCGCTGACAAGCTTTTGATTAGGGTCTAAGTCCGGATATGACTTCGTGGAAGCAAAGGAAAGTCGAATTTGATCGAAATTCGGACGTATCGGGTCAATGCGGCAAGGATAAATGTGAATATCGGACGATCCGGTAACCGAACCTTGCTATCAGTAGTTCCAATATCTTCAATAATTTGTGGCGCATCGCTGACAAGCTTTTGATTAGGCTCTATGTCCGGATATGACTTCGTGGAAGCAAAGGAAAGTCGAAATTGATCGAAATTCGGACGTATCGGGTCAATGCGGCAAGGATAAATGTGAATAACGGACGATCCGGTAACCGAACCTTGCTATCAGTAGTTCCAATATCTTCAATAATTTGTGGCGCATCGATGACAAGCTTTTGATTAGGGTCTAAGTCCGGATATGACTTCGTGGAAGCAAAGGAAAGTCGAAATTGATCGAAATTCGGACGTATCGGGTCAATGCGGCAAGGATAAATGTGAATAACGGACGATCCGGTAACCGAACCTTGCTATCAGTAGTTCCAATATCTTCAATAATTTGTGGCGCATCGCTGACAAGCTTTTGATTAGGCTCTATGTCCGGATATGACTTCGTGGAAGCAAAGGAAAGTCGAAATTGATCGAAATTCGGACGTATCGGGTCAATGCGGCAAGGATAAATGTGAATAACGGACGATCCGGTAACCGAACCTTGCTATCAGTAGTTCCAATATCTTCAATAATTTGTGGCGCATCGATGACAAGCTTTTGATTAGGGTCTAAGTCCGGATATGACTTCGTGGAAGCAAAGGAAAGTCGAAATTGATCGAAATTCGGACGTATCGGGTCAATGCGGCAAGGATAAATGTGAATAACGGACGATCCGGTAACCGAACCTTGCTATCAGTAGTTCCAATATCTTCAATAATTTGTGGCGCATCGATGACAAGCTTTTGATTAGGGTCTAAGTCCGGAAATGACTTCGTGGAAGCAAAGGAAAGTCGAAATTGATCGAAATTCGGACGTATCGGGTCAATGCGGCAAGGATAAATGTGAATAACGGACGATCCGGAAACCGAACCTTGCTATCAGTAGTTCCAATAATATCTTCAATAATTTGTGGCGCATCGCTGACAAGCTTTTGATTAGGGTCTAAGTCCGGATATGACTTCGTGGAAGCAAAGGAAAGTCGAAATTGATCGAAATTCGGACGTATCGGGTCAATGCGGCAAGGATAAATGTGAATAACGGACGATCCGGTAACCGAACCTTGCTATCAGTAGTTCCAATATCTTCAATAATTTGTGGCGCATCGCTGACAAGCTTTTGATTAGGGTCTAAGTCCGGATATGACTTCGTGGAAGCAAAGGAAAGTCGAATTTGATCGAAATTCGGACGTATCGGGTCAATGCGGCAAGGATAAATGTGAATAACGGACGATCCGGTAACCGAACCTTGCTATCAGTAGTTCCAATATCTTCAATAATTTGTGGCGCATCGCTGACAATCTTTTAATTAGGGTCTAAGTCCGGATATGACTTCGTGGAAGCAAAGGAAAGTCGAATTTGATCGAAATTCGGACGTATCGGGTCAATGCGGCAAGGATAAATGTGAATATCGGACGATCCGGTAACCGAACCTTGCTATCAGTAGTTCCAATATCTTCAATAATTTGTGGCGCATCGCTGACAAGCTTTTGATTAGGGTCTAAGTCCGGATATGACTTCGTGGAAGCAAAGGAAAGTCGAATTTGATCGAAATTCGGACGTATCGGGTCAATGCGGCAAGGATAAATGTGAATATCGGACGATCCGGTAACCGAACCTTGCTATCAGTAGTTCCAATATCTTCAATAATTTGTGGCGCATCGCTGACAAGCTTTTGATTAGGCTCTATGTCCGGATATGACTTCGTGGAAGCAAAGGAAAGTCGAAATTGATCGAAATTCGGACGTATCGGGTCAATGCGGCAAGGATAAATGTGAATAACGGACGATCCGGTAACCGAACCTTGCTATCAGTAGTTCCAATATCTTCAATAATTTGTGGCGCATCGATGACAAGCTTTTGATTAGGGTCTAAGTCCGGATATGACTTCGTGGAAGCAAAGGAAAGTCGAAATTGATCGAAATTCGGACGTATCGGGTCAATGCGGCAAGGATAAATGTGAATAACGGACGATCCGGTAACCGAACCTTGCTATCAGTAGTTCCAATATCTTCAATAATTTGTGGCGCATCGATGACAAGCTTTTGATTAGGGTCTAAGTCCGGATATGACTTCGTGGAAGCAAAGGAAAGTCGAAATTGATCGAAATTCGGACGTATCGGGTCAATGCGGCAAGGATAAATGTGAATAACGGACGATCCGGTAACCGAACCTTGCTATCAGTAGTTCCAATATCTTCAATAATTTGTGGCGCATCGCTGACAATCTTTTGATTAGGGTCTAAGTCCGGATATGACTTCGTGGAAGCAAAGGAAAGTCGAATTTGATCGAAATTCGGACGTATCGGGTCAATGCGGCAAGGATAAATGTGAATAACGGACGATCCGGTAACCGAACCTTGCTATCAGTAGTTCCAATATCTTCAATAATTTGTGGCGCATCGATGACAAGCTTTTGATTAGGGTCTAAGTCCGGATATGACTTCGTGGAAGCAAAGGAAAGTCGAAATTGATCGAAATTCGGACGTATCGGGTCAATGCGGCAAGGATAAATGTGAATAACGGACGATCCGGTAACCGAACCTTGCTATCAGTAGTTCCAATATCTTCAATAATTTGTGGCGCATCGCTGACAATCTTTTGATTAGGGTCTAAGTCCGGATATGACTTCGTGGAAGCAAAGGAAAGTCGAATTTGATCGAAATTCGGACGTATCGGGTCAATGCGGCAAGGATAAATGTGAATAACGGACGATCCGGAAACCGAACCTTGCTATCAGTAGTTCCAATAATATCTTCAATAATTTGTGGCGCATCGCTGACAAGCTTTTGATTAGGGTCTAAGTCCGGATATGACTTCGTGGAAGCAAAGGAAAGTCGAAATTGATCGAAATTCGGACGTATCGGGTCAATGCGGCAAGGATAAATGTGAATAACGGACGATCCGGTAACCGAACCTTGCTATCAGTAGTTCCAATATCTTCAATAATTTGTGGCGCATCGCTGACAAGCTTTTGATTAGGGTCTAAGTCCGGATATGACTTCGTGGAAGCAAAGGAAAGTCGAATTTGATCGAAATTCGGACGTATCGGGTCAATGCGGCAAGGATAAATGTGAATATCGGACGATCCGGTAACCGAACCTTGCTATCAGTAGTTCCAATATCTTCAATAATTTGTGGCGCATCGCTGACAAGCTTTTGATTAGGCTCTATGTCCGGATATGACTTCGTGGAAGCAAAGGAAAGTCGAAATTGATCGAAATTCGGACGTATCGGGTCAATGCGGCAAGGATAAATGTGAATAACGGACGATCCGGTAACCGAACCTTGCTATCAGTAGTTCCAATATCTTCAATAATTTGTGGCGCATCGATGACAAGCTTTTGATTAGGGTCTAAGTCCGGATATGACTTCGTGGAAGCAAAGGAAAGTCGAAATTGATCGAAATTCGGACGTATCGGGTCAATGCGGCAAGGATAAATGTGAATAACGGACGATCCGGTAACCGAACCTTGCTATCAGTAGTTCCAATATCTTCAATAATTTGTGGCGCATCGCTGACAAGCTTTTGATTAGGCTCTATGTCCGGATATGACTTCGTGGAAGCAAAGGAAAGTCGAAATTGATCGAAATTCGGACGTATCGGGTCAATGCGGCAAGGATAAATGTGAATAACGGACGATCCGGTAACCGAACCTTGCTATCAGTAGTTCCAATATCTTCAATAATTTGTGGCGCATCGATGACAAGCTTTTGATTAGGGTCTAAGTCCGGATATGACTTCGTGGAAGCAAAGGAAAGTCGAAATTGATCGAAATTCGGACGTATCGGGTCAATGCGGCAAGGATAAATGTGAATAACGGACGATCCGGTAACCGAACCTTGCTATCAGTAGTTCCAATATCTTCAATAATTTGTGGCGCATCGATGACAAGCTTTTGATTAGGGTCTAAGTCCGGATATGACTTCGTGGAAGCAAAGGAAAGTCGAAATTGATCGAAATTCGGACGTATCGGGTCAATGCGGCAAGGATAAATGTGAATAACGGACGATCCGGTAACCGAACCTTGCTATCAGTAGTTCCAATATCTTCAATAATTTGTGGCGCATCGCTGACAATCTTTTGATTAGGGTCTAAGTCCGGATATGACTTCGTGGAAGCAAAGGAAAGTCGAATTTGATCGAAATTCGGACGTATCGGGTCAATGCGGCAAGGATAAATGTGAATAACGGACGATCCGGTAACCGAACCTTGCTATCAGTAGTTCCAATATCTTCAATAATTTGTGGCGCATCGATGACAAGCTTTTGATTAGGGTCTAAGTCCGGATATGACTTCGTGGAAGCAAAGGAAAGTCGAAATTGATCGAAATTCGGACGTATCGGGTCAATGCGGCAAGGATAAATGTGAATAACGGACGATCCGGTAACCGAACCTTGCTATCAGTAGTTCCAATATCTTCAATAATTTGTGGCGCATCGCTGACAATCTTTTGATTAGGGTCTAAGTCCGGATATGACTTCGTGGAAGCAAAGGAAAGTCGAATTTGATCGAAATTCGGACGTATCGGGTCAATGCGGCAAGGATAAATGTGAATAACGGACGATCCGGAAACCGAACCTTGCTATCAGTAGTTCCAATAATATCTTCAATAATTTGTGGCGCATCGCTGACAAGCTTTTGATTAGGGTCTAAGTCCGGATATGACTTCGTGGAAGCAAAGGAAAGTCGAAATTGATCGAAATTCGGACGTATCGGGTCAATGCGGCAAGGATAAATGTGAATAACGGACGATCCGGTAACCGAACCTTGCTATCAGTAGTTCCAATATCTTCAATAATTTGTGGCGCATCGCTGACAAGCTTTTGATTAGGGTCTAAGTCCGGATATGACTTCGTGGAAGCAAAGGAAAGTCGAATTTGATCGAAATTCGGACGTATCGGGTCAATGCGGCAAGGATAAATGTGAATATCGGACGATCCGGTAACCGAACCTTGCTATCAGTAGTTCCAATATCTTCAATAATTTGTGGCGCATCGCTGACAAGCTTTTGATTAGGCTCTATGTCCGGATATGACTTCGTGGAAGCAAAGGAAAGTCGAAATTGATCGAAATTCGGACGTATCGGGTCAATGCGGCAAGGATAAATGTGAATAACGGACGATCCGGTAACCGAACCTTGCTATCAGTAGTTCCAATATCTTCAATAATTTGTGGCGCATCGATGACAAGCTTTTGATTAGGGTCTAAGTCCGGATATGACTTCGTGGAAGCAAAGGAAAGTCGAAATTGATCGAAATTCGGACGTATCGGGTCAATGCGGCAAGGATAAATGTGAATAACGGACGATCCGGTAACCGAACCTTGCTATCAGTAGTTCCAATATCTTCAATAATTTGTGGCGCATCGATGACAAGCTTTTGATTAGGGTCTAAGTCCGGATATGACTTCGTGGAAGCAAAGGAAAGTCGAAATTGATCGAAATTCGGACGTATCGGGTCAATGCGGCAAGGATAAATGTGAATAACGGACGATCCGGTAACCGAACCTTGCTATCAGTAGTTCCAATATCTTCAATAATTTGAGGCGCATCGATGACAAGCTTTTGATTAGGGTCTAAGTCCGGATATGACTTCGTGGAAGCAAAGGATAGTCGAAATTGATCGAAATTCGGACGTATCGGGTCAATGCGGCAAGGATAAATGTGAATAACGGACGATCCGGTAACCGAACCTTGCTATCAGTAGTTCCAATATCTTCAATAATTTGTGGCGCATCGCTGACAATCTTTTGATTAGGGTCTAAGTCCGGATATGACTTCGTGGAAGCAAAGGAAAGTCGAATTTGATCGAAATTCGGACGTATCGGGTCAATGCGGCAAGGATAAATGTGAATAACGGACGATCCGGTAACCGAACCTTGCTATCAGTAGTTCCAATATCTTCAATAATTTGTGGCGCATCGCTGACAATCTTTTGATTAGGGTCTAAGTCCGGATATGACTTCGTGGAAGCAAAGGAAAGTCGAAATTGATCGAAATTCGGACGTATCGGGTCAATGCGGCAAGGATAAATGTGAATAACGGACGATCCGGTAACCGAACCTTGCTATCAGTAGTTCCAATATCTTCAATAATTTGTGGCGCATCGCTGACAATCTTTTGATTAGGGTCTAAGTCCGGATATGACTTCGTGGAAGCAAAGGAAAGTCGAATTTGATCGAAATTCGGACGTATCGGGTCAATGCGGCAAGGATAAATGTGAATAACGGACGATCCGGTAACCGAACCTTGCTATCAGTAGTTCCAATATCTTCAATAATTTGTGGCGCATCGCTGACAATCTTTTGATTAGGGTCTAAGTCCGGATATGACTTCGTGGAAGCAAAGGAAAGTCGAAATTGATCGAAATTCGGACGTATCGGGTCAATGCGGCAAGGATAAATGTGAATAACGGACGATCCGGTAACCGAACCTTGCTATCAGTAGTTCCAATATCTTCAATAATTTGTGGCGCATCGATGACAAGCTTTTGATTAGGGTCTAAGTCCGGATATGACTTCGTGGAAGCAAAGGAAAGTCGAAATTGATCGAAATTCGGACGTATCGGGTCAATGCGGCAAGGATAAATGTGAATAACGGACGATCCGGTAACCGAACCTTGCTATCAGTAGTTCCAATATCTTCAATAATTTGTGGCGCATCGCTGACAATCTTTTGATTAGGGTCTAAGTCCGGATATGACTTCGTGGAAGCAAAGGAAAGTCGAATTTGATCGAAATTCGGACGTATCGGGTCAATGCGGCAAGGATAAATGTGAATAACGGACGATCCGGAAACCGAACCTTGCTATCAGTAGTTCCAATAATATCTTCAATAATTTGTGGCGCATCGCTGACAAGCTTTTGATTAGGGTCTAAGTCCGGATATGACTTCGTGGAAGCAAAGGAAAGTCGAAATTGATCGAAATTCGGACGTATCGGGTCAATGCGGCAAGGATAAATGTGAATAACGGACGATCCGGTAACCGAACCTTGCTATCAGTAGTTCCAATATCTTCAATAATTTGTGGCGCATCGATGACAAGCTTTTGATTAGGGTCTAAGTCCGGATATGACTTCGTGGAAGCAAAGGAAAGTCGAAATTGATCGAAATTCGGACGTATCGGGTCAATGCGGCAAGGATAAATGTGAATAACGGACGATCCGGTAACCGAACCTTGCTATCAGTAGTTCCAATATCTTCAATAATTTGTGGCGCATCGATGACAAGCTTTTGATTAGGGTCTAAGTCCGGATATGACTTCGTGGAAGCAAAGGAAAGTCGAAATTGATCGAAATTCGGACGTATCGGGTCAATGCGGCAAGGATAAATGTGAATAACGGACGATCCGGTAACCGAACCTTGCTATCAGTAGTTCCAATATCTTCAATAATTTGTGGCGCATCGATGACAAGCTTTTGATTAGGGTCTAAGTCCGGATATGACTTCGTGGAAGCAAAGGAAAGTCGAAATTGATCGAAATTCGGACGTATCGGGTCAATGCGGCAAGGATAAATGTGAATAACGGACGATCCGGTAACCGAACCTTGCTATCAGTAGTTCCAATATCTTCAATAATTTGTGGCGCATCGATGACAAGCTTTTGATTAGGGTCTAAGTCCGGATATGACTTCGTGGAAGCAAAGGAAAGTCGAAATTGATCGAAATTCGGACGTATCGGGTCAATGCGGCAAGGATAAATGTGAATAACGGACGATCCGGTAACCGAACCTTGCTATCAGTAGTTCCAATATCTTCAATAATTTGTGGCGCATCGATGACAAGCTTTTGATTAGGGTCTAAGTCCGGATATGACTTCGTGGAAGCAAAGGAAAGTCGAAATTGATCGAAATTCGGACGTATCGGGTCAATGCGGCAAGGATAAATGTGAATAACGGACGATCCGGTAACCGAACCTTGCTATCAGTAGTTCCAATATCTTCAATAATTTGTGGCGCATCGCTGACAATCTTTTGATTAGGGTCTAAGTCCGGATATGACTTCGTGGAAGCAAAGGAAAGTCGAATTTGATCGAAATTCGGACGTATCGGGTCAATGCGGCAAGGATAAATGTGAATAACGGACGATCCGGAAACCGAACCTTGCTATCAGTAGTTCCAATAATATCTTCAATAATTTGTGGCGCATCGCTGACAAGCTTTTGATTAGGGTCTAAGTCCGGATATGACTTCGTGGAAGCAAAGGAACGTCGAAATTGATCGAAATTCGGACGTATCGGGTCAATGCGGCAAGGATAAATGTGAATAACGGACGATCCGGTAACCGAACCTTGCTATCAGTAGTTCCAATATCTTCAATAATTTGTGGCGCATCGATGACAAGCTTTTGATTAGGGTCTAAGTCCGGATATGACTTCGTGGAAGCAAAGGAAAGTCGAAATTGATCGAAATTCGGACGTATCGGGTCAATGCGGCAAGGATAAATGTGAATAACGGACGATCCGGTAACCGAACCTTGCTATCAGTAGTTCCAATATCTTCAATAATTTGTGGCGCATCGATGACAAGCTTTTGATTAGGGTCTAAGTCCGGATATGACTTCGTGGAAGCAAAGGAAAGTCGAAATTGATCGAAATTCGGACGTATCGGGTCAATGCGGCAAGGATAAATGTGAATAACGGACGATCCGGTAACCGAACCTTGCTATCAGTAGTTCCAATATCTTCAATAATTTGTGGCGCATCGCTGACAATCTTTTGATTAGGGTCTAAGTCCGGATATGACTTCGTGGAAGCAAAGGAAAGTCGAATTTGATCGAAATTCGGACGTATCGGGTCAATGCGGCAAGGATAAATGTGAATAACGGACGATCCGGTAACCGAACCTTGCTATCAGTAGTTCCAATATCTTCAATAATTTGTGGCGCATCGCTGACAATCTTTTGATTAGGGTCTAAGTCCGGATATGACTTCGTGGAAGCAAAGGAAAGTCGAAATTGATCGAAATTCGGACGTATCGGGTCAATGCGGCAAGGATAAATGTGAATAACGGACGATCCGGTAACCGAACCTTGCTATCAGTAGTTCCAATATCTTCAATAATTTGTGGCGCATCGATGACAAGCTTTTGATTAGGGTCTAAGTCCGGATATGACTTCGTGGAAGCAAAGGAAAGTCGAAATTGATCGAAATTCGGACGTATCGGGTCAATGCGGCAAGGATAAATGTGAATAACGGACGATCCGGTAACCGAACCTTGCTATCAGTAGTTCCAATATCTTCAATAATTTGTGGCGCATCGCTGACAATCTTTTGATTAGGGTCTAAGTCCGGATATGACTTCGTGGAAGCAAAGGAAAGTCGAAATTGATCGAAATTCGGACGTATCGGGTCAATGCGGCAAGGATAAATGTGAATAACGGACGATCCGGTAACCGAACCTTGCTATCAGTAGTTCCAATATCTTCAATAATTTGTGGCGCATCGATGACAAGCTTTTGATTAGGGTCTAAGTCCGGATATGACTTCGTGGAAGCAAAGGAAAGTCGAAATTGATCGAAATTCGGACGTATCGGGTCAATGCGGCAAGGATAAATGTGAATAACGGACGATCCGGTAACCGAACCTTGCTATCAGTAGTTCCAATATCTTCAATAATTTGTGGCGCATCGCTGACAATCTTTTGATTAGGGTCTAAGTCCGGATATGACTTCGTGGAAGCAAAGGAAAGTCGAATTTGATCGAAATTCGGACGTATCGGGTCAATGCGGCAAGGATAAATGTGAATAACGGACGATCCGGTAACCGAACCTTGCTATCAGTAGTTCCAATATCTTCAATAATTTGTGGCGCATCGCTGACAATCTTTTGATTAGGGTCTAAGTCCGGATATGACTTCGTGGAAGCAAAGGAAAGTCGAAATTGATCGAAATTCGGACGTATCGGGTCAATGCGGCAAGGATAAATGTGAATAACGGACGATCCGGTAACCGAACCTTGCTATCAGTAGTTCCAATATCTTCAATAATTTGTGGCGCATCGATGACAAGCTTTTGATTAGGGTCTAAGTCCGGATATGACTTCGTGGAAGCAAAGGAAAGTCGAAATTGATCGAAATTCGGACGTATCGGGTCAATGCGGCAAGGATAAATGTGAATAACGGACGATCCGGTAACCGAACCTTGCTATCAGTAGTTCCAATATCTTCAATAATTTGTGGCGCATCGCTGACAATCTTTTGATTAGGGTCTAAGTCCGGATATGACTTCGTGGAAGCAAAGGAAAGTCGAATTTGATCGAAATTCGGACGTATCGGGTCAATGCGGCAAGGATAAATGTGAATAACGGACGATCCGGAAACCGAACCTTGCTATCAGTAGTTCCAATAATATCTTCAATAATTTGTGGCGCATCGCTGACAAGCTTTTGATTAGGGTCTAAGTCCGGATATGACTTCGTGGAAGCAAAGGAAAGTCGAAATTGATCGAAATTCGGACGTATCGGGTCAATGCGGCAAGGATAAATGTGAATAACGGACGATCCGGTAACCGAACCTTGCTATCAGTAGTTCCAATATCTTCAATAATTTGTGGCGCATCGATGACAAGCTTTTGATTAGGGTCTAAGTCCGGATATGACTTCGTGGAAGCAAAGGAAAGTCGAAATTGATCGAAATTCGGACGTATCGGGTCAATGCGGCAAGGATAAATGTGAATAACGGACGATCCGGTAACCGAACCTTGCTATCAGTAGTTCCAATATCTTCAATAATTTGTGGCGCATCGATGACAAGCTTTTGATTAGGGTCTAAGTCCGTATATGACTTCGTGGAAGCAAAGGAAAGTCGAAATTGATCGAAATTCGGACGTATCGGGTCAATGCGGCAAGGATAAATGTGAATAACGGACGATCCGGTAACCGAACCTTGCTATCAGTAGTTCCAATATCTTCAATAATTTGTGGCGCATCGCTGACAATCTTTTGATTAGGGTCTAAGTCCGGATATGACTTCGTGGAAGCAAAGGAAAGTCGAATTTGATCGAAATTCGGACGTATCGGGTCAATGCGGCAAGGATAAATGTGAATAACGGACGATCCGGTAACCGAACCTTGCTATCAGTAGTTCCAATATCTTCAATAATTTGTGGCGCATCGATGACAAGCTTTTGATTAGGGTCTAAGTCCGGATATGACTTCGTGGAAGCAAAGGAAAGTCGAAATTGATCGAAATTCGGACGTATCGGGTCAATGCGGCAAGGATAAATGTGAATAACGGACGATCCGGTAACCGAACCTTGCTATCAGTAGTTCCAATATCTTCAATAATTTGTGGCGCATCGCTGACAATCTTTTGATTAGGGTCTAAGTCCGGATATGACTTCGTGGAAGCAAAGGAAAGTCGAATTTGATCGAAATTCGGACGTATCGGGTCAATGCGGCAAGGATAAATGTGAATAACGGACGATCCGGAAACCGAACCTTGCTATCAGTAGTTCCAATAATATCTTCAATAATTTGTGGCGCATCGCTGACAAGCTTTTGATTAGGGTCTAAGTCCGGATATGACTTCGTGGAAGCAAAGGAAAGTCGAAATTGATCGAAATTCGGACGTATCGGGTCAATGCGGCAAGGATAAATGTGAATAACGGACGATCCGGTAACCGAACCTTGCTATCAGTAGTTCCAATATCTTCAATAATTTGTGGCGCATCGATGACAAGCTTTTGATTAGGGTCTAAGTCCGGATATGACTTCGTGGAAGCAAAGGAAAGTCGAAATTGATCGAAATTCGGACGTATCGGGTCAATGCGGCAAGGATAAATGTGAATAACGGACGATCCGGTAACCGAACCTTGCTATCAGTAGTTCCAATATCTTCAATAATTTGTGGCGCATCGATGACAAGCTTTTGATTAGGGTCTAAGTCCGTATATGACTTCGTGGAAGCAAAGGAAAGTCGAAATTGATCGAAATTCGGACGTATCGGGTCAATGCGGCAAGGATAAATGTGAATAACGGACGATCCGGTAACCGAACCTTGCTATCAGTAGTTCCAATATCTTCAATAATTTGTGGCGCATCGCTGACAATCTTTTGATTAGGGTCTAAGTCCGGATATGACTTCGTGGAAGCAAAGGAAAGTCGAATTTGATCGAAATTCGGACGTATCGGGTCAATGCGGCAAGGATAAATGTGAATAACGGACGATCCGGTAACCGAACCTTGCTATCAGTAGTTCCAATATCTTCAATAATTTGTGGCGCATCGCTGACAATCTTTTGATTAGGGTCTAAGTCCGGATATGACTTCGTGGAAGCAAAGGAAAGTCGAAATTGATCGAAATTCGGACGTATCGGGTCAATGCGGCAAGGATAAATGTGAATAACGGACGATCCGGTAACCGAACCTTGCTATCAGTAGTTCCAATATCTTCAATAATTTGTGGCGCATCGATGACAAGCTTTTGATTAGGGTCTAAGTCCGGATATGACTTCGTGGAAGCAAAGGAAAGTCGAAATTGATCGAAATTCGGACGTATCGGGTCAATGCGGCAAGGATAAATGTGAATAACGGACGATCCGGTAACCGAACCTTGCTATCAGTAGTTCCAATATCTTCAATAATTTGTGGCGCATCGCTGACAATCTTTTGATTAGGGTCTAAGTCCGGATATGACTTCGTGGAAGCAAAGGAAAGTCGAATTTGATCGAAATTCGGACGTATCGGGTCAATGCGGCAAGGATAAATGTGAATAACGGACGATCCGGTAACCGAACCTTGCTATCAGTAGTTCCAATATCTTCAATAATTTGTGGCGCATCGCTGACAATCTTTTGATTAGGGTCTAAGTCCGGATATGACTTCGTGGAAGCAAAGGAAAGTCGAAATTGATCGAAATTCGGACGTATCGGGTCAATGCGGCAAGGATAAATGTGAATAACGGACGATCCGGTAACCGAACCTTGCTATCAGTAGTTCCAATATCTTCAATAATTTGTGGCGCATCGATGACAAGCTTTTGATTAGGGTCTAAGTCCGGATATGACTTCGTGGAAGCAAAGGAAAGTCGAAATTGATCGAAATTCGGACGTATCGGGTCAATGCGGCAAGGATAAATGTGAATAACGGACGATCCGGTAACCGAACCTTGCTATCAGTAGTTCCAATATCTTCAATAATTTGTGGCGCATCGCTGACAATCTTTTGATTAGGGTCTAAGTCCGGATATGACTTCGTGGAAGCAAAGGAAAGTCGAATTTGATCGAAATTCGGACGTATCGGGTCAATGCGGCAAGGATAAATGTGAATAACGGACGATCCGGAAACCGAACCTTGCTATCAGTAGTTCCAATAATATCTTCAATAATTTGTGGCGCATCGCTGACAAGCTTTTGATTAGGGTCTATGTCCGGATATGACTTCGTGGAAGCTGTACTGAATTCCATGAATATCAGTGCCCAAATATCCACAACAAAGAGCTAATGTGCAAACTGTCCACCTTAACTGGTTAGATGTCGACTTGTACAGTTCCGTCTTCCACAATAGCCGAACTGAGTTTTCCCCGTCGTTTCCCAAATATCCATTTATTTAAATAATAATAATAATCCACTGATATTATTATAATACTAGTTCACGATTATTATTTCAAACTCTCGCGCCCAAATCCATTCCAAGATTTCCAAATCCATTGTCTCTCAGTATCAGTTACCGTACCCACTACATTTACCGTATCCCCGATTGCGTCGAGAGTGCTGACTCGTCGTTATTGATTGTACGGTATTGTCCAGTGATTACTCCCTTCTCTGATTACTGTACTCGTCCATTGGAGTTTGCTAGCCCATTTCATATTAATTTTTTTCTCTTTGCTAATTAATTCCGTTGTTGTGACTGAGAGAAATCTATAAATTTATGAGTTCGGACAACTCGTTGACAATACACAATACTATGAGAAGAGGTTGAAGAATCCTCGAGAATACTTGGAAATCCATCGTTGTTGTCATGATGGACGAGGAGAAGAGCGAGATACAGTAACCCTTGTGTCTACAGTATGTCTCAAACAACGTCGACCGACGGTGCGGCAGGCACTTCCACGGTTACGGTAGCCAAAGCTGAGGAGGAGAAGCAGGAAGAGGTACGTTATCTAGCCACTCACTGATGGAGGATTATTATTGATTAGAGGAAGGGCGATGTGTAGGCCCTTAAAAAGATACTTTTATCGATAATTGTCTCCCACATAAATAGACATATTTGTCCTCGATAATCACGATTGGAGACATATAAATCTCAGACGTTGACTCTTCATCTATCGACGCCCGCCCCTCAGTCTGGACCCAGAGTGTCATGGGCCACTGAGACTGTCGACAACGAGGGAATGGGCAAGAGGAAAAGCAAGGTGAACGGACGGGAGAGATATGAGTTTCATTGAGCGGAATAATGTTAGACACCTTTTTATTTTGTGTTCTCTTTTGCCTAATATGTCAAAGCTCTCGCAGAATGGTCGAAAGCTGAAAACTGAAAGGATATTTATAATTTATATCGATGCAAAAAATAAAGGTCGAATGAATAGCGTGAATAAAAAAAGGAAATAATTTGAGACTGAATGAGACGTTGGATGAAGGTTTTAGCTAGAGACGATCTAGCACAGTTGTAAGGAGTCAGTAAAAGAGTTCGGCAATTGTGCACCACCATAAATGGTTGCAGTGCTGCTGCATCTACAAGAAGAAACGCTCGTGGAATGACGATGCGAGCAGTGATGAATCGGTGAGGGATAAAATTATAAAATAATTATTTATTGATTTATTTGAATAGCAATCGAACTGATAATCAATTTTACAATCTAAATATGAGCTTTGTTCCTTCATGGTCGACTAAGGCGTAAGTTGTGCTTAGAATGAATGCTTGTCTGCTCTAATTTAAATTCATAAATACTTGTATATTTAGTAAATCAATAGAGTTACCGTAACCGATCGCAATCGTTGCAGGACTGCGAGACGGGTTCGTGCAAGGGCCACGTGGAGAAGCGACTGCAGAACCACCACCATGATCACGATCACGGAGAGGGAGGACAGTGCTCCTGAGAGTACGGTAGATGCAGGATATCGGTCGATTGTGCCATGACTGATTGTTGTGAATCGAATCATAATATGTACATTCCTACTTTGTGAGATGAAGTTTTATTGATACTTCGAATGAATAAATTGAGCAAATCTTCCTCCAACGTTTCCTCAATGCGACACAATATAATTGTGTCTCAGACACATCTGTGTCCACGTTTTGGGACACAAATGTGTCTGATACACACATTTGGGCACAAATCGCCAACCCAATTGTCTTCTCCTGGTTCTACTAGGAGCCTTCTTCCACATATTATTAATAGGTATTCATGAGAGCTTTGTGAGAGTTATTTTTTAAATTTTTGAAATACTGATTACTTCTGATTTGAACGCTGTGGGATGGTAGTAAGGATATCATTTTCTCGTGTTCGGAAGCACGTCAACAATGTTGTCGAATCGTCGAAATCAGTGTTATAAGATAATTTTGTTTCCCTCTGGCTTCAAAGCACAGAAAATCAGCTGCCTACAACTTCATCTAGTAGTGAAATCGTCGATCTTTGTACGAGGAAAGACATTCTCGGTACTTTGCTATTGCCAAGCAATAAATTGGCTTCTATCACGTGTCATTTATCGTTCTCGACTTGTATGCCTCGATATCTCGTTTATCTGAATCACACGCAAACTGATGAATTCTTCCCGTTGTTTGAGATTGTTTATGGAATAGAGGTTTGATGGTGTATCACAATCACAATGGCGAACGAATCTTTCTAGGCCTTTGCTATCATCTTTTTCGTGATTCTCAGTCCATTTCCAATCTGGGTCTCGTGGAATGCCGTACCTCTTCATCGAAATGTAAGCTACTTCATCTATGAATGGTTTTATTTCGCAATGAGAGATGAGTTGCTTATCATTTGTGTTACGAGCGGTCTTCATTGTGCATCTTGCGGGCAAGATCGGGTGCAGAATAGAGACAATTATTTTTCGAGACAAACTACCGATGATCATTCCAATAGTTATGTTGTCTTCAGTTAAGAATAGCGTTCATTCTGGCATCAATTCATGGGACGATCGGCTCACTTGCTCGACTTTTCCTTCTCTACATCGAAGCAGTTGTCGATAATCTTCAAGGTTCCGGTATCTACAGTAATCTCTCTTCAGATTTATTTTCAGAGTACGAATCCCTGCTCAGCATATCCACAATGACTCGTTCCATCTTCTTCTCATATTTTGCGACAGGGTAAGACTTCCATGGAAAACCCATTTCAAAATATGACTTATCCTTACAGTTTGGCAAATATTTGCTACGAGCGATCAGTTGCGACATTCTTTTGGTGTTGGTGAGATGAAACATAACAAGAATGTTATCAAAAAATATAAATAAGGTACGAGAAGCAGAGTTGGTCTACTACAATTGTGATGGCGATCTCACTGTTGAATACTGAAATATTCTGCTTTTGGCTCTCCTACTATCAAATGACGGGTCAGTGTGAGAAGTGCTAAGGATTTAGATATCTCCAATGCGCAATAATTTCCGTTACATTAAATATAATTGCCGATACTTATTCCGAGAACAGAGATCTGAGATACTGAAGCATTATCTTACAATCTACGTTCAATTGTTTTCAGGAAGTCATTCGCAATTCGATCTGGCTCTTATAATTCTGACAATCTTGTTACTAGGATCTGTCGTGAGCGAAATACGCAATTGAACTCATGAAAAACACTGTCATCTAGGCGTTCTTCGTCCTTCTGCACTACAATCAACGCGTTCTGAGAAATATCGCGAAGAGGCCGGAATTCGATTCGTATTCCCTATCGAGAACATTCCAATTGAGGGAGAATGTAGCCATTATGAAGGTGACGGATGAATAATAGAAGTGACGTAGATAGGTAGAGATGAATGAAGTAAATACTGAAACAGAGATAGAAGAAATTACGTAGTGACGTCCAATACACAACACAAATTCATTATGCAGAATCGAATGAGATTGTTTCGATGGTTCTGAAAGTGACATATTTGCACTTGTTTCAGATTAGATTTCAATATTCTAGGCTGACTTATTTGGCTTGTTTTGGTGCTCAATTACTATGGCTCAATGTGAATATTTATACAATCCAGATGCTTCTCAAGATCACCTGGCCTGTCTCCGTTTTGAACCTTCCAGCTGCTGCCTTCCAGGTACTTTCCGTGCTTTTTTGTATTATTTTCTCCTTTCCTCTCTTCATTTCCCTTTCTATTTTGCATTATGTGGGCGGAAAACTGCAAAGAAGAAAGAAAAAATAGTAATATAATTTTCTTGAAGACGCTCCACTATCTCATCGAAGAGAATGGAAGATGGAGATTGCTGAGACTCCTTTCTCTTGCGTCATTCAATCTCTGGTTGGCCATGTGAGTTCGATGGATAGGGCTTAACACAATTGAACCAGGAGAAAACAATTCTCGAAAGGCCGACGTTTCAGATTTGGCGCCATCATGATGGTGTTGTTTCCCTTCTTCGACTGGCGTTTATTGAGAGTCGCCAGAAAGAATGCTCTCTTCGCCCGGATATTCTCCTCGAGGGAAACGACGGCTGCTAAGGAGACGTGAGCAATGAGATGCCTTCTCTCTTGCTAGAAGGGGAGGGACAGAAGGGATAACGAAATATCGAAATGACGTCTTTAAATGTAAACAACGATTGAAAAAGCCCGATATTGAGTGGTTGTTCTATGATTATGAGAGTGAATTTCAGTTCCTTCGAAGTCAGGCATCAGATGAATGGACAGAACGGAGATGTCTACTTCAATTGGCTCACTAGTGATTTGAATAAAGGAAGAGGATCTAGATAGCTGAGTAGGAGCGTTATATTGTTGTTCGAACTGATAAAATCATCCTTGTAGTTTGTTGCGGCGGATGCAAACCGTAATTTATTGAGATATTTAGGTGGCGAAATGATGTGAACTTCGAGAAAATACGAGCTTTTCTCTGATCGTTTTGACTATAATTGACAGGCTATCTAGAGTCGAATGGCGCTGTTTCATGTTTTGAGAGAGCAAATCTAATCTAATTTATTCAATCATTGTCTCCTCACTTCTCGTAATCAAATCGTCTTTCTCTTCCATCTCTCTCTCTCCTCTTCCTCTCCGCATTTCTAGCCATCGCTGTCCTCGTATGCGGTCGGCTCGCTACAACAGTCTCGGGGTGAGTGGACGGATTACGGTAGGGAAGGTTCTCGTTGATCTTTGATCTTTGATCTCTCTAGTTGTTCTTTGATCTCTCTAGTTGATCTTTGATCTCTCTAGCAACGAGTCGCGCGCACGACGAGCAATGAGGATGAGGATGATGAGGAATTCATGGAGGAAACTGCCAGGTACGATAGAATCAAGCTGGACACAGTGTCTCCCACCCAAATCGATCGCCGAAAACTTACCGTATCCTCCGAGACTACAGAACCCCTCGTCCAACAGTGTAGCTTGCCCGTCAGCGTTATGACAGAGAGGGGCGAATGAGAGAGGATGAGAGAGATGGATCAAGGTTACAGTATCCCTCAACAGACTACAGTATCACATCGAGATTACCGTACCCTCTCCAATATACCGTACACCTCTACAGTATCCTCCAACTTCAGATGCGAGGGTACGTCGTTCGTAGAGAAAACGGCGATCGGAGACGGTCTACAGTCGGACAGTGATCGGAAGGCGCTGCGGGAGAAATACACGCTGGATTCAACGCTCACGAGATACGGTATGGGTACTGTAGGATACTGTAGCACACCGTAGAGCACGACGAGGTTACTGTACTAGATACAAGGAATGAGCGATGATTTGCGTTTGGTCTCGTCAGTTATGGACGTTGTGAAACATAGTTGATCCATCGCGGTCTCAAGTGATTTGAAACACAACTAATCATTCTCTGTTCAGCCTGTTGGAACAAGATGTCGATGGATCTCTTCGTGTATGGCACTCTCATCCTCGTCTCTCAGCTCTACATATCCGTATTGTGAGCATCTCTTCCCTTCGGGGTTACTGTATCTCCAGAGGGATCCTATCATTGAGAAATGACTCCATTTCTCTGCAGCAACGTGCTCCACACGACGGCTCACTTCAAGACCCGTCAGCAGATGTCGGTGCAGACTCCTCTCTGCTGGTGTGACAACAGCTACACCATGGCCAACATCCAGCACTATCTGGATGAGGTGAGCTGGTGATGATGATGATGAGGACGTCATCGAGGATACGGTCGTGTCAGTAAAACAAGCTCGTTAGTATGAGCTTTTGTGAGGCTCATTGGCGCTCAAACCAATGAGTTTCACTCTAGATACTCAATGGACCCTGGGGTGGAGGTGTGGGTTTGGGACGAGTGGCAAATGAATGATGGGGCGATGGTCGGGGTTAAGAACGGTAACGACGTCATCTCAGATTCGTCCGAAGACGGAGGAATACTGTCCCCGTCAGATCTTCAAGATCGCATTTCTCACTTGCGGCCTCACGAGTGTCATGTGGGAACGGTGAGAAGAATCCACTTGAAGACTACCGTACCCCACTGGCTACAGTATCTACATGACTTATTCATTCCATCACCTTGATAGCTTGCATGATGACAATGTAGTATGTTTCTCGTTGGAGACCCGAATCTGATTAGTATTTGATCTTTGATCTCCATCTAATCTTTTCTTCCAGTTGGTTGGGTCGTCGTTGTGCTCTCCTCGTCGCCCTTTCTATCTCTGCTCTCTCCATTCTCATCATTCATCTCACCGATCATCGACATTTCGTCATCAGACATATCGCATGGACAATGGAGTATATGACGAGTGGGGTGAGGGATCCATTTATCAAGAGATCACACCATACAAGAGATGTCTCTATAAATCCATTATATTCACAGGCAGTGATGCTAATCTCGTACACTTCCTTCGTCGAATTGCTACCCAAGAAGTGGAGAGTTATCGGAGCAGGAGTCACCCAGTTGGCCATGACTTTCTCAGATGTCAGTGGACTGGATGGGATACGGTAGTGATGGAGTGGTTACGGTAGTCTGAGAGGAATACATTACTCTCGGTGGTGTTGAAGTATCAAAGGATAGCATTAAGGAGTACTGTAGTCAGTGGTGAACTGTTGTACCGTATTTGATCTTTGACCTTTGCTGGAATATGATATTTTCAGTGGATCGGCCTCTTCAGCATCCATCTCATTCCGAATAAGGACTACCATCGTAAGAACGAATGGAATGTCCAGTGTGAACAAGGATCATTTCAGTGATCATCTTCGCCTATCGAATCTATGCCCTCTTCTTTGCCATGTGGTATGTTTTGTTAGTTTAATAATTAAAAATATTGACTATTTTTTATAGTTTTGCGAAGGAGTCGATCTCCCACTTAATCGTGCAGGGAAGATACACTGACGTGGATAACACTCTGTATGAGGAGGAGGTCGAATTGAGGAGGAAGAACAGAGAAAAACTGGGCAAGAGCGAGGGTACGGTAGATCAGAGAGTACTGTAGAATATCGATTGATTCAGAGTCGGAAGGATTGGAGTCGGTCACTAATCCCTCAACGGAGAGCGATATTCCTCCGGAGCTCAAACAGGCACGACTCATCACTGACGATCTGGCCTATCGGTGAGATGAGAGATCAAAGATCAAAGAACAAAGATCATTCCTTCCAGAGACGACGACGACTATACTCCACTCGAGTTCATCTGCAAATTGCCCCGGAGCAAGGTGTTCTACCTGCTGTGTGCTGCCTTCGCTGTCTCGTGAGAATCAGTCGAATAGTATCACTCTCCATTCTGCTCCTTATTGACAAGAGAGTGGAAGTGATACTATTATGCAAGCAGAAGTCGTCATCGATGATATATTCCCTGATCAGGGCGATGAGTGGACTGATGGACCGAATGACGGTGATCTACCTCGGGCAGGTCTACATCGAGGGAGAGATACTCGTAGCGTTGAAGGTTAGACTAATAGAAGCCTCTCCATTCTGCACGACTTGGTTGCTCTCTCTGGCCTGGTGAGAGAAGGTGAGGTCACCTCTCTCTCCTTCCCCTCTGCCGAGTTTCCCCTTGTGGGGCTCTTCTCATAGGACATTCCCCACCAGAGAAAACCTAGTTCGCTCAATCACTGTTATCCCTTCTGTAGCCGCTATCCGAAAGTATAGGACCGTGCTGACTTGATCCTCCCCTCCCCAGTTACACACCAGCCAACACTGGTTGTGTCCCGTCTTTTCACCTGCCAGTGATTGAGTGTGTCTAGTCCCTGCGCAGCGCACTGTACTCATCTTACTATCTCGCACTGATTCCCTGTATGGGTTTCTGATTCGTCTTCGTTCTTCCCATTCATCTCTTCTCCTAATCTCTCTTCTCTTTCCTTGTCTCTCACTCTCTGCTCTCCTTCTTCCTCACGCTCTCTCCTCTCTCCCCCCATGTCTCTCACGACTCTCTCCCCCACCGAGTCTGTCGACCTCAAGAGATCGATCGACTGTCTCTCTGACCTGATCCGACAGTTGCTCACTCGACTCCCTCTCCTCCCCCTCACTCAATCATCTGATTCTTCTGCGGTCAAAGCGGCACTGGCGAGTGTCCTGGGAGACAAGGAGTCTCTCGAGGGTAAGTCTACCCGAGCAGTGCTCGTGAACGTCCCTGAAGCTGACACCGAGGAGAATACGGTTAGTTCAGATCAATCCATTCTGCTCAATATCTTCTCCACTATCAATAATCCCACTCTGACTGCCCTCCTCCCCCACATTCGTTTCCACCGCCATCCCGAAAAGAGAAGGGATGGGGCCACTAATCCGAGAATTATCAAGATACAGTTCGATAGCGCTTCTACTCGCAATCTGTTCCTATCCGAAGCCATCCGAATCCGCTGTGGACGACTCACGGTTCAAATCGCGCATACGTGCGACCCGACTTCAGTGTCGATCAACTCAAACTGGAAAGGCAACTCAAGGCACAGGCCTATGAGCAGAATCTCAATTGTGGCTCAATCCGTTTCGTCGTTAGAAATCTTGAGATTGTGAGATTAAGAGAAGATAGGGAACTCCCTCCAGGTATGAGGGAGGCTTCAGTGAAGAGAGCGGGAGAGAGATCCGGAGAGAATGGACCCAATGGTCATTTCGATGCTGGCCAGTTTGCCTCATCGCTTCTTTCACTCTCTCAATCTATCCATGCTCTCCCCTTGCCAGCACCTAGAGGTCGTGCTCCCTCTCGTCGTGGTGGAAGGGTCAGAGGCGTTCCGTCTCGTGGTGGCCAGTCCCACTCCGTCTCTCGTCAATCTCGCACTCGTCCCTCCTCAGGAGATCTCTTCGGAGAGCCACCAGCGAAAGCCCCCGCTCCCCATCCCACCTCCCCTTCTCTTTCCACTCAACCCATCCCCCCTCCCCAGCTCCCTCCCTCTCCCATCCATGTCGACTCTGACAACCTCGACAGGACTATGGCCTACACCCAGTCATCTCCTTCGACTTCCTCTCATATTGCATCCTTAGCCACTAAGGGACATCCTATTATTGTCTAGGACCTCTCACTTGGGGTGTCCCATTGTCAGTCTCTCCTCTCTTCCCCTCCTCTCACACTCTCCTCACCCCAGCACTCTCTCGCGCGACCTCTTCCATCCCCTCTCCCCTCTTCCTTTCACTCTCCCCCCTCTCCATCCCCCACTCTCAGCCATATCTCACGTTCTCCCAATTACCCTCCGCCCATCAAATGCTCATTAATTAATTGTCGTTCGGTTCTCTCTAAGCTCTCTATGTTAGAGCAGTATGTTCTCTCCGCTGATCACTCGATTGTTGCTCTCACTGAAACCTGGGCCTCTCCCCTCACTCTCACTGATTCCATGTTATCCTTTGACCGCTTTGTCGTCTATCGATCGGATCGTGAGTCTTCCATCCCTGGAGGTGGTGTAGCTATCTTAATCGATCGTAATCTTCCTTCCTCTGCTCTTTTCTCCCGATCCTTCTCTCCCTACTGCCAACTTGTAGCCTGTAGAATCTCCCGTACCCCCTCCTCTTCCCTCATTCTAATCTGCCTTTACCGCAGTCCTTCGTGCACTATCGAGTCTTTCCATGCCTGTCTAGAATATATGTATGACCTGACTTGTAGTGAACTGTCCCCTATTATAATTGTAGGTGATTTCAACTGCAAAGAGGTAGACTGGCAGTCCCTCTCCCTTTCCTCCCCCAACCCCCACTCCCACGCTCTTCTTTCCTTCTCCCAGTCCATTCCCCTCTCTCAAATGGTTCTTTCTCCTACTCGCGATCGCAACCTCCTTGATCTTGTTCTTACTTCTGACATCAGTCTCATCAACGATTGTTCAGTAGAGCCTCCCCTTCCATCCTTAGACCACTCCATCGTTTGTTTCTCTCTCCCTCTCTCCATTCCTCTCCCAAGTAACCCTCCTCGTAGGGATTACGGTAAAGTCGACTGGAGCGCCGTATGCGTCCAACTCGACTCTATAGACTGGTCCTCCCTCCTCTCAACCTCGTCTGATCCTGACCATCTTTACTCCACCTTTCTTGACATCATCCATTCCATAATTGACCATTTTGTCCCTCTTCGCTCCTCTAAAAGAAAGCACATCCGCTTCTCCTCCCATTCCCTCCGTCTTCTCCGTAAATGTAGGAAATCATTCAGAAAACGTGCACTCTCCGATTACTTTGATTCATGTAAATCTCTCAAAAGTTCCATAAAACAAACTGCCAAAAATAGGGAAACTCGTCTACTTAAGTCGCACAATCTCAAGTCTTTCTTTTCTTACGCTAGCAACCGTATTAAAGACCAATCAGACATTGTCCCCACTCTCATCTCACCCGATGGGTCGCTTTGTACTACCGATCTTGATAAGGCTTGTGAACTTGCTCGTCATTTTTCTGACTCTTACAACAACACTTCCCTGCCCATTCCCCCTTCCTGCACTCTTACAACCACCTCGTCTATTGATTTCATTGATATTTCTCCCCTCGTAGTATCACAGTTCCTTTCTCGCCTCCCTCCCCGTTCTTCCACCTCACCTGACCTAATCCCTTACATCTTTCTAAAACTTACTTCAGCTCATATTTGTATCCCCCTCTCTATTCTCTTTAACTCCTTCCTCCTTCACGGTACTTCCCCCACTATTTGGAAAACTGCCCATGTCAAAGCCATTTACAAACGCAAAGGGCCCAAAAACACTGCTTCCTCCTTCCGACCAATCTCTCTCACTTGCTCCTCATCCAAATTATTGGAGAGAATAGTAGTTGACTGCCTCTGGTCCTACCTCTCTGAAAACAATCTGATCTCCCCTTCCCAACACGGTTTCCGCCCTCGTAGATCCTGCACTAGTGCACTCCTTAATTCATTCTCCCAGTGGCACTCGGCTCTCAATAAAGGCCATTACATTTCTGTCGCTTTCATCGATTTCTCGCGTGCATTTGATACAGTCCCCATTGACCTTCTCATTCATAAGTGTTCCCTTCTTGGAATCAACGGATGTCTCCTCTCCTGGATTCGTTCTTTCCTGACCAACCGCTCTCAATCAGTGTCTGTAAACAACTCCTTTTCCCCCTCTTTCTCTGTTCCCTCAGGGGTCCCACAGGGATCTTGTCTCTCTCCCCTTCTCTTCTCTCTCTACATTAGTGACCTCCAATCCATTCTCCCTCCCAATGTGCACTGTGTCCTCTATGCTGATGATGTAAAGTTATGGTCTTATTCTGATTGCTCTTCCCTTCAGTCTTCCCTAGACCTACTCTACCAATGGTCCACTGACTGGGGGCTTACTGTCTCACTCTCTAAGACTGTCACCATGCGCATTGGTCCATCCCACCCACCCTCCTCATTCTACATGAACGGCTCTATTCTGCCCATCGTTTCTGAATTTACCGACCTGGGAGTAACCTACTCCAACAAGCTCGACTTCTCCCCCCACATCACTAGTAAGATCTCTAAAGCCCGCTCTCGTTGTTGTTACATCTTACGCTCCTTCGTATCTAAGAGCCCCAAACTTTACTCCGGTCTTTTCGTAACGTATGTACGCCCCATTCTAGAATACTGTTGTGAGCTTTGGTCCCCTCAAAGCAAAGAACTATCGTCTAGCATTGAACATGTCTTACGCAAATTCACCCGATCTGTACTCTACAAATGTGGTCTACCGTACCAATCTTACTCTGACAGATTACGATACCTTCAACTAGAACCTCTTGCTTACCGTCGCACAATTCTTGATCTTGCATTTATTTACAAAGTAATTCATAACGATGTTGATATAGGCTACCCCAATTTCCTCTGTCTAGCCCCTCCTCGTGTTAGACGTCCTAACTTATTCCAATTACACAAACATCCCTCTTCTTCCTCTTCCTACCACGCATTCCTCACAAATAGAACTGTCTCTCAATGGAACTCAATACCTCATACCATTGTTATTTCTAGAAATAGTGATCTATTCTCGACTAGAACTAAGCTCTTTATTCCTATCAATTTCCATTCATATGATTGATATCTTTCTAATGCCATTCTATCCACTGTATATTCACACTTTGTCACCCAGTTGTGACATCGTATTTCATGTACCTCTTATTGTTCTACCGCATCTAATTATCTAAATCTCTTTCTTGCATGATAAATGATTGATTGATTGACTTCTAACACAATATATAATGCTAATGGAAATCACTTCAGCTCATCATCAAGACAATCTCTGCGTTCGTTCTCTTCTTCCATCGAAAGTGGGAGATTCTTTTAATTATTTAAATTTAATAAAATACATACGAGATGGCACCGTTGTCGCACGATGATCCTTCTACTGGCCATCGCCGTCCTCACGATGAGCATCCGACTCCTGACGGTAGGGCAATGGACCATTGAGTGGAATAGAGATGGCTTGTTTTGTCGAACGCTTGAGATTCAGAATGGCTAGAAACTGTGGATCTGAAATAAATGGCAATTAATCTATTATTTTATTTTCAAATTATTTTCAGTTGCGTCTGGAGTCGAACACGTGCAGCATCAGGAAGAGATTGCCTGGTGAATAATTTAAATATTTTTCAAATAATTTAAAAACATTTCAGCGGACCAACAAGTGCTCGGACTGGTGTACATCTTTGTGAGTTTCACATCGATCATTGCTGATGAAGATTGAGTCTGTCGAAGAACGAATACGTTTAGAGAAGATTTGATATCCACCATTGACATGAGTTCCACGTACAAAATTTGTCGAATCCTTGGTGAATGATACGGCTATATATAAAATGTTGAATTCTCCTTCTCATCTCTCTTCTCATCAGGTATTCCATCTAACGGTCGAGATGCTCAAAGCGCTCTCTCTTCTCTACGTGGCCGAATTGACTCCCTCCATTCTGCGAATGGGCGCCATCACACTCGTCTCTTTTGTAAATGTACGTTTATTAATTTCATTAATCAGTTGCATAATAATATTATTTCAGTCCCTTTCTCGCGAGCTCACCCACGTCTGGACCAGTGAGGTGATTAATTAAATAAATTTTTATGAAAAAAATAACAAATTAATCGAGGACAAGTATAAGTCGATCCTGATGTGTATCGGAGTCACGATCGTACTTCTCATGATGTTGAGAAGAAAAGTGACCGATTCTCCCGAGATATTCTGCATCTACCTCAATGATCTCGTGCCCAAAGCGTCAGTTGCCCGATATTGTTTCAGATTTTAAAAATGCGGGTTACGGTATCCGCGTTCCATATGATCTCAATAAATATTGAGATTGTATGCGAAAATAAGAGACGAGGACCTGTGTTTCCGACGGCTTAGTCTACTGCTAATGAAATGGAAATTTCAGTCGTATAGAGGAAGATGATGAAGAGGAAGAGGACAATTGTGTCTATGACGAGACAAGATTGGATGTGGGAGCAGAAGATCTCGAGAAGGTTTAGCTCTTTGTTTTTGTTGCTGTTATTAAGAGTGATGATCGGTAATTCGAGACCATATTCGCCACCCCCCGGACACGTCCCCCCGGAATGAGATCCAAGGGCTCATACTCCGTGCATGTGGACCCCATGGCCCGGTGTTGCACATAGTATTACGGAATTGCTTGAATAGGCTTTAGGTAGGGAGAACATTAGTATGAAATTTTGTAAATTCGAAAAAAATATTTTTTGAACGCGAAGACCTTGAGTCAAAATCTCTTTTGCGTTGAATTAGGCATAGCCAATGATGAAAAATAAACCACCCCGATCGATCTCCGCTTCACCGGAAAATCGATTTTTAGCTCTCAATGTTCAGTTTTTCGATCATATTTGTAGTTGAGATATAATTGTGCACCTTTTATTTCTGCTCAAATTGTAGGCAGAGTGATTCTCTACAAAATTGCATATTAGGTAAATCAATCCTTTCTAGTCTAAGATACGATTTTTAGGCGAGAAAATGAAAAATGCTCGATTTGGACAGTTTTCCGGGCATAACTTTTTTCTTTCGCGTTTTCACGAAATCTAACATAGAAATTCGGAATCTGCGCTTGAAAATACACCAGAAACTTCTATAGAGACAATTTTCTGAAACAAAAAAATTTCAACTTTTTCATGACCCCCGGGTCAAGGTCCATTTTTGGAAGAAAATTTGAAATCTCAGAACTATGTGCCTATAGGAATTTCTGACGTATTTTTGCACGTAGAAAACGATTTTGCATACCAGAGCTCATCAAAGTGCGAAAGAAAAAAGTTATGATCGAAAATCCAAAAAGTCCCATTTTTTTGGCCATAACTTTTTTCTTTTGCATTTTAGTGTGCTCTAGTATGAAAAATCGGTTTCTACGAGCAAAAATACGTCAGAAATTCATATAGTTATATAGTTCTGAGATTTCGATTTTTTTACCCTCGATACCGGGGTCATAGTCTTTTACAAACATTTTCGAGCATAACTTTGTTCTTTAATGATCTCATGATCTCTAATGTAGAAATGCGGAAGCTACGCATACAAATACACCAGAATCTCCTATAGAAAAGAAGTTCTGAAACAAAATTTTTTCAACTTTTTCCATTGGCTGCACCTGCTCCTCAAGTCATCTACACTGATACATCGAGCGCTTTCGTAACAGCAGCTCTGATGGGAAAGTCACTTCCTCACTTCAGTAGAGATGTGCTCGAATGGCCGGAATTCTTTGAGTCATTCGTTTCGCTGATCACACACGGAAGAATCACAGGAGCGGACAAGCTAGCACTACTGAAGATGTGCCTATCAGGAGAGGCACAAGAACTAATCGCTGGTCTACCGAAACTGGACAGGAATTATGAACAAGCTATCGTACTCTTGCAACAGTACTTCGATAAAAAAACACCTCCGTGATCATTCTCTATTCACCCGTCTGCGAAAGCTTCAACCATGCGATCGAGACGGGAGAAATCTCCGTGCATTCTACCTGAAGCTCAACGTTATCGTCCATCAGCTTCTCCCCAATGGAGAAATTGATACGCCAGACATGCTCGTGCACTTGATCACTTCAAAGCTTCCCATCGGAATGCAGACGAGAATCATCAAGGAATCGGCACGAAAATCAGATTTCGGAGTCTTCAGCGTACTCGCAATCCTCGCCGATGCCGTTGAAGACGAGAAAATCGAAAATGAAATCATGGCAAACAATCGAACTGAACGACGCCACGAGAACGACCGGCGTGCCGAGAAGACATCGACTTCCAATCAATCCAATCCGAATCGATCAGAGACAACTCGTGATAGAGCACCTCGTTCAAACACCAAACCCAGTCGATTCTTCCCGGCACCGAGAAATTGCCGCCTATGCGATGGACTTCATCGAGAGAATGCTTGTGCCACCTACACCACTCCGGAAGATCGAAGAACAGCGGCATACCAGATGCACCTATGTCTGAACTGCTTGAAGTCACAACATCGAACTGAAGAATGCAAAAATCCGACTAGATGCTACAAATGCAAGGAGATGCCTCACACTTCTATTTGCAAGAAGCCCACTTCAATTCCGTCGAGAGCAGGCAATAATGAATCCCAACCGAGCCGTGCGAAGACTGTTCAGTTCACCGCAAAACCTCAACCAACAAAACAAGTGATCAATCGTCGTCCACAACACCAACAGACGCACTGTGTTTTGTCCGAAGCCATCTTTGATGAGACTACAATGACGCTTCAATCGAGCGCTGTTCCACCCCTCGTCGCCGATCAGAATGCGTCTAGTCAACCACTACTCTGTCTCGAAGCTGTGCTCCATTCTCCCGTTGATGCCGCACGCACAGTCAAGACAACAGTGATATTCGACTCAGCCAGTACATGCTCCTACATCACTTCCGATCTTGCTACTGCTCTCGACCTCCCACTCATCGAATCACAGATAATAGCGACTCAAGTGTTCGGAAAGAAATCGGAGTGACACTCAGAGACGGCACTCAACGGAATCTCGCTACACTTTCTACACCTCTGATCTGCGGAGAAGTGAAGTGGTTGAGAAAAGAGAATGAGTCAATCACACAGACACAGTCCACTCCCAGTCTTCTCATCGGAATGGATATTTTCCTCGAATTCTTCTTCGGAGAAAACTTCTCGATGACTCGATCTGAAGACGGAACACACATTCTGTCCACCCCTCTGGGAGATATCGCAACGAAGAAGCGAGTCAACAATCGGAATCTGTTTTCTACAATCCTCGTCAATCCTTCCGTCGAATCCGTTCCCGATATCGCCAAGCTGACGGATATGGTCAAGAATTTCTTCTCTGTCGAGATGATCGGAGTAACAGATTCACCCGAAATCGACGATGATGACAACAAGGGACTCGCTCACTTCCTTGCCAACATTCGATTCAACGAGAGCGAGCAGCGCTACTATGTAGCTCTACCGTTCCGTGACGAGAATCCGCAACTTCCCACTAATTTCGGCCTCGCTTTCCGTCGTCTTATCACCAATTCCACTGCGTTGGCTCAAAAGCCCGAAAATCTGGCCAAATACAATGCAATCTTCGAGGAACAACTGAAAGAAGGAATACTGGAACGAGTCCCAGACGAGGAACTATTCAAGAAAGATGGAGTCCACTACCTCTCCCACTTCGGAATAGTGAATGAGACGAGCAATACCACCAAACTGCGAGCAGTCCTCGACGGCAGCGCCCATACGAAAGAGAACCAATCACTGAATGATTGTCTCTACCGAGGCCCAGTGATATTGCCTGACTTATTCGGTACTCTACTACGCTCGCGCGTCACTCCCATTCTGATATCTGCTGATATTGCCAAGGCTTTCCTCCAGGTTGGACTACAAGAGAGCTCTCGTGATTATACGAGACTCTTGTGGCTACAAGACCTCACGAAACCGCCATCAATGGAGAATCTGGCAGTCGTCAGATTCCGAAGAGTGCCCTTCGGGCTCTGCTGCTCACCCTTCCTTCCAGCTGGAACGATCCAGCATCACTTGAGCCTGAATCCCAATGAATGGAGTGATTTTATCCGCGAAGTCTACGTCGACAACTACTTTGAACATGCAAGCACGATAGATGAAGGAACAAGACAATTTCATGCTGTTCGAGAATTCTTCACCAAAGCCTCATTCAATCTGAGAGAATTCGTATCCAATAACCAAACTCTCAATCATCTATTCGTCTCACATAATGCAGCGGCATCGGACCTTATCCAAGATTCTCGGAGTTCCCTGGAATACTGAAACTGACACCTACTCATTACCTTCGATCAAGATTCCTCCTGCGGAATGCAAATGGACTAAGGGACTGATACTCAGTCACCTCAACGGATTCTTCGATCCCTTCGGACTGAAAGTTCCAGTCACTCTTCCGCTCAAGATCTTCTTTCAACAGTTGTGGAAGATTGGCTCCGACTGGGACACGCTACTGAATGGCGATTTGCACGATCAATGGAGAGCACTCCTCGCTGGATTTCACACTCCTTCCCTCTATTCATCGATCTCTCGCCTCGCCATCCCTCTCTCAATCGACGGATGCACTCTGGAGCTCCATCTGTTCGTCGATGCATCACAGCACGCGTACGCCGCAGCAGCGTTCATGGTCTGTCGACAGCCCGACGGATTTGGCTCATCATCACTACTCGCCTCGAAGGCTCGAGTTGCACCTGTCAACTGCGTCGTGAACATTCCTAGAATGGAACTTCTAGCCAATCTACTCGGAGCTCTACTCGGAAGCCACATACTTAAAGAGTTGACTACATGCAAGCCAACTGAAGTCACGGTGTGAACCGATTCGATGATTTCACTCTGCTGGATCAAGAACGAGAACAAGAAGGAACTTCCAGTCTTCGTCCGCAATCGAACAACGAAGATCAAAGCTCTTCTGCCAACCGCGAAGTTCCACCACATCGACGGAACTCTCAATCCCGCAGATGTAGCCAGCAGAGGTTGCACTAGCGACGAGCTCGAGGATCATCCACTATGGTGGAAAGGACCAGCATTCCTAACCCAACCGCCTGCGACGTGGAATCCACAACCTCTACTCTCTTCTCCCACACTCAAGGAGACAACTATGGCAGTTGCTGCATTATCAACTGATCCGATTCACGAGTCGATCCCCCCTCTCATCGATGCTTCACGATTCTCCACCTGGACGAAGATGGTGAACACGTTGATTCTGATTCTGATCTTCATCCAACGTCTGAAGAAGGTCCCGGCTTCTCTCTCCCGTGTCTCGCTCCATTGCAGAGCTGAGCAACTCCTCTTCAAGATGAGTCAAACGGAGTATCCGCCCTCACCACATCTCATCAAGCAATTGCGAATGTACCAGTGCACTAGTACATCGCTCTGGAGATGCAGAGGAAGGATAGACAATGCAGAGATTCCAAATGAAGCCAAACATCCAGTCTTTCTCCCCAGAGAAAGCTCAATCACGAGACTCTACATCCTCTACATTCATCATTCAATCAATCACTTCGGAATGCAGCACACATTGACGGAACTAAGGCAGAGAGTATGGATACCGAAAGGACAAGCAACAGTCAAATCATCCATCCGTCATTGCATGCACTGCAAACGAGATCGAGCGAAGCAATTCAAGCTGCAGGAGTACCCAGATCTTCCTTCTATCCGCACAGTTCGACCAGATCATCCCTTCTCTGCAGTGGGACTCGACCTGGCAGGACCCATGCAATACAAAACCGATGAAGGAAAACAATCCAAATGCTGGCTCATCATCATGACCTGCTTGCATATCCTTTCCTCGATCTCATCACAGACATGAGCTTGAAGACTCTCCTCTCAAGGATACGACGATTTGTTGCCTTTTATTGTGATTATTGTGCCAGCAAGGGAATTCAATTCAAATTCCTGACACCACATTCCCCCTGGTCCGGAGGTATTTACGAGAAAATCGTTGGACTCACGAAGACGTCCCTCAAAGCGGTCACCGGTACACGAATCCTTCCTCTCGAAGAGTTCACTACGATTCTGTAGGAGGCCGAAGCGATACTGAACTCCCGCCCGCTCACAGCTATCAATTCTGACCTCGACTTCACTCCTCTTCGCCCATCAGACTTCCTTCGTCCCCATGCATCACTTTCTCTTCCTCGTCTCCAGAACGAAATAGTAGAGGACGACGACTCTGAATGGAGACCCAGACAGACGCTGCGCGATTCTATCGTCGACTCATGGAATCAGTCGATGTCACTTCTCAATCGTTTCTGGATCAGATGGCAGCGAGAATATCTGACAAGTCTTCGAGAAAGATACAAACGAGAACACGACCAAGGACGACTAGTGAACAACGATCCTCCTCAATACGGAGACGTCGTAATTATCGCAGACCCCGGAATAGAAAGAGGTCAATGGAAGTTGGGACGAATCATCCAAGTCAAGAATGACCGATCAGCTATAGTAAAGACGGCTACTGGAACTCTCCATCGCCCTCTTTCTCTACTCTACAAACTGGAAATCGAGGAAACAGATCGATCGATCAATTCAACTAATCAACCGAATCCAATCGAAGATGAAGAAGCGAAAGAACCGAACGATAAAGTACGCCCCCTGAGAAGAAGTGCACGTCTCAATCCTACGCTCATGATGCTCTCTACGCTCGCTCTTCTCTCAACAGTCTGTGCAACAACGGATTCAAGATGTCCCGAGGCGACATCAGCTCATCATCGAATAATCTACGTCACTCCTTGTATGCAACAAGGATTCGGAGTAGCGACTATTCAACTGACCAATACAAACACTCAGCAAGTGTGTTGGCTCAAGATGGAATGTCCGAATGGCCATCTCCGAATGCCCAATTCAACAGAAACCAATTCAAACTACTGTGGACCAATATGCAAATGCCCAGAATGGACGAGAACCTGCAGTTTCTACGACGGCAAGCATCGCGACATTTCGTCCATCAGTCATTTGCCTTCTGAATTGAAAACCTATATCCCATCGCAAGTTTGCTCGTTCAAACAGGAAGGACATTGTGAAGCCAACGGTCTCTTCGGTATTTTCGCCCAAATACAGCTGATGGACGACAATCTGCTCATCGTTCCTGAACTGGACATAACTACTACGGATGTCTACTCCCCCGATGATCATCGCTGCTTTGGAAAGCACGGAGAGGAGTTACATCATTACACACTCTCATCACACAATTCAGTTTCCGGTTCCTCTTCTTTCTGCAGAGTTCATGCATGCTCAACACCAGAGGAAGCTACTGCCTTCTGCTTCTACGGTCAAAAAGTCACATCCTACCTGTTCCTGGATCGAAATATCCCAATTCGAGCATGGGGAACAATTCGGAAGCTCTACTATCCTCATTCCAAGAACACATCAAACTCGGATCAATCCCCAATTGCAATCCAATGTGCCCCTCTCGGCATAGAAGTTCGACCACGAGGAAAAGCGAAAGGCATCTCAGTTCGCGCCTGCGTCGGTATCTACTGCACATTCATACAAGAGCTTCAATCTGAGAACCCCATTCCTTTCCCATGGAGCCTCGTATCAGAAGACCACGAAATCGTTGTACAATCATGGATCGACGGTTCCTCCCATCCTGACGAGAAGATTCATTGCAAAGGTCGACCTACTTGCGAACGTCTACGATGCAAAATGTGTCTGCCCTTCGCATTCACTCCCTCATGCTGGAGTTACCTCGACGCTCTCTTATTCGTTCTCGGTACAATCTTCATCGGATACATCATATCTCGAGCTCTCGATATCTACAAGATAGCTTCCATTTTCTGTAATGGATTTCGCCGTTGCTGTTGCTTCTTCATTCGACGAACACCGATCAATGCAATCAATCCAATGTCATCTTCAAAGACAAACAGAACGAATCCAACTCAATTCTACCAGCCAAGACGAAATCGATGGAAACGAAACCAATTTTCTGCGACACTAATGGTGACCATCGCTGTCCTATCCATTTCAACGATTGGCCATGGTTGCTCGGAAGTTTCCTCGATTAGAGCAGAAGAACATGAGTGCACTCGATCACAAGAAGGGATCCTCCACTGCACTATTTCGAACTCTGCTGTTCTAACTCTCCGTCCGATTGGTCAGACTTCGTGTCTCGTAGTCCGCGATGCAGACGGAGAGATCGGATCTGTCATCGAAATACGAGTTGATCGAATCAGCCACAAGTGTGACAAGCAGTCAATGTATTTCACTCGGTCACATGCATTCACGACACGAAGTCATCATGTTTGCGGAGAAGTATTTCACCCTGGAACCTGCGAAAATATTAAATGCAATTCCGTCGATCCATCCAAACCCCTCCCATTCTTCGAATCCAATACCCCCGGATTCAACTTCTGCGCCTCTTCATGTGGATGCGTCCCTTGTGGAGGATGCGTCAGTTGCTCACCTTCCTGCATCTTCTACCGAATTGCTGTGTCTCCAACAAGTTCAACGATCTACGAAGCATTCAGATGTCTTCAGTGGATCAATCACGTGGAGATTCATATCACAATTGAAACCAATGACAATGAAAGAACCAGCTACACAATGGACCACGGACCAGGACAGACACATCGTTGGAACGACCTCACTGCCACTCTCATTTCAACAAGTGTTGCTCATTCACCAATCCTGAGCTCTCACTTCCTCACCGACGGCACAAGATCCTGCATCATCGAGGACGCTCCTCCTTCTCTCTTCACACCTGGATCAGCTGGCCAACTACAATGTGGAACCAGAAAGGACGCCAATGAATTTCGGTGTCAATTCCTTCCATCAACATGCACCTGTTCTACCAGTTCGACCTCTGCCTCATGTTCTTGCCCCGACGGAGATATGGAACGGTTCTTCAAGAAAGAACACTGAACACTTCCACTCGAGAGACAAGGACTCCAACTAACCTCCACTTCTACCGGAATTGAAGCATTCACAACTGACAATCAAGTGCTCCAGCTCAAAGTCAAGCTCGACAATCTCCTTCTCGATACAATGGTTGATTTCAATGAATGTACAATCTCAACTTCATCTGCAACGGGTTGTTACAATTGCATCGCGGGCAGTCAAATTGAAACCAACTGTATCTCATCTACATCGGACACTTCGACAACCTTCTCGTGTTCCGATACAAACAATGTGACTATCATCGACACCTTCGTCAAGTGCAGCAAGAACGGAGAACGCCAGAAGATTACTTTCTCCGCTAACACGAATTCAATCCAACTCGTCTGCATCTATCGCTGCCCGGGAGAGAAATCGCAAGCGAAAACTACTACAATTACAGGCGAGCTACAGTTCGTTGACGAGGTCGAGAAGCGCCCATCCAACCTGGCCATCGAGACGAGAACCTCTGAGAAGAACCCAGCCAATGGATTTCCCTCGTTCGACTTCAATCTCTTCTCTCTCTTTTCCATCCCCATTACAATCATCATCATTATCATAATCGTAATAACTTTCACCGTACTTTACCCCCGGGTGTGTGCTTACTATCGTAAAAAGAAACGCTAGCTCCAAATTCTCTTCCATTTCTCTTCCAACATGATTCACAAATAATTTCCCACTTCTGTCTAGACAAAAATTCTTATTACTCAGACCTTTCCTCGACAACACATTACTCAGATAGCATCGCCTCTCCTATTTTCCCCGAATTCATTTCCATGCTTTTCCATGCTTGATTCCCGTTGTTTTTATGATACCTTGTTTAATTACCCAAGTTTGAGGATAAAGCGACTTCCACGCTCTCGAACTTGTCTATACAGTGGATGCGAATTCGCGAACTTCGAATGGCCAACCCTAGTCGGCACGAAGCATCGCCACCGCCTCGGCGTTCCTGGATACTACTGATGTCGTTTCGGATTTAGACTCTCCCCATTTTGCACACTCTCTCGTTTCTCTGATCGGCGAGATAGTGTGCAAAATGGAGAGAGCCAAAACCGAATTTACATCCGTATACGGTAGAGTCATGATCGATGTTCCAGATATCTAGTTCTACCCCCCCCCCCCCCACCGCTAACAACGCTTCTGAATCCCGAAAGATAATAGCGGAAAAATGGAATAATATTTTGACCTAATTATCTACGAAATAGAAGCATCCAGACTAGAGAGGATAAATTAAGGGAATTTTCGCCATTTTCATTTCCCTGAGATCAGCTATAGCTACGGGCCACAAAGTGGATAGCCAACTTCGCGGAATCAAGACAAAAATAGGCTCAATGTGACCGTCAGGGTCTCAATATCATTTTTACTTTTGGACGTATGTCGATAACTCTTCTCTAAAGCCCGGGAGAGCGTTAAAAACACGCGCGACTCCCCCAGCCAGTCTCCCCAGGAGAGAGGCGAGACGAGAGAGAAAGGTGCGGAGCCTCCCTCGCGTGTGTCTCTCTCCCTCCCCCCGCTCTCTCGCCACTCTCCCCCCGCGCTCTTACTTAATTCGGGCAGAATTCAGGAAAAATTATTTAAAATCCAATTTTGTGCTTAAAATTCCTCTAAAATACGAATTAACATATTTCGAGATGCGGAACATTGTGCGTTCAAGGGAAGTGCCGAAATGACCCTATTCCCAACCTCGATGTTTGACTAAGTTAGACATGATAGTGCATGCTCCGCATCAGGTCACTGATAGAGGAGAGTGAGAGCATCATGTCAAGCTTTTGAGCGTGTGATTTGGTTGCGTCTGCGAGGTGTGTTCTCTCGATCTCGCTTTTGAGGGGAATGGTGTCGAGGGAAAGTGGGAGGGGCTTGCGGCCCCTAGCTATAGCGCGAAAATGAGATCTGAAACCTAGTGAAGATGTGATTTCAATCGATCATAAATCCATCCTGGAACATTTTTTCTTTTGATCGGGGCTAAATAATTATATCTGTCCGTTTTATTCACAATCCTTTATGAAGGATTGCGTGTTTATCGAAACATAACACACCCTTTATGTAGGGGCCACAAGCCCAGCCCCCGTTCTCTCATTCATTCGTTCATCCATTCTTTATTCAGTCAAAGTGCATTTATGAGAGAGAAATTCGATATTATGGTGGATCCAGAGACGGATGTCCGTCGCCGATGTCGAATCGGCTTTCTTGTGGCAACAAAGGGGGGGGGGGGGGGGGGAAGATCATTGATCATGTTCTCTTTTAGTTCAACAATTAGGCAAAGATACATTCCAGTAGTAATGTCGTTTCGGTTTTCGCTGTCTCCATTCTGCACACTCTATTGTTTGTGAAAGGAACGAGAGAGTGTGCAGAATGGAGAGAGCGAAAACCGAAACGACGCCACAATTAATTCCCCTTTCCCCTTTGGCAGCTCCTTCTCGCTTTAATGGGCGTCGCTTGTGCATTTTTTTTATAATCGGGCGTCTCTTTTCGATCACAACGGAAGCATTGACCACGTCCCCTGTGTTTATTAGATAGCATAGAATCATATTCAGTTATTCATTCATTTCATCCAGAGAGTAGTACCCCTTCTCTCATATCTGTCTGAAACATTCTCGTTATTGTTTTTATCTCTTGGAATATTTATCACTACTATTTCTAGTCTTGTTAATTTATTATATCTTCAAATTAATTACTTTTAGAACCTAATAATATCAAATTCTTCTTCAATTATTTGATTTATTTAATTTCAGTTTGAAAAGATTTTCCGCTCGATTGATTGCTAAAGAAGGCTTTCGATGTCGGATCATGTAAGCATCCTTTTCACGTATAGCCAGATTAGAAAATAAACACTGAAAGTATTCAAAACATGATTACACTTTATTTTCATCAAATTAATTATTTTTAGAACCTAACTGAAGAAAAATTCGACAATACACGAGACAATGTTTTCAAAAGCATCTTCGAACTCTGTTCTAAGTTGATGTTCTTGTAAGATAAACTACTGATTTTTTCGGTGACATATGAACAGTTTATTTCATCATCTGTAGAAATAGGAATTTAAAAGCTTTTAAAATATATTTAATTTTATTCAGGTAAACGAGCTGTTCATCTGTGTGTTCGAACTGGTTCAACTTAAAGATCCTATGATCACTCTGGAAAATATGACAGAGAGTGAGAAAGAGGTGAATTCAATCCATATTGACATGGATAAAATCATAGTTTTTAGATAATTCGTCTTTACCTCGTAAAAGCGATTCAGAATATGAAACATGTGTCGAACTTGCAAATAGATGAGGATTATTCAAGGTAAATTTTAAATTCGTTGAATATTACACTATGTATTATATTTATTCAGAGAAGTAACATCTGGAGTCACCATTTTTCGGACTGAATTGCTTCCCGACTTTCTGAAACTTATCAAGAATAGAGAGATGCACCGCAATCGATTGATTAAAACTCTAATCGAAGTTTTCAACACGGCTGTGGGTCGTGTTTGGATCAATACATATCAAGGAGATGTAAGCGTTTACGTCTGGAAAATAATCACTTGAAAGAATATTCACTCAGATAGCTTACTTATCTGAAAAATATTGAAGTTATTTATCATCCAAATTTCAGTCACTCGATTCTGAAGGAAAGAAGGAGCGCCGACTTCATCTGCTATCCATTGACTGCAGAGACTATGATTCATCCTATGAATTAGATAGCATGCTTGAAGATCCTAAAGATCCCATGCCTCGTTACCCGTACCACCCCCACCCAGAAGGGCATTATTGGTGGAATCCCAATCTAAATGAATGGGATGAGCAAGTCGATCAGCTTGAATCCGAGTACGATCTATTTGACTGAGTTTCTTTCGTCTCCTTGTTGTGCGTTCTCCCGATAAATATTTTTGCCATAATTCTCATTTTTCGAGAACAAATCGAACGTACTCGAATACTCATACATTCTTATTCTCCGTACTTCTTCAGCATATCAACTGTATTTTTCCGTATTTAATACTCATCGTGAAAATCCTCCTGCATGTTACGATCTCGTCATAAGGCTTCAGAAGTACTGATCAGCGGGAATTGTGTCGGGTCTCAACTCTTTCCATTCTGCACACTCTTCGATAAAAAATATGTATTCATTTGTACCCCTTCAGATTCCTTCTTCTGAAGCATTCAGAAATCAAAACTATCAAAAATCATGATTCAGACCTTTTATGATTCAATAGCGCATGATATGTTTTATATAACATTAATCTCATGTAGCTGTCGGTAAATTTCAGAGATAGTTTCGGCGCTCTCCATTCTGCACACTCTGTCGTCAGTCTCGCATACTTTATTGTAAAATACTGTCTCGAAGCTCACATTGAAAACATTTATTGTAGATTCCCTGAGGTCGATATGATCACTTCTAACAAGAAGAAGGAGACCGTTGATGGTCGATTGCACACGGCAAACGATGACGCGTGGAGCGATTATGAGAATAAGGATGTCTTCTTGGAAGATATTTTCAAGTGAGATTGAACAGTGATCTATTCGTCAATTGAATGATCGGAGCTGGTAAATATATTTGAAGAGAATTGCATCACAATATCCATCTGAATTTGACTTAACATTGGGAAATTTTTCCCCGGATTTTTCTAACAGATTAAATTGTTCTGTTCATTGTTCCCTCCACAATGAATTTCGATTATCTACATTTCCCCGCAAGGCGCGATCTCTCCCTTTCTATTCGCACCGCGTTCTCGAACATTCGCATTAGAGATCATTGCTCACGTTCGTTTTTAGTTCAACAATTAGGCAAAGATAATTTCCAGTAGTGATGTCGTTTCGGTTTTCGCTGTCTCCATTCTGCACACTCTCTTGTTTGTGAAAGGAACGATAGAGTGTGCAGAATGGAGAGAGCGAAAATCGAAACGGCATCACTACTTTCCAGAGCGAACAATTCCCCTCTGGCAGCTCCCTCTCGCTTTAATGGGCGTCGCTTGTGTATATTTTCATGATCGGGCGTCCTTTTTCGATCAGAACGGAAGTCTTGACCACGCCCCCCCCCCCCTGTGTTTATTAGACAGAATAGAATCATATTCAGTTATTCAGTCTATCTCTGTCTGAAACATTCTCGTTATTGTTTTTATCTCTTGGAATATTTATCACTATCATTTCTAGTCTCGTTCATTTATTGTTACCTAATAATATCTATTTCATCTCTAATTATTTGATTTATTTAATTTCTTGAAAAGACAAGAAGCTAAATTCCATCGATTGATTCCAGAAGAAGGTTTATGATGTCGAATCCGGTAAGAAGTCTATTTCACGTATTGCCAGAGTATAAAGAACTCATGATTACGCTTAGTTTTCTTCAAATTAATTATTTTTAGAACCCAGCTGAAGAAAGATTCGCCAATACACGAGACAATGTCTTCAAAAGCATTTTCGAACTCTCTAAGAAACTCCGCAAAATATATGTAAGTCGATGTTTTTGTAAGAGAGACTATTGATTTTCTCGGTGACATTTAAATAGTTTGTTTCATCATCTGTAGGAATAGGAATTTTAAAATCCCAAAACTTAATATTAATTTTTCAGGCAAACGAATTGTTCATCTGTGTATTCGAACTGGTTCAACTCAAAGAATACCCTATGATCACTCTGGAAAATATGACTAAGAGTGAGAAACAGGTGAGATGATTCTCTATTGACATAAATCAATATAACAATTTGTAGATCATTCGTCTGTACCTCGTGAAAGCAATCCAGAATTTGAAATTTTTGGCGGACTTGCAAATCGATGAGGAATATTCACGGTAAAATACAAATTATTAGCTTTATTTACATACTATATTTATTCAGAGAAGTCACCTCTGGAATCACCATTTTTCGGACCGAATTACTTCCCGATTTTTTAAAACTTATCAAGAATAGAGAGATGCAACGCAAAAATCTGGTTGATATTCTGATCAAGATTTTCGACAAGGCTAAGAGTCGTGTTTGGGTTAATACATATCAAGGAGATGTGAGTTTTCATTTCGAAATAAATCATTTAAAACAAGTGTCTCTCGTACATCTTTCTTATTCGGAATATTCAGCCTCTTGATTCCGACAACAAGAGAACGCCGGCTTCATTTGCTATCAATTGACTGCAGAGAAGAAGATTTTCCCGAAGAATATGATGACATACTTGAAAATCCCAAGAATCCCATACCTCCCTACCCTCACCGACCCCATCCAGAAGGACATTATTGGTGGAATCCCAATCTCAGTGAATGGAAAAATTAATCGCAAAAGCTTGAATGCGAGTATGACCTTGCTGACTGACTTTGTTTCATGTGCAACAATTGTGCCGTTTTCGTTCAATGATTATAAATTATTATAAATTTGTATTTTTTCATAGATGATAACTTATCGAATATGTTACGATGTAACCAGGAAGTTTCAGAATAATGCTGAATCAGATTGCCTCTTGTATTGGCATGAATCGATAGGAACATGCCGTAATGAATCGTTACAGGCGATTTTTAATTGACTATCTGACCTGAAAGATAGTATGTGAAATTAAAAGAATAAAACCCGATACAGTATCCCTTCACGTCGATTCAGCATTGTGCAAAAATTGCATTAGGCAGTCAAGGGGTTTGCCAAATTTTCTGAAGAGGTTTCCTCATGCGTGAAATCTGCGAGAGGGGAGGAGAGGACTACTTCACGGCGCGGCGCTCTCTACACGAGACGGGATAGAAATTGTGACAAGGAAGGAGACGGAGGGTTGGGAGAGGGGAGAGAGAGGCCTCTCTGTAACCCGTCTCGTTAAGAGTGCGGCGTCGGGCTAAGAGTAAATTGATAACAGTCGCCATAGGTTCCGTGGTGGGGCATTTCCAAATCTGCGGCTCCGGCTCACCCTCTGATGTAGGTCTTGTTCCGACGTGTCTTCACATAAATAGGAGGAAACCAAAAACTAAATACTGGATGAGAATGAGTGGTCACAAGTAACCAAAGGTGTTCACCAATTTGCTATAGACGGTATGGGTTTGAACGAATATCACGCCTTTCATATAAATATTCACTAAAATTGGTAGCTGTAGGACCCACTTCTGAGATGACCCCCACTTTTAAATTTGGGAAATATTGATCAAATATATTTTACTCATAAAGATCTCGTCAATACCATTATTTCATATCTTAATCATTTATTTATTCCATGCTCAGGAACCGAGATACATTATAAAAAACAGCGCCTCAAAGACGACATTCGACGTGACCTCCTAGAGACATCTTTGATCTACCGGTCCTCAGACTCGGGATCAAGGGATACCTCCCCATGGGTCATCGAAAACAGAGAAGAAAGTGAGGGTCATCTCAGAAGTTGATCAGGCAAATATTAGGTGAAATGCGTGATATATGCCCATTTCCCTCTCCACAGAATCTAGAAATCTTTACTATCAAAACCCTGTGCTTGAATATCATACAGTATGCGATACTGATCTTGAAAATTACCTACAAGTTCCAATCTCGTCCGAAGCCTTCAGAATTGTGATGGAATTTCGCTTCGGCTTCAACTCTCTCCATTCTGCACTCAATGTGAGAAAATATGTTCTCTTGTTTCCCATTCATATTCCTTCTTCTCAAGCATGCAGCAAATATACATATATATATCAAAAATTATGATTCAAACGCATGTATGATCCAAACATGAATGAAATGTGTGACATTGTAATTTTCTTCTCTATAGAAAGATGGAGCATGCAGCTTCCACTAAATTTCAGAGACAGTTTCAGCGCTCTCTATTCCGCACACTCTGTCGTCATTGTGACCATCGACCGATTGTGCAGAATATAATTATTCAAACCCTCAATTGCATACCTAATGTAAAATACTGTCTCGATACTCGTATTGAAAACATCATACCGTACTTTCATTGTAAATTCCCTGAGGGAAATGATAAAATCCGACAAGAAGAAAGAGAACGTCGATGCTAGATTGCTCTTCGTTAAACGATGAGGAAGGAGTAACTATCAGAATCAAGAAGGAAATGTTCTCACAAATCTTCTCAGAGGAAATTTCCCAGTGAGTAAAATCTTGATCGGGCAAAAAATCCGTACTTTCCTCTATCACACTTTATTTGCAGCTCACATTTCACTTCATTCTCTAATTGAAAGCTATTAAAAATTTCAGGCAGAAGGTGTGAAAGGCATAGCAATACCAACCCCCGCTTTTCACTAGCGCTCTCTCACTTTCACACACTATCTCGTCCCCTATTCCTAACCGTACTTTCCATCGCTGATCAAAGGAGCGACCGACAAGGGCGGAGCGAGCAGAGGAGTTGCAGTCGTTGGACGAGGAGTGATCAAAGGTGAGTATCTACGATTGGAACCATAGGCTTGGAAAATAGATATTAGGCAACATTTTTATTGATTATCAATTTCCCAAACCCCCCGTTCATCTGAAGAGAATAAATTAACCTTCTTCACTGCTCTGTCAGTATTCTATGACATACGCCTGCGTGGCTCAGTGGTAAATAAAATGTCTCTCCCACCCACGGTTAGAAGTTCAGATCCCATCGTAAGATTTTTTCGCAGTTCGCATCGAAGTAGATAAGTGATTAGCGAAACGCAGATCTACCTAGTAACGTTGTTGGCGTTCGTTAAAGATTCACTATTTTTTAGGGTTGAGCGGACTCCCCAAACAGTCGCTGTACTCAAGGAACACCCAGGTAAGGGGACTGAAGGACACTTTAAATCGCCAATTCTCCTTCTATTACAACAAAAAATCCACAGTAATCTAATATATGTTGCATCAGGTTTACAAGATCGGCGCTGTTCGCCACACGAGTATGAGTGGAAAGCAGTACTTCGCAATAAGGCGCAATGGCAAGAATGAATTCCTCACTGCCAAGCAGCTCCAATCGATGGACACATCGGTTAGTCTAGCTTTACTGATCTTTGATCTTAATCTCAAAACGAAACAGCTATTAAAACTTAATAGATCGACAATCTCGAGGAGGCGATCCGACAGGCCGAGAAAGTACAAGGTGAGAGAAATAGAGAATTCACTATGACTTAGAAGCACAATAAAAATCAGAAAATCTGCTTGCAACAACGAATGAATATCGATAACCATCATCTAAGATTCATTTATATGTATCTCAAAAGAATGTTAAAATGGACAGTTTTATAAAAAAAAAATATTTATTTACAAATAACAATCTAATTTTAGCGAACAAAGAAAAACAAACGTTTTGAAGAACGAAGAAAATTTTCCCGGGCACAAGAGATGCGGGTCCTGAAGTGAGAGGAAATATTACATGTGTATCATTATATAATTAAACCATCATTAAAATAACGATGTAAACTCGACGCAGAAGCTGAGATGTTTTCACAGCCAATTTATCACAATTAATTATTATAACAATTTGATTTGTTTTGATATCAACTCTTGATCTTGGGTCTCTTGGTGGATTTCGGCTGCACACATGTGTGCAGCCAAAATTCACCAAGAGACCCAAGATGGGCATGGTGTCTGACTGGCATGCCGACGCAGGCAGGTTCGACTCCCGCCCGCAGGTGATGACTCCCGCCCGCAGGTGATGTTAATTCACCAAGAGACCCAAGATCAAGAGGTAAAACAACAGTCCTCCGTCTCAACAGAGGACCATGAATACTTGACAACTACAAACAAATGACTCACATAATCACAGTTCGTTCGTCTGTATCCATTGTCTCCTCACCCGCCTCTGAGAATTGTGAATTCCTGGAAAGATCGAATATCAGAAAATGCAGATTTATACAGTAGTCCAGACGCCTTGAGATATTTTTCCAGTGTTCCACCTCCACAACAACAAGACGCGCACGGATGTGCAGGAGTACAAGAAAAACCCAACGAAGGTGCGAATGACTTTTTTTTTAAAACAAAGCAATAATAAGAATGAATTTTCCATAAGTTCAGTGAGATTTAATGATATAACTGCAGATCTATCCTAACTTCTCCAAGCCCCGGTCAGCACTGATCATATCAAACTTCAACTTCCCTGGACGCATTCACAAAAGAGACGGAGCCAAAGAGGAAGCGGTATCGTAACAGTCAAGGTCAAAATTGTTTATTTTTATTTTCAGCGCGACCTCTCCCATCTCCTCCACCAGCTCGGCTACCGTGTGAACCTCCGGGAGGATCTTACTGCTGAGGTGAGATAAGTACAAAGGGGTGCACTAGTGTTCCTAGATCGAATTCAGGCTAGAGTGTGCAAAATGGAGAGGGCACTATTAGATCGGAATTTTCAATTTCAAGAGATCGTGAAGATGGTGATCGCCTTCGCTTCTTCACCCCAAAGTGCCAAAGAGTCCTCATGCTTCATCTACATCTCCACTCACGGATGTCTCGGGAACATCTGCGGAGTGGATAATGAGAAGGTGCGGCTTTAATTTCTTATGTCGCCTTTCGTTTTTTTTTACATACAGTCGCGCGCATAAGTCACCGTACACCTTAAATTTTTTTTGTTGATAACTTTTGACTCACGATAGATTTATGGGTCAACCTCTGACATGTCATAGCATACCCACCGAGTGTTAGGTATATGCCATAGGGGTATCACAGAACTCCCTGGTTGTTGCACGTGCTTGCTAGAAGCTCATTCAAAAGCTCAAAATGATCCTTTCCACAATTCCTGATGACCCCCGAAGTTTGATAACGATAGCTCGAAATTTGACTTCAAGGCGCGAAAAAACCGAATTTTTCACTTTTTCACATGCCCCAACTTTTGGTGTTTCCAGTTATGAGAGTGATTTTCTTTCAAAGGTCTTTCCAAGATACGATGGTAGCATATTCATGGATTATACGATTCCCAACTTTTTAGAATATTTGGATAACTTTCTCGCCCACGGCAACCGACAATCCAAGGTCAATAAATTTTCAAAATCGGCTACTTTTCGACATAGTGAATTTTAACTTTTTTTTTAACGATTTCATTTGCTCTCATATCGAAATTCGGATTCAGCACACAAAGATATACCTGAAGAATTTAGTCAGGAAGTTCTGAGAGATCAAATTTTTCGACTAATGATGGGGGTATCATGGTCATTTTTTGGGTTGAAAATCTTATGACCTCGGATTGTCGGTTGCCGTGGGCGAGAAAGTTATCCAAATATTCTAAAAAGTTGGGAATCGTATAATCCATGGATATGCTACCATCGTATCTTGGAAAGACCTTTGAAAGAAAATCACCCTCATAACTGGAAACACCAAAAGTTGGGCATGTGAAAAAGTGAAAAATTCGGTTTTTTCGTGCCTTGAAGTCAAATTTCGAGCTATCGTTATCAAACTTCGGGAGTCATCAGGAATTGTGGAAAGGATCATTTTGAGCTTTTGAATGAGCTTCTAGCACGTCTATGGACAAAAATTCATTTTTTCGGAACACATCTTTGAGCAATTCTGTAGCCAAAGTGCGATAGAGCAGGAACTTGAAAAACTTTTTATGGGTAGCCCTTCGACTTATCTAAAATATCAGAAAGTTTGGTGTTCTTCACTACGCAACAACCAGGGAGTTCTGTGATATCCCTATGGCATATACCTAACACTCGGTGGGTATGCCATGGCATATCACAGGTTGACCCATAAATCTATCGTGCGTTATCAAAGAAATTTAAAGTGTACGGTGACTTATGCGCGCGACTGTACGTGGGCTGTTTCAATGCGAAAAACGGTAATTTTTACGGACGGGAATACGGGGGAGAATGTACGTTTCGGAAAAAGGCATCTTACAGGTACTCCTACAAGACCTCGTCAATTCCTTCCCCGCCAATACACCACCAACCCTCATGTGCATCCAAGCGTGCCGCAGATTCAGTGAGTAGTGTAGAAAGAAAGAGTGCGACAGGAAGAATGCCCCTTTTGGTAGAGAACAAGAAAGCTAATATCAAAAACTTCATCTAGGAATATTTGTGTTTCAGGATATTTCGCCCGAGGATCCCAAGCTCACTCTGAAGCCAAATATGTTCGTCGGGTATTCATGCTCTCCATATGAGAAATGTGTGAGAATTCCGGGAGAAGGCAGCTACTACGCAAGGGAGCTGATGAAGGTACTGCGACGTTTTAGTATCCTATTCTCCAGCTCGTGTTTTCAGAGCGATCGCGGTTCTAGGAAGTGCACGATGATCGGAGAATACGCATGTTTCCTGCTCGAATCCCCAGAACCTTGCCGACGATAATCTTTTTTTCAGTATTCAGCGTGCGATACGCCAGGAATCGTTCTCCAAAATCGATCCAGAACGAAAGAACGATACTCTTTTGCTAATAATAACTAACAGTTTCAGCAGTTCTCGGAAGCACGACTGGATACACGCGGTCTACTGTATCTCCCCATCGCGCATTCAATTGCACCCGGTGGAAGATTTTTTTAGAAAAAAATATCCACCCATAACTACCCGATGCGCGTAGCATTTAGTTGTCCGTTCTATTCAAAATCGATTCAGTCAAAAGATTTTGCTTCTTCTAGGAAAGTAGAAGATCGGCCAGCACCAATCCCATCTCCGTCATTCACAAAATCGTCGAGGTGAACGTTCTCAAAGCATCCAACAAGGCGAGAAGAAGAGACTTCCTCTTCTTTTCACAGACCAGCATGAACAAGGAATTCTACTTCTTCCCTCCCTCAGATAACTTTTCTATCTAATTAACAAGCAACTAATAATAATGCGCACAGCGTAGTATGTTCACAGGGATTAAATACCCGAGTATTCTAACAAAATGTTCGTTTAATCCATCAAGTTTATAAGAATTATTTATATGTGTCTGTCAATGCATAAAGATTTACATCCGGAATTAGAAATCAACAATAACCCAATAATATACGGAAAACTGGAGAATGCAACGAAAAGGCAGGGGGCGGGGCAACAGTTACGAACAATACCGGAGGAGGCTACGGTAGCATTATCGATCATCGATCAGCTTAGGGGGTGATTCTCTTGGGGTCACGGGGGAAGAGGGAGGCGAGGCGGATGTTGTGCAGACCGAGGAACAGCATCGTCACTCGCTCCAGTCCTGATAATTATCCAGTTATGACTACCGTAATCGAATCGATTTTCAACTACCATATCCTTCTATCGATCGATTCTTCATTGCCTACCGTAACCTCACTCATCCACTCACCGATTCCTCCTCCTGCGTGCGGCGGGCAACCGTACTTGAACGAGTCGATGTACGACTGCAATTGATATTGATGATATACCGTATCCTTGCTCAGTTCAACCGTAATCAATAACCAGTATTATTTCCGGGTTTGTTGACTCTCCATTCTGCACACTCCCTTGCCGGTCAAGGAAACAAGGAAAATTGAATCCCGAAACGTAATCCCTAGGAGTACTACCGTATACTTCTCCTGATCTACCGTAATCCCACCTGAATCTGGTCGAGGACGATTCCGTGGTGCTTGGCGCGCTCGGCGAGGAAAACAGGGTCGTGGATACGCTGGGCGCCCGAGAGGATCTCCTCGCCTAAGAAAATAAACAATTCAATGCTTTTTAATTTGCTCATTTCTGCTCAATCATACACATATATCCCTCTATTGGAACCCACAACCACCAGGTCATTTCATTTCTTGCTGAAAAAAATCACTTTTCGATCATCCCTCCTACCCTACCGTACCTCTCATGAACATATCGTAGCTGTTCGAGTATCTCGCATCGTGCGGGTCGGGCATCGTGTAGAAGGGACGGACGGCCAGAGGGAACTAAAAAGATTGTAAAAAAAACATTCATCGATTCCCACGACTCTCAGTTTACTGTAATTCCCTCCCAGTACAAACTCCACTCAATAAACAAATGCGCCCATCAATCTTATCATCCATAGCCCCACCCTTAAATAAAATCACTCCTCGATACTTCCCATCTACCGTACCTTGTCGAGAATGTAGAAGTCGGTGTCGTACTTTGCCTTGACCAGTCTTCCCAACTGCTTCTCAACGGGCGTCGACAGATCGTCCTCGTCTCCGATCTCCACGCCGTCCGCACGCAGCATCGCCACCGCCTCAGCGTACCTGGATACAGTAGTGAGGAGAGGTTACGGTAGGTGGGAGGTTTATGTATGGAGGGATACGGTAGTGAGGAAAGGTTACTGTATCGGGGGTATGGTATGGAGGGGGTTACTGTATCGGGGGGTACGGTAGGGGTGGGAAGGTACTGTATCAGGGGGAAGGTAGGTCAGTGGCCTATGGAGGAACGCGAATAGGATAATAGAGCTGTGTTCGTAACGTTTTAGTGTTGTTGTGCCATGCTGCTCATTGGGCTCTTGACCAGTGCTCAATATCTCATTAGTTCCAACATTCACCTATCGCCTACGTACTCTCACTGACACATAGTGACTTTTTCTTCATTTCCTCCGGGTGGAAAACGGCTTCACCGCCCCTTACCCTTCCCTCTCAACTCACTTGAGCACGAGTGCTGGTTCGCAGAACTTGAATGGCTCGGCCGGGTACTGTGCGCCCACAGCCGCGATCTCGTGCTCGTACTCCTTCTAAAAAAAATAAACTTATTAACTTAATAAAATATTTATTTTAGAAACTGGGCGGAGCCTAATCGCTTTCCCTTTCTGTCACAATTTTCGACTCGCAAATACACCGCTGATTCATCACACAAGCTATTGTAATTGTGCGACCTATGGTCGATCGATACTCTCCTACCACAATCCTCGGCCACCCTCCTCTCTACCATACCTGCAGTCCCTTGAAGATGCCGATGAGCACCTCGCCGATCGTCTTCATCACCTGCGAGGAAGATTGATTCTAACAAAAGGAATTCCTGTTAAATCATTCTACCCTAGCAACACGATGTCATATAGAATCACTGAAACCAGCAATTGCCTGCTGGCGGCATTGACTTTTCGGTTTTCATTCACAGAAAAAAAGATAACCACCACCCATTTGCTATGTCTGTCCTAGGGATGCCCTTTCCAAAATTTGCGACTCTCCAATCTGCACACTTTTGACGGTCAGATGAACGACAAAGTGTGCCGAATAGAGCTAAGCACGACATCGCTACCGTATCCTACCGTACCTCGTGGTAATGGAACTTGAAGGCCATCTCGATATCCAGGCCCATAAACTCGGTCATGTGACGGTGCGTGTTCGAGTCCTCGGCACGGAACACGGAACCGATCGTGTACACCTGCCATCAAGCAATTAATAATTAAATTAAAAATTAATACAATTAAAGTGAGAGTCATTAGAGAAATAGAGAACGCTAAATCATGAAGGGCAGCTGAAGAACTAAGGAAATATAAAACATCGATTTTATAAAGATTCCTGGCCAATTGAGGAAGCGATAAATTATGATAATTCAAGGTACTCTATTATTCCCGAAAAAAAAAGAGATCATGATTAAGAGAGCAGCTCGGTTATTTTGGACCACCTCCCGGAACCGTTCCTCTAGCAATGGGAATCCCCAATCCATACTCGGGTGGTAGGTGGGCCTTGGTCCCGTAATAGACACCATACCACTTATTTGTCATTGGTGCCTCGGGACAGGGAGAAACACGATTTTGAAGTAAAAATGGTCGAAAAATCATAATTTTTCAACCAAGCAAAATCGATCCAATTTCTCTTTTGCGTTAACTTGGGGATGCCCTGAGGCTCTGAAATATCTGTTCTGATCGATTATTGGTCATTGAGATGATGCCTTTTTTTTACTTCAAATTTTTATTTTTTCGAGCAAGTTGCCGATTTTTGCCAAAACTCAGAGGCTCCACTATATACATTTTGTAGCCCGTGCATTTCTGTAACGGATCTACTTAAAATCGAGTCGATTGATAAATGAACTTTTCTAAACCTTTCGTTCAAAACCAAAAAATGCTCGATTTTGGCCTTTTTTTGAACATAACTTTTTTAGTCCGTGGTTTCATGAGCTCTAATACCGAAATTCTAATTCTACACGCAAAACTAAAAATTTGAAGTCAAAAAAGGCCTAATCTCAATGACCAATAATCGATCAGAACAGATATGTCAGAGCCTCAGGGCATCCCCAAGTTCACGCAAAAGAGAAATTGGATCGATTTTGATTTGTTGAAAAATTATGATTTTTCGACCATTTTTACTTCAAAATCGTGTTTCTCCCTGTGCCGAGGCACCAATGACAAATAAGTGGTATGCTGTGTATTACGGGACCAAGGCCCACCTACCACCCGAGTATGGATTGGGGATTCTCATTGCTAGAGAAACGGTTCCGGGCAGGGGCCGATATGCTCCCGAATAACGGAGCCGGTCTCTTAAAACACGTTATTTGGATTTGCGCAGTTTGAATGGCACAACTCCTTCAAAATGGTCACTGGAAGCTCATATTTGGGAGTTGAACCATCATAGAAGAAAAAAACTTTTTTCGAGAAAATTTTTCAGTTTTGACCTACTTTATCGATTTTTTCAAACTTGAGATATCGGTGCCATGTTACATATCATTCGAAACAGCGTCAAAAATTATGAATAAAAAGATTTCATCCACACAGCACTTCTCATATCGGAAAAAAGTCGAGAAATGTGAACTTTTTGACCATTTTTTCATTAAATGGATATGGCTCCTTATCTCAAGTTCATTTGTTATTCCCAAATTTTGCATAAAACATGCGAAATTCATCGTAGATTCCGACTATCGTATTGATGAGACGATCTGAGTATGCCGAAGAGCTGTTTTGACTGTCTGAACGCGACTAATCCGAGGGATTTCAACAGTTTCTCAGTCACAACTTCACCAAAACGCAAAAGAAAAAAGTTATGTTGAAAAAAATCCAACTTTTCGGTTTTTCGCATATAACGTTTTTCGTTTGCGTTTTGGTGAGCTCTAGTATGGAAAATCGTTTTCTACGAGCGAAAACACACCAGAAAATCCTATATTCAGATAGTTCTGAGATTTCGACATTTTGACCCAAAAATCACCATGAACTCGGGGTCATGATAAAGTTGAATAAATTTTGTCCCGGAAAAATCTGACTATAGGTGTTTCTGGCGTATTTTTGCGCGTAGAGTTCGAATTTCGATACTAGAGCTCATGAGAAAAAGAAATAAAAAAAGTTGTGACTGAGAAACTGTTGAAATCCCTCGGATTGGTCGTGTTCAGACAGTCAAAACAGCTCTTCGGCATACTCAAATCGTCTCATCAATACGATAGTCGGAATCTACGTTGAATTTCGCATGTTTGATGCAAAATTTGAGAATAATAAATGAACTTGAGATAGGGAGCCATATCCATTTAATGAAAAAATGGTCAAAAAGTTCACATTTCTCAACTTTTCTCAGATATGAGAAGTGCTGTGTGGATGAAATCTTAGATTTACAAATAATTTTCAACGCTCTTTCGAATGATATGTTACATGGCACAGATATCTCAAGTTTGAAAAAATCGATAAAGTAGGTCAAAACTGAAAAATTTTCTCGAAAAAAGTTTTTTTCTTCTGTGATGGTTCGACTCCCCAAATATGAGCTTCCAGTGACCATTTTGAAGGAGTTGTGCCGTTTTGTCCCCATTTCCCTGCACAATTGCAAATAACGCGTTTTAAGCCGCAAGTGAGCTCAACAAATTTCCCATGCATTAGCGTCAGAGAATCACCTAGTTCTCAACTATTTATTAAAATTTAAAAAATATTGGCAAACAGAAATATTTTCCCACTAACCTTGTCAAAATCGCCGGCGATTGCCATCTGCTTGTACAGCTGAGGGGACTGCGCGAGGAAGGCAGAAGTCTTGAAGTACGAGACCTGAAACGAGGAATAAGGGGGTTAGGATTACGGTAGATATCTGTCTGGTGATTGTAGATTGTTTCGTATTCGTCAATCGCCGATCACAACAGAGTGTATGCCAATCACTAAAGCAATCCAGTGCAACACGAAAGTTGCTGGGCTCCATATTCTGATGCCACAACGATAATGGTATGTCACAATGACATCATCAATATTCCTGGTTCTACCGTGCCTCCAGACTAGTCTAGTTATTTTTCGTCACGATTCTGAATCTAAACTCAGCACACTCGACCAATGAAGGAGTGTGCAGAATGGAGAGATAAATTTTCTCTCTCCATTCTGCACACTCCTATATTTGCGACTACTCCGCACCTGGAAGACATTGGCTCCTCCCTCCGACGCTGCCGAGATGATCTTCGGCGTGTGGATCTCAGTGAAGCCGCGCGAGGAAACTATAAAAATATTCTTATTATATTAACACCATCATTTTAATTATAAATTTTTTTCGCAGTAACGCCAAGTAATCGACGCACCTCATACTATTTTTTTAGAAAGCCACTAACGTCACATCAGAAACAACGACCATGTCCCAATTATATCTATAGCAAAAACACTAAAGCCCCCTGTCACAATAGCTGCAGTAAGATATTTCCACTTGCATCTGTTCTGTACATCAAGTTGACAATAAATCTCCAAACTTCACGTACGCCAGAAACACAAATGAAGCTGTAAACGCTTTCAAATTTCAAGTGACAATTCGCTATTCATCCACCAATAATTCAGCAAAAAAAAAATGGACAAAGACACGTTCCTAATCTTCCCATTGTAAGTAATTTTTTTTAAATAATAATAATTTAGATTTAATTAATTAAAAACTCACGCGAGTCGCGGAAGAATCGGCAGACGCCCGCCTGGATGGCGAAGATGGCCTGGGCCGTGGGGGTGCGGAGATCGAGCACTCTGGAAGGAAGGGTAAGGTACTGTAGATTACCGTAATCAGTAGATTGTAAGGATACTGTAGCTTGATAACCAGAATATCGCATCGGAACAAGTTCTGTCTCCTTCATCGATATCTGGTAACAATTCTAATACTCATAGTCAAATAATATCACTGCCTAACTAGATTCGCGTCTCTGAACGAACACTAAAGTAGATCAATTAGGTTTATCGGTTCTCCGCTCTCTCCATTCGGCATTCTCACTCGCCTGCCTGATCTGCGGGATAGTGTGCAAAATGAAGAGAGAGGAAAACCAAAATCGCATCTCCAGTAGTGATAACAAATCGGCATTATATTCTTCTCAATTCGCACACTCTTTGTTCTGACTGAGCATCAAGACAGTGTGCAAAATGGAGAGAGCAAAATTCGAACCTGTTATCGAGTCTCGTGTCGAGGTTGACGCCCGACAGCCCCGACGCGTCGTGCTCGCCGCGCGAGGCGTCCTCGATCTATAATCCATCAGTTATCGATCGATATTCGATACAGTAGACCAGAAACTACGGTATTGATCGATAATCGATCGTTCTACCGTATCCACAGACTACCGTACCTGCAGAGGGAGACGGGGCTCGGCTGACGAGACCACGAACACCTGAGAAACTTTTTTGTTGTTGAAAATTGTTTGATATCGCATCAACAACTAAACCCTATCGCTCAAGAAAACAGTCCCTTGACAACAACGCGCATCTCAAACCCGCCAGCTAGCAACCCCCCACCTTTAACTCCGCCCCTCTCACCTGAATAGCGTGCAGCTCCGCGTCCTTCTGTGTGCACGACGCGACTCCCTCGCCCTCCACCTTCTTCACCAGACCCTGCACGTCCACGATCGACTCCTGCAAATAAGTTAATATTTTCCATAGTTAGTTTCAAATACATCGGTACCTTGCTTCCCATTCAACGTAAATATCAACAGTGAAACACTAATCTTTCTTGCGATGAGAAAGAAAACATATGTAAGTGAACAGACCGATATAAACTTTTTTTTCTAAACATACAGAAACATCACGGTTATTGTTAGAGCTTAACGTGAGGACTACTGATAATGACAAGATAAAAACGAATCGACGCCTTGCCACTCGTTCTCTGTATGAATCAGCGGTGAAACTCGATCATGGCTGTTGTAATTTCCCAGCATGGAAAATAGGGATCACCAAACTTAGCAAGGGATGATTTGAGTTTCACCGAGGGATAATTCGATACCGGTAATTCGAGAAACTGATTAGTTTCAAATTCTTTTTTTTTTATAAATACGCTCTTCCACTCTTCTTTGTCTCACCTTGGGGATGTTAGCGACGAACTTGAGCATCTCCTTCGACAGCTTCTCGCTCACGAAGAGCATCAACTGAATGGGAATGATTGCAGATGAATTAGTGATGGCGAATCGGAACCTCGCTCTCCTCATTCCACGTGTTCTATCGTTTCTCTGACCTACGAGAGAGCGCCCGTATAGAGGAGAGCGGGTTCCGGTTTGACATCACTAATAGAGATGATGACATCGCTAAAGTGCCGACTCCGTTCTAGATGAGACTCTATTCACTATCTTCCTTCGTTGCCAAGACTCACGATGAGGGGAATGAGTTATTCATAACCTGGTTTATGGCACAGCGAAGGATACTGTAGCATTGATCAGGGGTGTTACCGTACCTGTGCGGTATGCACACGCTGTCTCAGCACGATGAAGGCCGTCTTGCCCTTGGAGCGAGTCGCGTGGATTCGACCCCGCACCCACACCTGCAACGAGAACCGAGATGAATATTACTGGTTTCACCACCTGCCAATCTCACGTTTCACACGATGGTCAAACGTTTGATTTCAAGGATTCCATTGGTATATCATTCTCTTTGAAGAGAAAAATTACATTCAAATTCGGACGCGTTTAACTCGTCGATTTTTCGAGTCACTACATTTATCTAAATGTGATGAAAACACAACAGGCCGAGGGGAAAACCCGGTTCTCGAAATCCGTTAAATAGCCAGCTCACCTCCTGTCCATCGAGACTCGCGTTGATGTCGGCCAGATTCGTGAACTGGATCTCCCTCGGCTCGGTCGACTGGATCATCCCGTAGCTGCCGTACATACCTGCAATAATATAAGATTAAAGATCAATCTTAAAATATCGGACAAACAAAATTAATAAGAGGGATAAGGGTTGAATGAGATGTCGATGCCATCATAACTATTTTACGTTTATAATGTTGGGCGAACCCCTTGGCGGAGAATAAATAGAGTATCACTCGTAGTACATAGGGGGTAAATTTGCAGTGGACTGTGGAAAAAGAAAGGCCCATATGATACATTTAATAGCACATTCAAATTGCGATATTAGGAAGTGCTTTGAGCGAGAAATAAGAGGGATGAGCATACTACACTGATGCAACTGAAACCCCGCGTCACTCTGCTCCCTACCAGTCAAAACAATTATTTGAAACGGGGATGGAATACAGATGAAGGATAAGGGAAAGGACTAGTGTTGCCGCACCGAATAGTACTCTCGCCATTCTGCACACCCCCTCATCAATCAATGAAATGAGATAGTGTGCAGGATAGAGAGAGAGCACAATTGGATCCGGATCCGACAAGAGATGACGCCCACTAGAATATAATGGCTTCGGATCTAAAAACAGAGATGTAAAAAAATAACAATAAAACAGCCTGCATACCCTCTGGGGTAAAAACTTCTAGTTCGGCGTGTTTATTCTACTTGTTGCGTCAGAATTATCGCGCAGGACGTGTTGCGGTCAGTTATAAAAAGGTGGCATAGTCAAGAAAGAAGGAAGGGGAATAGAGAGAAGGAATGGCTTTAAAGATCGCCCCTTACCGCCACTAAAATAGCTCAAAACTAGGAGAAATAAGGGACGAGAAAACGCTTTTTAATATATGGATTCAGAGGAAGAGAGGCAATGAAGCTGTGCTCACAAATATTTCCCCGAGCAAGTTCTAGAGAACAAATAACAACATCGGCAGGTTGGATGGCACAACACTGATGTAACTGGCCAAATAAGACTGACGCAATATCATTTAGCCGGTGAACTATCACTCAAATGAAAAACACCCGTTATTTTCAAGTTTCATTGCGCAACATTTTAAGCATGGTGAATGATAAGCACTCTAGTGATCTCAGCCATCGGAATGGACTACTAACCGGCGGAAACATCCTCTCCTTCGTCCTGTTCACCCGCATTGTCACCCGTGGCCTCGCCCTTGGTCGCTTGCTGAAATTAAATAAATAGAAATAATATTATAATAACAAAATCGATGAGGAAAGCGCCCAAATCAGGCGATAAAAGGTAGTGAAAGCAACTGACGGCGGCCGCCTTGGCTTCGTTCTTCTTAGCGGCCTTGGCGAGCTTGTTCAGCTCCTTCTTAGACAGCTTCTTCTCGCCCTCGACGGCGAGCTCAGCCATTCCGGTCGTCGCGGCCTCAGACATCTTAATTAATTAATTAATATTAACAATAGGAGGCCTAAACAAGCGAGACAATCAGGCCAAGAAATGCGATGTTGGAATGAGAGGGAGTGGCTAAGATCCACGTGCACAGAGTAAGACTGATGCAACTGGCTAGTGGGCAGGCGTGATTCAGCGCGCAGAGGGCAAGCAAGCGAGAGAAAAGAGAAAATTCCGAGAAAATGAGGAAATTAGAGAGCCGGAGACTGACCGTAGAATGGTGTAGGAAAATAAGCCAAGACACGGTTGCACGCACGTTTTGAGAATTGAAGACTGACTTTTTTCAGATTTGAAAGTCTCGTCGCGCGGCCGCTTTTCAATTGATTTGTGCCCGTTTCACTTACGCCTCATTGTCGCTTTTGGTTCTATGCTCGCTCTCTCATAAAGCTCTGTGGAATTAATTAAAATTCCAGCCTTCCAAACTCTCTCGACCCAGTTTTGAAATGTTTGTTTACATTCCGTCTCGTGCGCGTGAGCAATTATCCCTCCTCTTTCGCGGTTTTTTTGGGCACTAAACTCTGCCACTCTCTTCTCGTATAGAGCAACTGAAAGTTGGCAAGGAGCCAGCCATTGTCTCAAACTATACTCTTGCCTTTTGCTCTAGTTGATCTACCATCTCTTTGATCTACCTTATGCACAACGCCTTATTCGCATATTAAAAGCTGCTTGAGTAACATGTTCTAGTGCCAATAGGTTTGCCCGTTTACCCCACCCTAATCACCATCATGTATCTTTCTTTCTATCTTGTATAAGTAATGAACCGCATTTCATTATCGCCAGTTTGGTTCAATCACCAGCGCTCGAGCCAAATATCCATTATTCAGGCATGATCAATGTTTCCGAATCTGTCTGAATCGTGATGACACATCGTCGCGAACGCAACGGGCGTCGTAAGAGCGACCCCGGCACGCTCAGCTACCGACCCGTATCGGAGAAAACGTGAGAATTTGATGTTATCATTGTTTAGTTGAGCTTGAAACACAAATGGTCGTTCATTTTGAATGTATTCTGCACAACCCTAAGATTTAGAAGTGATAGTCATAGACAGTTTCTATGAAACTCTGCAAGTAGCTCTCTCTATTTTGCACACTAATTAAAAAATAATTTCAATTTCTCAGTGTTCTCGCTTGCGAACTGCCCTGGGGTGCACCGAAGTTCGTTCCACTCGCCCTACTCGACTATGATCTACCCCCTGGTATTTTTGATTTTACTATTCATACTATATATTTTATAAATGCAGGAATTTACGCGGCTCAATCCGTTCTCGTCGATCTATTCGCCGTGTTTGACAGGAAGTTAAATGCCGTTATCGAAGAGGAACCTGTGAGATTTACATTCATTGAGCTTCTTATCAAGCCAAAAATCGGCAGATATATGTCAAGTCTTCTCATTCAGAAGCGTATTCGATGATTCGATTTATTTTTTAGGGGCTTGTAGATAAATTTCTCCGATTCTTCCTCTTAGTCCTCAATTCTCTAAATATATATTATCATTACAGTGTCCTTTGTTGCAGGAGAAACTCATGAACAAGACCCTGCAGCGTGGCGAAGATCCCTACATGGACAACCTGATCAATACGTTGGATGGTACGGTATCCATCGATTACGGTAATTATCGAATTCTGTCCAGATCTCTCTGAACTCTGCTTGCCCTCGGTTCTCAAGGCTGTGATCTCGTGGTACGAACGGAAGGAGAAGGAAATCCTCGAGAAGATCAATCCAGCGTGAGATACCATAGTCCGATATTGATTCAAAGTTATCGTAATCATTAGATTATACACATTGAGAGGATAAGTTATTGCTGGAACACACGGTGTCACTTTTGGCTTGCCTATGCTATTTGTGAGCTACACGCTTTGGAGTGATTGGCGAGAAATAAATCACTCATTTTAATCCCCATCTTATTTTTCGCGTTTTCATATCTATAATGTAGCATCTTTCACTGCCAAAGCGACTAATAATTGGCGAGAGTTCGTGAAATATACGGTACTTTTTCTACCGTAATCCCAATGTCGCTGCAGGAACGAGAATCGATTCCGTCTGCAGAAGAAGTTGATGGCTGCCAATTATCTTGCTAGTCTGGTCTTCATCGAAGTTCTGCCGCAGGTATCGATTTTTGAGGGTTTTTGTAGACTAGAGATACTTCTTATTTAGCCTATCTCCATTTAGCACACTCTCGACTGTTAGGCAAGTGACGGAGTGTGCAGAATGGAGAGTGTGCTGGAAACCAAAAAGGCATTATCACTGTAGATCCAGAAGAAATGCCTATCACCAGAGCATATAAAATGTATTAGTTTTCGTAAAACTGAATAGCTAATACAACATTGTCGATATATTTGGCATTTGTTTCTTTGATATTACCTTGCAAGAAAAACTAATCCGGAATTTATTCATATGAAGTTACTGTATTAATATTTGACAACTGTAGTAAACTTGATTCCAGGCCGAATTCCACTTATCCGTCTGTGAGAATCAGATAAACTACATCCTCAATCTCTGCTTCAAATACGTCTCCTACAAGGATCCGTATGTTAATTCTATTTATTAATTATAAAAATAGAAGCTTCGCTTCGTGATACAAATGTCACCCATTAGAATTGTGTTTCCGTTAGTTCTAACTAGCTTTTGAGTTCATTCAAGCGCAATTATTTGCGAACTAGTTTGGCTAAAATGAACTTCTATTGAAAACGAGCTTCTTTCGATTCATAGTTGCAATCGATAAGGTAATCAATTACAGTGTCACTTACGGAGTCAATCACACCAACTCGCTCGTCGTAGCAGAGATCAATGCAGAGGTGAGTTGGATACAGTAATCCGATTATACAGTAGTCTCACTGCTGGATACCGTAATCGGGAGATATAGGGGTGTCCCGAAAGTTCTTTTAAAATCTCGAAGAAAATTATTTTCTCAATTGTGGTAGGACCAATCAGGCATAGCTAAACTGTATCGATTACAGCTACTAGTGATCTTCAATTTCGGCACTTGAGGCTGATTGAAAAGTGGACCGTTCGATAACTACGGCTTTGAGAAAATCAGTCAGAAAAATTACCACATGGAAGATTTCACTTAAAAAATAATTACTAGGTTTCATTAAGAGGAAAAAATCCCGTGATTACATCTAACAAGGTGTGTACTGTAAAGGGTCAATTTGAGAGCTATACCATAATTCTCAAATTTATTGCATCATCATAATGCAACTATCCAATTCCCACATTTTTTAAAAATATTTTTGTTTGATTTTGATATCCGCAATGGGCGCAAACGATTGGAAATATTGTAAAACAAATAATTTTTGCATTTGGAGCGAAATTGATAACTCGAAAATTTTACAAAAAAATAAACTGTGAAAAAGCGTTCAAATCGACCCTCGAAATTAGCATTTTTTTCAACAAAAAAAGCTTTACTTCAAACGTCAAGCGAGATCAAAATAATTTGAAACGTGCAAATAAAAGCATCGTCCTTCCTACTACTGTGGTGTGTGTTCGGGCTTCGATGGATCATCATTCACTGAGATAAAATACATGTAGTGTTCGGTTCCAAACTCAGCATTTTATTTTTTTTTACAGTCGTGTAACTGAACATTATCAGAAAATTGAGGTCGCATAAATTAGTACTGGGACACACTCACTCGACAGTAATGAGAGATGGGACTTATGTCTTATCGGTATCTTAAAATAAATAAAAGAAAAAAATTAAAAGAACTTTCGGGACACCCCTATACAGTAACTCAAGGATACCATATTCTTAGTGATAAATGAAATAATGGCAGGTCCTCGGTGTTCTCTCGCTCAACTACGACTCCCACATCCACAGAGCCTTCTTCGCTCAACTGAATGATCTGAAGAAGGTTGGAGAGATCAAAGATGAAACTACATAGATTAAACACCATTTTTCAGGACTCAAGCTCGACAGCCTCGACCAACAACATTATAGCCCTGCTGATGAGCATGAAGCATCTCAAGATCAAGGTTACTGTAGTTTGATACTTGAGGGTTACTGTAGACTGATATTATTGGAATATTGTAGATTGATCGTAATCGATATTTGGAGGAGTATGTAATCTGCTCATGCTTCGAGAAACTCCGTAGCCTGATTTATCACTAGCTTTGGATCGAATATTTCTTTCTCCACTCTGCACGCTTCTTTGATAAAAGATACCATAAAGTTACAATATATTAAGATTTTTTTCCGTCCCAGCACCATTACGTATGACAACAATTCTATGTTTGGAGTGTAGCGTACATGTATTTTTTATAGATTGAAAATTTCCGATGATTACAGTAATATCGATTATTCCAGACGAACCAAGTGACTGATTTCGAGACGGGAATCTGCTTCCTCGATGAGCTGGCTACTTATTTCCTTGAGGTATTGCTTGATATAAGTGTTTTTTTTATAATTTCGAAGATTCCGAAAGATCAATTTATAACAATATGTTCAGATGCTGTATTATAATTCATTAGAGAAGGGATTGGAACTATTGTTTATTCTAGTGAATGCCTTGAAGCTATTGTTTATTCCTTAATCCATCATCGATTCTAGGAATGTTGTAACACTAAGCTCACGGGTGCGATTTGAAACAGAAATAAATTAGAAGGTTATTGATATTATGCTTTTCTCAGGTCAAGGAGAAGGACATTAAGACTGCAGCTGCTGGACTGATGGTCGAGATTCTCCTGCCAGTCGCATCGGTGGGTTACGGTAGATTGGGGGATACGGTATCTGAATACTTTTATTGATTACAGTAGATCATAACGAATAATGTTTTATGGAAATGTTATTTTTTTTATTTCAGCAAATCAAGCGTGAGACAAACATCCCGGCACTGATATCATTCGTGTCCAAGTTGTATGGAGCAGTGAACGATATGACGAGCAAGAAACAACACAAATTGGTGAGAAAATTGTGTGAATATTTCGAAACAAAACCTTGCTTCCATTGTATGAGTCGTGTAAACTTAGTCTTATAGGCGGAACGTGAAACATGGAATGATCACTTATTTATGAGAGATTAATTTTCTTTAAATCTCAATCACAGATGAAATAGTGATTTCACTTTCATGGCCGAGTGGTCTATGGCGCTCGTCAATTTCGATGACAAGGTAGGTGGGAGGGTGCGTGGTTCGAATCCCGCCCTGTGCAAACATTTTTGCCAAGCGTTGAGGAGTTTGGCATGAAATAACATAGGGCCTTGCTGATACCTCGAAGCTTGGCAAAAAGGTTTGCACAGGGCGGGATTCGAACCACGCTCCTCCCACCTACCTTGTCATCAAAATTGACGAGCGCCATAGACCACTCGGCCATGGCTCCCGACGTTATTTTAGCACCCCTATTTCATCTGTGATCTCAATATTCAGGCAGCCTTCCCACTCCTCACTTGCCTTCTCTGCGTCTCACAGCGATCATTCTTCCTTACGGTAAGAACAAAATATCGATTAGACGGTTACTGTATCGATCGATCGATTTCAGAACTGGGTCTCGTTCCTCCAATCGACACTCGCCAATCTGAAAAATCGTGATACGCGCATCTCCCGAGTCGCACTCGAGTCACTCTATCGATTGCTGTGGTGAGGAAAATTGATTGGTTAAGGTGGTATACCGTATCCCTTTTCTACCATCTTATGATCACTAGCGAAGTTGCCTCAGTGTTCAGCTCTCTCCATTGTGCACACTATTTCGTCTGTCTGATCGGCGGAAAGTGTGCAGAATGGAGAGAGAGAGAACCCAAAAGGAAATGATACCGCGAGCACTATCGATGTTAATAGTATTTTACGAAGTAACACAAACATGCTTACTGTAGATGAAACAGACTACAGTAACCTCGATTCAGGGTGTACATGATCCGGATCGGTGGCGACGGCAATACGTCGACCAGGAGCAGACTGGAGAGCATCTGCAACTCGCTCTTTCCCAAGGGTACGGTATGGGAATCAAGAACGATCGAGAACTGTTTTTATTCTTCAAAATTGGTTGAGATATGAGCTAATAAATCAATAATACCGTAATCCATGTCAGGCAATCGTGCCGTGACTCCGCGAGACGCGCCCATCAATATCTTCGTCAAGATAATTCACTTCATCGCTCAACAGAAGCTCGATTTCGCGTTCAGAGTCAGTTTTATTATTGTAATCGATCGAAAAATGCCATGTAACGAGAAAAGACACCCGAAATAAGAATACGTAGTGAATCACGACTGATCCTCTGATCACCATAAGCAATTAAATAAAGTTTTATTTTTATTTTTAGGAGATAATCTTCGAATTACTGGGCGTGAACAGACAGCAGAGATCGTTGTACCCGGAGAGAATGAACATCGGGATACGGTATGTAGTTCCATGGTTACTATAGAAGCATATTTCATTGGCGGCAACAATTATCACGGAATGTTGTTTAAAAAAATAATACTCATAGGAATCTGATGTGAGTACTTCGGTGCTTTATTTTCTATAAACTTCCGTTGACAGAGAATTTACGTTATTATCAACAATTTAAGATTGCTGATTATTTTGTGATATCAATGGATCCTGAAACACACGGGGAATCTTTATTATTTGGGATTATGTTTAGTGTTTCGACGACGGAAGCCAGAACCATTATCAATTTCCGATAAACGCCGCTGTTATAAGTCCTCGTGGGAACTTGAAGCATGCGGGAGAATTTTTTTTTTTAAATCTCATTTTTCATTTCGAAAATTGCAGTGCATTGATGGTGATCGCGGACGGACTCCAGCAGAAGGAGGAACCACCTCCGATGCCCAAACCCGGAGGTACCGTAGTCTGATCTTTGACCTTTGCGTCCTGATCATTAGCATGTAGTTTGATCTTTGATCATTGATCTTTCCAGGTCCTCTCGCTTCTGGAACTCTGGCTCGTGTGAAGAAGAAGACCTACATAACGAGACCGCTGACTGTGAGTGGAATTTATTGTGTCATTACTAGTAGAATGAAGAATGGCTCTCTCCATTCTGCACACTCTCCAGTTACCAGAGTGTGTACGGAATGTGGAAATGAATTCTTCATTGTGGCATGCACATCTTTAGTCACTAAGAAATCGAATATGTGCAATACTTTTTTTTATTTGTGCAGTACTCTAAGAGGTGGTGATTCGGTTACTATAACACTGAAGGTGGGTGGTACTGTATTGATTATCGATTGTTCGCAGGCGGATACAGCTCGTCAAATCGGTCTAGATCAATACTACGGACCGTGTAGAAGGGCATTCGACAACATCCTGAGGATACTCGACCAGCAGGTATACGGTAGCTTTTGAGTACCGTAGTTTTATTCTTCGATTATTTTCTCCCACGACCAATAGGCATATGGTTGCTACGAAGTACGGTTGATAAATTTATCTATTATTTTCTCCCTCGACCTGTAGGTATACGGTAGCTTCGGAGTACTGTAGTTGCCGATTACGGTAGATCCAATTATCGATTATCTTCTCGCAGGTCGGTAAGTCACTGATGCTGACTGCGGTGCAAGCGAGAGGAAAGGAGCCAGAGGAGATGACTGGTCAGTGGATTTTTGACTGAAGACAGCTATTCACTGTGTATCTGTTCCAGTACTTATGTACGAATTGATGGTGTAGCCCTATTTCTTCATGTCTGATCTCCAAAAATGTTGGGATAATTGAATGATCATTAATTCTTGTAGGTGGTGATGCGAAGCCGAAACTGGATCTGTTGCGAACTTGTGTCGCAGCCATTCCCCGACTCCTGCCCGATCCAATGACGCCTATCGTGAGTTGAATTTGAATTAATTATTTAATTAATTTTAAATATCTAAAATACATCGACAGTGTGTAGACTGATCTAAACTTTTTGTGGTGAAATATGTAGTTTATACTCTGTCTTCTGATCTTTGATATTTGATCTCTCCATCCTCAGGAACTGGTGGATATGCTCACTCGCATCTCAATCCACATCGACGATGAGCTGAGGGAGATGGCTGCACAGACACTACAGGTGAGGAATTGAAGCAAGGTTTAAAACAACGGGATACTCGTTTGACTAATGATATTTGTTCACTACGAAACTCGTTTCTGCAGTATCATTCCCATACGGAATTCCAGAGGAAAAATAAACTATCCAAACGTATAATAAATTACATATATCTCGACTATATCGATGTAGGCATAATCGTCGATTTCTCCTCTCCAGAATCTCGTGGCTGAATTTCCCGAGTGGAGGGAACACGTAGTTCAAGCCTGTCTCAATCTACTCATCACTCAATTGACTGTGAGTTTTTTTGTCTCGATAGAGTCGATAGTATCAATATTTGTTATGAATCCGATCCGATCTTGAATACTTTAAGTAACGCAATATCACCTGGCAGTTTATTTTATTTTTTACATTATTTGCACAACCTGCCATCAGTTTTTATCGAATAACAGAACCAGTAGGAATTCCTTGACTACAGTAATCTGTGCTATCCCTACGGCTACAGTAATCTAAACAATCCTCGCAGGACAACTACCCAGTGGTACTGGATATGGCCCTTCGACTACTTATCCAAATCGTGACCACTTGGAGAAATGCGGCTGTGTTGGAGAAGAAGAAGGAGGATGAGGAGATGGGAGAGAGGAGGAGGAATGGTTAGTGAAAGAACAGTCAAATTTAGGATTCTCAATTCTTTAAAAGAAACAAGATCTTGTAATTCAACGATTGTATTTGTCTTCTAAAATTTGAAAACCCAATAATATTTTATTGCAATTCCTAACGGTGCAGGGTTTCTCTATTGATATAAGATTTTTAAAGGTTATGTCAATTCGATAGTCGTTTCATAACTGACCGTACAGCAAAAAAATCAATTAAATCTCCATGATCCTTGCTTCCTACAATATACCTACTAAATAATCAGGCGGCTCTCCTCCCGCTCCTCCTCTATACGTCGTCAATTACCCTTCAGTACTTCACGCCATCGAAGGATTCGCATTGGTATGTCGTTCTTACAATTAGGGATTCCGTTTCGGTGTGATATCTCCATTCTGCACACTCCCTGACCTGGACAGACAGGCGAATGATTATGCAGAATGAGGGGCTCTGAATACAGAAAGGAAGTATCACGTCTTGGTGAAACAGCCATCACTCTATTCCTGGCTTTTTACTGTGATAGAATTCTTCACGGTGAATAGTTGTCTCAGCATTATGATATATGAATATGAGGACCGTGATTCAGTAATTCCTTCGCGATTCGTAGAGAAAAATACATCAAAATTCCCATTTATATCATAACAACGTGCCTATTGGGGAGGTAATCCCCCTCCGTATCCATCTCTTCCTTCAGGTGATGCTATGCCAAACTCGTCCGGGTCCCCGTCGTGTTGCAGTGCAAATTATAAAGGAGTGCAAGACAATCTTCGAGACTCTCAGTTACAAGATAAAGGTAGATCAGTTTACCTACCGTAATCCTAGAATCGATATCAATCTATAAAAATACCGCAAGCCAAAGGATGCCGTTCAGGATCTCGACGAGCCGGTGATTACGGTACTCGACGATGCGACGCCCTACGTAGTGAGGAAGTACATCGAGCATGTGCCATTGCATGAGAGGGTATGGTATTGATTAATTTCGAGAGAATACTGTAGCCTGACTTGTTGTTATATAGTTGTTTTCGTTTCATACTTCTTGATCTCCAAATGATGATGAATTACAGTAGCTCTCTCATTTCTGCACACAATCTCGTCGCTCTCACCGTCGAGAAAGTGTGTAAAATGGAGAGAGCATTATCTCCCTACTGCGACAATAAACTTTGTTTATAGGAATGCTGGACGATGGATTTCGCTACGGTTTGTGAGAAGATGAGCAATTTGGAGACGGAGAGTCACATTCTCAGTTGTCTGGTCAGTGGATATTTTTGTTTTTGATTATGTAAGCTTTATTTTTTAATAGTCTTTTTTTATACAAATTGGTGATGTCTTGTCGTAGACTTTCTCATGTAGTTTAACTTGTATGTTCTGTGAAACTCTTTCCATCCTTGATCATGAAGCGCGTTCTAATCAAGCCGTTACTCTATTAAATTGAATTCTTCATCTCTAAATAATTTATATACCAATTAATTGATATATACTTATTTCAGGTGAACTCTGACCGTGGTAACGAGTATCTCCAATGGGATCCATGGGCGTGTGCCCTCTCTGGATACTCGGAACATCGATTCCTCATTGCAAGGTGGGTTGGAGTTTCAGCGGTTATACTTGACTAATACACACTTGCTTGCTCCAATTGGTTCAGGGAACAACTGTGATGTTCCATAAATTTATGATATCTATATCTAAATAGTTTTCTTAATATTTACTTTAATCTTTGATCTCTAATTTATTCTAGATGTCCCTCTGCCGTTGCTGCAGCCTGGCCCACTCTCTTCACGCGATTCAACGCCGTCTGTGGATATGTCGATCCAAAGTCTGTTTATTATTTTTTTGAAGAAAGCAACAAGACCATTGAATTTAGGTTGTATATAATGATATGAGGCATATGCGAAACCTGAAAAATGCGGGGTCAATCCAAAAAAATGTAAATAGTTGTTAGTTATATAATGACACTGTACACTACTTTGTGACTGCGATGTAGATGATTCTTGGGTGATACCTGTAACGTATTTGCCAATATTGCAATCTACCACTTTTTGTCATTTTGTATCTCATTTGAACGATTTTCTTTTGGATATTAACATGCCATTATTCCTTTTCAGCAATCCTCAGAACGAGTCTCGTGCGTCCCTTCTCCGTTCCTCGAAGAGCAAAGCGAGTCCAATCTGTGGGGAGGCACTCAATCACGAGAGTTGTCTGCAATTGTGGCAGAAGTGAGTGATTATGAGGCGTAGTTGACGAATTTATCGAGACTTGTTCGGCTCTTTATGAGTAAGACTTGTCCGTCGAGCTTCAATTAGCATACTTCAATCTATCAGATATGTTAGAGAATTTGTTACGCTATTTGAATTAGTGTGCTTTTAAACCAAACGATACGAGCAGAATCGCTTTGCGCGATCTTCCCTGTTCATGAAAAAAATGAGCGGCGTGAATTCTACGGGTGTCAACACTTCTCCTTTTTTTTCAGATACGTTCTTCTCTGCTGTGCCTTCGTTCCTCCGGTGGGTGGATACTCCAATTCTACCGTGCCCTCGAGAAGCTTCAGCCCCACATCAGCGTGAGTCGATACTACGGTAGATTACGGTAGCTACAAACAACAATGACCTATTCAGATATGGGTACGTGTAATAAGATAATCATAAACTGAGTGTTTCCAGTATGGAATCGGACGTATTCCGTTCTGTTTCCTCCTCCTTCCGTCTCTCAACTTCAATAAGGACAGTCCCATCCTCCTCGTCATCCCTACTCTTCACTAAGTGTAAGCTGCAATCTCTAGTCTTATTCGCTACGAATAATTTGTTTATGTGAAAGCGCGGTCGTATTGACATTCCATGAACTTTGGTCATATCTGAATCCTTTGAAACACGAGTTCGGATGTCGAGTTAGTTTCATTTTGTTCGTTTAAAAAAAATTTAAATTCATCCTCTACTTTTTTATCTCTTCAGCAATAACGATGCTCCGATGGGAGAATATGACTGATATGAGGGATTCTGTCGTTCTGGGAGTTGGATCGATGAATGCTCACGCTATGGAGACATTCATTGAGGTATACGGTAGACGGGGATACTGTGAATTAGAGATAGATATACGGTTCACACCCTCTCCATTTTGCACACTCTTTGGATCTGCCGAATGACGAGAGAGTGTGTGCATTGGAGAGACTGCGTCCCGTATTTCCAATTCTACTGTGCATCACGGAGGAAAGTTGTCAATATTGTGATGGGAGTTCCCGGAAAAGGAGGGTTTTTTTTGTTGCAATCTCTAAACTTTGATCATTCTCCAGGAATTGGCGACTCGGGGTCTTCTGAGAGAGGCGAGTGAGAAGAAAATGGAGACAAATGTGAGGAGAAGGAAGAGGAAAGATCTGTTGAGACTCCAGATTATACGATTGATCGAGGTGAGAACAAATGTTTTTGATGAGTTTTGTTTAGACTGCATTTCTGAGAAAATGTGATCGACGCGTGGCAAATCGCCGCTTAATGGATCTATGAAAGTTGCGTTCGTTTCAATTGTGATCAATAATGGTGTGTCATTTCTTCTAAAATAAATTACCATATTTTTCCGTGATAACGAGGTTTTACGATAAATTCAAAGAAACACTGTGGCGAGAAACGTTCGATTATCAGGAAATTAAGTAGAAACTAAAATAAAATGTGACCTAATCTCTGTGCAGGTGGCAGTATTCCGTGGTGCCCTCGATGTTTCTTTCATCGACGCTAACGGCCATCTGAATGCACACATCGCCGATTTCATAGATGCAATGAGGACGAGTCTGGAAAATGATACGGTAGGATTGAGTTACAGATTTGTACTTTTGGTAGATATGGTAACAATATAACACAGGATTTTCGATATAATTGAGATTCTGCCAACAGGGCCCGTACAACGATTTTGCAACCTATGCTCAAAATTTGGCCATAGAGTCAACTTTGGACGTAGAGTTCGGAAATCGACCTTAGAAAGCTGTATCTTCAAAGCCTCATTCGCTGTGGCACACTTTACCCAGTGCGGTCGGTTTTCATATCTCATGAACGGGACGTCGGAGGCCCACAAATATATAGTAATTCTGAAAGATCTCGACGAAATAACTTTTTACAATTAGGAGTATAGAGCTAGCTCATCTGTGAAAAAAGTTATGGCATTCGAAAATTTTCAAACGGTCACCATGAAAAATTTATGTTCGGCAGTGACCAAATAAACTTTTTTGAAAATTTTCGAATGCCATAACTTTTTTCACAGATGAGCTAGCTCTACACTCCTAATTGTAAAAAGTCTTATTTCGTCGAGATCTTTCAGAATTACTATATATTTGTGGGCCTCCGAAGTCCCGTTCATGAGATATGAAAACCGACCGCACTGGGTAAAGTGTGCCACAGCGAATGAGGCTTTGAAGATACAGCTTTCTAAGGTCGATTTCCGAACTCTACGTCCAAAGTTGACTCTAGGGCCAAATTTTGAGCATAGGTTGCAAAATCGTTGTACGGCCCTATCTCAATTATATCGAAAATCCTGTGATAAAATACTGATAATTTGAATGATTCGTTGGCCTTCGTAGCGAATTGGAATCGGAAAAGCCTGACTGTGCAAATCCATATGAAAGTGGTGTAGCACGCATTCGCCTTGTTATAGAATCGGGCAAAATTGGCGAAAGGGCAATTTACATCGCGCTACGAGCACTTAACCATCAATATTATAACGAAAGGGATTTTCATAGATTATCTATTGATGATAAAAAAAAATCCCTCCCCTCTCTTCAGGATCGTGACATCCAATTGGTGACGTCACTTCGTCTCCATCTGGCCAAATTGGTTGCTCTGATCATCGATTCTGTTCCTCTCGATTCTCGAGCCCATTTGTTCCCAGAGGACCGGAAACAGAATCTGGTATGATTTTGAGCGATATATGACCATCTAATGATTATAAACATAAATTTAAATTAATGATACCCCGAATGTTTGAGTTTCAATGTTATGGTATCATTTGAGAACGTCGTTATATTAAATCACTTCCAATGATATCTGGATCAAAACCTTGTTTTCCTTATAATGTCGTAATCCTCCCTTCTTCTCAGTTCTATCTCTTCATTGGATGGTGCTCCCGATCGATTGCTGCGAGTGACAAGCAGAAGAGTGCCAGTGGACACAGAGAGAGCGAGGTACGGTAGGGGAGGGAGGGTACTGTAATTGATGTGAGGGTATACTGTAAGGAGGAGAGAATTGATTCGGTAGTCCAGCAAGTAGTTACATTTAAGGGTGATATAGTGACATTTTACATCAATAGGTTCATCTATGTTTCATCCATGGATCATATTTTGGGATGATGGATTGACCACGATGTTACGAGGGTTTGCTGGTATAAATCTAACATAATTACGATAAAATTGTATTCTCCTCTCTTCAGGTTGGTTCGTTCGTCGAGCAAAAGGCGGTAGTGGCGATGTCTCGTCTTCTGTGCTGTGGTCCCATCTTCGAGGCACCCAAGGCTATTGGTAGGTTATGATTTACAGTTTTTTTTTTAAATCACAGAGGTTGATCAAGATAATAGTGAAATCAATTCTTTAAAAAAATAATAATATTAACTCACAGGAGAAGATGGTTATCTGTACGGTTGGTTGGAGAAGGTCGTGTCGAGTCACAACCACATTGTGAGTGATTATTGATTATTGATCAGACTGGATTGAATAATACTGAAGGATCAGAGTAAAAATGGAGCTCCAAATGTCCAAATTGTTTGCGGTTTCACTTACTTTTCATGAGGCCATTGAAATTTTCTGGCGCTAGTACGTGCCTCATATTCATGACTAATAGAACAATTATAAAATGGTCAGCCCTCTCAAAACCTCGCAGAATTACGTTGTCAAAATATTATCTATACGACCTGTGACATTAGCGTTTCACCATTGTGGCTATATAGAATTGGTCGGGCTATTTCGATCTCTTCCTCTCGTGTTCGTGAGAAAAATCACACTTACGTATAGTCATACTTGTACGTTTCATGCTCGAACGTGCAAGTGACAATTGTGTTTCATTTTCTAATATAATTCTAAGCGGCCTCATTTTTCCAGTTATATTCATCCTTTTCTCTTTGTAAAAATCTCATTAATCGATATTTTTCAGATGGAAGCAGAGGCGGAAGAGACCCTCGGTTGCATGCTGGAATTGAACGAGAGTTGTTCGAATCTACTCGATTGGTTGATGGCTCAGTGCTACAAACAGAGTGCAAGAGTCGGAGCGAGATGCTTCAGGGCATTGCGTAAGTGAAGTTTGATCTTTGATCTTTGACATCTGAACTGAGGGCCTGCGAAATCCTGAAAGCTTATTATCGGGCATGTGCCCATGGTTTTAGCTATTTCCATTCTGCGCACCGTAACGGACAATGTAGTGTGCTGAATGGAGAGAGCGGGAACCAAAATGATATCACTAGCGAGTAGCGTTGATATCTGATCTTTGATCGTTGGTCTTTGATTTGTAGAACTAGTTAGTAAACTAATCGTCGAATTTTCATTCATCTCTCTCTCTTTTCAGTTCGTGTCTTCTCCTCATCTCCCGATTTCTCATGCGAATTCTTCTCCCTCTTCGTCCTTTGCCAGACAATGGTGAGAGTTTCGTCTGTGGCCTATATTGTAATTAATTTTCCATCTCCTTGTAAGGAAGAAAAATATTAGCACGAAAACGAAGCACTCGATTTTTTTCAAATTTGGACCCAGTCAGTTGCGAGATTCACAAGTAAATTATGTCTCACTCATCTGCGTTATTTCAATTTTTCTTCATTGGAGTACATATAATAAACACTTTTTAAAACGTAATAACCAATTAACTTCAGGTAGCGGATGCTTCTGTGGCCGATGGTTCAGTGCAGATGATCGAATTGCTGAGAAGGAGATTCCTTGATGGGTACGGTAGATTGCAGGGATTTATGTTGTTTGTGATCTCCATTCTGCACACTCTCGTCAGTCTTACCTGTGCAAAAGTGTGCTGGTCATTGAACTGTGGTTAGATAGAAAGGGAATCGGTCAATTGCAATTACTTGGTTTCTTTAAGTTTCTCCGATCTACGAAATGTCAATATCTATTATATTTCTCGGTGGCTGTTAAATATTTAGAGTGCAACAATCGATCAATATTTTCAGAGTGATCACTTCTCCTCTCGCTTCTCAATCGACTTCCTCCAATCTGGCAACGATCAATAATGTGAGTGAAGAATACCAATTGGAAACAAGGATTAATTGATGTACGTCTTCTAGCGAAGTTGGTATGCATTTGATGAAACACATAGCCACATAGAGACAGTGTCGCATAGAAGAACCTCAATCTGAATAAGAAACTTTCTGCATTATCTCGTCCTCTACCGTAACCCGCTCCCTCCCTGTCGCAGGTCCCGATGCGACAGCGTGCAGCAGCAGCTGCAGCCCAGCAGGCGGCGCATATTCTGGCTGAGAATGACCATTGTCTGCCGACGGAACAGCACGCATTGTGCAGTAGACTGGCCAAGGCACATCCACAACTCACCATAACCGTATTCTCGGGTATGCTTTCTGTTATCAGCGATTGATTTTTTTAATGTTACAAATTTCAATCGATCTAACAATAAGCGAATATGACTAGTGAGGATTTCTGTATGATCGTGTGAGCTAATGTCAAGTATGAACGTCAAATACACTAAACTGTCGCGACTCCTTGGCAGGTCATTAATGAGTGCAGCCGGTAATTGCCTGGAAAATTAAAAATCTTCATGAAAATTTGAGACGGGATCGCTTTTGAAAGATGCTGTAATTTTTGTTTTTGTTTCACACAAGTACCAGCTGTGATCGTTTTCTCAGAAACTCGGAAAAGTTCATGTATTCTCGAAACTGAAATGTTCCTGGATTTCTGATACTACATTTTATTTTCCTAATCATTGAATATTTCTTATTTGTCAGTATATTTCCTTCATATGCTCGTACAAGAAATCATGATGATCGTATCCGCACTGTCACAATCAATATTCCATTATTTTCAGTTGCTTGTGCTGTATTGGACACAGCTCAACCGCACAGTCGAGCCTCCCTTCTGAGATTGTTATTACCATGGATGGAGAATCTTGAATTAATCGATCCAATGGCGGGAGATGAAGATGCCTGCGAGGGTACGGTAACTGAGAGGAGGGATACGGTTTGGTGTGCGGTAGTCAGTCATTCTGATATCGAATGATCGTTAGGCATTCCTTCACGATTGGAAGAGGGAAAAGAGTGCAGCGGATAATTGTTCAGTAGATATAAATTTTTCCGAATCGATTGGCGATCTCTCCAATCGACACATTCTCCAGCCTGTCAGAGCAACGATAAAGTCTGCCAAATGGAGAGAGCACTATTCGAACCAGCAACATTAATTGATACCGTATCTGATCAATAAATATACAGGTCCCCGTGGCTGGGGCAGCGAGGAAGCGACTCAGTTGTTGCTCAACAATCTCATGTATCTATCGATCACCCAGGTACCGTAATTGGTTCATACTGTATTGCATATCTAGGTAATGCCATGTAGAGGAGACCCGGTGATTTTGACTAGCAGACAAGTCTTATAGCCGTTCTGTTCTAAAATAACTAATTCACCCAGCATTTCTCTGTACAATAAAAAATCAATCAATCTTCCGAATTCCCTATCGTTCCTCCATTCATTCCCCTCGAGACCCCTCTCCCTCCCTTCCAGAACGAGCAACATTCACGTGAAGTGGGTGACCTCTGGCGTGCTCTGGCCATCGCCTTTCCTGCCAATCTCCCCGTCATACTCGCATTCCTCTATGCGACCGTCGTGTTGGGGGCCGATACCGTACTGCCGCATGTGAGAATTTTGTTTGATATTATTTGACCACAGAGCATCGTACAGAAAACATCACGGTCAAATGGACCGATTAAAGAGATAGAAGTGCAACAGGAATGTGCTGGGAACGGTGATAATTCGTAGTTTGTGGAAACATCATAATTTGTTTTCAAACGATATGGGCCTCTAATATTCTCAAATTGATTTTTTTCCATACCGAGTAACTCACGTCTATTATCGCAACCTTCTGATCTTAATTATGAGAGAGATGTGAAACTGTCATTTCCCTGGTCTCCTTTGCAACCTTTCAATTACAGGCAAAGCGAGTTTGCGTGTGGATCGCCTCATCCGGAGGGGGCGGAGCCAGACTGGCGGGACTACTGCTGGATCAACTGTCTGGTGAGAGGGGATTACGGTAGATGCAGGGAATGGATTAATGTAGGGTATTGTAAAAAAAATATGTTACGGTAGTTGTTGTTGAAAACTTGGTGTAGGTTTCAGAAACGTAGCTTGCTTTATGTTCCAGAGGTATCATATCTGTGTGCAAGATAAATGAAATCCAATTTGTTGCTTTTTTTTGTTTTTCTAAACTAATCATCCTCAAGAACGATTACGGTAGATGAGGAGGGACTGTAGATTAGGTTACGGTAGTTTTCGTTGCAGGAGCCACTGATGGGCCAGTACAGAGAGGAGCGAAGCTGGAGAGATGCGAGATGGCACCCTACTACAGGTGAGAACGAGAGATCTCGGGTTTGGCTCTCTCCATTCTGCACACTTTTCTGTTCAGTGAGGCACAAGAGTGTGCAGAGTAGCACTAGCTAATATTTGATTTGAATCGGTGATTACCTAATGATGACGTAATCATAAGATGGCTACGCGAACCCGCACGAGACACTCTGAAACAGAAGGATTCGTTGATGACGTCATCTTGTCTGGCATCACCAACGGGAGAAGGAGGGAAGATGGAGGGAGAGGGAGAGATGGACCATCTGACACCCAATAGCTATGTCCATGAGGTGGGCAAAGAGATTTGATAATTTGTAAGCTGATCATATTCAAAAAATTGTCCCGGAGCTCGAGATCACTTATTTCAAAGGTATCTGAAGCACAAAGCTGGACAGTTCCAGATCCTTTTTTTAGTTTGCTTTTGGAAAACCATCGCACCTCTCATTCTTGGCAGTCCATATTTCTGAATAAAAATGTATCTCTGTAAATGTTTTTCATAATTATTTTATAAATAAAAAAATACGATTAGCAATAATACAATAATAATATTTTAATTCGTTGTAGGACGAGGACGCATCGATGGAGGGTGTTCGTGAGTTGCCGATGCCAGCCTATGGCGGTCACTACTGTCCCCTCGCTGCCTTCCTCCCTCCCGCCACGCAGCCCGTGCAGCAACTGCTGAGGTTAGAGGGAGAGAGCTTGCAGCAGGTGCAGCAAGGAGGCCGGATCGAATAGTTACTCTCTCCATTCTGCACACTCGCTCGTCTCTCTAGCCGACTCGAGAGTGTGCAGAATGGAGAGAGCACTATTTAATCCACCAATAATGTGCAGCAATTATTCATTTAGAATCTGACTTGATTGTGATTTTTTCCTCTCTTATCTCCAGACTAAATCATTGGACCAGCAGTAGTGCAAACGATAAGGGATTCCTGAAACCAATAGAGTCCGGGTTTCTTATTTGAAATAAAGTTGTGAATTTGTTTTAAAAAGTTTTTCATACAACTAAATGAATTATATAATTTAATTAATTCTCAGATCTCACACGGCCCTCATTCTCCTGTGTGATGTTATCCGTGCGGCTCCCGAAGTGATTGACTGGCCTGAAGCAACGCCCAGATTACTGCAGGTGAGGAAATTATTTTTTTATTAATGATGGAAAATAATGATCGGTGTTTTGTTTGCATCAGCCGACGATTAGCACAACTGTCATGCAAACATGTAAAAGCGTCTAATGAAACATAAAATGACGTCGCGTACTTTGTTTTTTTTTTTGAGATTAGTAGAAATATTTTTTTATTATTTTTCTCAATCTACTTTGTAAAATTTCGCAATTAACTATTGAAGACGTAATCTCAATCTCCCTTTCCCAGGCGTCCATCCTCTCCCTCGATTCTCGTCTTCTCTCTCGACACGCCCGACAGACGATCATCAACGTGTGTCTACTACATACGGAGAGAGCTGCACTCGGGAATGTATCCACTCTACTACTCAATAATACGGTAAGTCGAGGGTACAGTATTTTCAGAAGATGGTGCTGACGAATCTGTAGAAATTAGAGCATAATATAGTAGCCATTCTGTTTCGGTTATCAGCTCTCTCCATTCTGCACACTCTATCTGATAAGCGAGGGAGTGTGCAGAATGGAGAGATCACAACCGAAACGACATCACTGCTCTAGCGCGGAGAAGATTTGCTAATTAGATTACGGTAATCATACGGTACTACAGATGACTCGATCGGAGAGCTCGCGTGATCGTGATCTCTACACACATCTGCAGTCGCCACCCAGTGAGTCAGGGGTTTCAGAGGGGGGATGAGAGGAGAGAAATCTGAAGGCAGTTTGATCCACGAAGCACTGGCTTGTCTAAATACAAATTATGACATTATTAATGATTATTGAAATTATTTATCACTGTAGTAATATGAATTCAATATTTGCCCGAAACCAGAGTACGGTAGTCGATCGGGTCATACCCATGATCCATCCCCCTTCAGATTCTCCCCATGGCGCATCTTCCTCCTTCGCTCGTACGACTCAGGCAGAATACAGGGAGATGCTCCTCCATTCCAATGCCATGTTCTCATCCCCTGCAGATCTCGTCAATGCAATCGTCTTCTGTCTCAGCGAGAAGTTAGTTGGGAAGGCTTTTATTTAAAAAAATATATATTTAAAGTCTCATTGGGAATATAAAAATATTATAGAAATAGTGCATTCATATATAATTTTTTTAATCCAAAGTGTGTGAACGGAATCAACGAAAATGGTAGATACATGTTGATGAGGGATGCTTGCAACCTGAAGCTTGCAAGGCGAATTTATCTCTGATATTGTGCTAGTGTGTTTCCGCCTGTGTTCGCAAGGTCAATATTCTAGATTAAGAGAATTAAAAATTATATATGTGATCTTTGATCTCTAACTCTCCTCCAGCATGGATCGTCCACTCTGGGCATGTGAGAGTACTTCAACGAGACAATGGAGAATCGCATCGGCCAATCAATTGACCTGTCTAGTGAGTTATTTATTTTATTTTAATTTTCTACTAGCTTCCGAAGACAAAAAAAGAATAAACAGAGAGACGAAACTCTGTTTTGATGTTTAACTGTGCGGAAGAAAGCAAACAAACGCACCGTTAAATTACGTTTCAAATGTTATTGATGAGTATAAGGCGATCAGGGTATTTGATTTGAACTTGGGCTGTGACAGTAATTCAACGAATAATTCTATCCAAGCTGTATCAGACTCGCGCAGCTTGATGTTTCAGCATGCCTGTATAACCAACTTGTTGCGTTCACGCTTGATACTTCCCATGCATCTTTTTTTAAAATTGCAAATATATTTGGTTTGATAAATAATGTTCTAATCCCTATTTCCCCATTGAGGTTCGTCATCTGGCTGAATTGCTCCTTCCCGCCTTTCCTCTCCTTCCCATCACATGGACTCAAATGGCGATGAGACAGGCACTATCAGTCTCCGATAGACATATCGCCGGAAGATGCTTCCAGGTACCGTAGCGAGTACGGTAGTGGAATTGATTATATTGTGTACGGTGGGCGGTATTTATTGTAGATCGGTCTAGGTTGAAAATTCAATTTTGGACTAAAATATTGGAACAGCAAGATTCTGGTTGCATCCGGATTACAAGAGTTGTTTAGTTTATAGTGCTACGATAATACGACGACTTTTTAGCATTTTATTGCTTTAAAAAAATATACACTGCGTTTTGAGTGTGCTGGTGCGCAATATTTATTCCTAAGTACAGATTCGTGCAATTACAATATTCCACAGTAGAATATCGTTTCGGTTATGATTCTTTATTCTGCACACATCTCTCGCTGGTTGGACATTCGAGAGAGTGTGCTGAATGGAGCGCGCTGATAACAGAAATGGCATCACCATCACATAGTACTTTCCCTCTTCTCAGATCTCCTCTGCCCTCTGTCAATCACCGGGAGCGTGGGTCCCTACGCTACTCGCACGTCTCGTCGAAACCGCGGGTGAGAGGGTTACGGTAGATTACTGTAGTCAAATCAATATTACTTGCCGTTGATGAGCATACGGTATACAGCCGAAAAATTATTATATCGGCTGTTCTGTCCAGCATATAGCAAATTCCTTGTGATTATGTAATTTTACTTATTTATTTTGTATTGTAGGAGAATCTCAAGAGGAGACACAAGCGTACGTCACTGATCTCATGTTGTATCTCGTCGCGAGTGTCCCTCATATTGCTCCACCGGTAAGGATATTTGAAAGGGGTCTTGGTCCTGAAGTGAAAATGGGGATTACGGTAGATCTCATTTTCAGCCGATCGATATGCCAGGAGGCTCGGGCCACAACACAACTGTCTCGGGAATTTCACCGACTCATATCAGGTTATTAAATTAATTAATATATTGCTTAATTAGATAATTAGCTAATTAATTAATTTTAGATCGACCTCCTATACTCCGGCGTTGCTCCGTTCATCGGTAATTGCAAGGGCGCATGATAGGAAAGGTGAGGGAGGATTATGATTAGGAAAAGTAGTTGAACGAGTACTATAGTTTTTTTTATTATCTTGTGAAACACAAGTCCTGCGAAATCACTTTCTACGTCTTCTACAATGTTGTATGAACTTCATGAAACAAAAAACAATCCTGGATCGCTCACCGCTTGGTCGTACTCTTACGACAGAGAATAATTGGTGTTATTGTTCATTGGAAGTGCACCGATAGCGCTTTTCTCCTGTTCCGAGAATTTTATCAAATTAGTGAAACTCAAATTGTCCTGGATTTGATTTGTCTGGAGTCATAGCGATTTTGGACTTTTGGTTATAGCGTTTGAAGTTCACAAATTATTTTAATTAATTAATTTATTAATTACAGACGCGCGTCTCTCCCTCCTCGTCTCCGAGGACTCGACTACTTCCTCGTGGGTCGGTGCAGCTGCTGCTGCAGCTGCACAATTGGCACGCAGCAAGAGTGCGGAAGCACTCAGTAGTGATCAGGATGCGGAGGAGGTGAGGGAGATTATCTTGATATGGAAGGAATGAGGAAACTTAGGTAGGTGATTCGGTGTTGTACTGTTAGTATGTGGGTAGGAGATGAGGCTTAGATGCAATGAGCAATCGGCTACTCTTTTAAACAAAAATAAATAAATTGTCAGGAAGCAACATCGACCCGTGCCCTGGTTGGATCTATCGCAGTGGCTCTAATGGAGAGTGGCATCGAGAATGAATTCCTACTGGCGACTCACCTAATGGAAAAGGTACGCAATGATGATGATCTCTGATCTTTAGGAGAGGTTATAAGTTTTTATTTTAATCGATTTGATTATCCCTCTATAGGGTGTAATTTCGATCCTGGTTATCTCTATTTTGCACACTGTCTCGTAAGTCAGACAAACGAGTGAGTGTGCAGAATGGAGATAACAGAACAATTAAACGACACCGTTATTGTTTGTTAATTGAAACATCACATTGAGTCTTCTACAAATTGAAAGTGATCTTCGATCTTTTCTCAGCTGCTCGAGACTACAACTGGAGCCCCTAAAGCGGCGTTCCTCGCAAAATTGGAGAAGACAATCGGGCAGATTGACTGGAAATGCTTCCAGGGGGTGGTCGGATTGTTGACTAGAGGTGAGGGATACGGTAGATGGAACGGGGGTACCGTATTCAGAAGAGAGAAAGATAGTAAAAAAAATAATATATGTGACAGGGATATATGGCTTATTTTAGGATCCTTTCCGTTTAAAAGCTGGTAAAACCGAAATATGACTTATAGGAATTTAAGATGAGTAATTCGGGAATTGTTGAGACCTGCTAACAGTAATAATTGTATGCGAATAACTTTTCCATTCAGGAGTGGTGACTCCTGGTTCGTACGAGCAATGCAGCAGTACCCTCGTCCTACTGGCAGATGTAAGTTTCAACCTTTCTGTGAAAGCAATTCGGAATATTTTCTTTGCTCACGACGAGTTTTCCGGTTGAAAAAAAATCAGTATGAAAATAAGACAAACGTGGTTGTATACTGTTAAATATCCGTAACATTTCATAACCTTCAAATTCTTCCGTAACCCACCCTACCGTATCTGAAGGTGATTTCATCTCCGATCGTGGGTGGTCATCAATCTCTGGGTCTTCTGGTCGCGAGTGTCCTTCCCTACATGCTACTCCACTTCGAGGCACCAACTACTCTCGCACTCAGAGCAGCGAATGCATTCAAACAGGTATACGGTAGGAGATGAGGGATTACGGTATGTGAAAGGAGGAGAGAGGAGGGTGCTGTAGGGGGAGGGAGCTATTTCTGTAGGTGTATGGTTAGAAATTTTCTGCAGTTTTTTTTTGTGGTGTCGTTTCCCTTTCCGGCTCGCTCCATTCTGCACACGCTTTTGTCTGTCTGATCGGCGAGACAGTGTGCAGAATGGAGAGCGCCAATACAGTCAGTTCTTCCCTACTAAGTCCTCATTCGTGGGAAATAGTAATATGGGTTTGGGTTTTTCAACGATATTACCCCCAAGGCACATCATGGTCTATTAGAACATTGGTGAAACACCCAAATGTCTTGTAATCGAATAATTCCTTTTCTGACTTATGAGCAGATTCGTCATCACCACCGTACATTGTCACCTTTCCAGTGTTGTCAGCACATTTCTGAGGCTGAGGAAGGAAATGAGAGCGGAGGAGCGGAGAGTCCATTGGTGCATGCGGCTACGGTAAGAGAATGAGATGATTGGAGGGTACTGTAGGAGGAAGGATTTAAATATGGTTCGCAATAATGAAAACTATGGAGAAGTTTTTTTGTGAAGAGAAACTGTGCGACACATTGTCCTTTTTCCTTTTCGGAATTATTTGTCACGACGATGAAACACGGATCCGGAATAGATGATTGTTTTTGCAGTTTGTATTTTATACGCCGATTTGTTTTAGTCTCTCTTATAAAGTCAGTAGCGATTGTCCATCTTATCGTCGTACTGTTACCGCCTGGGAGATTTATCTTTCAAGCAATCATTGAAACATAACACAACCGTTTGAGTTTCGATGATCTGAAGAACGATATTTTATGAAATGTTCACTTCAGATGTTCTCCCAATACGAATCGGGCACCTTCGCCAAGGATCGATTGCAGTGGGCGAAGTGGGATTTTTACATTATTCATTTTACAAATTCATTTAATGGTAGGAGAGAATCAGATAAGCACAAAAATGTATTGTGCTCTCTCCATTCTGCACACTATCTCGTCAGTTTGGAGAACGTGTTCTGAATGGAGACAGCCATTGTGGCATCCATAATGCAAAGTTTTCCTAGTACAAAAATTTTTTCTATTAAAAAAAGGAGTTTGGAGTAGTAAAAAATCATTTTCCAATTCCAGATGCGTGCTGAAGTACGTGTGCGAAGGAACGACACCGCCCGTCGCCCCGATTGTCGCACTACTGGCTGAGGTGAGAAGGGGAGGCATCATGGTAGGATTATGGGAGATGTCGTATTGAAAATATGGTTGTTATTATTGATATTGGTATGTAATTGTTTATTATATCAGAGGTTGACGAACGATCTAAGATGAAGAGACAAATTGTAGGATATCTGACGGCGAAACAAAACTGTTCCTGGCCATTTCGACTATTTCACTAGGTGTCTTGCAGTTTCGTTGCTTAGTGACGGGATCGCTGCCATGTTTCTTTGATGGAGTCTATGTTGCATCTTGTATTCACAAATCATTCCCCCCAATTGAGTAGTAATGACGCAATCCCTCATCTCTTCTCATCTTCTCTTCTTCAGATTCTGGAACGAGGCGTTCCCTCCACTCACTCATTCGCCCTCCAAATGTTATGGGTGATGATGGAACAAGTTGATACGAAGGAGAAAGAAGCCATCGGAGGAGTCAATGTCAATGGACAGGTTAGAGGAAGGGAAGGGATTACGGTAGGTCAAAGGTAGGAATGGATAAATGAAGGTAAAATACTGTAGATCTGTGAGAATAGAATGCTCGAAATACCAGGTATTAGCAAAATCGAAACATAGTGTTGGTTTAGTATAATCGTTGAAACATCAATAGATAAGCTCAACTATTCATCACTTTATCTATCAATTGTGAAACGCAACTGTCACGGTCCCTAAAAGTTCACTAATATCGAGTTAAACTTCATTATTTATATATTTCGGATAACCACTGCCTCTCGTATTACCTCTTCTTGTATTCATAATTTTTATCTATCCATTGTGAAACTCAAACGTCATTGCTACAAGATCGAATATCGCAATTTGTTTCTCTTTTTTCGTTCTTAATGAGGGAATTTTCTTTACTTCACTCGTCCTCAAACTTCTCTAGTCATTCTGAAACTCAACTGTCCCTGCCATTCAAAATATCTTATATATATATCAGGTGATTCGTGCGGTCTCTCGCCATCTACAGGGCGCCCATTGGAAAGAAGCGTCGAGGGTACTGCATGTACTCGTTGGAAGATGGCATCAGGATACGGTAAGGGGAATAGAAGGGTTACGGTAGATAAGGGATACGTGGGAGATTCAGGATTAGAGTTTCCATATCGGATATTTGTTCTCTCCATTCTGCACACTCTCACGTTTGCAGAATGGAAAAGACAGTGTGCAGAATGGAGAGAGCCGGATACGAAAAAAATCTCGGTCCGAAATCACACCAGTGGATATGGAGTAGTAGTTGAATGTTTACTGTTATTGGGGAAACAGGAGGGTTTCGAGATAAATGAGCATACTGTAATACAATATATCTGTTCAGGACCTCTCATCCTTCGAATTGGCTCCATCTCTTCTCTCCTCTGCCGCATCTGCAGCTGGTAGTGCGACTGTGTCTTCTCGCCATTCTCCGCCAAGTCCAAGAAAGAGCGGAGATGAAGAGGGTACGGTAGGGGTACGGTAGTCATCAGAATGTACGGTGGAGATGATGATATTCAGAAAATACGGTAGTCAACGGTGGTAAAATAAATTGAGATTCCAATCCATTAGTACGGTAGTCTTACCGTGATTATCATCAATCGATTTTAGTTCCTTCTGCCACTTCGACTGCGAATTCGGCTAATCCTGTGACAACACTGAGAAGACAACCGCCCCATGTAAGTTGTTCTTTGATCTTTGTAGTTTGATCTCTGTGATTATTTATAGTTTGATCTTTGATATTTCCAGGTGCGAGTCCGTGAGCGTCTCGTGGCTCTTCTCTCTGCTTCGGGGCTTCGAGCAGGAGCCATTCCAAGTGCAGTCTCAGTGAGTTGGAGAAATGGAACTTGTGATTTTTGTGTTTCACTCATACCTAAAACGCTAGAGGGTTTGGCCAATGGTTTGTTGGACGGTTTTGTGAAGAAGAAAAAAATTAAACATATAATTCCCAAGTTTCTGAAACATATAATTGGATCTCATGGTGTATATGGATGAAAAACTTTTGATCCGGGTCTTTCCCGCCAAATTCAGTCCAATATTCTCCCTTTCAGCTCATCTTCTCTCCATCTGAAATGGGTTCATCGGCTGCGAGTTCCACGGAGAAAATTTGTCCCAGTTGTGCGGTGAGGCGATTGATCTTTGATCTACGATTTTTATTTGTTTAGTAGTGATGCCATTTCGGTTTCAAACTTCATCCATTTTGCACACTCCTGTACCTGTTTGATCGGCGAGAAAGTGTGCAGAATGGAGAGAGTAAAAATCGAAATAATATCTCTACTTGCGGCTATTTCACGACTATTTCGGTAAATATCTCGTTTTGATTTTGCGGAGCCATAGGAAATCAACGTTGTTTGCTGTCTCAACGTCGCCTAATAGTATTCTGATCTGAATAGTGCTTGATCTCGTTATTTCTCCTCCTCCAAATAATCGATTGCCTATTGATGATGCAATTGCAGGATGCGGGTGCCTCCACCACCACTTCCATCCCCGATCCATCAATCGGAGACAGCTTCCCGAGGGTATTCAAGGTACGAGAAATGAATTTTGAGATAGAAAGAGAAATGTGATTGACGTCCTGAAATTTCTTTGTGACTTATCTGCTTCCTGAATACTCAAAGCGACGGGTTTGAGAGAAGAAGAAACGCCGAAACGAGAGGAAATTTTAGAAGAAGAAGAAGAAAATAACAACTCTTTCCATTCAGGAATTCGACTTCCTGGAGGCAGAACACGACTCGGTCAGCGAGACGGCGGATTCGTGTTTCGGTGAGTAAGTGAAGACGGGCTGGATGAGGATGGGCTAGTTTTGTGCTACTTCTATGATTAATAAAATATAATTTACAATAACTGGAGTGGGATAGTGTAAATATATGATGTAAATGTATGACAAAATTGTATGATGACTGGTTGATGTTTCTGTATGACTTTAATTTAAAGATTTTTTACGTGGACAGGTGGGGTTTTACGAGTAGCCAATTTATTTACGCAGTTGTGGATTCGCGTTTCAACAAGTATGTTAGAAAGTGAGAATTCAAAGATCTCTAATTCCTGTGTGATCACGGAGGCTCAAATTGACCAAATCCCCGCATTTAGAATTGCTGGGAAGCGGAAACCCCGCCTACTGTCTGCTCATTGGCCTATGGATCGCGTCGTGGTTTATGCGTCGCGTCCCGCGCACACTTTTCACACACTTTTATGGCTCCCGTCGCGAAATCTCCATTCCATTTCCGCGCCGTTTTCAAAACAAATTATTTTCATGACCATGCTTAATTACGGCCTCTGAACCTCCGTGGTGATCGGTTAGGATATAAAAAAATAAACTCATACAGGTTGGCTAAACGCGACTATGTACATCCTTGTTCCAAAAAGATGTCAAGAGCGAAGGGGTTCTTCGAATCTGATTCCATTCACCGCTCAGATCATTAAAAAATGTATTGTATGAAGGTTGGCTGTCCACAATGCGAACTCACTCAATGGCGGATGGAAGAGACGGACGAGATTTGGAGAGAGAAGACGAGGGAGAAGGAGATGATGATGAGGAGGCAAGGAGATTACAGTAATCCAGAGGAGAAGGGGGTAGTACGGAGGGGCTCAATCATGATTTCCTTGTTCAGAACGACTTCTCCGAGAGTGCACATGGAAGAAGCAGTCATGGAGAGTTTGAGGAGGAGGTGGGGATTCCTTTTTTTTGGGAATTTACTGTAGTCAGGATAACAGTTTGTGGTCGAGGTATACCGTAATCATGCAATATCGGCTTTAATCGAGAAATAGTGTAGTCGGATCGCATGATCCAATGGACACTTTTAACGGATTATGGTAGTTGTCGATCGGATCGATAATTCGCTCATTGTTTATGTGATTAGATTGCCGTATCTTCTAATCAATCGATAATCCGTTCAGTACCGTGATGGAAGGGCATCGTCGAGTCGATCGAGGGCGAGCACAGACAGAACACCCTGTGCGAGTGATGTGGAGGAGGATGAGGTACGGTAGTTCGGTGGGGCGAAGTTATTACTAGGGTATACGGTAGTTTGGTGGGACAGGTGTGTGACCTTTGAAAATGCGTTTATGATTAACCGATCTATATTTTTTGTACTTCGAATCAAGGACAAACTGGTCGGACTAATCTGATGATGCACTTGATAAAGAAGTGAAACATAAAATCTCCCAGACCTCAAAATAACCCTCTTGCCCATGAAATTTAATTTTGCCGACAATGAGCCTCTGTTTTCGTTCCGTATAAACAAACTCATTGTGCGCACAACAATACTTAGTTTTATTTCCTTAGCCAACGAACTGTCACCGGTTTCTTCCTATCGAGAGCTTACTTGAGCAGACAGTGAAACGTGCAATCTACTTGGAAACCCAGTTCACCACTGTTTTAGCGCAACGGATTGATTCCGCTGCAAACTTACATCGGTGTTAACTATATATTATTCTCTTCACACTCAGATGGACAAACTGTCATCTGAATTGGACGCTCTATCGGGTGCGGGTCGCAGTGATGGAATAGGATTGAATGATGAGAGAAGGAGGAGTCAGAGAGGACCAGTACTCGTTGAGGTAAAATCAACTCCCACTCACTACTTAGTTCTCTCCATTGCGCACACTCTCTTGCCTGTCTGACTAGGAATAGTGGGCAGATTGGAGAGAGTAGAATAATGAAGATCCCCACAGCTTGTTGTGTTTCTTGAGAATGGAATAAATAATTTATTTACAAATTTAAATATATTCAGGAAGACACGAGCCAGGCGGGTTCCTCCTTCTGTGATCGTCGATCAGAATTATCGATGGAATTGGGCGTCGGCCCCTCTGCAGCATCGATCTGTGAATCACAGAGACGATCCCTCGGAGCCATTCCCGCCCCCTCCCGTGCCAGTCTCCTCTCCCTCGCCTCCACTGCTGCAGCAGCTGCAGCAACCAGTGGGCTGCAGCTGCAGCAGAGACAGCCGCTGCATGTGGGAGTCCAGTGCGCACACCACCTCAGCAACCATGTGGGTAATGGGGTACGGTAGATGAGGGATTGGGGGATGCTGTTTCCGTTTTGAACTCTCTCCATTTTGCACGCTCCATCATCGGTTTCGCCGGCGAGATATTGTGCAGAAGCGGTAGGTCAATCGGCAGCTTCTGTAAAAACCAATTACTTATCACCAATGATGTGGTAGTCACGCTTTACTGTAACGTCAAAATAAGACAGTCTTACGGTAGGTCAATCGATAAATCAGAGAAAGGGCTGTTGAATAGAGAAGTAGTTTCTTAATCATGATGAAATACTGTAATTTCTCAGGTGGAATCGACGTGGTCGACTGCAGTGGCAGAACTCAACGAGGACAAAGACGGAGAACTGACTGCATCTGCGGTTCTCATGCTGACCCAGCTATACAAGGTACGAAAGGAGTACGGTAGATATTCCTGGATCGGGTGATGGAGAAGAATACGCAGTTGTAGAATGAATAGTTGAATAAAGCACTTTTAATTTAAATATAACGGTATTGCTAGATTATTCGATATCATCACCATCAGTAGGGTTGCAATCTCGAGTCTAGTTCTCTCTATTGTGCACACTCTTGTCAGATATACTTAAAAGCGCTGAAAGCCAAAAGAATCCCCCATCATCACCAGCTCTCCTCTTCCAGGTGTGCTGTGGTTCGCTGTCTTCTCTGCTGCGAGACGCGTCTCATGTATTGCAGAATTGCACGAGACTCGCGAAGGTGAGGGATTGGAGATTATATTACAATCGCAATGGCAGGTTCATTAGTAGAGCTGTTCGCCAGTGGCTATAAGAAACCCGTGAAACTGAACTCTCACTTGCACATGTGATATTGTATTCAACATGATAGAAAACAAATATTGTGACTAGCCAAGGTGGGAGATTGGGTTTTATCTATTTTGTAGAGCACGTCAAGGTATGATTGTCCTACAAGTTGTTCAGCGAATGTGAAAGAACACAGAAACGAGAATCACATTTGAATGATAGCATGATATTTTTTGTTTGAACTGTATTCATGAACTCATTGACTCTTTAGCAATCTAATGGGTTTATCAAACTGGAAACTCATTGTGAAAGTGATTTTTAAATACTAAAATCCTGGGGTCATTTCTTGGATATACTCATTCAGAAACTTCGTACAGTCTGGTGTCATCATTTTGCTTTCTATTTTTCCACTTGCTATAGCCCTTCATAACACATAATGACTTGTTGGTGCTAGAGATCAAAGATCTCTAATCTTCCTTCTATACTAATCCCTTCTTTCCTCTTCTCAGGTATTCTCTCGAGCTCAAGATGACGTCATCCGAGTAGCTGATTGTCCCTATCTATTCGTCACTGCACATTTCGTAAGCGGGAAAAGTGACCCGGCACTTACTGGTTGCATCGGGGTCATGTTAACGGGAGATGGATGAGAAATACAATATTGGACAGTTTCCCTTTTTCAAATTATTAATCTATGAATGAAACTCATATGAGATGATAGTAGTATACTACAATAGTAAATATATTACCTATTGTTGACGCAACCTCTACCTTCCTTTTCAGCTCCGCAGTTCTCCTGTGCTTCAGCGACTGAAACTCTCGCTGTACGAGCAACAGGGTCACTTCGAGACTTTCTGCGAACGAAAGGAGAAATGCATACGGGTAGGTCACTTCTATTAATCTACCTGCCACTAATGTTCCATTAGATGAGGCATTGACATTTGTGTAGTCGATTAACGAGAAAGCCGATTGGAGAAAATACTACAATGGTTGGCATGGTTTGGGTAGTTCACTGAGACACAATCGTCATTGAGGGATTACGGTATTGATTGATCTATTGATTTCAGGCACTCAACGCGGTGAAATCGGCCCAGAAACTGAGTGCCATCGGAGGTTCGACGGGATCATCAACAGCGATGACACTCGCGAATGGGGTACGGTAGGGGTAGGAGGAGAGGGTTACGGTAGACAGTTGGTACAGTAGAGAAAGGAACGTAGGTCGATTACTGGTATATGTTGGTATCTGATTCTTGAAATCTGTTTTTAGAATAGTTTTTGAATTGGAGCCTTTTTCTTCGGATGATCGTCATCTCGATTTCGCGATTTTTTGAGTAATCAGTGAAGCGCAATATTGACGACCCGCGACATTCAACGAATAAACGCAGATTCTCAAATAGTTCAAAATTATCATGAACAATTATCGTATTATCCATATTACTATAATGCTTTGTATTCTTCAGGAACTGAATCTTGCGAAGGCTCTTCTCAAACTCTTCTTCCAACTGATGCTAATGTGCGATTCATTCTGTGATATTCTGAGGAATGTCAAGGAAAGTCCCGGAGCTGCCGTGAGTTTTCTTGATTATACCATCCAGAAAGGGGAATTTGTATTGCAAATTGCGACGGTGGAATTAGATTTTCATTTGAGAGTAGCCAGGTTCAACAGTGTTTCATACTAGATATAATATCATTAGCTTTGCTGATTTGTTGATATGACTGGCGGTGGTGATAAAAACGAAATGTTCAAAATACAGTAATCAACTATGAAATTCTTTCACTTCAGGAGCTCTCCCTTTCACCGGCAGTTCTGATGCTTCAGAGGGAGTTATTGTGCTCGATGGCAGCGGATTCACTCAACAACATGAGTGGTTTGTGTTTCACGGGGGAGATAAGGGGAGGAGAGTACGAGTCAACCCGCTCATTCGCAATTCCAGCTGTAAAAATATTTCGAAGATTTTAGAAGCATTGAATCATGATTGATACGTCTTCTTTCATTTGTACTGGACGAGCCATATGATTTTCATAATTGCGTATTGATGGCGTAATTCCTCCTCTCCCCAGGCACCTTCCATCCCTCCTCATCGCTCTCCGCAGCCTCCGAACGACCATCGGAGCATCTACTGCTCATGATGGCCAACAAACAACACGCAGCCGCCATTGGAGCACTCAGACAACTACGGTGGGTTACGGTAGGAGGGAAGGAATGATTATGGTAGTCTGGTGAGGTAAACTAGTTATTTTACTTTGTCATTAACTCAAAGTAAGAGTTGGAATATTGCGATCAGCATCAGGAGAGTGATAACTTTTTTGTGGTGCCCGTTTGTTTGTGATTCAGAGTTTAGTGATGACGAAACGAAAATGTTCCGGTTTGATTTCATCAACAAAGATATCTTGGAAGACAAATAAATGGAAGCCATATCATTGCAGGATTCAAGCAGAGTATGTACCGACGAGCAATGGAAGTGGAGCGGATCTGGGTGAGTGGAAATTAGTGATGACAAATCGGCAGAGACTCTCCTCATTTTGCGTGATCTCTCGGCGATTAGAGAAACGATAGAGTATGCAAATTGAGGAGAGTCAGATGCCTATTTGCCATTTTTTTTTCTGGCTACATATTCTCGGCTGCATTAGTGGCTCAATTGTAGTACTTATTTGCGTAATCTCAGAAACAGAAATGCTCCAAGTCGCAAATTATTATTATTTAAAAAATTCTGTTATATCATTTTTCTTCTCAGGTTGCTGTGAGCAATCGGATATCGATGTTCTCCTCCTTCTCTTCTGTCGCAGTCACACAACCCTCAGGGCATGGGCACTCGCCGGAGGAGACGAGACTGTACTCAAGGTTCGGTAGGGAGTACTGTAGGGGTACTGTAGGGAGGTACGGTGGGTCAGATAGATGATCAGGTCTTGGATAATGATGATGAATTTTCAGGAATACTGTGATCTTCTGCGTGACACGAACGCCGAGTTTGCAGCAGCAGTGAGAAAAGCGTCGACTGCGGGTGAGAAAGAAATTGATTGAGATTGAATTGTGCAGTATATGATTAGTTAGGAACCAGTGATCAAAAGTAGTGACAGTTTGGAGACAATTCACCAGAATGTGAGAAGATATTCGAAACTGGAGATTTTCTGTTCCGACGTTGGATCTAAAATACAATTATAGATGCGATATCAGTACTGTACACGAAGGTGGTGAAGAAAAAATGTTATGAAACGTCATCACAAAAATAAATAATAAGAGTTCATATAAACGAGCTAATCCCTCCTTCTTTTCAGGTTCCGACTCCGCCCTCAACCCCGCTGCTCCCTCTGGTAGTATGGCAACACCCAGGACATCCACAGTAAGATATTTACATTATTTTGATTTTATCGATTCCAAGTCGCAATAAATGATCGGTTTCAAGGTTTCTTCGCTGATCGATTCGTCCATTGCGACTTCTTCATACGTGAAATCCTTCAGAACAAGCGACAGTTGAATTGATCTTTGACCTTTCAGTTCATTGTGGTGTAAATAGCCCATGATTTGTGCTATGAGTTGGCTCAGGTCTAATGTATTCTTGATTTCACTTATTTAATCCATTGATATTTTTACTATGAGCTTTTCAATCGTGTATTTAATGGTCCAATGTAATAATGATTCGCTTTGAAATAATTTATCCAGACGGGATAGACTCGACCAGTTGATTTGTATACATAAGAAGTTCCATTGAGATAAACTATTTTATTGTTACGTTCTCATGATCAAGATAAAAAGATAGCATTTGCCTTTTTCTGCAAGTCTGGCTTAAACTTTCCTTATCAAGATACCAATTGAGACATGACAGGCCAAAGAAGTTATAACATGTGGCCTATAGGTCTCTCTCGAAAAGCGAAATTGATCGCTATGTCATTAGGATCATCTTCTGTGTTGACAGTTTAGAGCCATACTTGCGGAGTCTAGCGGAAACTGTCAAAATCGAAAAATCGATTTTCTGAAAACAGAAGTTCCGATCACGATAAGTTGACATATTTTTTACAAATTAGTTATGACATGAAATGTCTAGATTTGGATCGAAAAAAGTGTTTTTTCGACCATAACTTGTTTCATTCTCAGTTTCATGAGCTCTAGTATGGAAATTCGTTTTCCACGAGCAAAAATACGTCAGATAAGCTACTAATCGATATTAATTTTTCAAATTTATTTTTCGACCCCAAAAACTGTGGGTTACTGTAAGTCCACCAAAATCGATCTGAGACCTTAGGTAGTAGTGCCATCGATCAGCACTAGAGACCCTCACTTCAAGAAAAAAGTATGGGAGGAATCGAATTTTTGGCCATCCGTGAACCCTTTCCACTATATCCCGGAGGGTATCTTAAATTCATGAATGTTGATTTGAGCCATAATTAAGAACAGTACATAGTTTATGGTTGAGTTCACAAATTCAGTAACGGAACATCAAACATTGTTGTACACTCTTTTTCACTCTTTATCAAAACACGCATACTTTCGACTGTCTCATTCGATGAGTGAGTGAAAAATAGTCTGATAAATGATCATGACATTTAATGGATATGCAGTATTTTTTTTAACTGAAAGCGAATCTAGAGATAATGGACGAGGTGATTTTACGCAACTATCGTGATCAAGGTGTATTGGCTATTCGAGGCACTGTCCATTTTCATAACTGATCAGTGTCTTGTTCTTCTTTCCCCTCTGCTCTTTCTTCCTCCCCTGATTCCTCATCATTCGACCATGCTCCACCATCTTCTTTTTCTCTCTCCCATTTGTCCCGGAACGACGAGAACACTGGAAATACTTCATGTTTTAGATATTCGAAGGAGATGGATTGATCAGAAATAGATTATTCTTTTAAAAATACCTTTAGCTGATGAGTCCAGATGAGTCTCCATGTGGGCATCTAGTTTATAACATCTTTCGAAATTCTTCCCGCATTTGTCGCATTTGAATTGCTCCTTGCGAGGATCCCCGTCAGCTAAAATAATATCATTTTTCTCCTTCATTTTTGACCGAAGTGGAGATGCCAAGACAAAAACTTATTGAATATCCAAGTTGTTAGTTCGATATTAATTCCTACAGTTTCACAAACAATTCATTTGAAAGATAAATAAGCTCACGCAAATGCGAGATCATGTGATTGTTGAGGAATGTTACTTGACCGAATCGCTTTCCACACTCGTTACATTTGTGCGTCTGTCGTCTGTCGTCAATGTCATCTAAGATATAGATTTTGTGGAATATTCTCGAAGTCGATATTTGCACTTACCTTGATGAGTTCTCAAGTGATTTTGCAACACGTTTTTATAATTGAAAGTGGCGTTACAGATTTCGCACTCGAATTTCTTCAAGTCGGGATGATCGGCAGCTGAAATTCACACTAAAATATTGAATAACAAAACTTTTACATACGCAGATGCAATTTCATGTGCGTAATGAGATTCGAGCTTTGCGTATATCACGCGTGTCACATAAGGTGGGAATAAACTCTGGTACAATGGAAAAGTTTTGTTCCAAATAGTCGATCTCAACGACGATAGACGACGTAAACTTTTTCAGATTCCGAAAAGTGCCATTTTCCAGGCTATTTATCTCAGTCCGCAGAAGTGTTGGAGAAATATTGTCAACATTTAATATGTGGCAAATGACACGAAGAACATGCCTGAGTTTATGGCCCATTGATATTTTTATTAGTATTTTCATAAATCAATTAAAATTAATAATTTTCACCACATTTTCGGGCCACACGGATTTCCTAGCTTTTCTAATAAAGCTCGAAAAGACGGTTCGAAAAGTTACCAGCAACCCCAGATTTCAGAAGTGGAGACGATATGAATAGTGCGTTTGAAATATTTTTTCGACCTCTGGGTCAGTGACCTTTCACGCAGCGAGAGAGACAGTAAGTGATCTACCCCTGTCTCTCTCGCTCCCAATTGATTCCTTTCATTGTTTTATGATTTATTAATGATGTAATGTCTCTCATATATGGTTTCTGCCAATCGAATGTATTTATAAACGTCATAAGCAGCCATAATTAACCTTTGACGAGGCGAGAGTGAGAGTGATCTACCTCACATGTCGCCTCAGGCAGATCAATTCCGTATTATCATATTATCATTTGTGGCTCGTCTGAAGTATTTTACATCGATTTGCATAAAATCTTGATTTGTTTACTTTCTTAAGTGCCCGAAGTCTTACGTTTACATGATATCACATTGAAAATCGATGCAACGAATAAGTTTAATGCAAAAATAATACTTTCAAAACAAAATATCTGTAAAGATATGAATAAGAATCCTTTGCGAAAAATATTGCAAAACGAATTACCAATTTTGGCTTTGAACCATTCTCATCAAGAAAATGCAAAATGAAAGAAAAACACACTCTCTAGAGCCGAGAATTGCATACTCGAGAAGGAGAGCCAGTAAATCACGTTGGTCAGTGCGAAATCCACTACTCGTCAAGATTTACAGATGCACCTTTCTGGTATTCTCCACTATTAAAATCCTGGGTTGCTGGTAACTTTTCGAACCGTCTTTTCGAGCTCTATCAGATGAACTAAGAACTCTGTGTGACCCGAAAATGTGGAGAAAATTATTAATTGTAATCGATTTATGAAAATACTAATGAAAATATCAATGGGCCATTTACTCAGGCATATTTTCCGTGTTATTTTCCACATTTTACCTGTTGACAATATTTCTCCAACACATCTGTGGACTGAAATAAATGGCATGGAAAATGGCACTTTTCGGAATCTGAAAAAGTTTACGTCGTCTATCGTCGTTGAGATCGACTATTTGGAACAAAACTCGACGCTATCTTGTGAGGGACCCTAAGGGCTATCCAAAAATGTATTTAAACAAATGGGTCAGAAAATGTGCCAACCATCCCCCGATTTTACTTGAATCTTAGGCGACACGCGTGATATGCCTTATCGCAAATTTCGCACTTGAACGGACGCTTCGTTTCATCAGTATTATCTGGAATCATATTCTTTTCTACTTTAGTTCATACATTTTTTTGGAAGACAAATAACACCTTTATGGGTTCTCATATGATTTATAAGTTTGTATTTCTGAGAGAATCCACGTCCACATTCGCTGCATTTGTGCTTGTTGTTCGAAGCATCGTCATCTGAGAATAGTGATAAGTATTGTATTAAAATAAAACAATTTCAAAATGAATTAAACGGACCCTTGTGAGTTCTCTTGTGTATACTGAAGTTACCAATAGCAGCGAATCTCTTTCCACATTCTTCACACTCATGAGGTTTCTTCATGATCTCATTGTCTGAAAAATAAGTGGGCACAGTAACTTTCCTATGTAAAAATAAATTGAAGCCTCTTTTTCACAATTCTCTTCTCTGTATTATTTCAATGAGACCGAGTCAAAAAATCAAGTTGTTTTTGAAAATATCACAGAATGATGAAGAAAAATCAGTAACAATTTCCACTAGAAAAAAACGCGTGTTTTTTCATGCTAGTACTTACCATTGTGAGATTGCATTTGTCCTTTGAGAGCGTAGGCGCTTCGAAATTCGTCTCCACACACTTCGCACTTGTTCTGTTTTTTTAGTTCAATCACTCTTGGATCGTTATCGTCTGAAGAATTTACCATCATTGAATAAAACATATTTGTCCATTTCTAATCTGTACCTAATAGATATATCATATCATTTTTATATCATAAAATCGGAAGATCTTCACATTTCAAATAAACTGAAGTACGTTATGGTACGGTTTCCTTCAATATTTTAAAATCAACAAAAGTCAGCATGGTTTTAAGGTATTTCTTGTATTTTCTTTCAGGAAGGAACTCACCCCAATGAGTGAACTTGTGCATTTCAAGTTTACCGTGCGACTGAAAACGTTCTTCACACTCATCACATTGGTACGGAAGCCTAGAATCTTTGCTTTCTGAAAAGAGAACAATGGACAATTTGAAAAACTCATGATCAGTTTGCCTTTATTTGAGATCGATTTTTCGCTCGTGTATGTACAGTACTGGCTAATCGCATTGGGTATCGGCAGCCGCTGCGGCCCGCCGCGGACCGCGGTTACTGCGGATTGATTTAGCGCAAAGCGGAGACATTTTCACGCATCATAGTGTTGATTTTCATAATCTCCAGTCCATTTCCGATCTAAATCACTTGTTCAAGCGGGCCAACTATTGTTCGCTTGGTCAGGCTTTTTCACTGAATAAGTTATATTCTGGTAAACCGAAGAACAAAATATCATCTTATAGTGATTCCGATCGGAAATGTACTGGAGATTACGAAAATCAACACCCTAATGCCTGAAAATGTATCAGCTTGCGATAAATCAATCCGCGGCAGGCCGCCGCGGCTGCCGATACCCAATGCGTTTAGCCAGTACTGTATTAGAGATTTCTCAAGCTTATGATGAATTGAATTTCTCGAATTATCACTCTTTTTCTCGGACGTAGTCTGTTTCTCGCCTGTATGAACTTTCATGTGAATTTTGAGATTTCCTTTCGTCTTCAGGAGGTGCCGCAAAAATCGCATTTAAACTTTTTCACGTCGTTGTTTTCTGAAAATAAAATAAATATATTCACGAAATTGTTTCTACAAATATCTTGGAAATACTCCATTGAGAGAAAAACAATCCATTTAAATGTTGATTCTCATAAAGTTTTGATCAAACTCTCATCGTGAGAAATATAAACTTACGAGAATGATGGTTTTGCTTGTGTTTTATGAGACCTCCGGACTGTGAGAATCGTTGAATCTTTACACTCATAGGGGCATCTCACTTGCTCGTCATCTAAAAACACATATTTAATCGTTCATAAACGAATTTAGAACATTCGTTTTCCTTAAAACATTCGTTAAAAAATTACCGGAATGAGTTCTCATGTGAGTTTGCAAGTCGGATTTCCGTGTACATCGCTTTTCACAGAGCGTGCATTGAAATTCTCCGGTGCCCCTTTCATTCCATTTGATAGAAAGAGTTTGATCAAAACTTTATGAGAATCATACATTTGATTTTCAACTTTCTCGGCAGCCTTTGATGCGTTCTCGTATTTCTCGCTACCAATCACTGATTCCTCATCATCTTACCAAGCACCGGGAATCTTCATCGATTCCTCACCCGAGGAGGCAACGGAATGCTGAAATATTTCGATATTATTTGAAAAATTTTGAAATTATTTTTTAAAAAAAATTCTCACATTTTCAGTCGTTTCGATGTCATCAATTGACTCTGTAGTCGTATTATCTAAGCTATCCATGTCGAAGGGTCCAAGAATTCATTCTCCTCTTCTTCTTTCACAATAACAATTTTCTCACCCGTATGAGAAGCTTCGAGGAGAGTATCAGATTCTTCATCCATCAGCTTCTGTGAAAAACATAAAAAATTTACAAAAAATACACTTTTTCCGAATTAAGGAAGAGTTAATTTACTATGTGATCCCTCAAAATTTGGTCAAAGCTTCTCACCTTTTTGACAGTGATGCTCACCTCATTTTCTGAATAACTAATATTTTTCTTCATCAACAATTCCATCGTGTTTCCGATCGATCTCGAGATGCCATGGACAAGATCATGAAGAGGATTAGCACTGGAAAACAAAAATCCAAATCAGATGATTGCATGTCGATAAGGACACTAGCGAAGAATCTCACCTTTCGTTGTCAAATTCTAGAAGGAGGCTGCATTCAACTTCCATAGAGTTCTGAGCGATTCTTACTTCCTGAATGTCAGATATTATCCGTGCAAATCATGCAGAGATACAGTCAAATGTCTAAATTTTGACATATGCAAAATCGAATGCGATTTTACCTCGAGATCTGCATTATTTCTCATCAGAACATGCATGGCATCAACAGCTTTTTGAATAACGCTTCCAATAGGATCAGGGGATGATTGATCCATCGTATGAGTAAAAGAGAAAATAATATTCAATCGTTGGAACTATTCGAATAGAAAACGGTACACGGGGAAAACAACGTAACATTGTTGAGGAACTTTGAGATGAAAGGACATTGATACACATGAATTACTAAATTATTTTGTGAATGAAATTCGAAAAATCAGTTTAGCAAGAATTCAGAATTCAGAATTTATCAGTTATCGCGGGGGTGCGCTGATCATGGATAAGTTTTCTTCCATTCGTCACGGGACAGACTCCACCAGTTATTCCCCATTCGTCGCTTCACTTCGTCTCTCCATCTCTCTCTAGGACGTCCCTGGTCTCGATTTCCTGCTTGGTTATACGGTATCCATACGGTCAGACGTCGTGCCCATCTTTCATCGTCCATCGTTCTTATTCTATTCGCCCATTTCATTTTCCTTCTCGTTGCTTCCTCAACCCAATCTAGCGTGCCTGTCTCCTGTCTCACTCGCTCGTTACTCCATCGATCCCTCCAACTCACTCCAATCATTCTACGTTCCATCTTTCGCTGAGCGACTTCCAGTTGGTGTTTATCGCCTTCCTTCAAGGTCCAAGCTTCGCATCCATATAGTATCGCCGACATTATACATGAATCGAATGCCTTCCTTCTGATCTCTCGATCAATAGTTGGGTGTTTGAGCAACGGCCCTATATATAAGCCAACCACATTGTATTCTTCGCTGGATTTCGACAGATGGTTGTAGTGGAATCGTTAACCAGCTTCCGAGATACTTGGCACCGTCTTTGTATAAAAACTCCATTCCGTCAATATTGATCAGGTTACGATTGGTCTTACTTGACGTGAGGAGGATCGTCTTTCCGGGATGTAATTCCAATCCAACATCGCGAGATGCATCGGTGATCTTTCTGAGCATTTTCGTTAGTTCCACTCTGTTCTTAGCCACGACTAAGATATCATCAGCATAGGCCAGTGTGGTTAATTGTACTCCATTGATGATCATTCCCATCGTCTCCCAATCGATTGAATCTAAGGAGGCGCGAAGAACTGCATTGAATAGCTTGGGGGAGATGGTATCCCCTTGCTTTACTCCCCTCTTCACTTCCACCCCTACTGATCCTTCATTTACTTGTATGATCGTCGTTGTTTCATCGTAAAATCTCATGAGTAATCGTATCAAATCGGAGTGAATTCCTTGCGTACTTAGAGCTTGAAAAACAGCATTCCATTCAACTCGATCGAATGCCTTCTTATAGTCAATCAGAGCCAGGTGCAGCGGGATATTGTATTCATTAGATTTCTCGATAAGTTGATGGATGGAGTGGATATTGTCAACTGTTGAGTAACCGGGACGAAACCCGCACTGACTTTCATCTTCCGCGCGTTCGAGTTGGGGGAGAATTCGATGTAAGACGACTTTCGTTATCACTTTTGAAATGACGGAGAGAAGGGAGATTGGCCTGAAGTTGGAGATGTCGTTTGTATCTCCGCCTTTATGAAGAAACGTGACTCTTGATTTCAATAGGTCCGATGGGATCGCTTCGCCTGACACAATACCATTGAGAAGTCGGGTGATAAGAGGACCAATGGTTTCACAGGAGAGGAGAACCATGTCTGGCTTGATCTTATCTTCTCCTGCTGAGTGTCCACTGCGAAGGCTACGAATAGCGTGTTCTATTTCTTCTTTCGTGAATGGAAGGAGTGGATCGATTGAGGGTGGAATGTACACGGGAATTGTTGCGGCGGACTCGTATAATTTCTCATAGAAAGATTGGACTTGAGCCTCAGTATACTCCTGGGACGCTTTCTTTTTGAGTGGATCGAAAATCAACAATCTCTTTCTCGTTCCTTTCTCCTTCGTGAATCGGGCAGTACTTCTCCCTTTTCGGATTGCTTCGAGTAGTCTCTCCTCCTTCCTTTTTGTCATATCATCCAATAGGCTCGCCCGTGCAGCTTTGCACACTTGAACGTACTCGGTGGCATTGGCGGGGACGTTCTTCAGCTGATGTCTCTTCTGGAGCAAAGCCTGTGTTTTCGATGAGATCTTCGGTCTATTCTCGTGTTCATTCCAGCAGCCTTCAGAGGTGACTTTAGTTAGCGCGATTATCGAGTGATATGCCGATGAAGCATCTGTTGGCTCGAGGATATCCAAGTCGCTCAGGATTTGGGCATTTCTGCGATATTCCATTCGATCAAATTGAGGGCGCGCTTTGCGGTCAGTGTGCCATTTTCTTTGTCCTCCCACTGCTATCGTCATTCGAATCATCCGGTGGTCTGTATCAAATTCGAATCGATTGATTACATGGCAGTTTTGAACGGGTGCGGACCTAGGGCCAGCGATGAAATCGAGCTGATGTTTTGGTTTGTTTGGCAAGCGATGCTACGAAATTAAGTGGACCCAGTAGATCAACTCCAGCAGTCTTATGAGCGACCAAACGATTACAAAGATATGTTAACTGATAAAGTAGATAAGATTCGTGCTAGAGAAGATAAACGAGTGATTGTGAAAAATACGCGGGAAACATATCATGGAATCGAGAGTACTGGGGAGATGAGTAGCGGTGCGTCACTGAATAACGTTGCAAATATTGGGTGAATCCGTTCAAGGGGACTGGCACAGAATCGACAAACGCTTTCATTATCTTCATCAACCGATCGACTTATATTACGATGGATCACCAAGGATACGTGAATCCTCAAGTCAACGTGAGTGTCATGAGAGACGTTTGGACCGGTTTGTACGTGCAGGAAATCGCGTTGATCGTTCAAATTGTGGTCGCAAGGCTCGCATATTTCTTCAATGCCATACTCATCATAATCGTGCACAAAAATATAAAAACAGTGTTTGATAGATTAATTGTTTTTTTCCTATCCTTAGGACGGCATCTATGATTAGCATTGTTCTCTATACTTGTATTTCTCCCTGACAAATCCCATCTTATTTTTCCTGAGTTAAAAAATAGTATTTCTTGTTATTGTGTAGGCCTCTCTTTTACCAGCTATATTTCCATTCATGTAAGGCGGAACGATATCCACAAAAACGTAAGCTTTGAGTCACAAATCTCTGTATACAATAGTGTTTGTAGCCTACAAAGGTGTATATATCTTCACAGAATCGACAAACGCTTTCATTATCTTCATCAACCGATCGACTTATATTACGATGGATCACCAAGGATACGTGAATCCTCTAGTCAACGTGAGTGTCATGAGAGACGTTTGGACCGGTTTGTACGTGCAGGAAATCGCGTTGATCGTTCAAATTGTGGTCGCAATGCTCGCATATTTCTTCAATGCCATACTCATCATAATCGTGCACAAAAACACGAATAAGGAGATTGGAAACTACAAAATTCTAATAACTTATTTCGCCGTGTCTGACATCTACTACAATACGCTGCATTTCATCGTTTATCCGGTATGAATTCTGGGAGATTTGATAGGTCATCCTTTTTCCAGATTCCCGAAACATTCCAAAACGCATTCATGATGAGAGGACACGGAATCTACCCGGAGTTGCTAGGAGTCGGACTATATTCGGGGGCGTACGGTCATGCTTTCCCCATTCTCATCTTCCACTTTCTTTATCGATTTCTAGCAATCAAACAGTGAGTATTCATGATATGCATTGCACATTAATAGTTTCAAAAAGTTGGATTAATTTTCAGTCCGCACTACCTGCAATATTTTCCGACTTTTCTAACCTTGCTGGTTATCGCTACTATGATAATCAACATCACTTGGTGAGAAACAATATTGAGGGAAAAAATCGATCTATTTCGCTCAGCTTTTCTGCATTCTATTGGTTCTTCCATCCAGACGAACTGAGCCTTCGTATTCTCACTCCAGTCTTCAATGGATCCATTCCTCTTCCAGTTGTGCATACTATCCTCACGGCAGAGAAGCATTCCATAGCACTTTACTGGGTTTTAATTGGATATTAATGGATTCCAAATTGAAAATTTCAGACAGGACAGACCTTTGAAGGCCCCAGGTGGCGAAGTTTTATCGGAGTAGGACTTGTTTTCGTATCTATGATCTGCACATACATAATCATTATTGTTTGCAGTTACCATATCAACAAATATCTGAAGTATGAATTATTATGATCATCTTAGACTCATATATTACATTTCAGATTGCGAATGAAAAGTGCGCGTTCGATTCAACTGCACAGGCAACTTTTCCGATCTCTCATCTATCAAGTTAGCTTATCATAATTTTGATCAATAATTGCGATGATTTTCGGCATTCGTTCCTTTTTTCACAGCTTACTATCCAGCAGCGCCAGCCTTGCTTTTCCCTATATTTGGTAATGTTCTCCATCCATATATCTAGGCCAGCAGAGGCTCTCTTGAAAGGCAGCCAATATTTGTTATAGGTATCACCTTCACTCACACATCTATTGCCGTACCTCCAGCTTGTGCCACACACCCCATGTTCGACCCTATACTTCTCATTCTCACTATCGCGGAGTATAGGTGCGCCTTAGTACAAGCAAGTTTATCTGTCCCAACCATTCAGAAGAGCGTTTTTCGCACTCATCGGACTTTCCAAACTCGCCATCGGGAGCCACTCCACGTCCCAGAGGGACTTTTCTTGTACTGATGGAAATCGCCAAATTAGAACACGCGAGTGTTCTTCAATAACGCGATATTGAATAAATAGTGTTGTGTCCCTGACTACAAATATGATGCCATCGACTTGAGTAGTCATAGTCACAAACAATCAGATTTTCTCGAAAACATCTTTATCACGAGTCTTCGAATTCGATGTTGTTTGAGCAACCTGTTCGGCGAAAGCTACTAATCTTAGAGATTCGGCAGAGATGAGGGGAAGGAGGCGGGAATGGGGTAAACACCAACGGAGACTGCGCCACGATGACCTCTGAAATAAGTATTTAATGCGCATCTATCGATTAATTAGGGCTGCTAAGTTGGCCCTACGGTTAATCCTTGAGAAATTATTTCTACTCACGGCATTGACGTTATCTCCTCCCATGATTCTCTTTCCGGATGATACACATCAATGGACAAGAGATTATCGATCCCGTTGAAACCACCGATGACAAACACACGCGACAGCGAGGGTCACACGGCTTCTACAACGATTTGATGATTGTTAGACAAAAATTCTAAAATGAAAATTGTGAAGATGCGATACCTTGCAGCCTTCAATGGATTGAGTGAAGTACATGAATCATTGGCTGAATCATATCTCTCAACGTCGGTGAGATGTTGGAAGCCATCGTATCTGGGAAAAGATGATTCATGGGAGGGTGACAACTGGGCAACGACATTTGGGCAACGAGCCATAAACCCTTTAAAAATCACCCTAGAGCAATGAGGTTGGTATCAATCGATTGCTAATGATCTCCCCACCCCTATTTATCGTTCGATACTAATCCCATCACTCTAGGATAAGTTTACACGGGTTAATGACTCGTTGCCCAAAAAAAATATAAAATTATGTGATTCCTCCGTAAACCGTAACGTTTTCCATTCAGAACGCATGAGGCCGGGCATGAGCGGGGTTGTTCATAGCTTTCAGCGGAATCCAAACTGTAAACCAAACGAGCTTCGAACATATTTCTACGACAATTAAAACGAATTTCTAAAAAAAATATCCTTGCTGCTACAGTACCTTTCGATACGTTATTTAGTGGTAATTACCTGAATTGGATTCTGAAACGTTCAGAGTCTCCACTGAATTCAAAACGTTGGAGCCGTCGTATCCCCCAGCAACAATTCTGAATTATGTAGATAGTATTCATATCATAGTTCTTCAGAGAGGTAGAGTAATGTATTTACAAACACGTTTTATGAAATGAATATAAGAGATAAGAATATGAAGTGGAATTACTCACAACTTTCCTTCAATAACTCCTCCGGTCAATCCAGATTTTGCGCCATTCATTGGAGGCATCTGATAGTAGAATATAGCGAAATGCATATACATATAAGTCATATAAGTCATCTTACTGCTCAAAATTTAGTGAAATTATTGTACATAATTTTAAAAAAAATCGTTAATGATATTCACCGTGCACCAGGAATTGCTGTCAATGTCGAAGTATTCGCAGGTATCGGAACGATTGAATCGAGTATCGAAACCACCGATCGCGAATATCTGTAAGATCATGTTATTCACTGATTAAGCCTGTATCATAATTTTTATTCTTGAGTTGATCAACGAAATTTTTTCTAAAGAACCTTCTTTTAAAGCACCTCTTCAGAGAAAGATTTTAAAATTATTTGAAACAAAAAGATACCATCGATTGGTACTTTCAATCGCTATACCTTGGTTCCAATAACTGCGACGCTGCCACTGCAACAAACATTGGGTAGATCCGTACATGCTAAAAATAAGTATATTTTACGTGTGATTCTTTTTTTAGTGCATGAAAGTATACATAATCCTAATCTCATATTGGTAAAAACTTACTCCTCCATTCTTTAGTGGCGGGGTGGTAATACGACATTTTCCGACCCTTACTGTCGCTACATAGTCCACCTGGAATAACAAATAATAATTAACTCCATCAACTATACATATTTCTAATTTGTAAATCATTCTCACCGAAAACGAAGATCAGACCATTAACGTCTTCGCAGATTCTTATCGTAGTCTTAGTTGGTTTTACATTACGGAAAAGACTCTCTGGATTACTGATCAACCAATTGGCTTTTTCCTCTATTTCAGTGATAGAGCTCTCAAGGATACGAGGACATCGAATACATTGCAACAGCCTGTAACATATCAAATATTTCTGGTAAGGATGCGGCTCTGCGGTCTAATAAAATAAACTTGTTATTGACCTGGCGACATCATGTTCTGTGAAGGTATTCGAATCGAACCAGCGAATGATTGCATCGAGAATCTTAATAAAAATATTGTATTGTGTTAGTATGTAATACATTTCAGTTAATAAATATCTGTCTTTCATCATCAACGTGTAAAGAATCTCTCTGAAGGAAATCCACGAGATCATCGATTGACAGATCGAGAAACTCCAGAGTTTGAGAGATAGGCACGATGTTCAACTGAATTTGATTATTATTTGTCTGCTTCTTCAAATGTAAATCAATGCGACTGTTTACAACTCACGTCAATGAATCGCATGATGAAGTTATTAATTTTCTCTCTTGCAATCGATCGACAGATGAAGTAAAATGGAAGAGCTGTCTCGATTCTGATTTGCTTTCTGACGAATTGTTCACACTCATCCAAGATAGACTCCTGAAACAAAATTTAATGAATTGTGATATTATTACATATACTAATACACAAATATCAATATGAACCCACAATATGAAGATAACCAGATGCTGTCATCAAATCTTGAATCGTTGATTCCGAGATTGTGATTCGGCCGTATGCGTAATCCAGCAGACTTTTAACCGCCGAAAAATCGAGCATGGAGAGTATAACTTCTTCTGTGGAGCTATCGGCGAAGTTTGAGCTGAAGAGGGCCTTGAAATATGGAATACGAGCGCTCAGAAGATCCTGAAATACGGATTATGAAGTTCACGGTAACAACAAATTTTATTGTAAGAAGTGCAAAGATCTGATATCTGTGTTTCATTTTTTTTAGATTTGTTTCTCTGCCTCCTCCCTGTGAAATATTCTGCTAGTACGAGTTCTCAAGAAGTATCTACTAACGATGCCAAAACAAACAAACAACAAAAATACTCTCCTCCTTATGAGCGTTCTCTCGGCGGGTTAGGAAAACAAGACAGTATGCAAAATTAGGAAAGTCAGAAGCCGATAAGCCATCACTAGTATCTACCGAATTTGTTTTTCTTATACCTTGTGAACGTACATCTCCTTCTCGCCGACGATGACAGTCACATCGCGCCTTTTCGTGTCGACGCACCCAAAGTCATGACAGATCTGAACTATTCACTCATTCGGAGAATTTGGAGCAAAATGCAAAATGTATAGTAGATATAACAAAAACAGCTGGGCACAATCCTAACACACATTTCTTCTTCGCTACCTTCCAGGCGAAGAATCGTTATTCGTCCTACCTCTCGTCATGGTATCAGTCGCTTCACTCCTTGATCCACTTCTCGAAAGTACCGGTACGTATTTAAAAGTGTATTACTCACTGGACGTCGTAAAATTGAGCTAAAACTTACAGAGACTCTGGCTAAGGAACGAGTCATCGAAGAATTTGAGGTGGTGCACCCCATTCCCGAGGTTCGATAACGTTTATCTGTATACCTATTCGGGGCTTTATAACAGCCAATATATTCAGATCTGTTAAGACTTTGTGTGTGGAATGAAGAAATACGACGTCTCTTTCAACATTGGAGACAAGGAGTTGTATGCGCACAAGTACGATAAGCAAAAAAGATAGTTAGAATTTAACCGGGCAGCTTTTGATTATATTTCCGACAATGTGGTTCAAAAACCTTCCCTTATTTGAGGACCTTCTGATCGCCCGTATTCCCTACTTCAATGCTCTGTTCAACTCAAGCATGGTTGAATGCAAATCAGGAGAGGTCAATCTATCAGCATTCGAGTTCTCAACGATTCGAAGCCTTCTGTTCTACGACTACACTGGCCGTCTCACTATATCTAGAACAAATGTGTCAGATCTGATGATGGGAGCCAGTTTCTTCCAGATTGTATGTTCCATGGCTTTTCTACTATCGCTTAGATGAAATTATAATAAAAATAGTAGGATTTTTTTCTGTTCAGAATTCGATTACTGATCAATGCGATCGATTTATAAGGAAGATAATCAAAATTGGTAGTGTTCTTCAATTCTACTCCGTCTGTGTTACATTCGCTTCGGATGCTACTCGTGACTTCATCCTCAATTTCGTTGATGTTAGCTCCCTGATTCAACAGGCCCAATGTATATAATTTCAACGCATGTGTTCTTTGTTCCTATCTCTCACACATCTGACTTCCTCCGAGTTTCGATTGATGATCTTGTATCCATCCTTCAGAGAGATTCCCTCAAAGTCGATGACGAAAAGCAGGTGAGAAGGATGTGCTTATCGGTTGATATTGCGCTTGAATAAAAAATATAGAATACCATCAATTTGCAAAAAAAAGGAACTATTCAAATTTGGCTTTGGATATGAAACGGTTACGGTAACGGCTCCGGCTTCAAACTTACTCTGTTTAGTTAGTGCCGATTTTTCGTGGGAACGAAATGCCGTGGCTATGCTCCGATACGCCATTATTCGCCGGCGATGGTAAGACACGCTTTGAGTAATTCTCTAAGTGAGTAATTTTATTTAATTGAAAAAAAATTATGATCGAAACATCAAACTTTTTATAAAATATAAGGTTTATCACAGCCTCCTCCTTTTCAATCTATACAATTCAGATTTCAATATATTTCGAGCCTACGCAAAGCCGGAAGTCACTAACAGAGTGAGTTTGAAGCGGGAGCCGTTATCATAATCAGAGCCAGCAAAAATCAGCCATTTTCGTCACCCACCACGATCCGCCTGAACATCCATCATGAATTTCAGTATTTGCTTTTGGAGGGACTTTTTAGTTTTGACTGGTCTCTGGATAGGTAGGGGCCACAAAGTGGATAGCCAACTTTCTGGAATCAGGTCAAAAGTAGGCTCAATGTGATCGTCAGGGTTTCAATATCATTTTTGCTTTTCGATGTATGTCGATTGCTCTTCTCCAAAGCCCGTGAGAGCTTCCGAAGCGTGCGCACTTCTCCCAGTCAGAGAGGGGAGAGAGGCGAGACGAGAGAGAAAGGGGCGGAGCCTCTCTCGCATGTCTCTCCCTCCCCCCGCTCTCTCGCCGCTCTCCTCCCGCGCTGTTTTGACTTGCTTCCTTAGATTTTTGACCTACTGGGAGAAGTGAGGCACAACGTCTCATAGCCTCAATCGATAGAGGGTGCTCATAGCTACCGATCAAGCTTTTGGATGAGCGATTTGGTTGCGAATGAAGGTCGTGCTCCCTCGATCTCGCTTTTGAGGGGAATCGTGTCGAGGGAAGGTGGGCGGGGCTTGTGGCCCCTATGGATAGGCCTCAAAATTATGATAAAAATCACGGAATGCTCACTGCGCTACTGCCAAAAAGCCCAAGAGCGTATGTAATAAAATCATAGTTCCTTCCACGATGAGGTTTCAAATTTAAGTTCCCACAATGCCAGGTTGAAATGGCACTAGGCCGGATCAGCACCGTCGGATGAGAATCAACGGGATGAGAACCAACAAAAATTCGTCTCCCAGTATTCTCTCTGTAATTTCAATATGGTACCGATAACCATCTGAGAAAATGGGAGCTGACATTTTTGTCGGTTCTCCTCTGGTTGGTTCTTATCCGACGGTGCTCATCCGACTTAATGCCTTTGTAATGCCGCGAATATTTGTAACTTACAGTAACCTGAAAATTTTAATAAGCTTTTCAGTGCCTGATTTCATAATGATCACTTAATCGATTTTCATATTTTTCAGCTCAGTCTGCCATATGAGGCCAACGCTGAGTCCTTTTTACACTACTCTGAATTGCTATGCCATCTCAAGTAGAAGTATTCAAAAGTGTTCTACTGGGTTCTCTTAGGTAGGGACCACCAGGCTGAGAGCCGATTTATTGGAATCTTGTCGCAAGTAGGCTCAATGTGACCGTCTGGGTCTATATCTTTTTTGCTTTTGGACGTATGCCGATAGCTCTTCTCTCAAGCCCGGGAGAGCTTTCGAAGCGCGCGCGACTCCCCCAGCCAGAGAGGGGAGAGAGGCGAGACGAGAGAGAAAGGGGCGGAGCCTCTCTCGCATGTCTCTCCCTCCCCCCGCTCTCTCGCCGCTCTCCTCTCGCGCTCATATTTAATTCGAGCACAATTCGGGGAAAATTAGTAAAATTCCAATTTTGTGCTTAAAATTCATCTAAAATACAAATTAATATAATATCAACTGGCGAGCAGTGTGCATGCACTGGAAGTGCCCTAATCACCCTATTCCCAACCTTAATATCGATTATTGACCTACTCAGACTTGTCAGATCCGGCTTGCCAGCCCTTCATTGATAGAGGACATCGAGAGCTATCTATCGCGCTTTTGGGCGAGCGATTTCATCGCGAATTAGCTTTGTGCTCACTCGATCTCGCTTTTGAGGGGAATGGTGTCGAGGGAAAAGGGGCGGGGCTGGTGGTCCCTACTCTTAGGATGGTGACTAGGGTTCTTTCGATGAAAAAATAGCCTATTGGAATTCCATTATATACTGCTCGCTCCCAAAAAATCTGTCGTGAATAGCCGGTGCGCAAATATAATTACAATATCGGAACGGAATAGGGACCACTCAAAACGAAGGTTACTGTAAGTTACAAATATTCGCGGCATTACAAAGGCATTAAGTCGGATGAGCACCGTCGGATAAGAACCAACCAGAGGAGAACCGACAAAAATGTCAGCTCCCATTTTCTCAGATGGTTATCGGTACCATATTGAAATTACAGAGAGAATACTGGGAGACGAATTTTTGTTGGTTCTCATCCCGTTGATTCTCATCCGACGGTGCTGATCCGGCCTAGTGCCATTTCAACCTGGCATTGTGGGAACTTAAATTTGAAACCTCATCGTGGAAGGAACTATGATTTTATTACATACGCTCTTGGGCTTTTTGGCAGTAGCGCAGTGAGCATTCCGTGATTTTTATCATAATTTTGAGGCCTATCCATAGGGGCCACAAGCCCCGCCCACCTTCCCTCGACACGATTCCCCTCAAAAGCGAGATCGAGGGAGCACGACCTTCATTCGCAACCAAATCGCTCATCCAAAAGCTTGATCGGTAGCTATGAGCACCCTCTATCGATTGAGGCTATGAGACGTTGTGCCTCACTTCTCCCAGTAGGTCAAAAATCTAAGGAAGCAAGTCAAAACAGCGCGGGAGGAGAGCGGCGAGAGAGCGGGGGGAGGGAGAGACATGCGAGAGAGGCTCCGCCCCTTTCTCTCTCGTCTCGCCTCTCTCCCCTCTCTGACTGGGAGAAGTGCGCACGCTTCGGAAGCTCTCACGGGCTTTGGAGAAGAGCAATCGACATACATCGAAAAGCAAAAATGATATTGAAACCCTGACGATCACATTGAGCCTACTTTTGACCTGATTCCAGAAAGTTGGCTATCCACTTTGTGGCCCCTACCTATCCAGAGACCAGTCAAAACTAAAAAGTCCCTCCAAAAGCAAATACTGAAATTCATGATGGATGTTCAGGCGGATCGTGGTGGGTGACGAAAATGGCTGATTTTTGCTGGCTCTGATTATGATAACGGCTCCCGCTTCAAACTCACTCTGTTAGTGACTTCCGGCTTTGCGTAGGCTCGAAATATATTGAAATCTGAATTGTATAGATTGAAAAGGAGGAGGCTGTGATAAACCTTATATTTTATAAAAAGTTTGATGTTTCGATCATAATTTTTTTTCAATTAAATAAAATTACTCACTTAGAGAATTACTCAAAGCGTGTCTTACCATCGCCGGCGAATAATGGCGTATCGGAGCATAGCCACGGCATTTCGTTCCCACGAAAAATCGGCACTAACTAAACAGAGTAAGTTTGAAGCCGGAGCCGTTACCGTAACCGTTTCATATCCAAAGCCAAATTTGAATAGTTCCTTTTTTTTGCAAATTGATGGTATTCTATATTTTTTATTCAAGCGCAATATCAACCGATAAGCACATCCTTCTCACCTGCTTTTCGTCATCGACTTTGAGGGAATCTCTCTGAAGGATGGATACAAGATCATCAATCGAAACTCGGAGGAAGTCAGATGTGTGAGAGATAGGAACAAAGAACACATGCGTTGAAATTATATACATTGGGCCTGTTGAATCAGGGAGCTAACATCAACGAAATTGAGGATGAAGTCACGAGTAGCATCCGAAGCGAATGTAACACAGACGGAGTAGAATTGAAGAACACTACCAATTTTGATTATCTTCCTTATAAATCGATCGCATTGATCAGTAATCGAATTCTGAACAGAAAAAAATCCTACTATTTTTATTATAATTTCATCTAAGCGATAGTAGAAAAGCCATGGAACATACAATCTGGAAGAAACTGGCTCCCATCATCAGATCTGACACATTTGTTCTAGATATAGTGAGACGGCCAGTGTAGTCGTAGAACAGAAGGCTTCGAATCGTTGAGAACTCGAATGCTGATAGATTGACCTCTCCTGATTTGCATTCAACCATGCTTGAGTTGAACAGAGCATTGAAGTAGGGAATACGGGCGATCAGAAGGTCCTCAAATAAGGGAAGGTTTTTGAACCACATTGTCGGAAATATAATCAAAAGCTGCCCGGTTAAATTCTAACTATCTTTTTTGCTTATCGTACTTGTGCGCATACAACTCCTTGTCTCCAATGTTGAAAGAGACGTCGTATTTCTTCATTCCACACACAAAGTCTTAACAGATCTGAATATATTGGCTGTTATAAAGCCCCGAATAGGTATACAGATAAACGTTATCGAACCTCGGGAATGGGGTGCACCACCTCAAATTCTTCGATGACTCGTTCCTTAGCCAGAGTCTCTGTAAGTTTTAGCTCAATTTTACGACGTCCAGTGAGTAATACACTTTTAAATACGTACCGGTACTTTCGAGAAGTGGATCAAGGAGTGAAGCGACTGATACCATGACGAGAGGTAGGACGAATAACGATTCTTCGCCTGGAAGGTAGCGAAGAAGAAATGTGTGTTAGGATTGTGCCCAGCTGTTTTTGTTATATCTACTATACATTTTGCATTTTGCTCCAAATTCTCCGAATGAGTGAATAGTTCAGATCTGTCATGACTTTGGGTGCGTCGACACGAAAAGGCGCGATGTGACTGTCATCGTCGGCGAGAAGGAGATGTACGTTCACAAGGTATAAGAAAAACAAATTCGGTAGATACTAGTGATGGCTTATCGGCTTCTGACTTTCCTAATTTTGCATACTGTCTTGTTTTCCTAACCCGCCGAGAGAACGCTCATAAGGAGGAGAGTATTTTTGTTGTTTGTTTGTTTTGGCATCGTTAGTAGATACTTCTTGAGAACTCGTACTAGCAGAATATTTCACAGGGAGGAGGCAGAGAAACAAATCTAAAAAAAATGAAACACAGATATCAGATCTTTGCACTTCTTACAATAAAATTTGTTGTTACCGTGAACTTCATAATCCGTATTTCAGGATCTTCTGAGCGCTCGTATTCCATATTTCAAGGCCCTCTTCAGCTCAAACTTCGCCGATAGCTCCACAGAAGAAGTTATACTCTCCATGCTCGATTTTTCGGCGGTTAAAAGTCTGCTGGATTACGCATACGGCCGAATCACAATCTCGGAATCAACGATTCAAGATTTGATGACAGCATCTGGTTATCTTCATATTGTGGGTTCATATTGATATTTGTGTATTAGTATATGTAATAATATCACAATTCATTAAATTTTGTTTCAGGAGTCTATCTTGGATGAGTGTGAACAATTCGTCAGAAAGCAAATCAGAATCGAGACAGCTCTTCCATTTTACTTCATCTGTCGATCGATTGCAAGAGAGAAAATTAATAACTTCATCATGCGATTCATTGACGTGAGTTGTAAACAGTCGCATTGATTTACATTTGAAGAAGCAGACAAATAATAATCAAATTCAGTTGAACATCGTGCCTATCTCTCAAACTCTGGAGTTTCTCGATCTGTCAATCGATGATCTCGTGGATTTCCTTCAGAGAGATTCTTTACACGTTGATGATGAAAGACAGATATTTATTAACTGAAATGTATTACATACTAACACAATACAATATTTTTATTAAGATTCTCGATGCAATCATTCGCTGGTTCGATTCGAATACCTTCACAGAACATGATGTCGCCAGGTCAATAACAAGTTTATTTTATTAGACCGCAGAGCCGCATCCTTACCAGAAATATTTGATATGTTACAGGCTGTTGCAATGTATTCGATGTCCTCGTATCCTTGAGAGCTCTATCACTGAAATAGAGGAAAAAGCCAATTGGTTGATCAGTAATCCAGAGAGTCTTTTCCGTAATGTAAAACCAACTAAGACTACGATAAGAATCTGCGAAGACGTTAATGGTCTGATCTTCGTTTTCGGTGAGAATGATTTACAAATTAGAAATATGTATAGTTGATGGAGTTAATTATTATTTGTTATTCCAGGTGGACTATGTAGCGACAGTAAGGGTCGGAAAATGTCGTATTACCACCCCGCCACTAAAGAATGGAGGAGTAAGTTTTTACCAATATGAGATTAGGATTATGTATACTTTCATGCACTAAAAAAAGAATCACACGTAAAATATACTTATTTTTAGCATGTACGGATCTACCCAATGTTTGTTGCAGTGGCAGCGTCGCAGTTATTGGAACCAAGGTATAGCGATTGAAAGTACCAATCGATGGTATCTTTTTGTTTCAAATAATTTTAAAATCTTTCTCTGAAGAGGTGCTTTAAAAGAAGGTTCTTTAGAAAAAATTTCGTTGATCAACTCAAGAATAAAAATTATGATACAGGCTTAATCAGTGAATAACATGATCTTACAGATATTCGCGATCGGTGGTTTCGATACTCGATTCAATCGTTCCGATACCTGCGAATACTTCGACATTGACAGCAATTCCTGGTGCACGGTGAATATCATTAACGATTTTTTAAAAAATTATGTACAATAATTTCACTAAATTTTGAGCAGTAAGATGACTTATATGACTTATATGTATATGCATTTCGCTATATTCTACTATCAGATGCCTCCAATGAATGGCGCAAAATCTGGATTGACCGGAGGAGTTATTGAAGGAAAGTTGTGAGTAATTCCACTTCATATTCTTATCTCTTATATTCATTTCATAAAACGTGTTTGTAAATACATTACTCTACCTCTCTGAAGAACTATGATATGAATACTATCTACATAATTCAGAATTGTTGCTGGGGGATACGACGGCTCCAACGTTTTGAATTCAGTGGAGACTCTGAACGTTTCAGAATCCAATTCAGGTAATTACCACTAAATAACGTATCGAAAGGTACTGTAGCAGCAAGGATATTTTTTTTAGAAATTCGTTTTAATTGTCGTAGAAATATGTTCGAAGCTCGTTTGGTTTACAGTTTGGATTCCGCTGAAAGCTATGAACAACCCCGCTCATGCCCGGCCTCATGCGTTCTGAATGGAAAACGTTACGGTTTACGGAGGAATCACATAATTTTATATTTTTTTTGGGCAACGAGTCATTAACCCGTGTAAACTTATCCTAGAGTGATGGGATTAGTATCGAACGATAAATAGGGGTGGGGAGATCATTAGCAATCGATTGATACCAACCTCATTGCTCTAGGGTGATTTTTAAAGGGTTTATGGCTCGTTGCCCAAATGTCGTTGCCCAGTTGTCACCCTCCCATGAATCATCTTTTCCCAGATACGATGGCTTCCAACATCTCACCGACGTTGAGAGATATGATTCAGCCAATGATTCATGTACTTCACTCAATCCATTGAAGGCTGCAAGGTATCGCATCTTCACAATTTTCATTTTAGAATTTTTGTCTAACAATCATCAAATCGTTGTAGAAGCCGTGTGACCCTCGCTGTCGCGTGTGTTTGTCATCGGTGGTTTCAACGGGATCGATAATCTCTTGTCCATTGATGTGTATCATCCGGAAAGAGAATCATGGGAGGAGATAACGTCAATGCCGTGAGTAGAAATAATTTCTCAAGGATTAACCGTAGGGCCAACTTAGCAGCCCTAATTAATCGATAGATGCGCATTAAATACTTATTTCAGAGGTCATCGTGGCGCAGTCTCCGTTGGTGTTTACCCCATTCCCGCCTCCTTCCCCTCATCTCTGCCGAATCTCTAAGATTAGTAGCTTTCGCCGAACAGGTTGCTCAAACAACATCGAATTCGAAGACTCGTGATAAAGATGTTTTCGAGAAAATCTGATTGTTTGTGACTATGACTACTCAAGTCGATGGCATCATATTTGTAGTCAGGGACACAACACTATTTATTCAATATCGCGTTATTGAAGAACACTCGCGTGTTCTAATTTGGCGATTTCCATCAGTACAAGAAAAGTCCCTCTGGGACGTGGAGTGGCTCCCGATGGCGAGTTTGGAAAGTCCGATGAGTGCGAAAAACGCTCTTCTGAATGGTTGGGACAGATAAACTTGCTTGTACTAAGGCGCACCTATACTCCGCGATAGTGAGAATGAGAAGTATAGGGTCGAACATGGGGTGTGTGGCACAAGCTGGAGGTACGGCAATAGATGTGTGAGTGAAGGTGATACCTATAACAAATATTGGCTGCCTTTCAAGAGAGCCTCTGCTGGCCTAGATATATGGATGGAGAACATTACCAAATATAGGGAAAAGCAAGGCTGGCGCTGCTGGATAGTAAGCTGTGAAAAAAGGAACGAATGCCGAAAATCATCGCAATTATTGATCAAAATTATGATAAGCTAACTTGATAGATGAGAGATCGGAAAAGTTGCCTGTGCAGTTGAATCGAACGCGCACTTTTCATTCGCAATCTGAAATGTAATATATGAGTCTAAGATGATCATAATAATTCATACTTCAGATATTTGTTGATATGGTAACTGCAAACAATAATGATTATGTATGTGCAGATCATAGATACGAAAACAAGTCCTACTCCGATAAAACTTCGCCACCTGGGGCCTTCAAAGGTCTGTCCTGTCTGAAATTTTCAATTTGGAATCCATTAATATCCAATTAAAACCCAGTAAAGTGCTATGGAATGCTTCTCTGCCGTGAGGATAGTATGCACAACTGGAAGAGGAATGGATCCATTGAAGACTGGAGTGAGAATACGAAGGCTCAGTTCGTCTGGATGGAAGAACCAATAGAATGCAGAAAAGCTGAGCGAAATAGATCGATTTTTTCCCTCAATATTGTTTCTCACCAAGTGATGTTGATTATCATAGTAGCGATAACCAGCAAGGTTAGAAAAGTCGGAAAATATTGCAGGTAGTGCGGACTGAAAATTAATCCAACTTTTTGAAACTATTAATGTGCAATGCATATCATGAATACTCACTGTTTGATTGCTAGAAATCGATAAAGAAAGTGGAAGATGAGAATGGGGAAAGCATGACCGTACGCCCCCGAATATAGTCCGACTCCTAGCAACTCCGGGTAGATTCCGTGTCCTCTCATCATGAATGCGTTTTGGAATGTTTCGGGAATCTGGAAAAAGGATGACCTATCAAATCTCCCAGAATTCATACCGGATAAACGATGAAATGCAGCGTATTGTAGTAGATGTCAGACACGGCGAAATAAGTTATTAGAATTTTGTAGTTTCCAATCTCCTTATTCGTGTTTTTGTGCACGATTATGATGAGTATGGCATTGAAGAAATATGCGAGCATTGCGACCACAATTTGAACGATCAACGCGATTTCCTGCACGTACAAACCGGTCCAAACGTCTCTCATGACACTCACGTTGAGTAGAGGATTCACGTATCCTTGGTGATCCATCGTAATATAAGTCGATCGGTTGATGAAGATAATGAAAGCGTTTGTCGATTCTGTGAAGATATATACACCTTTGTAGGCTACAAACACTATTGTATACAGAGATTTGTGACTCAAAGCTTACGTTTTTGTGGATATCGTTCCGCCTTACATGAATGGAAATATAGCTGGTAAAAGAGAGGCCTACACAATAACAAGAAATACTATTTTTTAACTCAGGAAAAATAAGATGGGATTTGTCAGGGAGAAATACAAGTATAGAGAACAATGCTAATCATAGATGCCGTCCTAAGGACAGGAAAAAAACAATTAATCTATCAAACACTGTTTTTATATGCCCGTATAACTTTTTTCCTCGATTGAACCATGAAAGTGCATGGTCGATCTCGTTCGGAAAATACACGTTCATCCTGTAAAGGAGCATTAGAATGGTCGTACGGACGAGAAACGGAGAGAATCTATCCACAGTCGTGGGTCTACATCTATCAAAAAATAATTAACAACAATACAGCATCCTCCAATAAATGGAGCTATCTAATTCTCGAAATATCATAGTTATTGATAGTGTTGGAAATCGCTCAAAAATACTTTAAAGAAGCCGTGTCAGCAATCCAATGTCAAATATCCCACCACGAAAGTTCCTGCCCTATCAGTCCCTGTCGTACTGTTAGCGTCGCTAAACAGAGTGTCGGCAATTCCCTAGTAAGAGAGGAATCCTCCCTTGATCTACCCGACTCTGACACTCTGACGTGACCTTTGGCCGCCTCTCCTTACGGTCTCTATCTCTCTGCCGCTCTAGCCTACCGAAAAGGAGAGGACAGGGAAGGGCCGAAAAGTGGCGCAGAGGGAGGGATGTGGTGCGCAAACATTTTCCCTTCGGTAGGCCGCCCTGGCCCAATGGGCATGGTGTCTGACTGGCATGCCGACGCAGGCAGGTTCGACTCCCGCCTACAGGCGATGTTTTGCAAGAGGTAGAGAAAGGCGCGCGCCCCAACCACTAGTCTCCGTCAAGCGTTCCCTGCGGTAGGCCGCCCTGGCCTAATGGGCCTGGTGTCTGACTGGCATGCCCGCAGGTGATGGTGACCTTTTCCTACCTGAAACGCGAATCTCTCGGCTCAGAGACGAGCTACAACTCTTAAAATTTGGATTTCCATTATCGTTCAACGGACCAATAGGGCTATCGTCTCATCTTCCCCGAAAAAATATTGCTGCCACTCCTTCTTTAATCAACAGAACCATATTGAACTATTTGAGAGATTGGTATGAAATGTAGAGCAACATTTGACGGCATCTATTACGCATTTGCAGTAGCAGTTACTTTACGTTGTTCTTGCAAATTTAATATTTAGTGTCTCAGAAGTTTGTCGATTTTTATGATTATACTACCACGATAATGAGTTAGTTATCTTTGCCTTCGAGATTCGGCAGATATGAAGGGAAGGAGGCGGGAATGGTAAGAACACCAGACATAGAAATAATTCATTGAATACGAGCCGAATTATTGTAAGAAAATAAACTGTTCCACGAGTAACAGTACTACCTGTAGAATCGATAGTTTTACTATTGTATTAGGTTTAGGGTTTCGACTTTGCTCTTATTCAATACCCATTTTGAACATGAATACTCGAGAGAAAGGCCAAAAATTTAGAAAGATTCAATGAAGCTGTAGCTATTTATTTGTTCCGAATTTGTAACGATAGTACACTAAACACCGTATTACCTTTGCTGAGCATTTGAATCTTACAATATACATCTAAATTTATATGCCGAATTGGTGAACAATGAATCTATTTATCTTCAGAGATAACTCTTTATCAATTATGTTTCATAATAGGATCTTCTGTTAATGCGAGTGAAATTACGTGGCTCATCCCCTGACAAAAGGCAACTTCATAAACATTCGATTGTTACAGACATTACAATCAAAGCGGAAAAAAATAATGACCTATTCGTCCTCATCCTCAGTCTCTTCTCCTTCGTTCTGGGTCTTCTCCTCACTCTCGATGTTCTTCTCGTATTCCTTCTCCATCTCTTGAGCTTCCGCTCGTTCCTCATCAGTGAGACCCTAAACAGAAGGGAAGTCAAATACCCTTTTTGGCCTATTAGTTCATATTATCGCATACGACATTAATTTCGGGAACAAAATGGTTATTGTTCTGACATTTCTTGATTGGACACTGCCAAATTGAGATAAATAGGAAGATTATGGCCGGAATTTGTACTTATCTGGGGGAAAACTCACAATCTTCCCCTGATAGCACTTGATTATTTCCAGACAGCTTTTATTCTTTCTCTTGCTCTTGGTCGAATCCTTGAGGGTGGGCACGAACTTGTGCCAGAGGGCACGCACCGCAGTCGTTCCGCCCTTACATAATATTAATATTTATTTATTTTTAAATAATTAAATTGAACCTGGGCCTTGACAGAAGCGATGAGCAACGGCAAGATCTCAGCGGCCCATTTTCCGAACTCAGCAATCGCCAGGTCAGTCACTTCCGCCACGTATGGTGAGAATGCACCTGCTGAAAAGAATCATTCTCAAAATTCGATTATGCTCACAATATCCTAACTATCCTTGTGAGTCTGTTCAAAAAATGAGTGTAGAATATTGTGTTCTGGTTGATATTTCGAAAGATAACTATTGTTTCGCTGACCTTCCAGACTCTTCGCAATGCTCAGCAGTACTTTCTCGGCCGCCCTCTTCCACTCACTTGTCATACAGCAGCAGATGCGGTAACCTCAAGTTGATAAATTAAAATTATTATAATCAGACAATATTTAATATTTAAAAAAATAATTAATTATTTTGAAAATAAATACTGACCCTCGGTGCGGGTATGCTCTCCCTTAGCTAGGGGCCGCAAGCATGAGAGCCGAATTCTCGGAATCGGGTCCAAAGTAGGCTCAACATGACTGTCAGGGTTTCAATATCATTTTTGATTTTGGATGTATGCCGATTGCTCTTCTCCGAAGCCCGTGAGAGCTTCCGAAGCGCGCGCGACTCCCCTAGTCAGAGAGGCGGGAGAGGTGAGACTAGAGATAAAGGGGCGGAGCCTCTCTCGCGTGTGGCTCTCTCCCTCCCCCCGCTCTCTCGCCGCGCTCCTCCCGCGCTCATATTAAATTCGAGCACAAAATCGAGAGAGGGGACGTCCCATATCCTCGTGGAAAAGATCGCCGTCGAAGAGATAAGAGATTTCCTTAGCGACGTGAGAAATGACCTGAAAAGGAATCGATTTATGGAGGACAAATCTCCTTAGTCACACCTAATAATATCGAGCTACATTTTGAAAATATAGAAAGAGGATGAGAGTTGTATCAATCTCAATGATTAGGATGGGAAACAACCTACTGTAGTGTTTATAAAATTAATTAAAGGGATGTGACACATATTGAAATCCCGAACGTTGGAATCAATATTTAAGACATTTTGAAGGAAAAAAAATATTTTAAAAAATTTTCTTTGAATTTAAAACAATATTTAAAAACTGAAATATTAAGTGGTGTCATTACGGTAGATCGGTGGTGGGATTCCCGGTCAAATGGCGGGCGCTCGGCGTAGTCGGCGCGCGGGAAAAAAACCGTTCAAATCCCGGCTTGGCGGATTTCAGTGTTTCGCTTCTATTCTTCGTTTTCCTTCTAGTTTTTTTGTGGTTTAACTTTTGTTTCACGTCTAAATACGCGGCGCGTTAGCTTTGGCACCCGATAGTAGCTGATTGGCACAAATACACTCGTTGCGTAACCTCCAAATCTCTCCGCAGCAAAGGAATCTCACTTTTGTTCTTGAAAATGAACTAGTTTTACTTTGCTACTCAATTGTTCGATGAAAACGCACTCTTGTTTACTTCTCTGTTGCCGAAATATTGTATTTACCACTAGAACGGGACTAGTTCTCCCTCCCATTGCTGTAGTTTCTTTGAGTATTAGTTGAGTTGTAGTTCACGCGGCGCGGCAGTAGTCACCATCGTTTGATTATCGATTATTAACCGCGTTCTCATTATTTATTTAGATTTTTGTTTCCGCCTTTTGACTAATAAATACCCCTTTTCAACTTCCATCATTCGCTCTCCTCGAATCGGCTTGCCTCGCCAACTGTTCCACCTCTGAGGGTGAGTCTTTGAAAGGAAAACAGAAAGTGCTGACGAGAATTTTGCATTTCTCATTTCAAATTGTCCCTACGTGTCAATCGAGAGAGAAGGGGTGTATTAAAGGGCTGGAAATGAAGAATCTCTCGCAGTTTCACCTCTCTTCTTCATTCGGAGCGGTCGCTGATCACTCTCCGCCCCTACTGACGCCCCAACTTCTTTCAGTTTGCTTCCGCGCGCTCTGAGATCTACCGATCGATCGACGAGCTACCGTATCCATGCCGATGAGGTACGGTAGATTGGTCTTCTCCATCTCTCTCACCATCTCTTCTCTCTCGCCTTGCTGCTGCTGGCACTGCAGGTTCGTCCCAGGAGTACGGTTGGGATTCCTGTGGGATCCAGAACAGGTACGGTAGTCGATCGATATATAACCATGGGACCTACCGTACCTCTCCCCTTGTTCAGATTAAATCTGGCTGTCATCGTGGCGCCGAGGTAACGAAGATCATGGAGGCTGGCCAACTCGTCCCTCTTGTACGTTCGAATGAATCTTCTGGTTTATTTTCAATTATTTACAAATGTACACCGATGATTCGCACTTCTTTTAATAATTAAATACAAGTAACGTTGCACTCATATCTTACTTCGAAGGAGTAACAAGACCACGTTGCCGGGACCGGAGAAAGTCGCGCTCGAGAGAAGAAGGAAGAGTCAGATGAGTCCATTTATGGCGACATAGATAAATAATAGTTGAACAAATGAGTTTGGATAGGGTACGAGAAGGGACGATATGTTGAGCAGCTTCGGAAAGGAAGGGGAACTAAAGACTATGAAATGATGAGGCTAACCCACATTTTATCGCTATGGAATGTGTTTCGTTGCCATTCGGAGTCAGAAAATAGCCTAAATTTGAAGCAAGGGGCCAATTTTATACTAGTATGTTCGAAATAAGTATGTGTGTCCTCTATAGGTAAAATGAGTTGATGAAAATAAAGGAATATGTGATGCTTTGTGATGAACTCTAGGTTCTTCGCCGCTCTCATCAACGAGGAACTCGGGTTTAACGAACAGTAACAGGTTTGTCATTTAACAGTGACACAAATTTGTAAGAGGTACAGTATGCATACAATAATTCATGATGAATAACTATTTCCAATCAACGGGGAATTCACTGTTGTCACTGTCCCCTTCCTCCTCTTCATCACTTTCCTCTTCTCTCTCCAACATGCTATCGTAGATTAACTTGAGGTCATCGAAGTGATCATCCTCAGGAGCACCGATTCTCTTGAAGAATCTCTTGTCTTCGTACTCCTCCCTCACTGACCAACATTCTTCTAGAACCTCGATAGAAACTGTAGAATAGCTAGCTATAATAGGCATACTGTACCTCTCTTCTCCAAGGTTGTTCTCCCTTGCTCATTTTTCTCTTTACACAGACAGCGATTCTTCCCTTTCTAGGAACGACTACGTTGCCTATCTCCTGCCGATCTCCCGCCATCTCCGCATACACAAGTGAGTTGTGGTGCATGACAGAACATTTCATCTTCTTGTTATAATACGGTGCCGAGCTGGTAAGGTACGACTGCTATTTAGAGTTATACCGATAGGCAATAGTGAATAGAGATCCATTCCAAACAGTACTCAATAGTGAATTATGTCGTACCAGGAGAGACGCTTAGGTGCGTACATGAGCGATAGAGAGTGGAAACACTCGCACATTGCAGTTCCTGCGTCGGAGGAACAAGCGAGGAACTTCTTCTTGAACGAATCGGAGAAGAGCATGGAATGAATGAGGAGATACTCAGGCGAGTCCACCTGAGGGATATTTTCCTCAGGTATTTGTCAAATAAACATAAATAATTTTGTCTTTTCGAGTCCTTTTAATGTTAAAAAAATACCTTGATTAGCTCCTTTGGAACCTTCTGGTGTCCTTTCTCCACCCTCCCCTTCCCTTTCTTCCCCTTCTTTGGTGCTCTAGTCACAGTGTGATTGCATTTAAACACCAGCTCGAATTCTCCTCCCTGTTAGCATGGTTTAAACTTGTTTCTATGAAATAATAGTAACAAGTTTGTCCACCTTGTTCCATTTGTGCTTGCCAGTGCAGTGGTGTATGAACGATCGAACACACTCGAGAGCAAATGGCTTGTCTTCCTTCTTGGGGTACTTCTCATTGATATAGTACAAGTGATTGTAGAAGGACTTGTACCATACCGAGAGAAGGGGATGAATCTTCATACCCTACACATTTATTATGGGAACTAGTTGCCGTATTTCTCTCCACTCACCGCCCACCACAACTTCCTCAGCGTTTTTTGAACATGCCAAAAGTCCCTGAGCGCTACGATATGAGAAAGTTTGGCATTCTCGCGTATTCTCTTGTCCACCATTGCATTAGAGTCAGTTACCCGAGTTCTGATAAAATATGGTGAAATTTAGTTGGAAATGGCTTCCTTCTGTTTTTGTTCTCTTCTATGACCAGTATGACATAAGCTTTGTCTCTATTTTACACACCCCCATAATACCTGTTTTGAAAACCATCATCGACTAATTGGAGTAGTAGAACCTTCTCCGATCCAATACTTTCCATTCGACACGAAACACCTCCTACAGAATGATACTCGTTTCGTCGTAAAAAAAATTATGGATACCGATTTCCGGATCTTTGATCGAGAGGGAAACGGCTGCTACGATGATGCGAAGTGAGGAGACGAATGGAGTGACCTTGCAGTTGGAGGCACAATATCCCGGTGAGTCATACTGACCATCCAATGAAACAACCATGCCTCCCTCCTATAACGATATTTTCGAGAGGTGGTACTGAGAAATAGTGTTGCCTTTTCGAGCAGTTGTTCTCCTTATTTTGCTTGCTCTCTCATGTATCTGACTGGTGAGAGAGCGTGCAGAATTAAGAGAGCACTACTCCAAACGGCTAACGCCAACGGCAAACTCATTTCCAATTTATATTTTGAAGGCCTCTCCTCGATGGATCTCCCGATGGAAGCAGAAACATCGAATTGTGTCAAGGAAGATAACCAGAATTGTTTCAAAGAAGAAGCTGAAGGATCGTGAAAAAATCATCGAGAACGTGAGTGATCTCGACTTCTACGATCATAGTTGAATACGAATGTTTAGATCAAGGTCTTCATCGAGAAGTTCCGAGGGATAGTGGCAAATGATCCAATGATAACCATTCGAAACGCCGACCAAACAGGAGTATTGAAAGTGAGTATTTTTCATTGAAAATGATTCAAAAATATAATAATCTCTGCAGGAGCTTCACGGACAGAGAACATTGGCCATCATGGGAGAGAAGATTGTCGAGACAACTGCTCAATCCGTATCCAATACTTGCCATTCTCTGACATACCTTCCTGTTCTATCGTGCGACGGTTCTCTACAGGAGAAATTCTTTGTGCAGTTGGGTGAGAGTACTGGCCAGTTGCCCAAGTTCAAGCAAGTGTTCGCCCACCCGTCACTAATCCTGGATGCTGCAAAAAGTCATATGATGAATCGTCAGTCAACAATCCGATTCATAAAGGACTGTCTCCTTGCCCCTCCCTGCCCACCCAAATTGCTGTTAGTTCTGGACTCATGGCCGCTGTTTCAACAGCACGATCTAATCAGATCGTTCGCACCCGCAGGAACGTCTGTACAGATCATCAACATTCCATCGGGGGCGACTGGTTATATCCAGCCGCTCGATGTCATGTTCAATCAGCAATTCAAGAACGTTTTGCGCCGTTCGGACAACCATGTGTTGGTGCACGAATTGGATGTCAATATCGGTGATCGTGACAATAGACTCAAGGTAGTCACCCAGATTCACTGGCAGTTCTCTGCTCCCATCTACAAAGAGTTTCTGAAGTATGCATGGCATAAAGCCGGATTCCTCATCGATCGACCCCAGACATTCAAAACTCCTCCTCAATTCATGTTCGGAGAAACATCCGAAGAACCCTGCGCCGACTGCAACGGATTCGGATTCGTTATGTGTTCTTACTGCTGCAAACCCTATTGTTATTCGTGTTTTTATACTTTTTTCCACAGATGTTGTTAAGTATTGATCGAATATGTAGCTGCTGCTGCTGTTGTTGTTGTGTTATTGTTTCATCTCTTGTTTAAATAAACTCATAAATGAGTTAAAATCGAGCAAGTGTTGTTTGCAAAACCGAAAATGTTGCAATAAAAACTTGCAAAAACTGTTGGCATCGGGCAGGAATCGAACCAGTCCAAAACATTACAGTGTAGAGCACTATCCACTACACCACGCGCTACTTGAAGGAGAGAGGTAGGATAGGAGTAGACACCCTTTGCGCCATAGCACGCGGACGAATTCGGAATTTTCGATGAGCTCTCACGTCAACCACAGGTCTCTGTTGCACGGATTGAAAACGTAGATCATATCAACTTTCGATGCTCTTTCGAATGGTATATAGCTCATACCCCAAATTCATCCCAAGGGTTGGCCATTCCCTTGTGAGCGCTACGATATGAGAAAGTTTGGCATTCTCGCGTATTCTCTTGTCCACCATTGCATTAGAGTCAGTTACCCGAGTTCTGATAAAATATGGTGAATTTTTGTTGGAAATGGCTTCCTTCTGTTTTTGCTCTCTTCTATGACCAGTATGACATAAGCTTTGTCTCTGTTTTACACACCCCCATAATACCTGTTTTGAAAACCATCATCGACTAATTGGAGTAGTAGAACCTTCTCCGATCCAATACTTTCCATTCGACACGAAACACCTCCTACAGTATGATACTCATTTCGTCGTAAAAAAATTATGGATACCGATTTCCGGATCTTTGATCGAGAGGGAAACGGCTGCTACGATGATGCGAAGTGAGGAGACGAATGCAGTGACCTTGCAGTTGGAGGCACAATATCCCGGTGAGTCATACTGACCATCCAATGAAACAACCATGCCTCCCTCCTATAACGATATTTTCGAGAGGTGGTACTGAGAAATAGTGTTGCCTTTTCGAGCAGTTGTTCTCCTTATTTTGCTTGCTCTCTCATGTATCTGACTGGTGAGAGAGCGTGCAGAATTAAGAGAGCACTACTCCAAACGGCAACCCTACTGAGAAATGTCTAGGATACCGGGGTAGCGTCTTTGGCAAGATCCCTGGCTTCTTTCTCCCATCTACCGTATACCCTATCGATAGAGGGGCAGGCATAGAATCGAATCGAGTCGCTCATCGATCTCTCGCTGGGGATACCAAGACCGAGCACTTTGCATAGATCCGCTATTCTCTGGAATGTCAACTCTAATGCACCACTAAATAGTAGGTAGATCACCGGAATGGGGACTCCCGTTACGAACGCAGCAACGGGGATTGACTGATTCAATTCAAACACTTGACTCCTGCCTCTGCCTTTCTTAGACTGACTGTCCCATCGGAAATGCACCCTACACCCTGAGCACTGGTAGATCACCGAGAGTGCACTAGCCACTTGTTTCCATTCCATGCTGATAGGGTCGATAGGGGCCCCGCAGTCTTGACATCTCCGGAAGAGTGCTTCCAACTTGGCCTTAGAAGTGATGAAGAATTCCGATTGAACTGAATCTTCCTGCTCCTCTTCTTCTTCTTGGTCAGATGTAGGCTGGGAAATTTGAGAAGGGCGAAATGAGGAGTCCTTTAATGAGAAATTCTTCCATAAAATGCACATATCATTACAAACCGTTGTTGGTACTGTGGAAGCGATTGAATCGATTCTAGGCGGATTTACGTTTCTAATTCCAGATGAATTATCGACGTCATCAAGAAGCAACTGCGATACTGAGAGGGGCTGGTGACTCGGCGACTTCAACAGTTTTTATTTAGTATGTTTCGATATTTTGCACTAAATAGGGTTTGTAATTCAGTAGTAAATGATCTTTTTGACATCAAATTATATTTTTTCGATCAGAATTGCCGATTTTCGCAAAAAGTGCTAGGCCTCACTGCATAGGTTTTGTAGCCTTTCATATTCTACTTCTGAATCATTTATACTTTGGTCGGTCTAGACTTTACTTTTTCTAAAATTGCCATTTTTACATGAAAAATCCTCGATTTCGACAGTTTTTCAATCACAACTTTTCTCTTTGAATATTTAGTGAGCTCTAGTACACAAATTCGGATTATACGCGTAAAAATACACATGAAACACCTATATATGAAACACCCTATGTTATAAAAACAATTTTTTCCCACTTTTCCATGACCCCCGGGTCATGGCCATTTTTGAACCAAAAAATTTCGAAATGATCTAAATAAAGAGATTTCTGGTGTATTTTGGCGTGTAGACACCAAATTTGTGTACTAGAGCTCACTAAATATTCAAAGAGAAAAATTGTGATTGAAAAACTGTCGAAATCGAGGATTTTTCATGTAAAAATGGAAATTTTAGAAAAAGTAAAGTCTAGACCGACCAAAGTATATATGATTCAGAAGTAGAATATGAAAGGCTACAAAACCTATGTAGTGAGGCCTAGCACTTTTTGCGAAAATGGGCAATTCTGATCGAAAAAATAAAATTTGATGTCAAAAAGATCATTTTCAAAACGAGCAGTACTCAATCAAAATGAGAATTTAAGAGCCTCAGGGCACCCCTAAACTAATGCAAAGAAGAAATTGAGTCTATCCCGAACAGTTGAGAAAATATCATTTTTCGACCTATTTACCTTGAAAACCACTCTTCTCCATACACTGTGGCAGGAATGACAAATAAGTCATGGTTTGTGCACTGTGGCACCAAGACCCTTCCATCACCCGAGCATGGGCTTCTGGTTCTCATTGCTAGCTCAACGTGTCCGGAGAGGGGGCATAATGCTTGCAAATTACCGAGATGCCGTCTTAAGACATCGAGGGCTAAGGTTCATCCAAATCCTTGCAGCTTCATCGGTCCCAAATTGCCAGAGTACCACCTCCCATGCGGCCCACTCTTGCGTCGATACTTCGTCGAGACGACCTACAGACAGATAAGGTGAGTTAATCAGTATTATCTATTCATTGCCTGGGTTTGGCTTTGCCTTTCTTTTCTATCTTCGACCTTCTTTCTTGTAGTTTATTTTCTCTACCTTGGGCTAGTCACAATAGGGTCGACCCAGAATAAAGGAGAACTTCAGTCACCACAAAAGGATCATTTCAGGGATCTCGTATTCAACATCCAATGCGAGCAGTTCGGGCAGCGGCGGATGGTGAGTTGTCTTGAACATTTTTGACACAACACATGTCGATTGAGGAATGCTCTTATTATGCTTGATCTCTCGGTTCCGTGAGAGTATTCTGAGATCTACTCAGACATTCGAGTTCACCTAAGCAAAACCCACCTCCTTTTGGTTCAATCTCACCCATCCGGATGGGAAATATAAGCAAGCCATTTTCCTGTGTCAGTGTTAGTCAGATACAGAAAGTGGGTGAAATGAGGAGTTCTCCTTGAGTAAGAAACTGTTTTTCAGAACCACCATGTTCGCCGCGTCATCCGGGACAACAGCTAAGGAAGCTGCGACCTCTCCTGTCTCTTCCTCTCCTCGTGCTCCCTTCCCTCCTACTTCCTTATTTTTGTTTCGAATATGAATTGTATATAGTTGGAATCTGAACAACACGATCAATAGTAATAATTATGAGCAGTCTCTCCTCGTCTTTACTCTCGCCAGTCCTCCCCCTCTTTTTCCCCAAAGTCGCAATAACTCCTCGTTGATTATATAGTATTCAGTGAGATATTATGCTACGAATCTCAAACCTTCATTCGTCTCCTTATTCTTGCTTCTCACTTTCCTCTGACTCTTGTTGTTCAAAATCGTCTATTTCAATCAAGCTTAGTTACATTAATCAAAAATACTTCCTCATTTACTTACTCCCCTCAAACTCGTTACTCAAAACTCATTAGTATCCTTTCTATTTAACCCAACTTATTTACTCATCCATATTCATACTGTATTATATTCAAGTGGAATAAAACGAATAGGGGTACTATGTCTGATGAGAAAATGATATCCTATTTCTTTTTCATTATAAAAGTCGAGCGAAATATCTCATAATTTGATGAACATACACGTTTATCACACAGGATTGTAAGTTTTTACAAGTGTAGATATGGAATAAAGCAAATAATATAGGAATACATATGTTATATTGAAGTGGGAAAAGGGGGTAGAAGAGTGCTCCTAGGTATTCAAATTCGAAAGCGAGTCTCCTCTATTCACTAGTTGTAGTAGAAACGAGTGAAATGAAGAGAGCACTGCATGAATTATCAACCAAAGGAACCACGGTGGAGTTGGGAATGACGGTATCGAGTCGATGGGGTCAAAGTGATTACTGTATCTAAGCAGTCTCGACGGGAGCGATGTCTCCCTCTTCGAGATTGGCCACCGGAGAAGGAATGGTCGCAGGAACAGGCAACATGCCGACGAAGATTCCGCCCGCGTTCCTGATGGAGAAAGAGACATTAGCATCGATCGATACTTGACCTACGAGTATGATTATGCGTGACAAATAGCAAGACAAACAATCAACTCGGTTTGACCAAATAAACTGTGCGCTTGCTAGCAAATGTGGAAGTTTCTGATGTACGCAATTATGCTGACTCACTAGATTTCATTTCTACAACAACTCACGGCATGTCCGCTCTCTGCAGCCACGAGTCCGCCTCTGGCTGGTACATATCCACTCTGCTGACGTTGTTGAGACCGTCGAATCCACCCAACACGAACAGCTTGCCGCAAGATACTGCCAGACAGGCGCGACTTCTGAAAGCCGGAACGGGTTAGCCCAGGAATGTCCTTTCGGTTATCTTTTTTTACAAGTGTAGATATGGAATAAAGCAAATAATATAGGAATACATATGTTATAGGAAGTAGCCCAGGAATGTCCTTTCGGTTATCAACTCTCTTCATTCTGCATACTATCTCGGTTCTCGGCCCGGCTAGAAAGTGTGCGAAATGGAGAGAGCCAAATCTAAATGTCATCACCGTCGTAGCCCGACAATTTGCACATGTTTTCACTTGTATTCATCACTGACTTGGTAACTATGCTTGATAACATCATATTCCACAACAGCTTCAATCTATCATTTCTACCTCGATTGGACTGACAGTCGTATAACCATGAACATATTCCGCACCTTCTGGTCTCCATATCTTTGAGATTTTCCCATGTATTCGTGGAAGGATCGTATCTCGCGACGTCTCGGAGGAAGGCAGCACCGTCGAAGCTGAAGGGAATAATATTAATAATAAATATACTTATATATTTAAATAATATTGTAAGCAAAATTCATCATCGAAATTCTCTCACCCTCCGGCAACATAGATCTTCCCATTGAGAACGGCTGCTCCGAATCGGCATCTCTTCTGAGCCCTGTTGCTCTTCATCATCGGAGCAATCGCAGTCCATCTGCAATCAATGATCAGAAACTGATCACCGTATGCCATTAGCTACCAATACCGTAGCCTGGATCAATCGACAACTGACGTATTATTCTCCGGATTGTAGTACTCTCCGTCGCTCCAGATCACCGTTCCATCGTGGCCTCCGATCACTAAAAAAATATGTGGACATAAAGCTTTTATTTCCTGTTGCGAAGTCAAAACAAGTGAGTAAAAGTGAATGGAAATTGACCCCGATATAAGGCTAATGCGTAAGTTTTTTTGACTTCTTTAATACAAGTTTTGAGTCTCTCTTATCGATGAGAGATTGGATGCTCTTTCTACTACAATACGAAAGGCAAGAGACCCAAACTGTGTTTTGAAAGATTCAGAAATTTACGCGCGTGCCAAAGCAGAGTGGTGAAAATCTGCTTGGACATTCCTACCATTCTGGAGGGGGGGGGGGTCATAACGCAGAGTTGCAGGATCGAATAGTAGCCCTATCTATTCTGCGTGTTCTCTCGTCACTCTAACCAAAGAAAGAGGGTGCAGAATGAAGAGAGCACATATCAATCAGACATCACTATCATACCGTAGAGTCTGCCGTTGTAGACGCAAGAGGCGGGAGCACCGCGCGGTTTGGTCATCGGAGCTACGGGCGACCAGGCTGTAATTATAGTCAGTTATCGATCGCCTGGAGATTACTGTAGAAGCCAGTTCTCAGTCGACTCAACATACTTTTGGTAGAAGGATCGAAAACTTCAACATTCTTAAGTGCGGCTGAGCCATCATATCCACCAGCGACATATCTTAAAAGAATAAAAATCAATACTTGCTCCGTTAGATCCTTGACTACGGTATTCTCAAGAATCGACGTCGCGAGAAAGAGCACCGACTAATCAAAAATTCTGTTAATTATTCCGTCAATCACAGTGTGAACTAGTATCGAATAGTACTTTTCATTCGGTACTCTTCTCTTCAGTTAGCTACCGTATCGATAATAAGTCTAAGCCCAACATTTCAAAGTTCTGTAACTTTCGAACCAGATGAGATTTCTTTTTGATATTTCGGGAGGTACATATATCTCATACATATGATCTGTGTGTTGTAGCTCGGTAGGATTTCGCAATGTTGCATAGTGATGACGCAACTATTACATGGTAATTCATGGCGTATTTTAAACTCTGAGAATTTTTTTTCTCAACCATTAAATTTTCTGTGGTGATAGAAGACCGTTATACCTCTCAGATAAAAGTAAGTACTCCCTGGAGGTTACCGTGCAGCAGCCTTTGACTGGCTCAAAAATGGGTCCCGAAAAAATGGATTTTCGTTCACAGACATGTTAGAGACTCATTCAAAAGCTCAAAATGATCTTTTCCACAATTCCTGATGATCCCCATAGTTTGATAACGATAGCTCTTAATTTGCCCTCAGGGCACGAATTTTTCACTTTTTCACCAGATTTTTTTCTCCCTATTTTGGATCATCCCAGTTCCAAGGCCGATTTTTGTTCAAATGTCTTTCCTGGATAGGTTAGTTGAAAATCCGTGGAATATACGATTCCCAACTTTTTAGAGCATTTGGATAACTTTCTCTACCGCGGCAACCGAAAATCCGAGGTCAATCGATTTTCAACCCAAAAAATGACCATGATATCATTGGTCGATAAAAATTTTCTCTCAGAACTTTCTGACATTTTTTTTCTGGTATATCTTTGTGTGCTGAAACCGTATTTCGATATGCGAGCCCATGATATCATTAATGAAAAAAGTTAAAATTCATTATGTCGAAAAATAGCCGATTTTAAAAATCGATTGACCTCGGGTTTTCGGTTATCCAAATGCTCTAAAAAGTTGAGAATCGTATATTCCATGGATTTGCAACAAACATGTCGAGGAAACATATTTGAACACAAGTCGGCTTTGGAACTGTGATCATCCAAAATAGGGAGAGAAAAAATCTGGTGAAGAAGTGAAAAATTCGTGCTTTGAGGGAAAATTAAGACCTATCGTTATCAAACTATGGGGATCATCAGGAGTTGTGGTAAAGATCATTTTGAGCTTTTGAATGAGTCTCTAACATGTCTGTGAACGAAAATCCATTTTTTCGGGACCCATTTTTGAGCCAGTCCAAGGCTGCTGCACGGTAATCTCCAGGTAGTACTTACTTTTATCTGAGAGGTATAACGGAAATCTCATCTGGTTCGAAAGTTACAGAACTTTGAAATGTTTGGGCTTAGACTTATTATCGATACTGTAGGTAGTGTGCAGTTTGGAGAGAGAGATATTATACCCGGCAACTCTGATGTGAACACTAGTTTATTGACTCACATCTTTCCGTCGATGACTCCATAAGCCATCGCAGCTCTCTTGCAGCTCATGTCGGGCAACTTTTAAAAAAATAAATAAGTTAACTTCCAATCAGTTAAATTTGAAGCTACCGTCTATCATTTTTCTACATCCTTCTCATGATCTTCGGGATCACTCTTAGTCAGTGCAGAAAATGATTCAAAATGCGCACATCACTCCACTGATTCGTCTGGGTATCATACTGCTCACAAGTAGCCAATCGCTCAGTGCCGTTGTATCCTCCCATTGCGTAGATCTGATGAAAGATGATATTCATTCGTGTTGTCTTCATTCCGTTAGTGGGTACATTATGCCAACATTCGAATCTACTTCAGAACTGGCGAGTGATATTGGTCAGGAACATGAAATCGTTATCGAACTTGCTATGAGAAAACCAGTATGGATGGTTATGAGACGAGATAAAATGAAGAATCCTTCGTCTCTCGATTCAGCACACTATCTCGTCGGTCAGAACGTATCTCGTCGGTCAGAACGACGAGAGACTGCAGAATGGAGAAACGGATTCATCATATCAATGCCCTACCGTCTTTCCGATGATTGCGACGGCGTTGCGACCACGGACGCCCTTCAGATTCTCGCATTCTATAATAATGTTATTATTATTAATAATCAGTTGTTCAATCGAGTGATGACAACTATTGTTTACATAAATCTGAGATATTTATATATATATTTTTTAAATATTTATTTTAAGAACTCACGCTGCCACACGTTCATGATGGGATCATAGGCGGACATCGTGGACGTCGCGGGATTCTGAGCGTTGGACAGCCAGCCTGAGAGAGATCAAAGATCAGTTTAGAACGAATTAGAATATTAAAACCGCTAAAGATCAAAAATCAAAGATCATTTCTCACCGACGGGCATGATCACTCGATGGGCGTCATAGCAGATTCTCTCTGCGCGATTGAACGATTTCATCTCTGAGTTCTTGTTGCTGATATACGCCTAAGAGGAAATAATCATTAGTCAGAATACTATCATTATTAGGGCTATCAGAGTAAATAGTTAGTCTCTTCATTCGGCTGGTCTTCATATCTCAGACCGGTCTAGAGAGTGGGCAGAACGAAGAGACGATATTTTCACGCTCACATGCCTAATCCATTTCAGCGATTTGTTACTGTGAATTTGCAGCCATTGTCAGTAACAGCATCCATACAACGACTATGATATTCCTTACAGTAATCACTCGCACAAACTGCCACACAACTACCGCACCTTGGCCTCATTGACTAGTTCGATGCACTGGTGATTGCTCGCCACCCAGAGGGTCTTCTCGATAGTGCCAGTGATGTACTCCAGAGGCAGTCTAGTGCATCTCACAGCACGAAGCAGTCTGAAATGGGGGAATTAACCAACGTTTTGTCAAACGCGTAGCAGTCGCGCCGCCGCTCTTTCACCTATTTATCGTCTGTATAATCGGCAAGATAGTGTGCAGATTTGAGAAAGCCGAAATCTAATTGACGTCCATAAAATATGCTCACTAGTGAGGGAAAATCAGCATTGTTACTCCTCATATCGCGGGCTATCTCGTCGGTCAGAGAAACGAGAGAAAACAAGAAAAGAGGAGAGTCGGATGCCGATTTGTCATCACGAATTCTCACCTGGCTCCGTGTTGCATCTTTCCCTCATCCGTTCCCATCCATCGAGTGAGGGCCTCGAACACCTGGAATGATCTTTGATTGATTTGACTCATACAGCCCCTGGGTTTCTTAGTTGAAGTTCTCTCCATTCTGCATACTTTCATACTGGACCGACATAAGACAAAGTGTGTAAAACGAAGAGACCGTATTCCTTCTGGATAAAGTCCCAACGGGGGCGTGGCCTACCTGGCTCTCGTCATCGACGTTGATCGAGTTTCTGTGAAGGAAACCGTCGAGTTCCTCCACCGATAGCTGGAGGAACTCGGGAGTTTGAGAGACGGAGACGAAGTTCTTCTGAAAATGAACAAGATCTGTCATTTTTGTGCTTTTCTTTCGTTCTTTTGCCTTCTGAAGCTCTTTTCACTGTGTTTTGTGGTCATGTAATACAATGGTGCTGACGGATCGTAATGCTGCATTTGTCTCTCTTTTATATTGTGTCTAATTAGTGATTAATTATCTTAATCATTCCTCACATCAATGAATCCATCGACCATGGGGGTGAACTTGACGTGTCCCATGGATCGGCAGATGTGTTGGATGGGAAGGGCATTCGCCACTCTCAGACGACGTCTCATGAAGTCACTACACTCATCGGTGACCGATTCCTGGAATGATACCATGTATTGTTGCCGGATCGAATTCCAGCGCTTTCCAATCAGTACACTCTCTTGTCATCACTCTAATCATTCCGTGATGACTAAGGTAAATATAACAACGACAGTGTTCATAAAAGCTTTGACTGCCGAATAGTTCTCTCTCCATTTTGCACACTTTCAAGCATGTCAGAGAATCATGGAGTGGATTTTCAAAGAGTCGAGGAAGGTATTGTCAATTTAAATCAATCAATAATCTCACAATCTGCCAGAAATTTGCTCCCATGGCCAGATCCTGGACATTATCCTCCGTGATGGTGATTCGTCCAGTATACGCGTAGTCCAGCAGACTCTTGATGGTCGCCGCGTCGAATTCAGTGATTGTGACCTGGAGTTTGGATTGGTAAGTAGATCATCACAGGAATGTCAGAATGACGAACAACTCTCATTATTCAACACACTCTCTCGCCACTCGAGCGGTCGAGAGAGTGTGCAGAATGGAGAGAGTCGTTCCGCATTCTGACAACTCGATCGAATAGTCCATTCTGCCCATTCTCTTACCAGTCAACGCGATGGGAATGTGCAAGTGGAAAGAGGGCTATTCCGTCACATGATAGTGTGTACATAATTATTAATTGGCCTAATTATGTGGCGAATATTAATGTTGCTGGATCGAATATTGTAATTGCTCTCTCCATTCTGCACACTCTCTTCCCTCTCTGGCTTGCGAGAGAGTGTACAGAATGGAGAGAGTACTATTCGATCCGACATCACTAGTTGATAGTCCATGCCTCTCCAGTCTTGGACTCGGCCAGATTCGAGCTGAAGAGAGCGTAGAAGAAAGGAATGCGGGAGACGAGAAGGTCCTGCAATCGAAGACTGAGTTGAGGGATACGCTATAGCGGAGGAGGCTGGTCATTGATCTCCTACATCAATTTGTCCATCCGATCATTTCCGAACTTGAATTGCTCATTATGATAGGAATGACCCGAATACTATTCTAATTAGCATATTGATACTCTTGCCTCACTGTGATCGCCTATCCGATTCTCACAATTGTTTTCATTTCATTCAGTTTTCTAACCAATATTGGAGCGATTCCCGCAAAACCACGTTTGTGGGCCTACGAATTGTTTTGCTCAATAATTTTGATCAGAACCTGTTGTCCATTCTCTGCTGTTCCCCATGCTGTGCAGACTCCTGCACCCTTTCCCATTTCATTCATTCGGTATTACAATGATGGGCGTATTTACAATGCATTCGTACATTTGAATAGTGAAAAAGCGGAGTCAGTGGGTAGACATGAATACGATCAGAGTTGCAGGAATATGGCCCTCTTTATTAAGTTCTATCCCCACTCTGGCCTCTGCGAGAGTGTGCAGAATGGAGAGAGTCAATCGATCAGGCGTCAATATATAAGACGCATTGATTAGCCGAGAGGCGGCGCCTTCATCGCATGGTCCTGTCTATGGCCCGGGACGTTAGAGAGGTTGGCATACTATATCGAGATGGGCGTATTGATTGAGAAAAAGAGAATTGAGTGCACCAAAGCTGTGCCAGGGGGTGCGTCGTTGTCTCAATCTCGCGTCCAACGTGAACCCCTTTCATTGCTGGAAAATCGCAAACAGAGGGCCCGACAGACTACTGTATCTACCTCAATGAACGATTCCGGAGGGAGAATGGGTACGGAAGTGATTGCGGTACGGTAGTATTGGGTACTAGTTATGCTGAATCGAGTAGTAGCTCTCTCCATTCTGCACACTCTTCAACCTCTCTGAATGAGAAAGTGTGCAGAATGGAGAGAGTACTATTCGATTCGTAAAAAAACTATTGGCTATTATAGCGTTTTCGGGAGATACGGTGCGTGATCCACCATCGATCTACCGTACCTTGTGGGCACTGAATATTTCCCTTCCAACGATAATCTTCGCATCAAAGTCCTGGCCCGCTGTTCGCTTGTCGTCGAAGGCGGCGATAGCCTGCAGAGATCAAAGATCAATCTTTCATTCGTCACTCTAAGCATCAGAGATCAAAGCTCAACGTCCCATTTTTCCTTATTGCCATTACGGATCAAAGATCAACTATCCATCTCTCACATCAGATACGGGATGGTCCACTTGCTGATCGCGAGGTTGATCTATTCCGACGATAGGCACGACTTTCTCTGAAAGATGGTAAACAGTTGGTTTGTCGGAATCGGTGTCGTATATTCTGAGCTCTTGTCGCATAACAGCGAGGAGTATGTAAAATGGAGATACTGACTCATATCAGTATTGCCAATAACTGAGCAACGATGACTAATCCTCTAACTATGCCATTTTAAGTGAAAGAGCGCTCTAGTTGAAAGGTTGCAGCATGCAATACTCTTGACTACGTATCGAATAGGGTTCCCTCCATTCGCACACTCTGTCGCTGGTTCGACAGCTGAGAGAGTGTGCAGAATGGAGAGGCAAACCCGAAATTACATCTATATTGCTCAGATCTGCTGATCAGCAGCGTTTCTATCCCGAGAGCATCATACGTCTAATGGAAACACTAGCAGATCGATGTAATTTGCAATATAGATGTAATTTCGGGTTTGCCTCTCCATTCTGCACACTTTCTCGCCCGTCAGAGAAACGAGAGAGTGTGCAGAATAAAGAGAGACAAAAACCGAAACAACATCACTACTGAGCAAATAAGAAACAATAAAATACGTAAATCAAACCTCCAATTTTGAAGGAGGGAGCATTCGCAGTGGAGGTGCTGGCCATGGTTGAAGAGGAGAGATAATGGAAACTGGAATGATGATGGGAATGAAGAGATTGGAGGAGAAATAGACGCCACGCCGTCTGATGGGCGGAGTTTAGAGGTCTATTGTTTATTGTTTATTAGTCTAAGATCGAATGAGTATCCCCTGTGGCGGCCCTGCCCTAGGCATGAATCGACGAGACTCTGTCCATTCATTCAAATTTACCCTTGTCTTTTGAATTGGACTAATGAATTGGTTGTAAAGAAACAAAGCATAGAGAGAAAGTGATATGAACAAATCATCCTGAGAGATAAGCCATCCCTATGAGCATCCCTATGAGAATCCCTAACGAGCATCGGTGGTTCAGTGGTAGAATGCTCGCCTGCCACGCGGGCGGCCCGGGTTCGATTCCCGGCCGATGCAATAATTTTGCGGAGATATTCATAGATTCCAACTAGTTTAGCTCAGATTTCAGGACGCCAACAGCTCTTGACATATTTATTCTTTCTACAAGTGTGATTCACTCTGGCATCATTCTTTTGAATCATGATAGTGCTTTGGCGTTTGTGAGTAAACTTTTAACAAAAATACATTTTGTACAGAAAGCACGAGGAGTGCAACATGTTGGAAAGATTGGCAATCAGGATTTCTGTACGCACGACGAGTGAATGTACAAGGCAAGCTGTGTGTGCATCAGCGTGCGGTAGTGATGCCCGTGTCGGTTTGTCTCTCTCCATTCTGACGTTCCTCTAACCGACTATAGTGTGCAGAATGGAGAGGCCACAATTAGTTCCGGCATCACTAAAGAGCATGCGGTGCAAGTGTTGACTGGTGCACCGTGGAAAGCGAGAAGCAATCAATTAATAATTTATATGAGATACATCAAGACAGAGTCTAAGAGGCAATGCAAGGCAGGCACACGAACACGTCAGATGGAATCTCATTGCACACGGTAATTAGAATACGGTAGGGTTACAGTAAGTAATCGATACTCGGAGGGAAACAACAGGGTTCAGTAATTGGCCCACAAGACACGCTAAAGACACATGAATTGGGTAGATCAGTAATTAGCTCACAGCACACACAATAAACAGAGAGCGGGAATGAACAGCGAAAGAGAGGATCGAGAATCAAGGATCGAGAGATCGAGTGGTGTGTGGTGGCACTACGGTAGAGTACGGTAGGCGAATAGAGGGGTACGGTAGAACATGGTATACTACGACGGGTCTAGAAGGAGTACGGTAAACTAAGGTTGGTCTAGAAGGAGTACTGCAAGCTACGGTAGAACCGACAGAGATACGAAGAGACACGGTGGACAGCAGGGATACGGTAAACTTCTGGTAGGTCAGGAAGAGATGCGGGGGGGGGGGGTACGGTAGGACTCAGATAGTTGAGGAGTGCATCATCTTCTTCACTGTGAGTGGCATGTTGTAGTCGTCCAACTCGGACTGAATAATAATATTTATTAATTGGCTATTATTATATTAATTTATTGTCATTATTAACGCGCATCATTTCCGCATTGAAGAACGAGTAAGGGCTGCATTGATTGGATAGAGCGAGAAATACGATGGCATTTCATTGTCCAGACCCCCTTTTGTAACGTGAGAATCGCAGCCAGAAGTCATGCCGATTACGGGATTTCCCGGGTTGCATTTTCCCCATATAAATCGAAACAAGGCGACGAAGAGATGAAGTATAAAGAAAGTTCAAAACAACTTGCATTGCGCTTTTTCGAAACAATTTAGCATTATCAGTGTTCAACTCTCTCCATTCTGCACACCCGCTCGTCGGTCAGACCAACCAGAGGGTGCAGAATGGAGAGCGCTGAAAATCGAAACGGAAAATCTACCGTAATCTACCGTACCTTGAGAAGCACCGGCGGGGAGGTGGGAGTGAGGATCGTGGCGGGAATGGGCACCGCCCCCACTGAGACTCCGCCCGCGTGCTCCCTGCAATCGATGACGGGTAACGGTATGTTTTGCCAATCGTTAGTAAATTACAGTAACCTATTGGTACTATTGATGGGTGATCTCAATTACATATGTTGCAGCCTTTTGCGTTTCGTGAGTATTACTGTATTTCCCAAACCAACACACTGACATTGAGCAAAACAAACACGTCCCACTCTAATAATAGGTGTGAAACACAGAGTCGAACAGACAATATTTTGAATATTTTTAGCACTATAGTAAAAAAATAAATAAAAAATGAAACTACAATGCGAGCAGAGAGATCTATTCAACTCCCTATGGAGCAATGATTATCTGGTATTGTAGAAGTATTAAGCAGGTTGGATTACGGTAGCTATCATTCGATAATCTGGATTACGGTAGCTATCAATCGATAATCTCACTTGAGCGACGATCGCAGCTCCCACGCGTCCTTCTCCGGACTGTAGAACTCGCAGGAGGAGAGGTTGTTGAAGCCGTCGAATCTGGAAGAGATCAAAGGTCAGAGATACATAATGAAGATTGCCCGTGATTCTGTGTTTCGCATCTCCTACGAGATACAGTAACTAGTGCGTTTGCTATAGTCAGTCCGACATGCATCAAATTAAACCCTCACTCAAACCAAGGTAGGCGGAGCATCCAATATTGTTTGAAGACGACATTTTATTTCATACTAATGATTAGAGTGAAATATTTTGTTTCGATCAATCATCTGAGCGCAGCGGGTGGCATCAATAATTAGCTTATCAATAAAGGCATAGTTTCGTCGTCACGGAATGCATACTTCACCTCCTCTACTTTCGAGGCCAATAATGCGCTACCAACCATGGAAGACACGTGGTACTTTACTCTCTCGAAAACATGATTTTTTTTTCAGTGTGACTCTGTGTTTCACACTGCCCATTAGACTGTAACGCCTTCCTTTCGCTTAATGACGAATCGGTGTTTGAATCTTATAAAATATCTCTCTACATAGATCAACCCATTTGTGTGTTTCACCATCCCTATTAGGGTTGACAATTCAAGGATCCTCATTGTGTATGCACTCTCACACGTCACTGAAGCGAGAGAGAGTGCGCTAAATGAAGAGAGTCAATCCTTGAATAACCACCCCTATTCCCAACTCAATCTCCCCTCCTCTCTCCATCCCTCACTCACCCTCCGATCACGTACAGCCTCGCATGTGTCACGGCCAGACTCGCGCGGCATCTGCAATACGCTTATTCGAGATCCATTCTAAATCGATTATCGATCCATTCCAAAGTGCATTCTACCATCTCTGCCTTGCTGTATCTATCAAAATCGTCTACTAGTGATCTCGATAAGGGTTCTGACTCTCTCTCTATTCCGCACACTCTCCCATCTGTACAGCTGAGTGAGCAGAATGGAGAGAGTTGAGATCCAAAACAGCATCCCAACCAGCAACCGTACTATGTGGGATGGCTTCATGAAGAGTCAGTTGTCGATGGGCGGCGCCCTCCCTACCGTACCTTCTGATGTTCATATTGGTGACGGGCGTCCACGCATTCTTCATCGGGTCGTAGCACTCCACCGACGAGAGGAAGGCGCTGCCGTCGTATCTGAAGGAGAAATATGTATCGTTTAGTGATGCCAAATCGGTATCTTACTCTCCTCAATTCGCGTGCTCTCTCGTTTCTCTGATAGACGAGAGAGTGCGCATTGAGGAGAGTCTATGCCGATTTGTCCTCACTAGTATCGTTGATTTTGCAAACGAGAAAATCTGCTCCGGATTGTTAACAATAAGAACCACATCATGTTATGAATAATGTGAAGCATAGAATCGGTAGTATTTTAAAAATAATCTTCTATACTTAACAAGATTTAAAATTTTTAATCAGAGACAAGAGGATGAAACAATTAGTGCCGATTGCATCACGCATCACGTGATTCATAAAAAAAAATTTCATTTGACTCCATGGTCGAGAAAAGGAAGATTATTCGAAATAATAATAAAATTAGTCCCATTTGATCCCATGTTTCACATTACTCATAACTTGCTGTGGTTCTTCTATTTAACAATAATATTGGGATCTAAAACAAAGATCAACTTATTTTGCTGCAACGTCAATACTATTGCTCGTCCATCAGAAAGCGGGGAAGAAACGTAAAGGTGTAGCACAAAACGGGCTGGGTGCCCTTTTGAAACATCGCCAAAATGGTTCGAAAATAAATAACGAGTTCAAACTACAAACTCCACAGATCAAAGATCAATCTCTCAGCTCACCCTCCGGCCGCGTAGATCTTGCCGTTGAGAGCGGCGACGCCCAGTCGGCAGCGCTTCGTCGTCATCGGCGCGATCTCCTCCCATCTGAAGAGAGAGATCAAACATCAGACTACAGACTACAAAAAACAAACTACAAAGAATACACTACATAGACTACCGGGATCCGCTCCATACATCATTTTCGAATCATGTCCCTACAATGGAGCACTCGCAACAGATTCCCGCTAACTTATGAACCATATGAAACACAGAAAAGTTGGATATAATTTATTTTAACGATTTCTAAGTCGTCATCAACGGAACATATCATATCCTCACATTGGATGTGATCAAAGAGAGCAGAGATCAAGGATCAAACTACAGAGACGACAGGCATCAGCTCCATCACTGGCATTTTCAAATTATTACTATGCGCACGACATACACTATACGCAACAAAGCCTCCCCATCTAATGAACGATGAGAAACACAGATCAACGTGCGTGGGTGATACTAGAATTAATTTTTAATAAGTCCTCATAAGCGTGATCTCTATCAGACTACAGAGATAGGTTCTAGAGTATGTATTTTGTAGTTCTACAGGGTTCCCTGATAGCAGCAACAAGAGGAAGGAACGCGTCATCTAATAAAGACCGAGTAACACCGAATCACGCGGATATTGAGTGCAGAATGCGATATTTTCTGAACTCGGGGGAGTGCGCTGCAAACTTCTATATTATCGTTCTCAAGGAAAATGCTTGCATTATCAATAAGAAGGAGAACACTCCACATAATAAACTGTAAGAAACCCGGAATCGCGCGGATAAGTTGTGGCATTTTTAAATCGATGCACTACTGCTGGCACTTTCAGTTGATTATTCACATGTGATAAATTCATTATTAGCAAGCGGTAGAAACGCCCAATCTAATGAATCATGAGTAGCACCGAATCACGCGGGCGATATGCATTTTTGCTTTATTCCAGAATAAATTATAAGTATGAATAACGTAGGAGATCCCCGACATCAAAACACAGACCATTATGAGCAGACTACACCGACTACAGCAGACATCTATTTTTATCCAGTATTTCGAACAGTTGGTGCATCGATAACAGGGGTGTCAATACATATCCCGCCCTCCTCATTTCTCTTGCTCTCCCGCGGGTCGGAAATACGAGAGAATATGAAAAATGAGGAGTGCGGGAAATTTTTCTCGATTTGTTAAGTCATGAGATAACCCTTATATTTAATCGATTACTGCTAGCATATTGAATGCATTCGGTTCGATGTCGACTCAATATCAACGTAACTATCACACCCTTGAATAACTGATGAGAAACCGCGAATCAAGTGGTTTGCAATTTCGCGACGAAGCATCAAACTCGGTATTTCGGATCACTCACATTTTCCGCTGCGGGTATCAAACTACATACTACAAAGATCAACGATCAAAATCCAATCTACTGACACTTTCCGCTGCGGATCGTAGCGCTCGCCGCCCGCGAATATGGACATGCCGTCGTGGCCGCCGATCACTGCAAACCAACACAATTTAATTAAAGCAAAATCTTTTTTTAACATGATAAACAGAATCAAGGGATTTCTACCGTTTATAAATCCGCCTAAAGTTAATCGCTCGATCGTAGATCTACCCAAATGCAGTGGTTCGTCGTGACCGCTAGTAACGAGGACCGCTCGAGTACTAGCTCTCTCCATTTTGCACACCCTTCCGTAGCTCTGATCCAAGAGAGTGTGCAGAATAGAGACCGAATATTCGACTGGGCAACAATATCCCTGTGCCTAGTAAGTAGTGCTCCTCGTCTACCCAGTTTCAATCCATTTATCGCTAGTCTACCAATAGCCCATCATACCATTACAGTATCATAATTTCCCTCCTACCGTAACCCCCCCCCCCCATCTTCCTACAGTAACCCTCCCTCACCATAGATGACTCCATCGAGGACGCAGGATCCGGAAGCGGAGCGGGGCTTGATCATCTTCGTGGCCGGACGCCACTCTGCAGAAGGGAATCGATCAATAAACGATCGATAAAAGTTAAATCTACCCTACCCCTACGTCACAATAGAATCAATCGATAACACAATCTATCCCAGACCACAGTATCAATTTACCGCACCGGCTGTGTCATTGTAGTTCATGTACCTCCACTTATACGTTACCGCTATGTTATCTTGTAGATTTTACTGGATAAATATCAAACATCTCCATTCGCGTTTCAGCATCTGTACAAGTGCCATAATTTTTAACCATGATCAATCCTGTGCCTCCATCTCATAAAAAAATTATATTTTCAATACGTTTCTCGGTGGCGTAAAATTGTCAAAGGGTCAACCGTAATCAGCTGTGCACTACAATAACCCTTCCGTATCCCCCGACCAACGCCCCCCTACCGTATACCTGGAATTCGTCGTCTGACATCGAATGTCTCGACGCAGGCGAGCGACGAGACACCGTCGTACCCACCGCAGACGTAGCTGGAATCGATATCGATTGATTGATACAGTACTCCGGCGATGTCATTTTCACTCTCTACATTCTGCACACTCTCTCGTGCACGGCAGATAAACGATCGAGTGTGCAGAATAGAGAGCTGAAGCCATCCATGCCGTACTCATTGTGATACCGAAGACTACCATACTAATAAATAAATTGAACACAACGTGGCTCGATCTATGCATTTGTTGAAGCTGGTTAATCGATCGATACCGTAACCTCCGAATCGATATCCCGAGCGGAACACTACCGTACTCACATGATTCCATCGAGCGTCGCAGTCGCCATCGCGGATCGCTTGCGGTGCAGGGGAGGCAACTGTAAATAATAAATAATAAATAATAAATCAAAAAAAATATTTTTAAAAAAAACTAAAGTTCACGATTAGTGTTTCACACTCACTAGAACAGCCACGTATTCACCTATTTTCAATGGGTCGTTGTCAATAAACGAAGAAGCAAATCTAACAATACTCTTGAGAGACGTTCCACGGTATTCTGAAGCTATTGGGAGGGGTCGACGGAGGACTTTTCTGCAACATATGCCAATAAGTTCAGGGTGAAGTCTCCATACCTAGAGCTGATAGCTGGCCCAATATCAGATGTTGGGGTGCACCCTCCGTGAAATACTGTGCATGTCCCAAAAAAATTGTAAATTTCATCCCAGAAAAAATACGTTCTTATAGGTGTTTCAGGCGTTTTTTTTTCGATGAAAATAACGAAAAACATAGTTTGGAAGCGAAAGGACAACGTTAAAAGGTCGAAAAATCGAATTTTCGTCTTTTTTGTACCGCCGTGAAAATTTTTTCCATCCATCCCATTTTTTAAAATTTCATTTTCGGATTCTAAGTGCAAAACTACCCCATGTGTGATATTTTCACGATTTTCCGTCTGTGAGCCCGGATTCCGTAGCTTCCCGCCCGAAGGACCCTCGGAGGCTCATGAGAGTACAATACCGATAGGTTTCACCATTTAGTGGCGATACAGTCACTTTCAGATCAGATTTATATTCCATTTATCGTTATTAAGTATTTGTGTTGATGTTATAGGGTTGTGATATCGGTAAAACACGAAAAAAGTGAAAAGTCGAAAAATCACTTTTTCGAAATCTCAAAAATTCAAAAATTCATAAGTCATGTATCTGAGCTTCAAATGGTGTGTTTTTAACGGAAAATCACTTCAATATGACTTTTAAACAATATCTGAGCTTTTGGGACGGATTCTAGAGAAAAAGTTTTGGTTGAAAAATTTCTCGATCATTTGCCCATCCAAAAATGACAAGTTCAAAAAATATTCGCAAAACGGCTATAACTTTCAGATATTGTTCAAAAGTCATATTGAAGTGATTTTCCGGTGAAAAATACACCATTTGAAGCTCAGATACATGACTTATGAATTTTTGAAATTTTGATATTTCGAAAAAGTGATTTTTCAACAATGGGACTTCACTTTTTTCGTGTTTTACCGATATCACAACCCTATAACATCAACATAAATACTTAATAACGATAAATGGAATATAAATCTGATCTGAAAGTGACTGTATCGCCACTAAATGGTGAAACCTATCGGTATTGTACTCTCATGAGCCTCCGAGGGTCCTTCGGGCGGGAAGCTACGGAATCCGGGCTCACAGACGAAAAGTCGTGAAAATATCATACATGGGGTAGTTTTGCACGTAGAATCCGAAAATGAAATTTAAAAAATGGGATGGATGGAAAAAATTTCACGGCGGTACAAAAAAGACGAAAAATTCGACCTTTTATCGTTGTCCTTTCGCTTCCAAACTATGTTTTTCGTTATTTTCATCGAAAAATACGCCTGAAACACCTATAAGAACGTTCTTTTTTCTGGGATGAAATTTACAACTTTTTTTGGGACATGCACAGCATTTCACGGAGGGTGTACCCCAACATCTCATATTAGGCCAGCTATCAGCTCTAGGTATGGGGACTTCACCCTGAACTTATTGGCATAGGTTGCAGAAAAGTCATCCGTGGGCTAGGTGCAGAATATCGTGGAACGTCTCTTGAATAAAACACACTCCAAGTTACTCCAAGTTTATCGGAACGGGTAGGTGAACTGCCGTTATTCTTATTTAACAGGTCCAATTCTTGATCAAATGCAAGCAGTAGTGTAGACGTCGCCAGTTCAAAATCCACCCACCGTACTCCACTCATTCGACTCCGTATCGAAGATCTCACACAGATCGAGTCGATCCTTCCCATCGAAGCCACCCACGGCGTAGATCTGAGATGAATACAGTAATCTACGAGTACCGTAACCGACCGCTTATCATGAATTTACCACATTCTCTATTAGTGTTTCAAGCTCATTTCGAAAAGAAGATTTCACTCTAGCATCAATGTGACGCGGTCGTGTAGTTGTGGGAAAATAACTTATTAAAATGTGCATTTTATATACGGTAAATACCGAAAATAAGATAATATAGAGATTTTTTAAAGTCACTGTTTCCAGTATGGAACACTGTACTTGGCTTGCCATTTCAATTTAGGTTCTCTCCATACTACACACTATGGAGAAAGCCAAAATAGAAACGACAGGACTACTATATTCCTTAATTATCCCACCGAGCAGTAACCCTAGGACAGTCGAATACCTTACTGTAATATGAGGGATACCAAATCCCAACCGTACCATCACATGATACGATATCTCTACCGTACACCGCAAATTTTATCTGAATGGGCAGGTGAACTGTTGTCCCAATATTTTATAAATTAACTTCTCGATCCAATAAAAGCAGTGCATCTGACGCTGCTGCCCTAAAATCCGCCCACTACCGTACCATCCTCTCGTGCACGGCCATTCCGATGCGCGAGCGGACCGTCGTCATCGGCTTGCACGCTGCAAAATATTACGTAATTATTCATTTTGCTTATCGCATACCAATGGCGGTGCACACAATTGAGCGTCTGCTTATTTTTTTAAAAATTGAAGAAGAAAAACGACAACTTCATTGCATAAAAACAAGCAGTGTAACTGGAACTCTACTGGTTACACATTGGTAATATTGACTACCAGCATTGTCGCTACTATCATCATGTTCTCAACATTTGTTTTCTAAAGCAGTCGTGTAACTGTAACTCAAGTGGCGAAACTTTCCCATTATTGTAGCTAAAGGAATTTTCTCCTATTATTAATAGTCTCCTGTAGCCCAAATCATAAATTTTATTCTGTAATTGAGCCTAGTCATGATTCTGACCCAGCACCACCACCTCTAATCCCACTACGGGTTACTGTAATCGATATGGCACTCACGCGTCCAGGCATCCGTCACTGCATCGTACACTTCCACTTGCGAGCGCGGCTGCGGCCGAGTCGACGTGGTGAGACCGCCTTAATATATTTGTTATTTTTTAAAAATTAGAAACATTTTAAAAAACCAGCGAAGATTAGACGTGAATAAGATCCCGGACGGCTTGTGGTTCATCATCGCTACAAGAGTAACGCAGCAGGATACTATCAATGAACAGTAGCCTCTCAGGGAAAAAAAAAACATAAACCAAGTGCATCAGAATGAACAAGAAAAAATTTTCGAGTCAATTTGCGAATTTACATTTCAGCCTCACTATGTTCTACTTTTCGAATATATTTTTCAATTCATCACCCGTTAGCGCCATTTAATATACCATCCAAATCCCGTAAAATCAAACTCCTGTCTCCATTCGTGTTTCAGTCTGCCTACAAGCGCCCCATCTTTCACGATAGTCAATGCGTTGCCGTAATCGGTGCGAAAACAATTACCATTGCAAATACCTGTTCTAATGCACTCCAGACTTTTCAAACTGACAGAGATCAAAGACCAATCGCTCACCCATGACGAAGATGAGGGCGGGCACCTGGTCGCACACTCGTCCGATCGTCCGGAATGACTTCAGCAGCGGCCGACGCTCCGGCATCAGAAGGTAGTCCTGAGATGAGAGAGATGATTGCATCATCGCTAGGCAACATGGATATTTATCACGATGGAGTTTTGAAGTCATATTTTCACTCGAGAACTGTAGCAAGCTTTCGCATGATGAAACAATTTTTTTTAAATTTCCATGAAGCGACATGTGTGTTTCAGCCCCACTTCACATGTCTCATTTTGCTTCATCTTCCAATGGATCGAGCGATCGAAACGAAAATTGAAAAATTCTAAAACTTAAGCTTTTCTAAACCAGCTCTATCACCGTTTCAGCTCCACAAAAGCTACCGTAATCTGGTCCCACCTTCGATTAGAGCACTTTCTCTCTTATAAAATATGTTGTACAGATAACTTTGGGCGGCAGCTCTATCGCTGTCTCAGCCCACACTATATCTTCCATTATTCTCAGACACACCGATTATTCCTCGTGATGTCGCACCAACATTAACACCGACTCACTCGCACTCCCATTTTCCGTCACCACAGACATCAGAGAAGGTAGTGATGCGGGATCGAATAGTTGATCTCTCCATTCTGCACACTCTCACATTTCCCGGATCTTCGAGTGTGCAGAATAGAGACATCATTATTCCATTCGGCAAGACGAATGGGGCTTCTGCTTTAAAGGAGGAGTGGCAGCAATATTTGGTCGGGGAAGCTGAGACGGTAGCCCGATTGGTCCCTTGAACCATAATGGAAATCCAAAATTTGAAGGTTGTAGCTCAACCCTGAGCCGAGATAATCGCGTTTGAAGTTTGAATTCCCGCCCGTGAATACCAGGGAAAAGGCCGCTAAATGTTTGCGCAGCGCATTCCCTCTCTCCGCCACTATTCGGCCCTTCCAAGTAATCCCTTTTGCGAGAGGCTAGAGTGGAAGAGAGACCAGAGACCGTAGGGAGAGGGTGCCAAAGGTCACGTGAGACGGGCAGAGACGGGTAGATCAAGGGAGGATTCCTTTCTCACAAGCAGTGATCGAAAAGTCATGTCAATTGAAAATTTTCTTCTATAAATGTGCACGATAATAGTGTCGCTTAATAGATATTGATGCGCTCTTTTCAATGGTGTATCTCATTCGTTCTGGAAAGATGTCGTTTTTGAGATAAGGCTGCCCAATTCTTCAACGTAAAGTGCGCTTTTTGACTTTCGGGCAGATTTTTCATCACGATCGACATCCTGTAGGAGGAAACGAGATACACCGTTGAAAAGAGCGCATCGAATTCTATCAGGCGACACTATGATCGACATCACTTTCGAAAAAATTCTCATGTCGTTTTTGACATACTTTTCGTTCATTGCTCACAAGGGAATGGCCCGCCCCCCTCACACTTCGTTTAGCGAGTGTCCTTGGTAAACAGAGTAATGATCCCCGGCTAGTCGTGGTGGGAGTCGCGCTCAACCATTGCTGACAATACTTCTTTAAACCACTTCTTTCACACTGCGCTCAAGCTTTTTTCGCATGCTCAATCAGTGTTTCAGCCTTACTATTGTATAGAGGTACGGCACTTGTCCATCATTTGCCATCACGCCGTGCATGAAAAAAAATCATAATCTTCCAGTTCGTTCTATCATTTGTAACTTTTCTGCCACGATCGTTTCAGCGTTTCTATAAAAGTCCTGCTCGGGCGCAACCTCTAATTTTTTGAAGAAAATTATTCGCTATATAAACATTTTTGCAGCGCCGAGTTTTTTATTGGTGCGAATTATATAGAATATTCCCTTTTTCTCAACCTCGTCTAGTTTATAACTCACAATCTTAAGCTTTCCTCGCGCTTGTTGAGGAAAATGAATAGAGTATACAAAATATGTATATCATCCAATAAGCTCGCATCATTGGAGACCGAAGATACAGTCTGCTGTACCAGGAGTGAAGCGCGCGTTCACCTAATTACTGAATTAATTTTTGCTCAAAATTCTGGTTGTCACTCGCTATGTGTTTCACTCACATTTTTTAGCCATCACACTGTATGTTCACTTTGATTTTATCCAATTTACGACGATCAAAATTATTTCATCTCAATTATCCCCTCACCTCTTTAGTTAGCCCAACAATAATTAGCACTTACGTGATATCAGTGTTTTAGCGTTTCTGTAAAACAGCCAAACTAAAATCAATTTTGATCTTTCCACGCCAAGCTGTTCTCAACTACAACTAAAAACAGGCTGGCTCAACACTCGATGATCATCGGGTTAACCTTCGCCAATTTATGCAACTACTCAATCTCTGTTTCAGCTTTAATTCATAGATCTCAAAATATTGGTGTTTGATTTAGCGAGGTCCTTTCAAACACTACAAAATTCACTAACTGACTCACTTATCATCACCCGCTCACCTTACAGCCTACGCATAATTTATGCTCCCGTGTCATAAGCGTTTCAGCATTGCTATAGATAATACACTACGGGTCGACTTTGATTATTTATTGATTCCTGCCTCGTTACAAAAGTCCATTTATCGACAAAAAATCTCCGTCTCCCCTATCTACCCTCTATCACTCATCTTCCCTTATCTTGGCCAACCATAACGTCTGCACAGGCGCTATCTGTGTTTCAGCCTCATTACATAGCAATCACACAATGGGCCACCTTTGATTCTGAGATGGCCGGATTTCGACAACTAAATCAACACAGCACTCTCCATTCTGCACACTATTTCGCCTGTCTTACCGTGAAAAAATAGTGTGCAAAATGGAGAGAGCACCACGACTTGAGCCTGGATCACTACTAATCACTAATACTCCACCTTTGGCCCAACCATACCCCCCTCCACAGGCTCTGTTTGTGTTTCAGTTTCACTACATATCAATTACGCAATAGGCCAACTTTGATAATGGCAAGACACGGGCTTCAAAAACACCAAAAAATGCTCGCCTTGGCCTCATCAACGAGATCTCTGCGCTTGCCATTCTGCCCACTCTGTCGTCTGTTTTACCGACGAAAGAGTGTGCAAAATGGAGAGAGCACTATTTAAAAATAAAATAAAACACCTTCATCTGTTCACTAACCTTGGCCTCATCGACAAGGTCTCTGCACTTGATATCGTCCCTGAGCAGGAAGTGATGGGCGACGAAATCGGAGAGGAAGGAGGGCTGCAGGAGGGGAAGGCGGACGCACGCCAGCAGTCTGCAACAACAGAAGTAAATAAATAAATTCAGATTCAAATGTAGAATAAATTCCAATTTTTCCACTGGCTAACCTTTCCAAATCAAACACACGTATCAACCCTGCAGTGAATCCCATCGGTGAAACTTGAACTAGGCGGTGTAAAAATTTTCAAAGCTACACGATTGTTAATTTCGAGCACGATTCCAATGCATCACTCACGAGAAAATCATTAAACTTCTTGTTAGTCTTTACTGGACATTTTCTGCCTACCAGCTTTCCAATATATCGCATTGATTCCTCATCCTACGTACTGCCAGTGCAACTCACACTCCACTGGTCCAACACATTTACTAGACGCATGCACGATTTCATAAAGCATCTAAATTATATATTGCATCAAGAACAAGAGCACAGATCATTGCGAGGAGAACCGATCTCTTCTCAATTACGCCTGAAACACGCACTCCACTGGTCAGCAGCGCGTGTCGTCTGCTCAGATTCCACCGGACACTTGCAAGAACGATGCTATCGTTAGTAACATTATAGTCTCGGGCTTGCGCAAATGAGAGTTGATGTGAGAAGCAACTAAGGAAACCATCATTTCATTCTGGAACAATCACTTCTACACCAACCATGAAACCGCTTTCTGCCTTGATCGTTCATACTTCCCCTAAACATTTGCTTACTTAATTTCAACAATTATTCGTAGCCATCAATGCTGATATTTTCTATATATTTTTGGTATATCCGGATGATCAGTACTAAACATGGCAAAGTTATTCCCAGGGGTTTAGATCAGATCACGAAACCAAGATTCCACTAATCGAGTGAAAAATTATTTCCTGTCCATCTACCTGATCAACGCCAGCACAATCTCACGACTTTTAGACTACACTTGAAACTCCTCTCCCACTTGGCCGCGCACATCTTTTTATATTCTTTCATTTCCCAGGACTATTGTATCTATTTCTGCACGGAAACCAGTTGTCGAACAATCATGGTAAGTACGATCCCTCATGTTCACCAGATTATTGAAACCCGTACCTAACCTGCCCAAGCACAACATTGGCTAATTTTATTTTTTTAAAATAATTGTTAGTGTAATTTTTTATCTCACAACGATCATGAGAGACTTGATCCCATAATATCATAATATGATTGAAACCCCTATATATCCTTTCCGAGCACAATATTCACTAATTATAAAAAAAAATTCATTACACAGTGCTATTTTCTTTAACTCCACAAAGACTTCGTACAATCGCATCATGCTTAATCTACTATTATTAAACTATCATTGAAACCCCTTTCTCAGTCGTCCGAGATTTACGATTTACCGTTCCCAGAATCACAGAAGATTCGAACCCTCATTTTCATACTATCATTGAAACTTCGCACTCCCTTGGTCGACTGCAATATTCCCTAATAATATCATCATTCATTTCACAGTGCTATTTTCGTTATCTCTACAAAGTCTTCTCATAATCGCATCAGACTTGCAACACTATTTTTAAACTATCATTGAAACCCCTTTCTCAGTTGTCCGAGAAAAGTTCAATGGGAATAATTTTTTTTATTTTTGATAGTATATCTCACCAAGATCATGACAGACTTACAACTCTCATTTTCATAATACCATTGAAACCCCTATCTCACTTGAATTATATTCACTGAATATAATTCATTTTTCAGTGTATTTTTTCTTTACGCCTGAGAAATCAGCCGATTATCGCATCAGACTCAATCCACGCTTTCTCAACTATGATTGAAACAGTAATCTCACTTGGCTGCATGCTGCTTCCTCCCTCCACTCTTGTCCTCCTCTATCCATCTCATCGCCGCTGTGAAGACCTGACGGAGAGATCAAAGATCAACGGGAGAAAAAATATCAAAGATTATTCCCATAACTAAAATCGTGCTACTTCTTCAATTTCATTTGTTATGTTCATTTCAATTGTATCACCACCAACAATCATACCATCATCCCTATGCTTCTACTAACCGACACTGAAAATCCCCGGTCTCGCCATTAGGTATGTATATTTATCGCAGAATAATTTTATGTTAATCCGTATCACTGCACTGTTCTATCATATTCTTAACAATGTCTGACAAGGGAAATTCGAAACTTTTCGTTTTATGTTTCAACCTCTCTACAACCATTTCACGTTCTCCCATTGTTAATGCTGAGTCGGCATCTGTCTAACAATTATATATAACCATTCCAGTTCATCCAACTGTAATCCAGACACTCCCTCCGATCCTACCGTACCCCTGCCCTCACCTGCTCCTCTCCGTCGACGTAGAGACTGTCCATCTGGAGGAGGAAGATGACGTCATCAACTGCCAATTCGAGGAAGTCTGGGGTCCGAGAGATCATCACGAAGTGCTTCTGCAATGGAGATCAACGGTTACGGTAACTTACAAAACTGCTATTTATTAGTTACGCAACGGGGTATTTCACTGTATTTCTATCAGGTGCTTCTGAATGCATTTCCTGATGGTTTCGGGTCCAGTAAGAAAAGTGTTTCATTCATCGTATAAGATTTGTTAAAGAAGCGGGAGCTCGATGAAACAAGGAGAAACAGCCAATGCTTTCAACTGTCCCCCTGTCGAAGCTACGATAATGTATAAATATATAATTTATAAAACAAATACCGTACCTCGATGAATCTGAGGACGGTCAATTCGATGCCGAGATAGGAGATGGAGCGACAGAACACGAAGATGGCCACTGCGTTGTCGATACTCAGTCTCTTCATCAGGTAGTCGCCGCACTCATCCATCAGATCATCCTGAGAGGAAGGCATGGGTTACGGTAGCCGAAGAGTATCAGGGTTACGGTCGCGAATACGTGTAAAAGGACACGGTAATATATGGGGTACTGTTGCTATGGAAGCTCTGCACAAGGGATACAGTTTTTGTATTCAGCCCTCTCCATTCTGCACACTGTCGACCGTCGAGGGAGTGTGCAGAATGGAGAGAGCAGAAATCCCACATGACATCCCTATTCTGCAACGAATGTCTGGGCTGCAAAACTGTATATAATTTAATTTTCATGCTCCGACAGTCAAGAGATATAATTTGTTGTGTTGCGATGCTAGTGTGCAAATTAAATGTTCAATGCCACTATCTATTCATGTTACCGTAGCCGAGACTTTTTTTTGCGGAATATGGATGAAAATTACGTTTTTAGGTCTCACAATTATGCACAGTCTAGAGGTCGATTAGAGGGGTCTTACTAGGCGAGAATAAGATGGAGACGAGCAGAATAGTCATTATCTTCGCCCGTCTCGTGTCCTATTTCATTTCTTAGAGAGAGAGAGCGAGTGCAGTCATTTCCCATAATCCCTTCCTGCTCAGTCTTTTTGACGAGAAAGCGGAAGAAATGGAGAACCGCTCTGTAAAATGGGCAAAATGCTACGGACAAAACAGTAGACTGTCTATCCTGTACGGATTATATGGGTTACGGTAGGTAAAGAGGATACGGTGGACTCACGATTCGCAGGAAGTTGGCGCCAGTCATGATCGCTTGGACGTTGTGGATCGATAGTCGGACTCGGCCTGAGATACGGTAATACAGTAACCTGCACTTTGAAAAGCCCAGATTCTACCAACCCTCGGGAAATCCCATTATTCGAGAGTACGATGTTTACTAGTTATCTATGAAAATTATATCACATGACCGTCGCTGCATAAGTTCGATCGGTTATAATGGAGTGAACTTGTGTTTCAGCCGCAATTTACCTGTCTTCGAAAGACTAAATTTTTTATTACAGTGCAAATCGTATACTTAAAAAATACCGTACCAGTGTAAGCGTACTCCAGCAACTGCTCGGTCGTGTCGTAGGTGAACTCTGCAATGGGGCCACGGTAACATATCTGAGGTCTACGGTATCGAGATAGCACTGAGATTGTAGCAATTGTAACTAGTTGGCACCGCTAATAGCCCAACAAAGTAGCTAATAGCTCAACAAAGGTACGACTACTTCAACCAGTTTACGATAAACATTTGTAACGACAAACTATAAGGTTACGGTACTTACTAGTGATGTAGTTTCGGGTTTCGAGTCTCTCCATTCTGCACACTCTCTCATTTCTCTGGCCGGCGAGATAGTGTGCAAAATGGAGAATCAAAACCGATCCTAGTACTTACCGTATATGTAGACCTCGTTGTTGCGCGACTCCATCATGTCGCTGCAGAACATGGCACGGAAGTAGGGAATGCGAGCGCTCAGGAGCACCTCAATAACAACAATTTAATACATCCAGATGATTGGCAAGAGAGATAGCAACGATTGCATGCGCAAGAGGCGAAAACATCGTGACCAAGCACGAAAATGGACGGCGAAGCAACGTTTTATCGGGGTGATTCATTCTAGGCTTCACAAGACATTATTCTCCTCATTTTACGCGTCTTTGAGGCGAAAGAGGATGTGTAAACGCAGAAGCAGATCTGCTTCTGCGTTTACTTCTCTGCTAGCAGAGAAGTGCCATTTTTCGAAAACAAATCCATCAAATTGCCTTACCTTGTGGGCGCTGAGCCTCTTTTCCTCGGCAACGACGACGACATCGCAGAGGAATCCGTCTCGTCGCATCTCGTTGAAGACCTCGAAGGACTGGAAAATCGATATTTAGAAAGCGCCGTCTATTCTAAGTAAAACAATTCACTAATTTCGAAACTAAGCATGTAGGAGGAAGCAACTGACGTCTTTCATGTGGCAGCGATGGTCGATTTCGACGACATCGTCAACCTCCTCGCCGGAGAGACGAAGGCGCGCACCTGGGTAGATCAAACATAGAGTAAAGAAGGAAAGAAAGCGAATAAACAGGGAAAGAACTAACCCGCCACATCCAGGGTGTTAGCGTTCATGCGACCGACGGTTTACCACTGGAATAAGCCTCGTTTAAGCAATGAAAACACAATGAATAACACAAACACTAAATAAAATAGAAGATCGTTCTGCTACTACAGTCAGCACACCACGTATCGACGTTTCAACCGTTGGAATAGTCGGAAGAACACTGTAGTTGTCACATCGTAACCTGAACGCAGCTTTTTGTTATTTTTGTTTCTTTGTGTCTAGGAATTTCTATTGTGTATTATAAATTCATTTTAGTTCTAAAATGTCAGCTGGATCGTCTCGGATCCTGGCGAAGCGAGTTCCGCAGAAGGTGAGTCGCCAATCCTCTTTATTGTCATCGACTAGATTGTGTACTTCTTTTCTCCTTACTTGCAGCTCGCAGATGTCGCCGAGGACATCCAAGACTGGGAGAATCATCTGGTCCTGCGAGTCCCCGAGCATCTCGCTGATAGAGTCAGTTGTTCAAATGCACTAGTCAAGCACCTGACATTGAATTCATTTGGCAATTTTTTTTGGTCGGTCACGTTTTGGTCAGTATCGTAATTATATTGAGCTTAAATTCTCATAAATTCATTTTTCATTCTTTCAGATCGGTCGCATCGTCGATGAGGAGGGCCCGAAGGAGGATCTGGCCGTGTCCATCACTTCCACAGGTTTCATACATGAGTATTTCCTTTGTATTACGAAATCATATAATTATTGAGCGAGAATTGCAAAACTGGCTCATAAAGAAACTAAGCTTCCCTAAAGCTCGTCGATTATCATATTAGTATGTGATATCTCACGAGCACAGTCTTAAATTTGGAATGAATCTGTGTCTATCGGGGTTCTAAAGTAAAATATCATTATTTGTCTTTTATACATAATTTGCCTATTTATGCGTTTTAATAGAGCTCCAATTGCCAGTATTCAACTAGATATCTGGAGTTCACCTCATAGTTGATCATATTCCTCATGCAGACATGCACCATGCGAATGTGCGCGTCGGCCATCACATCCTCAGTGGGAAAATCCACGAATTGCCCTGCGTCGTAGAGGTATTTTAAATTTATTTATTATGTGAATAGTTACTTTTCCTTCACTTGCACACTAGTGATGGCATCTCTCTCTCCTTTCTGCACACTCGCATCACTCTACCATGTGATAGAGTGTGCTGAATGGAGAGAGACGGGATCGAAACGACTTCAGTTTTGCGCACCATTATCACGCGCTAGTGAGACATAGAACTGCTCTGCTTTGTGTAGCTAAAGTTCGGTCTATTCAGTGTATGGAGTCTCGACTGCTCTGTAAACGTATTTCTCCTGAAGAATAAGAGTAAGCAAAATTATGTCGCTGTTAGACGGAGATCTGTTGTCATTGGGCTTGGTTCGAAGAGAGTTTGCATTATTAGCCACTTAAAGGGACTAGTGAGCGCGAAAGAGATCCTTGACCAGCTAGCACTTGTCAGTAGCCAGTTAATTATCGAATTTAAGTTAACAGAGGACTGACCTATCTAAAAATTAATACCATCACTCATGTAATCACACTTTCGAAAAATCGGTAATGATATATATGGATTGAAGCTTTGATTCCGCATGGAACGAATCCCTTTGAATTTGATATTTGATTTTTTGTCAGTTGGAGAAAGGTCTTCAAACAAATTGTTGTACAATTAGAAATTATATCGCATGATTGAAACATGGAATAGAATTACGCACATCATTTCATGGTACTTGCGGTTCATAATTATTTATGGCCAATTATCCTTCATTCTAGCACATTATTCCCCATCTAGAAAAGAATATCTCATGATTGAAACATCTAATGAGCTTGCGAATATTGTCTCTATTGTTTATGGCGGGGCAAAGAAACTCGTCAGATTGTTATTTTTCTTATCTTATTAGTCTTTTTTTTTACTACGGATGTGGAAAGACAAGCAAACCCTAGACCAGATATAAATGATATCTCATGATTGAAACATCAAAAATGCATGTAGCAATCTCTTGGCAGGTCATGAAGACGATCGACAAGAAGAACCTCTACAAGGTCACGGATCTCTCCCAGGTTCGATTTCTTTAATTTATATTTAAACTGGTATCATATCCTGTGTTATACTGGTAGCCAGAAAGACTGCCAATGATTCTCGTTTTGACGTATCAGGCCGTATCGGTTTTAGCTCTCTCCATTTTGCACACTATCTCAGACAAAACAAGATAGTGTGCAAAATGGAGAGAGTTGAAAAGCGAAATTGCATGACTGCTCTGCAGATTCTCGTGCTGACCGACGAGAGTGTCACGAGGCCACAGGAGAAGGAGGACGAGAGCAAAAAGGTGAGCTCATTTAAAGGTTACTGTCATTTAAAGGCCTAGGCAATCGGGTCTCTTGGAAAATTATATTATGAAACGGACGAGCTTAACTGCATTGACGTCTTCGAAACCACCATCCTATCTCTGCAACTAGCAACAGGAAACTGTCTTGATTCACGCAGCCAGTATATTCACCGCTCACCTCCGCACCGAGCGATTATGTTGCTGATCACTATCACAGTACAAAAAACGACGAGGAAAATTGCTGACAATATTTTTCTTTTACAAAATACTACAGTAGATTCGATATTCCCTTCACTAGAGAGGTTATTTGGCTCTCTCCAATCAGCACACTGTCAAACCGACATGAGAGTGTGCAGAATGGAGAGAGCACTATTCGATCCGATAGCGTATCACCTAGTGATCCCTGTGCTTGCTGTTGGAGCCTAAACGTGCCAAGACATGTAATATATGCAAAATGGGATTCAGTAGGCCAGGATATTCCACGATCATGAACTGATTTTATTTATAATCACGTCAATCGCAGAAGGAGTCGAAACGAGCGACAGCGTGGCCACACGGATTGACCCCGCCCATGAAGAGTGCCAAGATAAGGAGGTGAGAGGATTATTGGAAGCTTTGTGTTGGAACAAGTAGGTGGTGGATGTTCGAGCAGATACCATGATCAGATTGAGTGAAAGATGTTTCCAACTCTTCATAATGACTGTGAAACGGGGATCCGCAGACTTGGTATTGCGTAGGAATGAGGAGGTGAGGAAATTAAAATTGCAAAACACTATGGAATTGAGTTGAAAATCTCGTGTTGTGTTCGTGAAACGTGAACCGAAGAGTCACATTGATTCGATTTTCGATCGAATATGTGAGGTAGATGGGCTGGGTAAATTGCGCAAAACGAACGAAGCCTAAAAGCACGGAGTAGTAAACGACTAATGCCAAAATAGAAAGGTGATTGAATTTGGATAGCTTTCGTGCCAGAATTGAGTTGAAGAATCTTTTTTTAGATTCCGCAAGACGAAGAAGAAGAAGTACATGGACGCGCCTGAGGTCGAGAAGGAGCTCAAAAGACTACTCAGGTGGGGGATCTTTGATCTTTTGAGAAATCAGAAATCGCGCATATGCTGTGCTCTAGGATAGAGGATAGTTGTGCATTTATTGATTTGTGAGAAAACAGGCTGATATAATAACATTATAAATTAAATGTTCGATCTCTTTTGACCGAAGAGTGAAACTCAAAAGTTACGGAAGCAATTTTGCGTTGACTGAATGGGAGTTACGGTGTGATCGGTAACATATTTTCTGGAACAAGTATTTTGTGTATTTTTGTGTTCCCAGCCCTGGATCGGTTACTTGATATTTCGGGGAAATCGGAAATAAAAATGTAGGTCTATGATAGTTGAAGGGTCATAATACTCCGATGAGATTAAATAAATATATATGTGATGTATACGTTAAGTTTTTTGTGGAATCAGCAATGTGTTCCCGATTGAGAGAAAAAAGCGCTTGTTTGCCTTTGGTTGGGTTGTGAAACTCAAAAGATGTTGATGCATTCTAGCGTGTTCTTCAGCGATTGATTCTTCTGCAATCAAATTTTATTAGTTTTGTTATATTTTCGATTTTTATTCGATTTAGAGTTTAGCAAAATTTAAAATAAATAAATTCATAAATAATGGATGGGTAATAATGTGTGCAGAGCGGACATCGAGGCGTTCTCCTCCCGCTGGGAGATCATCGATGCGAAGGAGGAGAAGAAGGAAGTGAAGGAGATCAAGGAGGAACAGACGGCCGATGATCCCGTATTTGGAGATAAGGTACCGTATCTGGGGGTACTGTAGTCCAGTAGGTTTCATATTAATCTACCCGACTTTACAATAGTTGCCGTTGCATTTACTAGAAAATGCGAAAGCTTAGAGCAAATTTTCTCATATCAAAATCGTGGCGATTATCGGGCTGCAGTTTTAGGTTTCAAGCACATTGTAAAGTAGCTCCGAATATTCAAACTGCGATTGTATCTTGGTTACCAGTATAACAACTATGACCTAATTTTTTTCCATAAAAATTTGCCTGTGCCGTTACCGTATCCAATAGAGTCCATAATACTATGTTGTATGAATGAGAATATCGTTTCTCAGAAATTATTCGTCTCCTTGATTCGGTCTGATATATTTTTTTATCATTGCAGTTGAGCAGCTCGAGCGAGGACGAGGGAGAGGAACAGCAGGTATCGATCGATCTTTTTGACAAATACCGTAATCAGAAAATCCTCTCGGGACCCATGCCGGTTAAAAAATACGTATTGCAGGTCGACGGTGACAACGACGATGATGAGAAGACGAGAGACGAGCCGAGCGCGAGCCAGGCTTGATTATCGATCGATCGACCGGATGGATACCGTATCCATCAGCTACCGTGTCCCTGTTTCGCTGTGTTGTACATATTTCGCTACGAGGTCAATAAATGTGATATTCTGCAGTACAAGTTCCGGCAATTCGGCCTGATTGACCTCTCAGGGGAACAATAAAGAGGGCAGTTCGGGAGGGGAGGAGAGAATTCCCCGTTCCGCATCCAACATCTGGACACTTCCGCTGATTAGCACCGACGTTTCGGAGAATGGCCCGGTTTATGGAGACGAGAGGCGGCATCTGAAGCAGAAAGCAAGCAGGAACAGGCTAATTGGTCGTGAACGAGAGATGAGTGCAGCGAAGAGGGTGGCAGAGAAAGAGAGAAAACGAGAGAGCAGGTGAACTCGAGGGAGCAATACGTTCCTGCACCTCAACAATAAGAATCTAGGCCAATTATTGGGGGTTTCCGGAAACTCAAAAAGATGGCGACAACGAATAGCGACATATTCTCTTCCTCTCTTTCGAGATCAGCGCCGTCCCTCGGGGATTCGTCGTCTATTTGGAGCTGCACTCGAGTGTGGTGTGCTGTGGTGCGCCCATTCCGAAACGTCGCCTGTCACTTTTCTCATTGCGTGACTTGGAAAGAGGCGGAATTGAGAGGGAGGAGGCGCATCAGTCTCTTTCCTCTCTGCTAGACAAGAAGATGGAGCCTGTCTGTTAGAGGCTGCAATCATTCCCTTATCCATTCTTCGCTGCGATTTCCTAGTGATGATGCAATCTTAACTATCTTCCTCAAGTTTTGACAAGAAGTGTTACCTGGTCGAATACCAGATCTCTCCATTTTGCACCTTCTTAAGTCAGTGATGGTAGTGTTCCGAATGGATAGAGTAGTATCCTATCCGGCAGCCCTAATTTCTATTCTGATTTCATAGTGATGATGCCATCACAACATTCATTGTTGAGTTACAGTTGCATCTAGTGATTAGCATTGAGCCGATCAAATAGAGCTCTCTCCATTCTGCACACTATCTTCTGTCTGATTGGTTAGACAGTGTGCTAAATGGAGAGAACCAATTTTACATGCCCATTTTCTTGTTAAAGCGCAACGCAATTTCACTTGTTTTTGAAGCCCGTACTAGGTACCCCACCTAGACTACCTCTCTCCCAGGGGGATTCCGACTGTCTGAGTAGGCTCCTCGTCTATAATCATCCGAGACTGCATTTAATGGCCAATCGGAACGGGTATCAACACAGGTAATGCAATAGTGACGACTAGGGATGTAAATTCGGTATTGGCTCTCTCCATTCTGCACACTATCTCGCCGGTTAGAGATATGAGAGAGTGTGCAGAATGGAGAGAGTCGAAAACCAAAACGACATCACTAGTGACGACTGAGAAAGACGAATTTCCAATTTCGTCTCAACGAAAAAGAGAAATCGAGCTTTCCTCCTCCTAATGTGAACTGTTTTTCGCAATGCCTCTCTTTTCTCTGCTTCTCCCCTTTTCGCGTGCTCTCTCGCCCTGTCTGACCTCACTCCCTCCAACCCGGTCTATCAAATTAGCAAGGCCCCGTCCGCCCACCCCCACCTTTTTGGAGCCCGAGGGGGCGTGGCCCTTCTGGCCCCTGGCTCCAGGAACACAGGGAGTGTCTAGTAGTGCATCTTCCACCTGAGAGCCATCCTCTACCGTAGTCATCTCCGACTACCATAGTAGCCCCCCTCTTGCCGTTACCGTGAATTGGCGCCGTGAATCGCGAAATGGCGGATACGGTAGTGTTCACGATCGAGGTGCCCTCGCTTCCAGCCATGTACAAGATCTCCACCGACCCCGAGGAGAAGAAGAAGAAGCAGAGCAAGGAGAAGGAGGTACGGTAGTGCACCGGTTATCGGGAACTGATGTTATCTTGGAATGGGTTTGGACTAGGGTAGATCAAAGTCTGAGAGCGTGCGGGGGTTGTACTTGACGTCGCGCGACAAAGCCATTTATCAGAGAGAAATGGAGCACACGCTCCCAGCCGGGTAAAGAGCCCCGAAATACGTCCCGTTGTGTTGCAGTAGGGATGGCTTTTCAGTTTTCATCTTTCTCTATTCTGCACACTCTCTCGGTTCTCTAACAGGCGATGGAGTGTGCCAAATGGAGAGATCCAATACTGAATTGACATCTCTATTTTGCAGTAGGCAACATGCGTAATGACAACATGCCTATTTCGGTATGTATTTATTTTAGGAGGAGCAGACGCTATTTTGGAAATTACTGTATTTAGAACCTTTTGCAGCAGGTCAGGTCTAGTAAAGAGTTGGAATGTGGACGAACTCTCTTTCATCAGTCTAACAGGTGAGAGAGGAAGTGTGCAGAATGGAGAGTGCGCAATTCGGTCCAACAACACTAGTAATGGTGTGTTAAAAAACGCTTTGGAAAAGAAAAGAAAAGAAAAATCGTGTTAAAAATCACTAGGGACGGAGGTCGCGATTTTTTGAGTACGCTTTTACGGTTTCAACCTGCGAAATCGCCTACCGTATATTTACTCCGAATTTCTTTTTATTTTATTTCTACTTATTCGCTATATATAACCACCTTTTTGGAAGCATATGATATAGAACCGAATAATACGAAAGTAAGTCTCCAATATCCGGATTCCAGTCAATGGTATCGTGTAACAGACCGAGTGCAGTGAAAATGCATATTAGGTATTTTCCTTTTCATGAGCGATAGAATAGGGATCAAAAATACCGGTTATGTCAAAATTTCAGAAAAAGAAGTAGCTGAAAGTAGTTTCCTTTGTCATTGAAAATGGCCTTTTTAAATGGCGAAAACGTACTTGTCGTTCCTGCTTACACAGGAGTGCGTATTAGGTGTTTTCCTTTTCATGATAAATTATAATCGTATTGAAGATACTTTTGACAAAAAAATAGCCTAATCGGAGTAGCGGTTTAAATACACGAGTTGTTTTAATGGGCTGGGTTACGGTAGTTTCAATGGTGACCAGGTTTGGTGATCGGAATCGTTATGAAGCGTGTTTTCTTTTTAGAGATCGTTTACCTGTCACCCCTTGATACCTATTGAAAGCAAATCTTATTTAAAATCTTATTCAAATCTTATTTAGTTAAAATACCATTTTTACTAGTAAAGTCAATTTGCAATGGACGGTTTTCAAGTTGAAGTCTGACCCAGCTCAAGGCCAGCTTGGACTCGGCAAAGCGATTGTGTCTCACCCCTCGACTATTTTCGTTATCATTTTGCTTATTATTTTCCCATTATTTTTCAAAAACTAAATAGAAAACTCGGAATGGGGTAGGCTTAGCTTCCATTTGGGCACCAATTTGTGAATTGTTTCGATCATCTGTTGACACGACCTCCGTCCCTAAAAATCACCGTCGGAAAAGAAAAGAAAGAAAATAGTTGAATTCCCGCATTTATTGATTATTAGTGATATCTCGGCTCCCGAAGGAGCTAGAATCTAGAAATTGTGCACGCATATGCGGAGAGCTCATGCAAGTCAGCAGCCAAAATTTTAAGTCTCTTTGTTCACTAGGAGCTGAGATATTTAGAAAAATCGATAATTGCGGGAATTCAAATATTTTCTTTTCTTTTCTTTTCCGACGGTGATTTTTTTAACACGATTTTTCTTTTCTTTTCTTTTCCAAAGCGTTTTTTAACACACCATCAAGAAGACATATTTTTGGAATGAACTGTGAGTGGGTCTGGTAGGTCATCAGCGAAGGTATCAAATTCCTCCGTAACTCGAAGATCGACTCCATTGTTTTGAATGTCGCACACTTGTCCTCACACATGTTACAATAAGAAGGAGAGTAGTAAAAACTCTCTCTTTTATGCACACTATTTCGACGCTCCAACCGGTTAGATAGTGTGCAGAATAGAGAGAGAGCGGCTGGTAGGAATGGAAGTACATGCAGTGATCTATGATTTTTGAAAATTTGAAGGCGGAATAACAGAGCAAAGAACTCGAACACATGTTAGTCTTCCATATGATTTTGACGCCACTGGCCACTTCACCAGTATTCCCGTTCAATCTGTGACACCTCTCAACTTGGCAGGAAAAAGAGATGGTTAGTGAATCTTCCTACAAGTGTTGCCGGATTTAATAGTAGCTCTCTCCATTCTGCACACTCTCTATGCGATCAGAGCGATGAGAGAGTGTGCAGAATGGAGAGAGCTGAGAACCTAAACTAAATGTGAACTCTCGCTCTTCAGTCGCCCATTCCTACTAGAGTGGGGCTTCATGGGCACCAATTACCCTATATAAAGTGTCTCTGTTAGGGCAGGCGCCCTCTTAAATCCATTGAAAAGTGAAGGCAATAGGGAAGTTCGCACTTCTGATCTCTGATGTGTTGAGAATCTCTGACCGCGAAGAAATTAGGGATTCGTTCCGGGTGTTACTCTCTCCATTTGGCACACTAGAACATACAATGAAGAAAGTAGATAGGAATACTGAGACGGTATCATAGAAATGAAGAAATCTATTAGGGTTCTAATTTCGAGTTTGCCTCTCCATTTAGCAGACTCTTTCGCCGGTGAAGAGAAGTGAATACCGATGCATATTCCTGTGAAATACTGAAAATAAGAACATTTTCACCTTTCGTTTGTCTCAATACCGTACACGGTATCGGTTTTCCTAGGTCAGAGATCAGACCCGTGGAGTGGGGGCTGCCATTTCAATTTCATAAATAGTTTACGTGCTAGTCTCCACTCCATCTCACTGACGCGCTCTGCTTATTTCACCTCCCACTGAATTATTATTGGACTATGACACGCGCATTGAAGATGATGGAGAAAAGTGAGGGATCATGGAGGCAAACTAATTTTCATTAATATTTTTTATATTACAAAATCTTGTAAAAGGAGAAAAAAATGCATTAGCAAACGTGTAAAACCATCAAATGAATAGATAAGTGACCGATAAATGGGAAGCAATAACAGTCTTTCTGCAGTTGAATTGTTGTCTGTTGTTTGTCTCTCCATTTTGCACACTCTTTAGTCAGTCAGATAAATGTGCAGATTGAAGAAATAACTAAACAAATTCGCTCTTGAACAGATATTCTGCAATTGCAGAACACTTCCAGTATTTATCTCACCTGAATGGGAAGAGGGGGAGGGATAAGTGCCGAAGTGGGCGAGATAAACAGGGATGAATGGTGCGAAATAGCGTTGTTTTTCAATGAAGATCGCGTGCTAAAATCGCGCATCCCATTCTCCACTAAATCGTCCGTCTTGGGAATCTCTTTTGCTTCTCCATTTTGCACACTCTTTATTCAGTTGGATAAACGAGACTGTGTAGATTGATGAAATAGCTGAGCGTATCTCCTTTTTAGCAGAAATTTGCAGACCATTTCCTGTTCACATCATCTGCTTGCGTGGGAGAAATAAGTGCCGAGGAGGCATGGATAAGTGGGGGAAGAATGGTGCCACAACACATCTCTTTTTTTACAGAAACACAAAGCAGTAGAAAATGTTGGAGAGACATGGAATATTTTTGGTTTTCGTTCAGACAGGTTACGCAGTGACCATTGCTTTTCCTACTTCCTTACTCCCTTAAATAAAACTTGTTAAACTTATCCCATTCCCCAGTAAATCTTCCGGCTTGGGAATCTCTTTTGCCTCTCTGTTCTACGCTATCTTTGGCCGGTTAGAGAGGGCGTTCATACGCTCCAAAGATCTCATCTTGAAATGGACAACGAGCTGTTTTTCTTCTCTTTCCCTCTAAGTTTATCAATCTTGGATGTGACAGAGTTCAACGCATATCAATGGAGAGAGACAGCGCCCCCTTAGACATAAACACCAATCATGAATAGGAGTGAAAATAGGCCCGTGCTCCAGCCAGTCCTAATGCTGAAGTACCGAAGATCTTAGACTCGAGATCTGTTTTCGGTGCTTATCCATAGCACAATCGCGAGTGCTGTGAAAAAGTTCGAATCGGGTGGGAGCGACCCCGGAAAACACTACAAAACAGCATTACGGAACCAATTGGGAGCCATTTCGGTCTTCAATTGTCTAAAATGAATTCGTTCTCTAGTGAGTATTACCAGCGAGAGAGTGTGCAGATTGGAGAGCCGAAAACTGAAACGACGTCTCTAGCGCAGAAGATCTTGGACGCTTTTGTGCAGTGGTGATGACAAATCGGAATTCGATTCTCCTATATTCGCGTGCTATCTCGTCAGTCAGAGAAACGAGAGAGCGCGCGAAAAGAAGAGTGTGAGATTCCGATTTGGCTTCACTGTTGTGCAGCATCAAGATATCTCTCTATGCAAGCAGCGACCCCTAAATCGACACTCAAAACATCAGCCACCGAACCCATCCTATCTTTCTCAAGTATCGCTGAGAGTTGACACTAGGGATGTAATTTCGGTTTTGGCTCTCTCCATTCTGCACACTGTCTCGACGGTCAGAGAAACGAGAGTGTTCAGAATGAGAAGAGTCGAAAACCGAAACGACATCACTCGAGTTGACACGGAAACAAGGAAAGGAGCCCCCAGGGCCTAGTCTGAGATGCGAAATGACTGAAAGAGGAGCGTGGATGGCATTTCCATGTCTAGCTCTCTCCATTCTGCACACTCTCTCGTCGCTCTGACCGGGGAAATAGTGTGCTGAATGGAGAGAGCGGGAACCGAAACGACAGGGATCACATTGTGAAAATGGGGAAGGAACGAGCACAAAACGCGGCCGCCCGAGTTCAAAATCCGGTCTTTAGAGGCTCAGGAAGTTCCGCCCGCTATTGGAGGTTGTCTCATGGTTTTGTGCTTCATCGAAACCTAATCGATACCGTAATCTATGCGTGGTTTCGCCTAGCTGTTACGCTAATTCACGCCTACCGTAATCTTCGCCTGTCTTGTTATAGTCTGGGTTGTACTTTAAATGGAAAATATCATGATCGGCACTATTCAGCAGTAATCGAAAATACCGAAAATTCAGTATTTTATTCCGTGTCATACCCACTCATTTTCAGAAGGAAGACGTCGAAAAGGCGCAAGAGGAGACTGAGAAGGAGAAGATGCTGAGACAGAAGGAGTTGGAGGAGCAGGAGAGGTTACGGTAAGCGATAGGGTACGGTAGGGAGTACGGTAGAGCGCATCGGCTACTGTTGAGCGGTTACGGTATCAGGTTTTGCATAGAATAACGGGAGGGTACGGTAGTGAAAAGATACTGTAAGGGATACGGTATTGCAGGCTCGAGCGTCGGAAGCGGACGCAAGAGGACTTGGTCAAGGATTTCGTAACGATTCTCGAGAATATGAGTCAGTTACTTTTTTTCGAGATAATTTTCGAAAAAAGATGTTAGGGATGAGCGAGATGTATTGAGTTTCAGTTCTTTTTACGTTTTGAATTTGTGCTTTGAAAGATCTTACGCGACTCTTTATTTTCAATTTATCAATCAATATCCGGTTTTCAAGGAAATATTTGTATGACTCAAGGATCAAAGCCGCGTGCAACTCCCATTAGATTTCAGATTGGGAATCGGGGAGCTAATAGCCGGGATGACTTTTCGGTTCTGACTCTCTCTATTCTGCACACTCTCTCGTTGGTCAGACATGCGATAGAGTGTGCTGAATGGAGAGAGTTGACTGCAGCACTAGCTGGTCACATCCTGTTTTGTCTCGTTTAAGTGGGTGCGTGTGGAATCATCAATGAGTCTGAGTGAGGGGGTGAGGAGACTTACAGAAAAGTGCCTGAGGGGTCAAGGACGAAATAATAAGAATATATTAAATAATTTAAATTATCGATTGCAGTGAACCCGCGGCAAGCGCTAACGTCGATGATGTCAGCACTCGCGGGTGAGAGATCAAAGATCAAATTATTGTTAAATATTGTTACAATTAGCCCAAAAGAACAAACTCCAGGTATTTCACAACTGCAGTGTTGTCATAGAGAACAGTTTTTTTATTCAAGAGTAGTGCTGTGACCCAGTGAGAGAAACTTTGCCTGGCTCTTGGATGTAGTGAAACACAACATCAACTGCAATGAAAATTTTGAGACAACGACACCGTTAGTCGTCAATAGCCATAACAACATGTCTTGGCCGTGCTCAAAGACAGAAAATTAATATTGAAAGATGGGATCAAAGACCAAAGATCATCCTCTCATTCCAGGTATCATCTCATTCGCGGTCGGCGTCGTCTTCATAGTACAGAATCCCGAGCATGCGCTCAAAGCGAACGAGCTGGCAGTGATCCTCATCGGATACGGTAGGGTTGCTGTAACTATTTATTTTCTTTCTTTTCGAGACCCTACATAATCGAATGTGCGGGCAGTGGGCACTGGTGCTCAATAGAATCCTCCAGTAATCTACTCCTACACAGCTAGTGTGTCTAACACCTACAGTAACCAAGGGTAGCTAATATCAGCTCTCTCCATTCTGCACACTCTCGTATTTCACTGGCCGGCGAGATAGTGTGCAGAATGGAGAGAGCACTAGTCCATCCGGAAACACTAGTGACTACCGTACTCCACATTCCGTACGGGACCAATAAATCTCAGGCGTCCTACAAATCCTCCTCGCGACTACATACTTCGTCACGTGCGTGCAGACATCGATCGCTGTGACGAAAGGAGTCGAGGACACATTCCAGATCGTAGTTGGAGTGATCATTGCGGGTGAGATTGATCTTTGATCTTTGATGTTTAAACTTTTAAAATCTGTTCTGTAGATCCGATTCCCGCCTGTGAGGTATTCTTTCGGTTCTCGGTCTCTCCATTCTGTACACTCCCTTACTTATCAGAAATACGAAGTAGTGTGCAGAATGGAGAACGCCTATTATCGATCAGAAGCCTCTAATAGGCTGGAATGTGAATTCGCTCAAACCGAGAACGTATTATTGATGTGATCTTTGATCTCTGAGCTAATAATTGTACCTCCAGAATATCTCTATTCTCGCTTTTCAGGCATCTACGTGATCTTCGCGTTTGTCTCGCTGATTATCGGGTTATACGGTAGGCTACCGTAACCCTGACCATGAGTTACAGTAAACTCTCAGGTTTTTACAAGACCCTAGCGCTCTGTAGTAGTGTGGACTACTTCAACCCAACCAGTCCAACATACGTGCCTAAGGTAAGACGATTACCGTAGTCCAGAAATTCCATGCAAGACCGATAATGTTTCAGACCGAATTCTGCACGTGTCTTACCGTATTCGTCTTTCATATAATCACGATCCTACTGAAGTGTTGTTGTTGCAAATAGATGAGTTAAAAATTCACAATTTTGCATTTTCTGAATCGTATCTCTCACTGAGCTTGACCCCACGTACTTACATTTGATATTATTGTTTTATTTGTGTCGCATTTGATGCATTGTGCCCAACGATTCGAGAATGAATACGGTTTGATCTCATAATTTTATTGGAAATGTCTGATGCAAATTTCTGCAGTAACCACACTTTACTATTTAACAATGACGTGTGAAATATTTTTTTATGAAGATTACCTAAATGATAAAATGATTTTCATTAAATTTGATTAAAAAAAGTGCAAAAAATCATGGATGTGCTTCACCGAACACGTCGTGACACAGCGAACAAGTGACCGCGACGCTTGAAGGGAGCGGTTTTGTAGTTTGTAGTCGAAGTTCATTTTTTTCTTTGAAACCGTAATCTTGCTTGTTGGTTCGATTTATCGTATTCCTATTATTATCGATCTTATTGACAGATGGAGCCGCCACGGGACGTCTCCACGTCGATGGCTCGCTATGGATCGTTGCGGGAGATCGGCGAGGGCTCGTACAGGTGCGATTTATTTAACTATACTGTCTCTTTTCCCCTTCTTCTAATTTGCGTGTTATTATAATGCCTAATTAGGGTTGATGAAACGGAACTTAATTCCGATATCCCAACTTTTTATTTTTTATTATGCAACTGTTCGATTCTGGTTCCTAAACGCAAGTCTTTTTCCTCAATGGCGGTCTATCGAGTGATCTACCCTATCTATTATAAATGAATTATATTTATTTTAACATATTAATATCTCAGCACAGTGTACGCTGGCCACGACAAGGAGAAGGGCGACTTGCCCGTCGCTATCAAGGCCTGTTTGAAGCGGCAGATCATAAAGGAGAAGAAAGTTCGTGAGTCTTTAGACTCTTCTTCCATTTTAAATCTCTATTGAAACACTGTTCAGCCTTGCCAAATTTACTACCTGTTCAATACTTTTCGCCAGTGATGTTGTAGCGATTTGCAGCTCTCTCTTTCGCACATTACCTCGTCTGTGTGATAGGAGAGATAGTGAAATGCATAATGGGAGTTAAAACGAAAATGACGCTCTTCGTGTGTAATTTTGTCTGATATTTGACCTGCAGAAGCTTATTGATTCAAAATATGAGGCCTTATAAAATATTAAATATTCTGCAGGCCCAATACGTGCATCGCGAGAAGAATATGCTCGCTCGGATATCCGCAGCGACTGATGGTGCGTCATTTCCTCTAATATTTGTTGCGATTCCTCTCATTACTGAATGGAGTTATGTTTCCGGTTTCATATGGAATTCGTGAAGCCTAAATCGGTAGTGAAATTTATAAAAATTTCAGATGATTTTTCAAATCTAATTATTGTATCGTATAAAAAAAATAATGATGGAGATTCCAGGTGGTCATCCACTCATCGTGACTCTGTACGCGACACTTCAGGACGAGGCCCATCTCTACTTCGTCCTCTCATTCGCTGAGAGTCAGTTGATGGTTTCATTTCGACGATTTACTAGCTCTCATAATGTCTTATGGGATGGAAGGAATTTTCTTCGAATGCGACTCACTATCAAAAAGAGTAACAATGTCTTCTTATGTGTTAATGCTGAAACGCTATAGAATCTGGTTTCTATCGCAAATGGTCTTTAAAATATTTCGTGAAATATTGTTTTCTTGAAAGAGTCCTGGAATACTACGGAAACGGTTTCAGTCACCGTGTTGATAGGGACTTTAGGAAACACGAATCGTTCAGCAGGGGTTTCGTTCTCAGAACCCTACAGCCATCTGCTGATAATTGTTCCAGGGGGCAATTTTTTCAATAAGTTGCAAAATATCGAAAACCTATGCTACCGTAATCTTCCACAGTATCTCTTCATCCTACCGTGACCTTCACTCTTCCAGAGGGCGATCTACTCCATCTCATGTTCAAGCAGTCGGGCAAGAGATTCGGACTAGACGCCACTGTCTTCTACGCTGCAGAGATCACTGCTGCCATGCAGTTCTGCCATAGGTGAGGATATTTATTATTAATTTGAAACATATTTGTGAGAGGTAGTTCGGTTGGATGAGAGGTAAAATACATATTTATTTCAAAAATTAATACGTGGCGCTGTTAAAATATGTCAAAAATCCATAGAGAACACGACAATTGAATGACTTTTTTTTTAGACCGGTGACTTTTCCGTTTCGCAACTAGACCTTGTATATTTTGGTTTTCATCGAATTGTTAGAGGAGTAGCGCGTTGTGCAAAAAAACACCATTGATTACATTCTTGTGTGATATGTATTTCTACCTAACTGTTAGTTTTGAAAATGCTACAGCTTTTGAAAATGCTAATGCTACAGAAAATGCTACAGAGTGTTTTTGATTTTACTCATACGGAAGAAAATAATTAGAATGATTTTCATGGAACCTGTATATCGTCGAGAGCTTTTAAAATTTATCGCTGAATTCTTCCAGCTACTTTGAAACTTGAATGTAATGCTTTGCAGTCATTCCCTCGATAGTTAACATCTAAATATCCACGTCTGACTGCTTAATAAATAATAGTGTTACATAATTGTAAGCGAGCGTATCGACCCGGTTCTAAAACCACATATGGAAACCCCAAGCTTTCAGTGGCTCGTTCGCATGGTCTGAAATGTATTCTTTTGTTAGAAGCTGTAAAAATGTGTTCATTTGAAATTTGGATTCCCAGCCGCAACCAAATTGTTACACACTTATCCATCTGCATCATCCAGTGCGAAACCCCGATCTTCCTCCCTTTCCAGTCACTCCATTATCCATAGTGGCACACCCAGGATAAATGTTTGAGCATTCGTGGCTTTTGTCTGGTTAATATCATATTTTTTTTAAAATATACTGACCTTATATATAGATTATGAAATAACAATCTGCTGCACTCTCCCAAACCATTCCAAAATAAGTCCAATCCATTGCAGTCACTCGATCGTCCATCGTGACATCAAGCCGGAGAACGTGCTCATCCGCGCGTCAGGCCACATCATGCTGTCCGACTTCGGGTCCTGCAAGGTCGGCTATTTATACAAATATTTATATTTATATAATATATTTTTATTTCATTGAACCTTGATCGTCCACTATTGACAAGAAGAAAGCCCGAAAGAATTTAGACTAGAGAAGAAACGTGAAATCGGAGGGTTGGTGTTTACTTGTTTTATTTTTGTTTTTGCAACCTCATTTAACAAAGTCGAGACCCTGTCTATCAAGAGCTATTTAGAGAAGCACGTCCGGCTTTGGATCCTGTAAGATAGCGATGTCGTTGCGATTTTTTTGCTGTTGCTCTCTCCATTCTGCACACTCTTTTGTTCGTCTGACCTGCAAGAGTGTGTAGAATAGAGAAAGCTGATATTTATTTACAAGTCACGCCACGTGAAATTTATTGTTGACATAAGTTCTTCGCAATGATTGGAAAGATGAACATTAGAGCGAGTTTAGACTAGAGTGGAAACGTGAAACTAGAGGTTGGAGAAGTTCTAATCAGTTCTCTTCATTTTTCTGTATTAATTTATTCCTTTTCACGTAATAACCGCCTGATGATAGGATTTTTTTTCTTTGAATGATTATCGCACCACCATTAGTCCAATCAGCTCCAGTATGATTAAGAAATAGTTGTTCCACATGTACAGTATCGTCCATAAGTCATCGTCCTTTTTTTCTTTATTTCATAACTTTTGACTTGTATGATATTTCTTGCTCATACTAGGTCATGACATTACACACTCACCGAGTATTCGGGATATGCCATTGGGATATCACAGAACGCCCTGGTTGTTGTGCAGTGATGACGCAATCAATCAATACGTTTTCAAACAATCAAAATTCTTGGATGGATTTTTCCTCAGCCTTCCTACTCGGTGTGATAATAGAAGGCCTCAATATCTTTTCGATGAAAATATGTACTCATGGGAGAATGACGCACAGTGGTTTTAGACTGTCTCAAAATAGAAAAATGGATTTTCGTTCATAGACATGCTAGAGACTCGTTCAAAAGCTTAAAATGATCCTTTCCACAATTCCTGTTGATCCCCAAAGTTTGGAAACGATGGCTCTTAATTTGCCCTCATGGCGCGAAAAACACGAAATTTTTACTTTTTCACATTACCCAAATTTGGATGTTTCCAGTTCTGAGGGTGATTTTCGTGACTTTCGGTATCATGGTCATTTTTTGAGTAATCAATGTACCTTGGATTTTGGATTTTGGCGGGAAAGTTATCAAAATGCTCTAAAAAGTTGGGGATGTTATATTCCATAGATGTACAACTAACATGTCCAGGAAAGACATTTGAACGAAAATCGGCCTTGGAACTGTGATCATCCAAAATAGGGAGAAAAAAATTAAGTGAAAAAGTGAAAAATTCGTGCCCTGAGGTCAAATTAAGAGCTATCGTTATCAATCTTTGGTGATCATCAGGAATTGTGGTAAGGATCATTTTGAGCTTTTGAACGAGTCTGTAGCATCTCTATAAACGAAAATCCATTTTTTTGGACCCTAGTTTGAGACAGTCTAAAGTTACTAAAGTCGTTAAGGATCATTTTGAGCTTTTGAACGAGTCTGTAGCATCTCTATAAACGAAAATCCATTTTTTTGGACCCTAGTTTGAGACAGTCTAAAGTTTCTAAAGTCGCGATTTTCGCTCTCCGACTCCGGTTCCCTCTGCCCAGGATCTAGTCTCCCTCTCCCAGAAGCGTTTGGCACGCGGGAGTTGTACGCCACCCTGATGAGTCGCCATCTCTACATCGGCACCATCAACGCCAGGACGCTCGCCCCCAAGGACAAGCAGATCGAGTTGGAACTCGCCCTCGACAAGATCAAGTGGGACGTGATAGCAGTGCAGGAAGCAAGGATTGTGGGTTGTGCCTCGTTCAATCTTACATCCTCAGGCACTGTAGTCTACCACTCGGGCGGTCCTACTGCGTCCCATGGCGTGGCATTCCTGCTCCGACCGCACCTCGCGCGACGAGCTGTGTTCCATGGCCTCTCCCCTCGTCTAGCGACTCTCCTCCTACCCATCGAGCGCCTCTTCCTAGTCTGTGCGTATGCTCCAACGTCGTCCTACGATGACAAAGAGTACGATACCTTCATGGACCAGGTTGAGGCCACTTTGCGGAGAGCGCCAAGAGGCTGTATGCCAGTGTTGGTTGGGGATTTCAACTGTAGAGTCGCGCGTGAACCTGGCAATGAAAGACTTGTCGGTAACTACGCTTCTCCGACCCCCAACTCGCGTGGACGGACTTTCACAGAAGTCTGCGTGAGAACCGGCCTGCGCATTTGGAACACGTTCCCGAAAAAGAGACATGGCCGGATCTGGACTTGGCGATCTCCCAACGGCTCCACATTCAACCAGATTGACTTCGTTGCAGCGCCTCCCACGGCGAGAGTTGTCAATTGTGGAGTCGTAGGTCGTTTCGAGTTCAACTCGGACCATCGCCTTGTCCGGATGTGTCTATCCCTCCCCGACCAGGTGAAGCACAAAAGATGCAGGGAGAGGTTTGATCTCGACCGAGTCTCTTTTACTGCCAACGCGAATCTCCTCGCGTCAGTGCCTCTCACCCGTCCCGCCTCTGCTGCCGAAGCCTACGATACGGTCCGGGCATTCACTGAGACCGCAGCAAGCGACTGTTGGAGAGTGCGAAGAGTCCCGCCCTGGATATCTCCTGCAACCCGGAACCTCCTAGCGGCGCGCCACAAGATGCAATCCAACCCCCAGGGAACCGTCGCCTACTCCACCGCGTGCAAAGCAGCCCGACTGAGTCTCTCCGATGACATCCGGAAACGAAAGGAGTCGCAAGCTCGTCATGCTGCGACTATGGGAAGGAGCATAGTGAAAGCGATGCTAAGCCTCCAATCCTCTAAGAAGCGTCTTCAAGTCCCTGACCCTGCTACTGGTGCTCTGTCTCAAGAGGCAACTATTGCTACGGTCCAGCACTTCTTTGAAGAACTGTACACCCCCGGAGTGCACCTTCCCCTCGCGGTCCCTTCGCGCCCCCTCGATCCCCTCCCTCCCTTCCTTCCCGATGAGACCCGGCACGCGATGTCCCTGCTCAAGTGCGGCCACTCCCCTGGTTCGGACGGAATCCTTCCCGAGATGCTCTACCATGCGAAAGACCACCTCGCCCCCGTGATAGCCGACCTACTCAATCGCCTGGTAGCCGGAGATCAAGTTCCCGATGGTTTGGCAGAAGCCATCGTCTCTCTTCTGTACAAGAAAGGAGACTGCACCAACATCGGAAACTTTCGACCAATCTCCCTCCTTACCGTAACCCTGAAGACCATGACACGTTGCATTCTGGAAAGATTCGAGGTAGTGCTTGAAGAGACTGAGTCGTCCACCCAAACCGGTTTCCGGTGCGGGCACAGCACCCTGGACAACCTGCACGCCATCAAGCAGGTCGCAGAAAGGTCATCGGAATACGGTATCCCCATCTACCTTGCCTTCGTCGACTTCCGCAAGGCCTTCGATTGCGTGGAATGGAGCGCGGTCTGGCAGTCACTCTGGTCATCGGGATGCCATCCTACCCTCATCCACCTTCTTCGTCGCATCTACGAGTCGTCTTCAACCCTCATCCGCGTCAACGAAGATATGGTTCCCGTCACCGTTCGAAGAGGAGTCCGCCAAGGAGACACTCTGTCCCCTCGTCTCTTCAACGTGGTCCTTCGATCGGCGATGGATGACATCGACTGGGGAAGCGACGGGATTCGGATTGATGGAAGATACTTGAGCCACCTCGAGTACGCGGATGACATCGCCCTGATCGCCAAGTCTCGACCGGAACTGGAGCGGATGTTGAAGAAGCTGATGGAGGCATGCAGCCGCGTTGGTCTCGAAATCAACGCCTCCAAGACCAATCTCCTCACCTCCTGCACCACTACCAGAGCACCCATAGTCATCGGGAACCTGCGATTTGAATTCGTCGAGTCTGCCACGTATCTTGGAGGAAGAATCTCTCTTCCACTTGACCACTCAGACGAAATTGAGCACAGGATCAGACTCGGTTGGTACGCATGGAGTAAGCTGTCCCACCTCCTCTCTTCCCGACTTCTTCCCATGAAGACCAGGAGGAGACTCTTTGAGAGTTGCGTCACCTCTACCGTACTCTACGGATGTGAAGTATGGGCCTTGCGATCGAGCGACAAGGAGAGGCTGTGTGTGACCCAACGGAAGATGGAGCGGAAAATGGTCGGAGTTTCGCTAAGGGATCGCTGGAGAAACGAACGCGTGCGAGGGATCACGAAACTGCGCGATTGGAACCAAGAAGGACTGAAACGGAAGGCGCGCTGGGCACTCAAAGTGCGAAGCTTGGATACGGATCAGTGGAGCCGCGCGACTACTGTCTGGACGCCCTACAACTGGACTCGCCCCTCGGGCAAGCCAAGAGTGCGCTGGAGAGATGACTTGACGCGAGCTATTGGCAAAAACTGGTGGAATACAACCCGTGATGACTACCAGCGACTCATCCTCATCTGAGCACCCTAATTGCCTGATATGATAAATTGATTGAAAGTTACTGTACGTCATCCTCCCAAGAGTACATGTTTTCATCGAAAAGATATTGAGGCCTTCTATTATCACACCGAGTAGCAAGGCTGAGGAAAAATCCATCCTAGAATTTTGATTGTTTGAAAAAATATTGCTTGATTGCGTCATCACTGCACAACAACCAGGGCGTTCTGTGATATCCCAATGGCATATCCCGAACTTTCGGTGAGTGTGTAATGTCATGACCAAGTATGAGCAAGAAATCTCATAAGAGTCAAAAGTTATGAAATAATGAAAAAAAGGACGATGACTTATGGACAAGCCGTCGGCCAATGATATCTAAAAAATATTAACTGTGGGATTTTTGAACGTCTTCGCCTTCCTTGTTTTATCACTCCTAGCAGATCCAGTCCGAACAAGGCATAATTCAGAAACGGGAAGCCCGCGGTTGAATGCTCGTGCAATCTGTAGACATGTTTCTTTCTACTCAGCGTTGCTTTTGTCAGTCCAATCAACTACTACGTGTATAAGATACATTCATGAAACGAGAAGCTCCCAAGTTCATGAGAGCTCGAGATCTTAGATATCATCCCTGAAATTCTAGCCATCTCAATGATTCAATTGACAGGACCTCTCCGAGCAGCAGTCGGAGGCTGCACCCCCTGCAGCCGGCCCCGACCGCTCTCGACTGCAGCGACGCGCTTCCTTCGTGGGCACGGCCCAGTACGTAAGCCCCGAGGTGAGGGATTTAATTAATTATTTTAAAAAATTTTTTTAGCGTGGATCTGATATTGTGTTTCACGGGCATTTATTATGAGAGTGATAGTGGATACGTAAATTGCAGGATTGTTGTCTGTGAAAAAATACTGCTTGCTTTGTGATGATCCGGAAGAGTAGAGAGTGGAAGTTGTGTTTCACTTGTATCTTATGAACGGTTGGTCAGGGTGAGAGTGATCAGTTGAGCGCAAGGACTTAAAAATTTCCAATTAACCAGAGCTAGTTCGATATTGTTGCAGTTGAAAGAAGTAGTGTTTCACTGTTGCCTAATGGGATATAGCTCTAGTTAGTATTGAATTATAGACGATGCGCGAAGGTTATGCAAATATTATGATTTATTTCCTGATGATATTTCAGATGTGCATGTTTGATATGCAGTGTAGAAATTGTAGCGTTGTTTCACATTGAGTGAAGTCGTAATAAAAAATTCGAAGCGAGTGTTGTGCTTCACTGGTATCTTATGATATATGCAGAGGGATGTCTTTCGAGTAGTCTGTGGTACGCTTCTGATAAAAATGTAATTCAACACGAAAGATGATCTTATGTTTCACTAGAATATTTGAATCACAACGCAATGCCCTTCATAAAGTCCCTCTCTCGATGGTTTCATCAATCTAAATTATTGTTTCTGTGATTATAAGAACGATTGTTACACTTGTGTTTCATAAGTATAAGATTGCCTGCACACCGGCGGCAAGGTAGTGTTCTTCTCGTGGCTATTGAAAAAAATCATGCGATAAAATCAATTGACTCAACTTGAACTTGTGTTTCAGTAGCGTTTGATAGGCAGCTCAAACGTTTTTTGAGTAATTATTCTCTGAAAGCAGTTGGTAATCAAATAATATAATGAATTGAGTGAAATAGAACTAAATTGCTCTTCTTAGATTCTAACTGGCGAGAGGACGACGCGTGCGACGGACTACTGGAGTCTGGGCGTCGTGATCTACCAACTGCTCACTGGTAGGGAGATTATCGATTTGTTTATCAGCTCTCTCCATTCTCGTAGGTCTGAATAGTAAGAGAGTGTGCAGAATGGAGAGAACACTATGTGATCTGTCAACATGATGGGTGTGAGAGGAGATTGGTCTTATTTTTTTTTTTAAATCATGCGATGAGAAAAACATTTCTAAATGTGTTTTTCACGATTTAGATTTAGCGGGAAACACAGTTCGCACAGAGGTGGTCTCCATTCTGCACACTTTCTCCTATGTCTGAGCGTGTATGCTGAATTGAGAGAGTCAGAACTGCGGCGACATCCTTAGTTGACATATTATTGATTTGTTTGTTATTATATGCAATATTACGGTGGTTGATCGTGATATGGCTTTATTGAAAGGGTTCGATGGAATTCGTTCGAGAGTCGATTCTCGCCAGGCACTTGGTGAAAGCCACAATGTACAGAATACAACGGGTGGGGGGCAAGGGTATGGTACCAAAATCAGATTACTGGTTGCCGGTCAGGCCCGAGGGTCCGGTGGGGGCGGGGCCATTTCCCGGTCCAGCGGGTCCGGCTCCCTGTCCCTTGTTTGAGCCCCAGTAGTATCCGTATCCGGGGTATCCCCAGGAGTAAGAGGAGTAGGGGTAGCCGTAGGCGGCGGCATACGGGTATCCGGAGTACTGTAATGGGTTACGGTAAGGACGGGATACTGTAGGATTGGGGAAGGTTACGGTAGATATTTAGACATACTGCAGATGAGGGGTACTGTAAGCCACTCACCAGGTACTGGGCCGAGGCCTCAGAGGCGATGAAGGCGGCAACAATGCAGATGAGGAGGCTGAAAAATATTCGAATTTGAGTCTCGCGCCAAATATTCAAGCATTTTTAGAAAATTCATTTGAATCGTGAGAGTTTTGGAGTTGCGGAAGTGATGTTTCACTAATGCCTGTTATCACATGGTTTGCGCAAGATGCGATGTTCAGCTGGCCCCGATCGATAAATATAATTAATAAATGAGCTCCCTTTGAGAGTTTTGCCAAGTGTTGGAAGTGAGGTTCACTGGTGCCTAATAGGAAAGTGATTCGAATGTGGGGCAATTAATGGACGACTAGTCTTTCAAAATTCAAATTAATAAATGAGATGAACTCACAGCTTGGCGTTCATGTTGTAGAGGAGGAGCAGAGCGAATCTGATGCTTGAAGGGAGGAGGCAGGGACTTATATACCGTATGATGACGGGGGAGGTAGGGCAGGGTATGTACAGGCGTCAAGCGCACACGTTTTTACACGGATCCGTAACAGTTTCAAGCGGCGGCGCCATTGCATCTCTAGCCGTCTGGGCCCTCCTCGAAGACAGTTCTCTCTCGACGGATCTCTGACGGTAGATCAGTGGGGGAGAGCAGTGCTCTCTTGAAGTTGATCGAACCGTCTGTGCTCTATGTCGGTCTAACGAGGTCTCTGTGCACCCTCACTCTCGCTGGTTCTCTTGCTCTCTAAGTGATGTATGCGCTCTGTAAGCCCCTCTTTTTGCCATGGGAGGGGGAGTTGCTTGTTCCCTGTGGGAGATACGCAAACAGACACCCTTTTGGAACGTGTGAGTTGATTTCTGTAGGTGGTTGGGGCGAGAGAGCAGGCAGAAGAGAGAGAGTCCAGAGCAGCAGAGACAACTGGAGTAACAGAAGTGTATCCATGACACGGGGCGAGATAGTGTGCGAAAGTGAGAGACGGCGTGTGTTTGGATACAAAATACACAGAATGAGTGAGAAAGCGAGTATTTGTACGGGGAATGAGAAGGTAGCGGAGAGAGAGGAACTCAAAATAGCAATAGGGTATTGGGTTTCGGGAGGAGAACTGGTTGGTGAAAAAGTGAGGTGTTTTATTATTCGAAGCGAATTTTAGAGCAGAATCATTCCTTGCCTATCCTGGCTATTGTGAAGCATGGCTGAAACGAGAAAACTCCGTGGTGAAATTGAAGTGGGATAATGGCAATTTGCGGGGTGAAATGCCCAGTCAGTGAAAATATTTCTTCTATGAGCTGATGCATATATATATTTTAATACAATTATTTAAATATTTTAATTAAATAATTGCAGGGAAACACGCGTTTCACGACGAGTCGGAGTACCTGATGTTCCGGCGGATCAAGGGATTACTGTACAAGTTCCCCGATGATTTTCCTCCTGAGGCCAGAGATCTCATCGAGAAGCTGCTCATGATCGAGGTACCGTAGGTTACGGTATCAGGAAGATATGTACAGGTAACTGTAGCCCGTTGTCCGTTTGGTACTTGTGATGCTCGAGTAATATAGATTTTGAAAACTCGTTGCATTAGTGCGATCGATAATCCTTGCGAATGAATGTTTTTCAGCCGCAGTTGAGACTCGGATGCGCCGACGTTTTGGAGAAGTCGCCTGGCGAAGCGCACTCGCCACACCACGAAGAAGCACTACGGGATCATCCCTTCTTCAAGAACCACAATGTGCCTTGGCACGACATTCTGTCGATGACACCGCCTACGGTAGATTAGTAGATATCGATCGGAGTACTGTAAGATAGTGATGTCGTTTCGGATCCGGCTCTCTCCATTCAGTCGCTCTTATTTGAGCGACGCGAGAGTGTGCAGAATGGAGAGAGTTGAGAAGCGAAACGCCATCCCTACTGCAAGATGCGTAATTTATGAGAGTACTGTAGGTATTGATTCACTCGACTGTTCCTTTCCTATTTTGTACTGTAGAAGCATTACACAGAGTAGCTTGCATGTATTTTCTCAGTTTTATATCCTTCGTATTTTCTGCTCCAGTATGAGAGCTTGCCTAATTTATTCTCATGGTTGATCTCTCGGGTTCGCCGAAAAGTAGTTTCCGAATTGATAAAGAGTTTTTATCCTCTCAATATTTGTTTTTTTTCTCCGAAAGAATCGAGTTTGAGGCTCGTTTGATACCTTCTCTCCCTGAATTTCGACATGATTCTGATGCTTTCCTTCTCACAGGTCTCCACAGTAACCAGCGATGGCCAAGGTTATTCGCAGTGAGTTCAAGTTTTTTTCTAGATACAGAAAACGGGCTAATATTGAATTTATGTGTTTTATACTGCTAATAAAACACGTTTGAAACCTGACTTCATCGGCACGATGAAATTAGTTTGTGGTGGGAATATTTTGACACATCTAATTTTTTTTGAAGATGATCACTAGGAGTTATTGAATTCTTTGCGTTTACATTGGTTATGGAAAAACGGTGAAACCTAACACCTTCGGCTCGTTTTTTGCCTGAAACCAAGAACCATGACCTGATTGCAGATCGCTGGGTGTTCCGTCCACACGGGAAGTGGCACCGCTATCTCCCGAGAAGAAATGACGCCGTCAAGGTATACGGTAGTGATGACGGATCGATCGAATCGTAGCTCTCTCCATTCTGCACACACTTTCGTCTGTCTGACATCCGAGTGTGCAGAAGAGAAAGAACTGCGATTCGCTACGGAAAAACTACGGATGAGAGAGGGAATACTGATTGTGTTTTATACATCACGGGGCATGCAAACCATCATTTTTCTATGAGATGCTCACGATTTAGAACTGCCGTGAAACTCCGATTCGCAGAGAAGTTGTTTGTGTATAGTCCTTTTGCCATCACTGATAGGATAGGAGTAATGTTTATCTAGTGTTGACGAATCCTCCTCTGAGGAAACATTGTGGAGCTAACAGTAATGTATACGGTTACAAGAGGAGGTGTTAATATTATTTTATTTTCCGTCGTTAGTCAGAAGGTTAATGTGTTCCTAATAATTTTTAAAGATTCATATTCATTGTGTAACTCCAACTCACCTATAGCTTGCATATCAGATAGTCACGAATCATGACTCATGATCACTGCAAGAAAATAAGTATGGTTCAACTAGTGAGAAAAAAAAATCCTTTGCGATGAACTAGATGACATTGATTACCTATGGATGACGCACCCTCCTTCTCTCCCTCTCTCAGGAGTTCGACTATCTCTCGTCTGGCTCGTCCCTCTCCGACTTCCGTCGCGACTTCGCCGAAGACGACCGCACGGCAACGATGACTGCGGCTTTTGCAGCACCCGGAGATACTGCTGCAGCTGCTGCACCCTCAACCTCGCATGTGAGAAGTCGATTAGGGAGCCAAGGGAGTGGGGATGTCAGTTCCATTCAGTTCAGCACACTCCATTCGGCACACTCACTCGCAGATCAGACAGACGAGAGAGTGTGCTGAATGGAGAGAGCTGAAAATCGAAACGGCATCACCACAATGGGGTGGTTGATGGAAAATGTGATGTTCGATCGAAGCCTAACAGTTTGTTCGGCGTTTCGGAGCGGATGTTAAAAAAGCAATTTTCCGGAAAAAAAATTTGGGTGCGTCGAACACGGAAATAAATTTCAAAGAGGTGTTTGAAACAGTAGGTACTCGTGAACTTTGAGGGTTTATTCAGGGAGTGAATTGGTAAAATAAAGGATGGAACTACTCGAATATGGGCCACTCGGAGCATAGGTCAGTGTGATAATGATTATCACATCACAAATCAAATGACCACTTTCAATAATGCTAGCAAGCGTTCGTTATTATTATTTCCATTCGTTATCAGCATTTCCCAGTTGACCTGGTGTTTCAGAGATTGTATCTAAGATCGTTGCGATCTGTGGGTGTATTCTTCCACTGACTCGCTCTGCAAAATACACTATAATGATAGAACTTGCGAAACAGTGTTTCAGTCGTTTTCCTGGAAGCAATGATAAGCCACCAGACAATTCGAGTGCCTTATTTAGCGTTCAAAAGGTGACCTTAGCAGACCTCATCTTCATTTATCAGGTTATGCCGTTGATGCGCTTCTCGCTGGCTTAATGTTTCAGTACTTTTATGATAAGTTATGCTCTTTTGATTACTGATCGTAGTAAGGTTCTGGGTGAAATAAAGTCTCCGATTTACGACGCAATCCTCCCCTTTGCCTTTAAAATATGAATAAGCGCTTTCTTCCAACTATCAAAGTTGTGTATGGCAGTATTTGTAGAAACAGCACTTGATTGTTATATTGAACGGGTTTCAGTTTTTTTACTATTCAATTTATTTTATTTTCAGCCATCGAAGCTGTGGCTGGCGTGGATCTATCGCGAGCCAACGGGAGAACCGAAGTGGACCAAAGCGAGCATCGAGGGATTATTCGGGAAGAAGTGGAAGGTTAGGTGGGAGGTGGTAGTGGTTAAGAAATACATGCAAAATAATTTTTTGGGGCCATTTATCTTCGAAAAATTAGGGAGGGTCACAGTGGTTCATGGTAGTTGTGCGAAAGGCAAGTCAGCATCAAGGGGGGAGAAATGGGGAGGAGGAAGATTAGGGTTACGGTTGGTAGATGTTTGAGATAGGTTCATTATGATGTTTATCAAATTTAGATTGCAAAAAAGTTGAGAAGGGACATTTGAGTTATGGAGGGGTTTCGGTTGCTAAAGTTTTAACAATTGTCGAGTCATTCCAACCTCATAAAAAAGATTGTTTTCCAAGGTGTGTTCGTCTTACGTGTACATGTTACGCAGGATAAGGCAAATTTGTATATTATACCAACATTCTAAATAATAAGTAATTAATTTTCATCTCCAGGATGGTTTGGGTTATTTGAGGACGGTATGAAGCAAAGGATATCGCTACTAATGATTTTGATTGCTTTTCGATGGATAAAATTCACAAATTCTCCAACGGTGTAGTAGAATGGATGTTGTGCGCTCTACATTCTGCACACTCTCATCGGTGAGAGAGACGAGAGAGTGTGCAGAAAGGAGAGAGCTGACAGTCGAAACGCCATCCCTCATTGGTAGCATTCATCTATCTCTCTCAGGTGGGTCGCATGGAAGTCTTCAAGAACACGGTCGCCACCAATGAGGAACTGTGGAAGGTACCGTACTCATTATATATATTTTTTAAATCGATTTATTTGAGCTTTAGCTGCTCCTTTTACTTCCTTGCATCGTTTGAAGTCTTGATATTTCCCTTTTTTCGTGGACAAAATAAATCAGCCCCAATTTTTTCGTCTGATTACTAGAGTATCAAGGTCCTCGTAATTGTTTGTATTTTGTTGAAGAATCGATGGATTTCCGGCCCCCGTTTGAATATTCCCCCTCGACATTACTGTAGGTCTTAATACGGTATATTGTAGGTGAAGCACCTGATCGATCTGCGACCAGTCTCGTTCAGCGGCGGAGTAGAGCCAACTGAGGCTGACCTACCGTATCTCAAGGTACGGTAGCTTTCCAGTCCTTGAATATAAACTAGGTGATTCTGCACTGTACGTAGACCGCTGTTGAAAGAATTATTTACATTTGATAGTTCACAGCTTTTCCAGTGAAAACGTATGCCTGCTGCTTTCCCGTTGCATAGTAGCTATTATCGATATGCACTTCGATTACTTTGTTCTTGCGGATGCCGTCGTGTCGAATTAAAACACCGTGCTTTTATTTGTTTCTGAACTGGAAAAATTTGGCCAGCGAGTTTTATGCTGCGTAGTGGTTACTAGTTGCCTGCATTTGAAAGACTATGCTAACATCGTCAGTCTGGTTTGTAAAAAAAAAACTGATATGTGATAGCAGTGCCTGCGCGATTTCGGTCGCTTACCATCTATGTTTTATCTGCTCAGAAAGCGTATTGCTAACAGGTAGGGCGATTTGATTGTAGAATAACAACATCATCCACCTGCATATCGCAAAGGACGATACAGTTTCGATGGGTTACCTGGTGATTTTTTTGCAGCAGAGTGGTTATTAATGAACCACATCAACGACTTCACTGAGAGTGATGGTTCCGGTTGCAAATGATGGTTCCGGTTGCAAAATTCACTCTCCTCCCTCTCCTCCTTGCGAGTAGGCGTCTCTCTATTTTCTCTCCTTTTTTCGCGCGTTTTTGTCTATTTCTTTAATTATATTATCAACTTGGACCTTCCTTATGTTTAACTAAGCTTGTCTTACCCTTATCCTTATTCCCCTCTTTCGTAATTTCATAATTTAGCCCATTTTCACTTGTTCTCTCCCCTTTCCCTCTTCCTTCCTTTCCACTCTCTTCTTTCCCCACACTCTCTCGCCCCTTCCGTTCTATTGTCCCTCCCGTTTCTGTCCTTCCTTTCTCCTTTCTGATTGCCGTCGATCGATAACCATAACTTATCCTCCTTGGCTCCCGTCCCCACTCCCTCTCTCACTCGCAAGCGCCAGCCCACCATATCCACTGATGACTTCCGCGACGAGTTTCTCAGTGAGGTCGACAAGATGACGAAAAATCTCACTGAGTACTGCGAATCAGTGGAGGAGAAGGAAAAGGATTATCCGCTCTGGCTCGGTCTCACCGCCGCAATCAAACTTCTCTCTATGACGGTGGATCGCTATGTTCCCCGTGAATGTCCCATCGAAAAAGAGAGAAGGGAGAGATCGGTAGTGATTGAGCTGATGCCAGAGTCTACTAAGAAACTGGACAGTGAGAGGGTGGACGAGGACTACGCAAACGTACGTGCGATCCTCGATGCTGCGGATATCGAGGTCAGACCCGAGACTGTCTTCCGGATGGGACAGAAGAGGACAGATGAGCAGGGTAGATCTGCCCCTCCCCCTAGATTACTGAAGGTGGTACTGCCTCGTGCCTCCTCCCAAAAGACTCTCATCAAGTCTTCCCTTTCCATCACCAACAACCCCTGCCTCAAGAGTTGCCCTGACCCTCCAGCGCATTCGCATTCGCCCGTCTCTCTTCTGCTGAGCGTGAAGCACAGTGGAACCTCAGAGAGGAAAAGAGAAAGCGAAATCAGGCAGGTGGGCCCCAGTGGGTGATCTATGCAGGAGTTCTCATGGAGAAGGGTAAAGTCGCTGAGTTCAAGCAGTCCCCTCCCCCTCAAAACTCCTTCTCCTTCCTTACCACTCAGCCGTCAAAATAGGTGTCTCCTCCCGACTTTACCCTAGTAATTTCTCTCCTTCCATCCAGTCATCGTCTTTGTCTTCTTCTCCTTCTCTCTCTTGTCTGTATTTCAATTGTCGATCTATCAGTAACAAGCTCCCGGCGTTACACCAGCTACTTAGAGTTGAAAAACCAGATATGTTGTGCATAACTGAATCATGGCTTAATAGCCGTACTCCCTCTTCTCTTTTAATTGGTGACCTACCCTATATTGCAATTCGTCGTGATCGTTGTACAGGGCGTGGTGGCGGCACAGTCCTTTTCCTCAGAGACCACTTTCATTACACCGTTGTCGATTGTATAAATAGAAACATTGAATGCCTTGCCATTGATCTACTTACTTCCTCCTCTCTGGCAATCCGCATCTGTATCGTTTATAGACCTCCCAACTACAGTATTGCTCAAACAGAGTCTCTTATCGATTGTCTTACTGATCTAGTATCTACTTCTTCTTCTCCCATTATTTTCATTTGTGACTTCAACTCTGATACTCTCTCCACCCCTACAAGCACCATTGATGTGTCTCTTAACTCCTTCGTTTCTAGTGCGGCTCTTTCCCATCTTATCACTGCACCCACTAGAAATACCAGTGATCCCACCATTATCTCTGCACCTACTATAATCCCTTCTTTTCCCTCCTCAGACCACTCTGGCATATCTTTTTCCATTGACTATCATTCTCTCCCTCCTTCTCAATCCTTTATTAGAGATTATGCTCGTGCCAATTATGATGATCTTTCTTCGTATTTATTTAATATTGATTGGTTCAGTTTGTTTTCTGTTTCCCCGGACCCTGACTCTATGTATTCATCGTTTGTAACCATAATTCACCAAGCCATTGACTTGTTTATTCCCTACCACAAACCAAAACCAACTGTTGCATCGTATCCTCCTCACATCCAGATGCTTATCCATCACAGAAACATTCTTTTCTCTATGATTCACTTGCTCCCTGTTCGCAATCAATACGAAAGGTGTAGTAGAGATCTTTTGAATCAAAATAAAAAATGGAACCAATTTTGTGAGAGGAAGAAACTCAAACATTCGAAGGATCTCTATAGACACATTCGTTCTCTTACCAAACCCAAGTCTATTATTCCTCAGCAATTGCATTCCTCTACCGGTTCTATAGTGTCTACTCTCCCAGAAATTTTCAACCTTCTCGCTTCATGTTTTGCATCACACTTTACCCTCGATGATGGCATCATTCAATCTATATCTTCCCACCCTCTCCCTCCTTTCCTCTCTAATGTCTCTTTCCTCCCTCATGATGTTCACAAAGCTCTCAAAAAGCTCTCTCCTACCTGTTCAACTGGCTACGAAAAGATTCCTCAGATTGTTTTTCGCAAATGCGCTCACGCTCTTTCTCTTCCTCTTTGTGACATTTTCATTATCAGTATGCTTACCCGTCTTGTCCCTTCTCTCTGGAAACACTCCCTCATTACACCATTGCCTCAACCCGAAAAGGACGCCAAATTTCCCGACTCTTACCGTCCTATTTCTATTTTGTCCCCCGCTTCTAAAACCATGGAACGATTAGTCAAAGAGAAATTTTCTCCTTACTTATTTAGATTCGATGTTATTCCAAAGTACCAGCATGGCTATCGCCCTGGTGCTTCTGTGCTCACAAATGTTATTGACTCTGAGAATGATTGTACCCTTGCACACTCTCGTAATCAATTTACTGATGTGATCTACCTAGATTTCTCTCGTGCTTTTGAAACTGTTCCTTTCACTAAATTGCTCTCTAAATGTTCTCACTATGGTATTCATGGAAATCTTCTTGATTGGATAGCCTCATTCATCACAGATAGGCATTTCTCAGTTCGTCTCGGTGATTGTATTTCCCAGCCGTTCCCCGTACTTTCTGGCGTGCCCCAAGGATCAGTATTATGACCGATTCTATTCACTTTGTATGTATCTGATATTACCCATGTACTTTCTAAATTCCCGGATGTTCGTATCCAAGCCTATGCCGATGATATCAAATTGTACATTTCCTACCCCCTTGCCTCTGCCCATTCCATGACCTCCCAACTTCAGACAGCACTTGATGCAATTCATTCCTGGACCATTGTTAATCAGTTATCACTATCTGAGTCTAAGTGTACTCACCTCCACATTGGTTCTTCTCCCCCTATTTACAAAATCAATAATGTCGCCCTCCTTAGTAAATGCCCTCAGCGTGATCTAGGTATTCAAGTTCTCCCTTCCCTTCTTAGGAACGCCTCTGTTGTCGATCGTGCCAGCAAAGCTAAGACTGCCCTTTACATTATGCTCCGTGTTGTGTCTGTTAACTCTTCTGAAATCCTTATCAAATGCTACCGTACTTATGTACTTCCGCATCTTGACTTTGCTTGTCCCTTCTGGAACCCTTACATCAAGAAAGATAGTCAAACACTAGAGAAGGTCCAAGAACAATTCACTCGAATTCTATTCTACCGCTGTTTTCCATCCTCTTCTTATCCTGTCAGTCTTCCTTCCTATTCTGAACGTCTTTCTTTTCTTGGTCTTCAAGCGCTTTCGGAGAGGAGAGTCATCTTTGATCTAGTTTTCGCCCGTAGATTAATGAATGGCGATACGGTCCTTGATCGTAATAGATTCTTCACTTACAAACCCCTTAGAGACAGATCAAACACATTCGGAATACATATAGAATTTACGAAATCCACCCCACGTTTTCATTGTTTTTCTAGGAGAATAGCTAGAATATTGAATGAGTTGCCTACCCATATCCATTGTTCATCGAGTATTGATGTATACAAGAAGAGATTACTTGAATTAGATCTTTCTAGGTTCATCATTTATCGTTAATAATATCTTTCATGTTTGGTTAATCACCTTGTTAGCTTCCTTCCCCCACCTCCTCCCCCTCTTTCTCTATCAATCACCCCCCCCCCCCCACCACCCTTTCTGTATCCCTTCCACCCCAATTCCATCCCCATCACCATTAGTGATCTTTATAGTCTGGTTCTCGGAGCCATGTCAAGCTGGTATACACCGAGTTCCTCCTCCTCGGAAATCCTCCCACTCTCATCTCCTCTATGAGATAACGACCAGAAGAAGACAAGAAGAGACCAGACTATTAGATCTTTTCTTTATCATCCCACTCCTCCTTTCTCGTTTCCTCTCCCTTCCTCCCATCTTTTGAGAGTCGTTTTTAGAAATATATTATTCAAATGTATCATTATTTCGTTGCGCCCTCGGGCGTAGATAAAATATATATATATATATATAAATACTATAGTTATAGAAATTTGAAATTGAATGCGAAAAATTGGCCAGCGAGTTTTATGTTGCTCATTAGCTATAAGTTATAGCCTATAACCTTCCTGCAATAACCTAGTCGTGCTTGGTAAATGAAGCGATTCATTTACAAAAATAAGATTTATAAATTTTTGAAATGGAAGATTACACTTGTACAATTTGGGCTGCGCGGTGATTATAGCTAGCCTGTTCAGAGAAGGGATTGTTAGCTCGATCGCAGGTTATTCAAATAATTAATAACATCATCTTTCTCTGTCAGATCGCAACCGACGGCAGTGTGTCGATGGCGAAAGATGGGGCGGCGCTGCGGGAAGAGGACCTCAAGCTCACCGATGACACCAAGCATGTGAGTGGGCGAGTGTCGGTGCTAAATACAGGAAGTCGCAGACCGTAAATTAGTTAGTGATGAAGTAGAAAATAGTTGGTGCCAATCAGTCTCTTTACATTGGCGATTGGTTATTTTCATAGATTTCCATCTGTAGAGTAGTCGCTGGCGAATCCTGGTGACTGCTGAAGTGTTTCTCTTTTGGCTGGCCAGTTTGGTGTTTCGCTCATCGTCTTTAGAATATGAGAAATGTTGAGAGTCAGTTACTATTTCGTTTATTCCTCCAAAAACCGTAATCCTTTTATCAACTCATAATTTCACATCGATAACCTAATGATAACGCAATCCCCTCCTCCTTCCAGTTCACTCCCTCTCAACTTCGCTCGCAGCTCGCGCGTCGCTACTTTGGCTACAAGGATGTGCACGAGGCGAATGTGTACACGCCCAAGAATCGCGTGCTGATCGAGTGAGGCCACGCCCACTTCTAGACCGCCCATCTATAGACTACACCCCTTATCGATTTCCCCCCTGTTGAGTTGTAGCGAGCTATAGATTATTGTTTGTTCTGAATTGTTGAAACGAGAATTGAATATGAAGTTTGTTTTCATTTGGCATTGGCACAACCGACAGAAGAATTGGAGATAAGTTAGAATGAAAGATGGGGGTAGGTCACAACCGCAGCCGGAAAGTGATCTCCTGCGAGAATTCATCGTCGTCAAGTTGTGCGCGTATCCGAATGGTGAGATTCATGGACTGAAAGAAGGCGGAATTTGGATTGAATCGGTCGGTGAGTTTAGGTTTCAGAGATAAATGAAGAAGTGTGGTGGTCTGGTCGAATAATCTATGGAAGTTTCCCACTGATAAAAAATATATATACAATATAATAGAAAACGGAATATTAAACATGCAAATTACTGTGAGAACAGAAACTCTAGCTTCTTGGTGTGCCCCAGATCGAAGAATTACATTCGCATTAGCTTGTTACACGCGGAACGGTAATTATTTTTTTCAGCCAAAAAAATAATTTCCGTTCCGCGTGTAACAAGCTAATACGAATGTAATTCTTCGATCTGGGGCACACCAAGAAGCTAGAGTTTCTGTTCTCACAGTAACTTTGGTGGTTTTAGGTTTCAGAGGTGTTTCAAAGGCTTTGGAGGGATTCGTCGGATGATGAGACTGGTATATTTGAGAGAAAAAAAATAATTGGAAAAGGAATAATATATAATATGCATGAAAAAAGAAATTAACGACTTTCGATGTCATGATAATGAGAGAGACTGATTTGATCAGTAGGTAATTTGTCCGCCAACAGCTCCACCTTGGAAAACAAATATGTTAAACTCACATGAATGCCCTCATCGATCTTGAAGAGCAACTGAGTGTTGAGTGACTGGGGCAGGGCATGGTCCTCGCGCGACTTATCGATCGTCACCTGGGGTACGGTAGTTGAGAGAGATCAATGGTAAGGGTATAGGGCAGATCAAACAGATTAATAAAATTCGGGTATTGCTATTTGTAAGATAGTCGAAGAGCAGGGTTACGATAAGTCGAAGAAATCAAAGGTCGATCACAAACCGGCTTGTCGAAGGAGAACTCAATCGCTGACAAATGGTAGTATCGACGAGCTTCGGCCCGGATGTCCATTCGACGAAGGCCTACAACATTTATAATTTTGTAATTACACTCAATTGGCAACACAAGTGCAAATCAATAAAGTAGGCTGAGAAGTTTCTCTAGTGATGCTATTTCGATTCTCTGCTCTCTCCATTCTGTAAACTCTCTTGGCGCCCTACCCAGCGAGAGAGTGTGCTGAATGGAGAGAGACAGAACCGAAACGACATCACTACTCTTCTCCTCTTACCCCTCGCAGTCTCCGTGATCCTCAGCAGTGCACGAACATTAGCGAACTGGCCGCAGTGCTCGTATTTGTTGACGCCCCTGCAACAAAGATGACATTTCATATACTAGCTTTCTCTCTTTCAGCTCTAACAAGAGTGTGCAGTATGGAGAGTGCTACGCCACTGATGCATAATTAGACAACAATCTGCAAGAAAACTACTCCGTGTTCCTTATGCATGAACATAGTTTCTTCTAGAAAATGACGCGTTGAATTTTTAATAGTGTGCAAAATGGAGAGAGCTGAAGACCGACACTTCACCTTGTCACAGTTTCATGGATAGAAAATAGGCATGACTTTGACATTCGGCGCATATGGTGATAAGCAAGTAAGGAACAATAGGTTGCACTCGAAAGAAGTTTCTACCATCCTATGATCGAAAATATAAGGACCAGAGAATAAGAACGAGTTCATTCATCAATCGCAGCGCCGAAATAGTGTTCATAAATGAAGAATTGTGTGTTGAAACTCACAGAATTTTAGTCACCCGGTACTCGCCTTCAAACAACGGTCGATCCTCGCTCATGGTAGGTCACAGAGATCAAAGAGCAATCGATAAAAGCAGGATAACTATTAGGTTAGCGAGATCAGAGAGCTGATTTGCTTCAGTCTCTTTCTCTGTGCTCTCTTAATCCCCCATGCTCTCTCGCCCACGAGTGCTCCACTATTACACTTCAGATGGGGGGTAGCGTGCTCGAGGGCACTCTCTCGTATTGACACACTCTCTCTCCCGCTCTAGCCGACTGGCCGTCTCTCTTACACGCGACAAGTTTCTCTCGTGAGATGTCGCGTGATTAGGTTGTTTTGTTTTCTCTAATCTCTGAAAATAATCAAATGAATTTGGTGGAGAGGTGATCGGTAAAGACTGGGCGCTTTGCCACATGCTTGCTTCCGCTCATTTACAACCGGGGTGATATTCACAGTTACCTTGTTTAGAACGCGTTAACCAGTTTGAGTATCGAGTTCACGGTGTTGCGTGAGACGGTTGGCGCAAGCAGTAGTGACTTCCATCAGCGAGAATATTGCGATGACCGACCATCCTCCGTTGTTCAACGCGGAATTGCATGATGTGACCGTCTTCTTCTCGTACCAGGTCATTTTCAGGATCGTTTATTTTACTTTGAATTAGTGATATCGCATCGAACAGTTTCTCTCTCCACCCAGCACACTCTCAAGAGAGTGTGCATAATGGAGAGAGCTAAAACCGAAATTGCGTCCCATCTTTGAATGCTTTTTGTAAGGCAGCAGATGTTTCGGAGACTAACTTGTCAGCGATTTCTGAGGAGGAATTCCAAGAGGTTGAACACTATATTCTCTCTCAGTCTTATTTGTATTGCCAGGTTGAACCCCAGCCTGAATCCGGTCTATCAAAATGCGTTAAATGCGGGGAGAAAGTAGAAGATATGAGATCGAAAGATAGTGGATGGGTGATGTTGTGGAACTGCGATTCCATGGGTCCCCATCACCAAAAACGGGACCTATATGGTCCAGATCATTGAAACATAAAAATTCCGGGATATCGAATTTTGAAAACTCGAAAATCAGATAAAACTAACCGAACGATATAGGTTCAAAGTTAGTGTGGCAATATTATATATGCCTAGACAACAAAAACACATTATAAGTTGGTTCAAAATTTCGATCGCAAACTGATTTTTTCAACTTCCGTAAATGGTTTTTGAATTTTTAAAAATCCATATGAAAAAACCGCATCAGCGCACTAGGTACATATTGTAGAGCATCAATTTCTACGTCGAATAAGTTAAATGAGATGAAAATAAAAAGGGCCTATTTTCAGATCTATAGTACCTGAAAGATGCATTTGAAAAAAAAATTCCCAGAACATTATCAATATGGTACTCATTTTGAAGCGCACATCGAGTACTTGATTTTTTGTGTTGATAGTTTGACATAAAATTGATGTTTGAACAAATTAATACCATGAAATGACTAAATTCTGAAATTTTAATTTTAAAAAAAAGTATATTTTTTTTTGTTGAATTTATCATGGTGAAAAATTGTTCAAAAAAAAATTTTAGTTCGAAATGTCAACATAAACAATAGAGTACTCGATGTGAGCTTCAAAATGAGCACCATATTGATGAAGTTCTGAGAATTTTTTTTCAAACGCATCTTTCTGGTACTGTAGATCTGGAAATGGGCCCTTTTTAAATTTATCACTGATAGCGTATTCGACGTAGAATTCGATGCTCTACAAGATGTACTTAGTGCCGCATTGCGGTTTATTCATTTATATTTTTAAAATTTAAAATTCCAAATTTTGTCAATTTTCATGCTACTAACTAGTACTAACTTGTTCAAACATCAATTTCATGTCGAACTGTCAACACAAAGAGTGAAGTACTCGATGTGAGCTTCAAAATGAGCACCATATTGATGAAGTTCTGAGAACTTTTTTTCAAACGCATCTTTCAGGTACTATAGATTTGGAAATGGGCCCTTTTTGTATTCATCTCTGTTAGCGTATTCGACGTAGAATTCGTTGCACTACAATATGTACTTAGTGCCACGTTGCGGTTCATTCATTTATATTTTTAAAATTTAAAATTCCAAATTTTGTCAATTTTCATGCTACTAACTAGTACTAACATGTTCAAAGATCAATTTCATGTCGAACTGTCAACACAAAGAGTGAAGTACTCAATGTGGGCTTCAAAATGAGTACCATATTGATGATGTTCTGGGAACTTTTTTTCAAATGCATGTTTCAGGTACTATAGATCTGAAAATGGGCCCTTTTTATATTTAGCTCATTTAGCTTATTCGATGTAGAATTTAATGCTCTACAAGATGTATATAGTGAGCCGATGCGGTTTTTTCATATGGATTTTTAAAAATTCAAAAACCATTTTCGAAAGTTGAAAAAATCAGTTTGCGATCGAAATATCAGATCAACTTATAACGTATTTTTGTTGTCTAGGTATGTATGTAATATTGCCACACTGACTTTGGACCCAGGTCGATCTTTTATTTTTATCTGATTTTCGAGTTTTCAAAATTTGATATCCCGCCATTTTTATGTTTCAATGATCTGGACCATATAGTGTCCCGTTTGGTGATGAGGACCCATGGGGGTATCCAGGGAAAAAGTTTGGGCCGGATCGGTGATATCGATGTCCGGGGGTAACGGCCGAATCCTCGAAAATAACGGAGCCGGTCTCTTAAATGTGCGGAGAAAGTAGAAGATAAGAGATCGAAAGATAGTGGATGGGTGATTTTGTGGAACTGCGATTCCTGTGGATACCTCAAGCAAGCTACTGAACAGGTAAATTTGTTTTCTGTTTCTTCAACTTAAAATTTTAGAGTCGAATTTTAGAACCGCGTATTTATGCGCGGTTGCGATAAATACGAAATAACAATGGAAGACGGATCGCTGCGCCTGAGGTAACTTTACCTTTTTGTTTGATTTCTGAATGTCCGGATAAGCAATTCAACCAAAGAATTCAAGTCCAAGATACAAACAAAAAGTGCGATCTTTCCAATATTCGAGTTTTAGGGAGAAAGACTTTACAACTGCAGGAATTTAGCTTCATCAATTCGTATGTCGTTGGGAGGAATCGAAAAGATGAAACAGGTTTATGGAAATGGGAAGGTATGCTCTATAGTTTTTGCAACCGAGCCTAGGATTCCTTCATTCCAAGTCTAACGATATGTTTGAGTATAAGTGTTTTCAAAAAGTGTTCTAATATTTATAATATCTAGGCGGAGATGCTACCATGGGCTAAACTAGACGCACAGTCTGGAACTGTGGAGACGGATGAACTTCAAGAGCGAAAAAGAACTTGCCAATCATGGGATTTTCTCGTGGAGACTCTTCTTCTCCTTCAGAGTTATCTGACGGAAGATGAGAAGCATTGTTTCATCTCGATCAATGAGAAGCACAAACGAGCCAAAGATGAGATCAAGAACAAATGGGGAACATTGCACATAAAACCAGTGGATGCTTTCAATGTTCTCTCAATGAGACAAGATTTCAGAGAATCTTTCTCAATATAGTCTTGCTTCTTTGATAAAATATCTGATCACCCATTCATTAAGTTGTGAAATCGCTCATCTCAGTGAATGACAACAAGAGCTGGCTAAGATGGAAGTTCAGTAGGTGTTTTTTTGGATCAATCCTCTCGAGGCCGGGCCCAGAGGTCCATTTATAGTGGTGGTATCCCCTTTCTCGATTCTAAAATTATCTTAATACAACGGTGATGGGACGGGTTGGAACATCTTTTCTACGGCTTTATTCGAGGTCCATTAATGGTGGAGGAATCCTCTTTCTCGCATCTGATTTGCGTTATCACGATCAATTTCAAAATAGTTATAACTGGAGGGTCCCTCGACAAGAATAATCGAATTGAGGAATGAATCGAAATGTGATGGAATCTCGTTGGAGGTATCTAAAAAAGTGACATTTCACAGTGATCGTAAAATTTCGAAATAAACAGATAAACAGAAATTAACTGTCAATAATTTTTGTTAAGAGCCGTTCCGTGAGATTTTGCACCTACCTCACAGATGACTTTTTTGCAACCTATGCCAATATGTTCAGGGTGAAGTCCCCATACCTAGAGCTGATAGCTGGCCCAATATGAGATGTTGGGGTGCACCCTCCGGGAAATGCCAGAGGTGTCCCAAAAAAAGTCCGAAATTTCATCAAAGAAAAAAGTACGTTCTTGTAGTTGTTTCGAATGTATTTTGCGACGAGGCTCTCTTGGAGGCTAGCGAGAGAACGATGTCAAGAGATTTCGAAATTTCAAAACGATACAGTCACTTTTACATCATATTTGTATCTCATTTATCGTTTTAAATCATTTATGTAGACTTCTAAATTTCAAAAATTCAGAAGTCATGTATCTGAGCTTCAAATAGTGCCGAGCTTTTGAGGCGGTTTCTTAAGAAAAAGTTTTGGTCAAAATATTTCTGGATAATTTGATAACCGAAAAATGAAAAATGTTCGCAAATAGGCTATAACAATCAGATATTGTTCATAACTCGTATTCAATTGTTTTTCCGTTGCAAATGCGTTATTTGATGAAAATATGATAAATTATTTAAAACGATAAATTATTTGATAATTGATTTAAAACGATAAATGAGAAACAAATATGACGTAAAAGTGACTAAATCGTTTTGAAATTTCGAAATCTCTAGACACCGTTCTCTCGCCAGCCTCCAAGAGAGCCTCGTGCGGGAAGCTGCAGATTCCGGGCCCACATTCAGATTGCCGTGAAAATATAACACGCGGGGTAGTTTTGCACGTAGAATCCAAATATGCAATAAAAAAATGCGGATGGCTAAAATTATTTTTCAGGGTGACCAAAAAGTGACGAAATTTTCAGTTTTCGACTTTTTATCGACGTCTTGCCACTTCCAAACTATGTTTTTCGTTATTTTCATCGCAAAATACATCCGAAACAACTACAAGAACGTACTTTTTTCTTTGATGAAATTTCGGACTTTTTTTGGGACACCTCTGGCATTTCCCGGAGATCAGCTCTAGGTATGGGGACTTCACCCTGAACTTATTGGCATAGGTTGCAAAAAAGTCATCCGTCGACCCCTCTCGAAAGCTTCATTTTACCGTGGCTCTTAAAGATTTCCATATATTGCGCTCAATGTGATATGAAATTTGTGATATGAAGACATGTCATATGAAATTTTAAAACGAATAGCTCGTCTCTGCAGGGTTACTCGCTTCTCTATTCTGTGCATTAGTGGTGATTTCGACACTATGTCTTCCAGTTCGCGCCACCTCTCACCAGTTCCGGTGATAAAAGAGATGCTAGAGATTTTACGACAGTCTCCGTTATGTTAAAGGCGCTTTATCACTGCCACAATTAGCGGGTGCTATGTTACAGCCCATGGCTTTACAGCTCTTCGAAGATGTTGTGAAAAATATAAATTATGCGTTGAGTTAATGTACAAATATAAGAACAACACTTTTTCAATTTTCAATATTTCGAATATCGAGACCTTATTCGAAAAATGAAGAAGTGAAGTAGAACATTCAGGACGCTCGGAAGACGTGAACACCAGACTATTAGATCTTTTCTCTATTGTTTCACTTGTTTCTCGTTCCCTCTACCTCGTTCCCATGCATTGAGAGTCGTTTTAGAATCACATATTATTAAAATGTTCCATTATTTCGCTGCGCCCCCGGGCGTAGATAAAATATAAATATATATGAACAGCATACTTGATTACTACCTGACGTCATCTGTAAACTGACATATTGAAAGTTTAAGGATCAAACAAAAATTGTTGCATCATACTTGAGTCTTTAGTCATCGTTGTTTGTGCAAAGTGCACGGAGTATGGACATTCAGTTCTCATTTCGGGGAACGAGACCGGAGGTGGCCGATTCTTACCAAGCCGCTATCTTAACATCCCATTCTTAATTGGCCTTCGTACGACTGTGTCTTCCTTGTCCTTATCAGTATCAATAGAAACCCTGATGTATTCTTGGAGAAAGGAGGGATAAGGCGAAGTGAAAAGGTAAGGAGTGAGAGTGCCTGGTGAAACTGGAGAGGAAGGGGATGCGTATCCAATATGTTTGTCCCTGGCTAAGAAGCGTAAACCCCACGACTATAAAAGGATGCGTATCAGTATTGAAGCCAAGTTTCACCTCTTTCCGTTTCCTTCTCCATCAACTTTTTTCTTCACTCACTTACAGTACTCCCATGTCTTCTAATATCCCTCTTCAGGTATGAATACCATGCTTTTTCTGCTCGCCATGGTAGGCCTAGCCTACTCAGCAGTTTTCACGCAGCAGACACGCAAGACTCCATCACTCCGTGCCAAGATGATCAAGTAAGGCGTTCGTTAAACGTCATTGTCCCTTTGATTGTTCACGATCACAAAATGACCCTTTTTGAACTTGGACAAAACTCGGCACTTTTGGACTCACTCCTTCTTCAATCTATGTTCTTTGATCTCTTCGTGATTTCAGAGAAGGTACGTACGCTGACTTCCTCGCTAAGAAGCATCTGGCTCGCATCGAGGCAATTGGATCCAAATCGGCCGTCGCTTCGGAGCCCCTCGTTGACTACTGGGACGAATATTACCTCGTTGACGTCGGACTCGGAACCCCTAGTATGGCATCACTCTTTGGGAGCGTACGTATAATAAATGGTTTGATCAACATTTCGACTGCCCAAATTGAAATATCGTAGTAACTAAAAGCAGTTCTTGTCTCTTTCGGAAAAAAAATTGCAATACGTTTGATTGAGCTATATGAGGTGATGCCATGTGGAATAGCATTCGAACAATTCGGGTCTTCACAGAGCCGCCTTTTAGGAAATATCCAGTCATGATCCCGTCTGTACAGTACCTCAGCGTCCCGATGACCAAGAAGCATAGGGCTTGAAATGTGCGAACAAAATCAGTCCAACAACTTTAGTTACAGAAGCAAAAATATTGGAGAAAAACTGAAAAATTTGTTTCTGAAATATATTATCTATTGAAAATAGACTTTGAAATCTTAATCTCGCTAAGACCCACATAATACAAAAAAAACTAATTATCTATTTTAAAAAATTGACGAATCAACCAAAAAATGTTGACCCCAAATTTGACCAGACCAAGTAAATATACCTTCTTCAGATCCCAAAAGGTGCAAACTTGTGTTGGAACAAAGACCCAATAGTAATTGATTCAATGTAGACCAACACTTCAACCTCATTCTCGCCACTGCATCCTCCAACTTGTGGGTGATTTCCTCCACGTGCTCGACTTCTGCATGCCAGGGATACTCCGACTCGGGCTACGAAAAGCGCCAATTCAACAGCGAGTGAGTGCCATTCCACCTAAATAGAGATTGTATCGCTTAGCTTACATTCCTCACAAGGGTGTCCTAACAAAATTATCACAAATATTTTTTGTTCACCGCTTTGAAGCCAATTCAGAATAAAAATTTACTCATGGTGTCCGGGGACCAAGTTTCCAGCATGTCTGGTTTTTTGTCAATGTTACCGCCACATGTTGATTGAAATGCAAGCAGCCTCATATGAGGCAGTTTGACGTAGTGTGAACAAGAGCATAGAATAGGTAACAAAATTTCCCAAAAGTTGTCTCTATAGACAACTTTTGGGAAATTTGAGGCGAGATGCTCTTGGAAGGACAATCGAGAGGAGGGCTAATTCCACGTGAGGGGGGAAATGGAATCTTTATTAGCGATGTGTTTCGGAGCTTTCACAAAAAAAACTCATAGCAAATGGAAGGGTAAAGCGGAAGGGGGAGTGCGGCACTACCGCAAATTTTCGGTACTACCTAACTTTCTGACCGTTCCCTGCGGAAATACCGCGAGGGGGCGGGCGAGGGAGAGTGAGCGCCGTAATACCGATACCGATATTATAGGAACACAAAAACTTGTCACACACAACGCGGAATGTTTTAATACTATATTACCGAACCTGCAACACTCGTATATACGTATATCAAAGGACCCGAATAATTAACCTTACAATTTTGAATTGTCTTATTGGCAGCGATCCGAGGAAAAAATCGTTGAAGTAATGCAGAACGGTAATTTTTTTCATTTCAGTTATTCTTCGACGTTCGTGAAGACCTCTCAGAAATTCACCATAGAGTACGGTTCCGGCAATATTGCTGGAGATATCGCCACTGACGCCCTCAATCTCGGAGGTCTCGTCTACCGCACTCAGGGATTCGGTCTCGCAAACACCGTCTACAAGGATTTCGGATATGATCCTGCTGACGGTTGGTTGTGTCATCTTAGCGCGCGAATGAAATGGAGCAACTATGGAAGAGTTAAGCTCAATCGATTCAAAATATCAGTCTGGTGCATAACTCTTTTTGCTTTTTGGGAATGTAACACAGGATTTTCGATATTTTGGAGATAGGTCCGTACAAGGATTTTGCAACCTATGCTCAAAGTAATACCCTAGAGTCAACATTAGACGTAGAATTCAAAAATCGACCTTAGAAAGTCGTATCTTCAAAAGCCCACTCCCGGTGGCACACTTTATCCTATGCGGTCGGTTTTTATATCTCATGAACGGCGCTTCGGAGACCCTCGAAATTATCTAAATTCCGAAAGGTTGCAACGAGATAAGACTTTTTCTAATTGGAAGTGAATAGCTAGCTCATCTGTGAAAAAAGTTAAAGCCTCTGAAATATTTGAAACAGACACACTGAAAAAAAAAAATTTGTTCTTACCGTGCAAAATAAACTTTCTCATTCGATTCCTTATGCGATTTTAACCCCTGGTGCAAAATTTTATAGAGTTTCATTAGGGGGGTGTTCGCCATTTTACCTCCCGAATGCCGGAAAGTCATCAATTTTGACCAACAGTATCAGTTTTTTGAGCATAACTTTTTTCTCTCATGTTTTTGCTATCGATCGATGCTATCGATTTTTCTCGCATCGATCTCGCATAGCTATGCTATCGAAATTCAGTTTCCTCGTGCAAAAATACGTCGAAAAATCCTAAAGTCGTGTAAATCTGAGATATTGATTTTTTCGGCTCTTTCATGGTCATTTTTGAGGCCTTTTTGGATGAAAAAAGTCATTTTCTCAAAACTACCCGACTATAAGATTTTTCGACGTATTTTTGCACGAGGAAACTGAATTTCGATAGCATAGCTCATAAAAACACGAGAGAAAAAAGTTATGCTAAAAAAAACTGATACTTTTGGTAAAAATTGATGACTTTCCGGCATTCGGGAGCTAAAATGGCGAACACCCCCCTAATGAAACTCTATAAAATTTTGCAACAGGGGTAAAATCGCATAAGGAATCGAATGAGAAAGTTTATTTTTCACGGTAGGAACAAATTTTTTTCAGGGTGACTATTTCAAATATTTCAGAGGATTTAACTTTTTTCACAGATGAGTTAGCTATTCACTTCCAATTATAAAAAGTCTTATCTCGTTGCAATCTTTCAGGATTTATATAATTTCGTGGGTCTCCGAAGCGCCGTTCATGAGATATAAAAATCGACCGCACAGGATAAAGTGTGCCACCGGGAATGGGCTTTTGAAGATACGGCTTTATAAGGTCGATTTTTGAATTATACGTCCAAAGTTGACTCTAGGGTATTTTGAGCATATGTTGCAAAATCCTTGTACGGTTCCTGTCGGCAGAATCTCAATTATATCGAAAATCCTGTGGTAAGTATATGAGGCACTGTGGCCTTCGTTTGTGCCCGATCAACAAATTATTTTTGAGTTTGGTGATGGCATATATACTCTTTATAGCGCACGTTAGCTCACGGCTAACAGATCAGTGAGATGGACACAATGAAACATTGCGCAAAGGAGAGCAGTAATAGGCCCGAACTTGTGACGAATTTTTGAAGTATTATCACTGGTAATTACATCAAAGCTTTTGCTACAGATCAGTCGCTTCAGCCCTAGTAGATAAAGTAAACTAGGTCCTGCTGAACTTGAACAAAACTCGTTTCCTGTGCTATGTTTTCGAGCCGATAGATATACAGATCTCAAATAAAGTACATTGTAACGTACCATGCCTTGTTTGTTTAAAACTTATTTGGGAGAAGATCTGACTCCGGCAAAGATCCCGATTTTATTGAATTTTGATGTTGAGATCGAAATGTCGAAAACGAGGCTTCTTCATTCTCCCTTATTCCCATATTGCCAGCAGGCCAGGTTTTATGTCATCAAATTAACAGTCAATCCACTTCCTCTTATATGCTAGTTGACTATGAACTTAGGACGTTTCGTTTGGCGGGGCATGCTTTGACCGAAAACACTAACCTGTTTTTGATAATTTTCATTCATAAATTAGTTACTTTCCTTGTACGTTAGCGTGATATAATAGAAACTTATGGATATATAGCCCCAAAATGCCTCTAAACTATACTATTTTTACAATTGGATCAAGTGAAATAGACAGGTAGAGCATTAAAAACTAAAACCAAAATACTTATGCACCAACCTATCTAGTAGATTCTAAATCGCATTTTTTCTCTCTTTCGAAAAGGCTCAACATATGAAGCCGTTCATCTGTTTTTCGAGCAAGGACTGGCACAGCTCAAAACGCAGGATTTCCTGGAACTGTGTGTGTTTAGGTAATCGAGGGTGCTGAAAACGATGAGCGTATCTATTTTGTCCCTAGAAGCGTCGTTGGTTCCAGACGACGTCACGTCGAAATGATGTTTTGATGTGCTACTCGGTTATCGAGTGAGCTAATTTTACGCAAAAATTATTTCAGCCACCTGTTTAATCTATCAAAATCTCGCGAGAAAAGTTCGTCAGTTTCTGTCCATCTTTTCTCGCTTTGATTTTCACGTTTTACTGACTTTCTTTTATTAGTTTGTGAATATATGCTCGAGCAATCGGATAACCTATTTTAGAAAATTTAAAACAAAAATCAAACTAATTAATTATACGAGAAAACACTTTTGAAATAATAATCGCGTGAAAAGCTCGAGAGAAAAGTTGGCAAGCTTTTGCATGAAAGCTCTCGAGAAACTGGAATCTCGCGAGAAAGGGCGAGAGTGTGTGTGAAAATAAGACATTCTTGCGAGGAGTTGTTTTCATAGGAAATCCTAGTTATTTTTAATTCTCTCATTTTCGCATTCTCTCTCGCACTTTCTCGCGAGCTTTCATGCAAAATCTTGCCAACTTTTCTCGCGAGCTTTTCACGCGATTAATATTTCAAAAGTGTTTTCTCGTATTATTAACGAGTTTTATTTTTGTTTTAAATTTTGTAAAAATAGTGTATTCGAACATCTAAAACAAACTAATAAATGAAAGTCAGTAAAACGTGAAAATGAAAGAGAGAAAAGGTGGACAGAAACTGACAAACTTTTCTCGCGAGATTCCGATAGATTAAAGGGATCCAGTACCCAAAAATGAAGTGCGCCTCAATATGCTCGTTGATGCTCCTTAGTTCAATGACATAAAGCAAAAAAATCAAATAAATTTATTTAAAGCAAAAAGTGAACGAAACCGGCTTATAGGTTACACTGCTGGGGTGGTGTGGCTTTTCGATATATCCCAAAAATTAAAGTAGCCGACGCGCATCGATTGGAAATAGCCCGAAATGTCGTGCTGTTACTTCATTTTCACTTTTCGCCATTTTTCGGGCACTTTTCTGCAGCTTTTCCGGTTTTATTTTATTATTTTCAGGTTATTGGGTTGCATTGCGCTTGATAGAGCTTTCAATTATAACTCTAGACAGTATTTGCCAGCTAAAAGTCGTGTAAACGGTCGAGAATGCGCTTCACGTCGTGTAAACGGTCGAGAATGCGCGTCACGAACGTTATCAGTTTGCAATTATCGCTTATTTTTGCTCCTAGTTTGGTAAAAAATACGACCTTGCGTGACCTGCAAAGCTTCCTACGAAACAACCGCTCTCACACTTCCTGATGTGAAGGGAATGGGTAGTTCGTCTTAACCTTCTCGAGCAAGAAATGGAGGAGTTGGACGACAGAAGCGCCTTCAACGGAACTTCAGCCGGGTAGTTAGAGTTACTAGTTTTTCTGCCGCCTCATTCCGCGGGCTTAGCTTCGTGTTGCTCCTGATCCGTCTTTACTTCATTTTACTAGATTGGAGGCGGAGCCAAGGCATATTCTTACGCTGCCTAGGGTCATGATTAGACCATAGGTGCTTTGGTTCTTGCTTAGACTTCTTTGGGACATATTTAGGCTGATAAGGATCAGACATAGGCTAAATATTTGTCCGCAATGTAATAAAGGGGAGTAGTGCCGCCAAACACAATCATGTCATAGAATGTGCTGAGGAAGCAGATGACACACATTAATATATTGACCCTGAGGAGACAAAGGAAGAGATTTGAAGCATATCATATTACTAGTTTGTTCTATCACAGCAAGAGGTATCGATACGGTATACGGCATACTCATACCGACTGATCTACCCATCAATGATCAACCTGGTGGAGCATGATAGTCTCTCCACCCTCACCACAATTCGTGCTCGGGTTCGTTGCATTATTGATTCTTCATATGAGCATATACAACAACGTTTATTCTCACGAAAGCACAAACGATGATAAATCTGTACAAGTGAAAGAACCGAATCTAGACTAATCGAGATGCCATATTCGTCGTTGAATTCTTCAGATTCTCAGTCGCATTCAACTTCTCCGATCGCTCGTTTAGATTCTGAAATCACTACCGTATTGCTTAGATCGATAACTACCGTATCCTGTTGAATGAATACAGTAACCCTCTCCTCTCACCTGAAGTGCCATGGTAGCTGCTTGTCCTGCAGTCGCCCCATTCAGACGCGCAGGTCCTAAAACAAACACCTTAGTTAGATTAGTCACTCACTTCCATTGAAGATGACATTCATACCAGTCCAACCATGGCTGCGACATTTTTGGACTACAGTCAATACTAAATAAAGTGAACCGTTTATGATAACTTATGATAACTTATGATAAGAATCCATAAAACATTGATTACGAAGCGGAGAGTAGATGAATCGCGCTGAAATTTGGAGAGGATACCGATTTCACAAGTACCGATCGCTGGACGATCTTGAAAAAAAATAATTTAAAAATAATTTTTTGAGTCTACACACATTTGGAAAAAAAGTCAGTTTGCGACTCACCAAATCCAGATCTACAGTATGACGGTCCGCGAATTCGCTCGCGATCGCCCGTGCTTTTCTCTTTTTGGCACAACTGAATTTCATTTATTTTCGAAATAGCTCTCGCTTTCGACTCGTTAAATCTGTGCTAATTGTTGTTACTTACTTGTTTTGCTGCGCAAAACGATAACAGCAATGCTCCCGTCACGCCCGTTATCATATTTCGGCCAAAAACCCAATTTCTCGCTCTGTTTCGCGTGTTTTACCTTGCCTTTTAGCATTTATCCTCGTTTACGCTCAGTAATGGTTATAATTGTAGGGCCAAACGTCTGTCCCCAAACGTCTTTCGCGTGTTTTACCTTCCCTTTTAGCATTTATCCTCGTTTACGCTCAGTAATGGTTATAATTGAAGGGCCAAACGTCTGTCCCGTGGACTCAAGCGCAAGCACCTCGCTCTTCTATAAAAAGTAAGCCATTTTCTCTAATTATTTCGTTCTTTCTTATCTTTCGGTTCTTGTTTGTCTCCATTTTGCTGATAATATCGTCGTAACTACCAATAAAAGAGCGTGAACGCACCGCACCGATTTCCTTCACCTCTATTGCGGTAGATCAAAGGTGCTTTCTTGATTCCCTTTTGATATTCCCAGTGGAATCGAGGTGAGGGTTGATCTTCATTAATAAGGAAGAATAGGGAGTGCTAAAAGGTTGAATAGCATTGCTTCTAGATAATGTTATTTTGTAACGTTCATAATTGGCAGGCGCGCGCTGTCCTCGAGAAGCCCGCCACCATCAAGACTCATCTCCGTGACATGGTCATCCTCCCCGAGATGGCCGGATCCGGCGTCGAAATATTAAACCAGGTGCGTCTTTCTTTCATGTTATTATTAGATTAACCATTCTCGCAGTTGTGGTGGTTAGTTCCGCATCTTATTTCTTGAGCATTGATTGAAACTTGTAATCGCCATTCCCTTTTCTGATTATGATCGTGTTTACAAACTTCGTTGAGTTATTATTGTTCTGCTCAGAAGCAGGCATTTGTTAAAAAGATGCTGAACTGACCCCCATCAACTGCAGAGACCTTGTCAATTGCTTCTTATCTGTTGTCTTTGGACTGGACATTGTTTATTTTTAATTGTTCAGATTCGATCACGCTCAGAGAGCTCGCCATCTCATACAAGCCCGTCAAGCACGGTCGCCCCGGTATCGAAGCCGCCCACTCTTCGCGTTTCATCCCCCTCAAGTAAACGCATCGCTTGGGTTTGTAAATATTTTTGTGATAAATATGTATATTTCTCTGGTCTGTGCTTACGTGTTTCATACAACATTTATCAACAGGGAGATGTAAGAAGGGACACTAGCATACTAGTCTAATTGTGGACTGGTCCACCATCCGCTTCCACAATCCTCTTGAGAGAGGCGGGGACTCCACTTATTACTGATCGGCATAGGGTGAGAGTGCAAAGGTTGTTCCACCAGAGCTTGGCTCCTTCCATCAGTTGATCCATATTGGTGGGACGATGCTCATTCACTATCCATCTCTTCATCAGTGCCCAGATCAATTCAATCGGATTAGCATCTGGTGACTCCGGTGGATACTCCTCGCACTGAAAAAGAAAGAGTGAAGTTGTTTTAATGTTCATGCATTACCTCTATTCCCTTGTTCCTGAGAAATCTCTTTGTTGATTTTGAGACATGAGCGGGGGCGGAGTCCTGCACGTATACTCCGGCGGATCCATACGTTGATCTGTGATAGAACCGTGTCATTCTCATCTTCTTTTCCAGTCTGACCTCATGAATGGGACCAGAGCCTGATCCAATATGTCCTGATACACCACTGAATCCACCCCAGTGTTTCCAGATAGAATGACCATTGGAGAAGGGCCACGCCATGAGATAGCTGCCCATATAAGGATCTAGGAGAATCGGAGCTATTGAGAGAAATGTCATAGAGATTGAACAACCTTCTGGGAGAATTTTGGTGCGGGGAGGACAGCAGCCGATCGTGCGTTCACCCACACACATTTCGCATTCTTGTCCAACTGGACTACCATCTCATCAGAAAACACATGCAGCATAAACTGCTCATTCGTTCTCAGCTACAAAGAAAATCGATAAATACTCCCTTTTCAGTCTAGTTCACACCTTTTGAGTGGCGTATGCCAGTCGAATGCCCCGATTGATCAATCGCACAGAGAAACCGTAGCGAGCACGCATTGCCCGATATCCCATTTCCTCTCTCCAAACAGACACCACACCTTTCGAGACCTGAACATAGAATGATCTACTATCCGATTGTGAAAAGTGCAGTACCTTTAGTCCAAAGTGATCCTCAATTAATTTTTGCACTTGAGCTGTTGTTCTGTGCCCATCTTTGTCATACAATTCTTTGATGAACCCCCTCACTCCCTCATGCATTGCCAATGGGACAGAACGAGGAGTGTATTTCTTCTCCCTCTTCTCCTTCTTCAACAACTGACGACGCACCGTGCTTGCGGAGATGTTCTCGCCAAGCTCATTCAATCGCTTAGCGATTGCTGCGAACGACATTCGCTCATCCCTCCAGAGTCTCGCATGGTCCCGCAACTCCTTCCTTCCCAGATGCTTGTTCCTCTCCTTCAGCCGAAGTCGCTCTTGATATTGATTTCCATCCTGCAACAGAATACGAATGGATCAACAGGAAAGTCGTAGAAATGGCGTGATAAACCAAGGATAGTGCAAAATAGAGAAACTAGCAACGAACCTTTTTAGGTCGCCCCATCTCAAAGGAGTGGCAGACGACACTGAATCAGAAAAGTAAATCAAAATGAGAAAATAATTTGGTGAAATAAGATAAAAGATAAAGAAAATCACAAAGACCAAAGATCATTGCGTGCATTCTGTCTTTTGTCACACCACACACATCATCATCACAGCGAATTTCTTCTGTTTCTTTTTCTTTTGCGTGTTTACAATGTGAATTGTGTTATTTTTTAATGTTTTATACTGTTTCAGACAATGGTTCTCTGGCTTGTGAAGCGTGTAGATGATGGCACGTTTGATTTGGTCGATGAGGACAACATTGACGGAGTTGGAGCGGCTGGACGGACTGTCACTGTCAATCTTGGTGGAGGATTCAGAGCAGTTCTCAAGGATTCTGGAGGCAGAAGGAAGCTGGCTGCACTGCAGTTCGCGATGGAGAACGGAGCATCAACTCCAGACAATTCGAAGAGAAGTCGTCGAACAGTGAGAATTAGTGATACCTGAATGGATAGTACACTCTATTCTGCACATTATGTCGTTCATACAAACAAGAGTATGCTCAATGGAGAGGGCTAATTATATGTTGGATGTTTCAGAACATGACGATTGTGTCGACGAGTGGATCGCCTTCCCAACCCGGCCCTTCATCGAGTCGTCGTGCAACTTCGGTCCCTCGCCCCATCGTACCTGTCTCTACTCCTGGCGCGGTGGTACTTCCTTCTTTCTTTATCGTTCGATCCAATCCATATCTCAGACTTCACCAGAAAACAGAGACCGAAGAAGAGATTCAACCCCAAGAAGGCCTCTCAGCCTCGTAAGGCTAGAATTGAATCAAGCGATTCATCTAGGGAACCTTCCCCCACCCCTTCTAATCATTCTCATGATTCAACTCCCTCTCTCCCTGCCCGTTCGACTGCTCCTGTCAGTGGAAGCAGAAAGAGACATATCTCTTCCCCGAGAGCTGACTCGGGAGAGAATGACACTCCTGATAACGCTGGACAGAGCGAATCCCCCTTATTTGACATAAACAAGAAGATCAAGAAGGAGAGTGAGTAATTAAGGCATGTAGTTCATTTCGCACTTATTGCCTACCCCGTTCTTGTCGTTGACTCCCCTGTTGATAAATGTTGTATGAAACACGTAAGCACAGACCAGAGAAATATACATATTTATCACAAAAATATTTACAAACCCAAGCGATGCGTTTACTTGAGGGGGATGAAACGCGAAGAGTGGGCGGCTTCGATACCGGGGCGACCGTGCTTGACGGGCTTGTATGAGATGGCGAGCTCTCTGAGCGTGATCGAATCTGAACAATTAAAAATAAACAATGTCCAGTCCAAAGACAACAGATAAGAAGCAATTGACAAGGTCTCTGCAGTTGATGGGGGTCAGTTCAGCATCTTTTTAACAAATGCCTGCTTCTGAGCAGAACAATAATAACTCAACGAAGTTTGTAAACACGATCATAATCAGAAAAGGGAATGGCGATTACAAGTTTCAATCAATGCTCAAGAAATAAGATGCGGAACTAACCACCACAACTGCGAGAATGGTTAATCTAATAATAACATGAAAGAAAGACGCACCTGGTTTAATATTTCGACGCCGGATCCGGCCATCTCGGGGAGGATGACCATGTCACGGAGATGAGTCTTGATGGTGGCGGGCTTCTCGAGGACAGCGCGCGCCTGCCAATTATGAACGTTACAAAATAACATTATCTAGAAGCAATGCTATTCAACCTTTTAGCACTCCCTATTCTTCCTTATTAATGAAGATCAACCCTCACCTCGATTCCACTGGGAATATCAAAAGGGAATCAAGAAAGCACCTTTGATCTACCGCAATAGAGGTGAAGGAAATCGGTGCGGTGCGTTCACGCTCTTTTATTGGTAGTTACGACGATATTATCAGCAAAATGGAGACAAACAAGAACCGAAAGATAAGAAAGAACGAAATAATTAGAGAAAATGGCTTACTTTTTATAGAAGAGCGAGGTGCTTGCGCTTGAGTCCACGGGACAGACGTTTGGCCCTTCAATTATAACCATTACTGAGCGTAAACGAGGATAAATGCTAAAAGGGAAGGTAAAACACGCGAAAGACGTTTGGGGACAGACGTTTGGCCCTACAATTATAACCATTACTGAGCGTAAACGAGGATAAATGCTAAAAGGCAAGGTAAAACACGCGAAACAGAGCGAGAAATTGGGTTTTTGGCCGAAATATGATAACGGGCGTGACGGGAGCATTGCTGTTATCGTTTTGCGCAGCAAAACAAGTAAGTAACAACAATTAGCACAGATTTAACGAGTCGAAAGCGAGAGCTATTTCGAAAATAAATGAAATTCAGTTGTGCCAAAAAGAGAAAAGCACGGGCGATCGCGAGCGAATTCGCGGACCGTCATACTGTAGATCTGGATTTGGTGAGTCGCAAACTGACTTTTTTTCCAAATGTGTGTAGACTCAAAAAATTATTTTTAAATTATTTTTTTTCAAGATCGTCCAGCGATCGGTACTTATGAAATCGGTATCCTCTCCAAATTTCAGCGCGATTCATCTACTCTCCGCTTCGTAATCAATGTTTTATGGATTCTTATCATAAGTTATCATAAGTTATCATAAACGGTTCACTTTATTTAGTATTGACTGTAGTGATGGGGAAACATGGGCGCACGGTGCGATACAAAAGCATAAAGACTTAGCAACGATTGGGACGTTTCGCTCTGTAGTTACCCCCTATATCTAATTAGTTGAAGCCAATCGATACATATTTCACGATACATTCACAGCCCCACTCTTGCTGTAGTCAGTGGAGAAGATTGGCATCTTCACGGAATATCAAGTTACCGTACCTCTCCTGGACAGACCGTATCCATCTCCACGCTCGTTGCGTGCCGGTGAGCTGTGGTGGTCTCTGTAAATATAGTTATTAAAATATTGTAATGACTTTAATTTTATGGCACTAGGTCGGATGATCTTTTGCATTTTGGTGATCTCTGGTATGAAAATTCGACATCTACGGTTAAAAATACGGTGGAAACACCTATAGTCAGATAGTTTTAAGATTTTGACTTTTTGACCAAAAATTGACCATGAACCGGGGGTCATGAAAAAAGTGGAATAATTTGCATCTCGGAAAAATCTGAACATATTTTATTATGATGTAACTTTATGCGTAGAGTTCAAATTTGGGTGTTAGAGTTCATCAAATCATGAAAGAAAAAGTTATGATCGAAAAACTGGCGAAATCGTCCATTTTTCGGATTCACTCGAATAAAAATCTAAAAGTCACATACTTGCGGGACCAATCTTTGGAAATTTTCGCTGCAGAATAATTGCACGGGCTACAAAACGTATATAGTCCTGACTATGACTTTTGGCGAAAATGGGCACTATGGTCGAAAAATATGAAAAGTCATGTCGAAAAAATTATTTTATAAATGAGCAGTAATTGATCAGAACATTTATTTCAGACCCTTAGGGCACCCCTAAATTAACACAAAAGAGAAATTGGATCTATCTCGATCGGTTGAGAAAATTTGATTTTTCGACCATTTTACCTTGAAAATCATGGTTCTCCCTGTGCCACGGCTGTAACAACAAATAAGTCATGGTTTGTGCACTATGGTACCAAGACCCTTCCAGCACCCAAGCATGGGCTTCTGACACACACACACACACACACACACACACACACACACACACACACACACACACACACACACACACACACACACACACACACACACACACACACACACACACACACACACACACACACACACAGGGTCCACAGGGTAACCACAGGGTCGAGAGCCGATTTCACTCAGTCAGGCAAAAAGTAGTGCCAAAGTACCCCTCTGGGACCCAATAACATCATACTTTTGGACGCTTGTCGATATCTCAACTCATTGTCGAGAGACAATTGAAAAAGGTGAAATTGAGGCTCCCACTATGCATTACTCGCCTAATCCACTCTCGCATAACCATGTAGCGCACGTGAGATGAGCTATCACATGGTCTTGGGGCTCAATCGGTAGCGAGCTCGTTCATCAAAGCCCCCGGTTCGAGTCCCATCCTTTGCAGCCAGTTTTGCTAGTTGTCAATATGAACAACGGAAGTCGGAAAACGAAAACGCGCGTACTATTACTTTTGAACGTGAGCGGCAATTCAGAGATACTTCCGATCTTCCATTTTTCTCCTTTAGTTTTTCTCAAAAAATCAAATGAACGATCTGCGAGCGGCGCATCTGGGTACGAACACTAGAAACCCATATTTCCCCTTTCCTCGACCCCTTGCAATGAATTTTGATCTACTTAACGGTGATAAACATGCTGCGCCTCGGGTCATTTGTGAAGGATTATCAGACGTACAGAACACGCCTTTGATCGACCGATTTAGTTGAGAACTCGATTTGCCGGAGCTCTTGCGGATTTTGGGCAATTATCCATCCCTCCCAAGTGGGCGGAGCCTGTGGTCCCTAAACAAGGGTCCAACGAGGGTCTGGAACAGCAAAAAAATCAGATATGCTCAAAAGTTGGTCACTGGGGGAACTTTTGATTCTGAATCGATTGACGTTTACAGTTTTTTGATAGGTAACTTCCGTAATGAGTTATATATATATTGTTCTTCGATAAAAACTGCCCGGAGGGGGGGGGGGTCAAAATGGCCTAAAATCTTGCGTACCTGACCAGAATTTAATTCTCTTCAAACTGAAAAAAGAACGAGGCGCTATCATTTTTCGTTATCGTGAAAAAGTCGATTTTTGACATAGTGATATGTATGAATGGTTAACACCAGTTTATAGAGAATATCGTTCTGATCATTTTGGTCCTAAAGATTACGGATTTGACTTGTATTGTACAAAAATACATCACATTTTGTACCGACAACTAGCTACGTTGTACGCCGGGTCGTAAGCAAAGGTTAATCAAACACCGCTTGCTTGCGAGTGGGGGGCTTCGAGCGCTCCGGAAAAGTTGCGATGAAGCCACTCCGCGTCGCTCCGTGGCTACATCGCAACTTTTCCTTCACGCTCTCAGCCTCACGAGCTTTTCACAACGGTATGGCCAGAGCATAGGCAAAATCACAAAATCATGTTTATTTTAGCAACTTTAGGCCGCTATACACGTCAGCCAAGCACCGCTTGCTTGCGAGTGGGGCGTATACCGTTGCAAAAAGCTCGTGAGGCTTCGAGCGCTCCGGAAAAGTTGCGATGTAGCCACTCCGCTTCGCTACGTGGCTACATCGCAACTTTTCCTCCACGCTCTCAGCCTCATGAGCTTTTCACAACGGTATGGCCAGAGCATAGGCAAAATCACATAATCATGTTTATTTTAGCAACGTTAGGCCGCAATACACGTTAGCCAAGCACCGCTTGCTTGCGAGTGGGGCGTACACCGTTGCAAAAAGCTCGTGAGGCACGAGTTTTTCACAATGGCATGGCCGAAGTATCCTTTAAAAAAAACTTATAAATGATCATAAAATGTCGATTGGCACTTCTCCCGTGCCTGTCCGATGATTTTGAAGCGAGTTATGAGAGAAAACGTGAAGATTTCGTAATGATGACGAAATCCAAGATTGCGAAATCTGAGCACGGGAGGGTGATTGGCACTTTTCCCGAGCCTGTCCGATGATTTTGAAGCGAGTTATGAGCGAAAATGTGAAGATTTCGTAATGATGACGAAAACCAAGATTGCGAAATCTGAGCACGGTAGGTCGATTGGCACTTTTCCCGTGCCTGTCCGATGATTTTGAAGCGAGTTATGAGCGAAAACGTGAAGATTTCGAAATGATGACGAAATCTGAGCACGGGAGGTCGATTGGCACTTCTCCCGTGCCTGTACGATGATTTTGAAGCGAGTTATGAGCGAAAATGTGAAGATTTCGTAATGATGACGAAATCCAAGATTGCGAAATCTGAGCACGGGAAGGAGCGAGCAGCAAGCCCCTCCGAACCGATCCGTGATCGGCGAGCAGCAAGCCCCTCCGAACCGATCCGTGATCGGCGAGCAGCAAGCCCCTCCGAACCGATCCGTGACCGGCGAGCAGCAAGCCCCTCCGAACCGATCCGTGACCGGCGAGCAGCAAGCCCCTCCGAACCTATCCGTGATCCGTAAGGTTGATGTCGGTGAAAAGCGCTGACGATTCTTAGTCGATTGACACTTCTCCCGAGGTTCTCCGATGATTTTGAAGCGAGTTATGAGCGAAAATGTGAAGATTTCGTAATGATGACGAAATCGTAAATTACGAAATAGTTGCTGTCAGTGAAAAGCCCTGGCGATTCTCAGTCGATTGACACTGTTCCCGGTCTTTACGGATGATTTTGAGCTGAATTAGGCGCGAAAAACGACGTATTGCGTAAGGATGACGAAATGTTGCGTAGTGATGACGAAATTGGTATCGATTTTTGAAAAGCTCTTCGAGAGGGTTCGAATGGTCAAGGACTTGTCCTCGGGTGATGAGTTTAAAGCGAGTTATGAGCGAGTTATGAGTAAAAAACGAAAGCGTGACATACGGACAAACATTGTGACGGACAGACAGACATTATGGTTTGGTAATCTTTAGTAATTCGCGTTTTTTTGGAGTTTTCCGAGCACAATTTTTTTATTTCGAAGTTTGAGGATCTCTAACATTGAAATTTTGTTTCTACGTGCGAAAATACGTCAGAAAAACATATAGTGATGTCTTATTGATTATTGAGATTATGACTTTTTTGACCCAAACATGGAACCAGGAACCAGGGTCGAAAAAGTCATGTTCTCAAAAATACGTCACTATATGTTTTTCTGACGTATTTGCGCACGTAGAAACCGAATTTCGATATTAGAGATCCTCAAACTTTGAAATAAAAAAGTTGTGCTCGAAAAACTCCAAAAAACGCAAGTTTACGGTACAAAAAGTGATGTATTTTCGTACAATACAAGTCAAATCCGTCATCCTTAGAACCAAAATGATCAGAAAAACATTATCTATAAACTGGTGTTAACCATTCGCGCACATATCACTATGTCAAAAATCGACGTTTTCACGAAAACGAAAAATTATAGCGCCTCATTCTTTTTTCAGTTTGTAGAGAATTAAATTCTGGTCGGGTACGCAAGATTTTTGACCCTTCCCGGGCAGTTTTTATCGAAGAACGAGGGGGGCGAGAGAGTGTGGGGAATTGAGAGAACGCCCAGGTAAGAAGAGGGGCCCAGGTAAGAAGAAGAGGGAAAGGGGGAAGAGCCACGACAAACTTCCTTCACTTTATGCTAGCTCAAATTTATTTCAAATTTATTTCCCTTGATTTGGCTTGTATTGTATATTTAGAATCCTCTCGACATGCCCGATCAATCACTGTAGGTCACACACCGCTGAAATGACTCGGCGAAAATTTGAATTTTGAAAAAATGTTTTTGAAAATCATGAAAAATTAGTAGACACGCGTATTCAAAATGCAATTCTACCCCAGAAGCAATTTCACATAAAATTAGCTCACTCGGTAACCAAGAAGCACGGCCAAAACGTGATTTCGACGTGACGTCGTCTGGAACCAACGATGCTTCTAGGGACAAAATGGATGCGTTCATCGTTTTCAGCACCCTCGATTAACCCAGAACACGCAGTTTCTTTGAACTATGCCAAAGCTGGCCAGATATGCTCGAAAATAACGCAAACGGCCTCGTATGACCCAGATGTTCGTTTGAGCCCTCCTTTAATATTTTTTTCAAATTTTCGCCAAGGATCTGCTTTATTTCGAATTTATCTTATGCTCAATGCAAATGTGCAAACTCATTTTTGTAGTATAATATAAAGAGGCACCGATGATTGGTTCCCTCTACAGGAATTCTCGGTCTCGGGTGGCCTGCCCTTGCTGAGGGCAACGTCGTTCCTCCCATGCAGAATCTCCTCAACCAGCTCGACCAGCCCATCTTCACTATTTGGCTCGACAGACACGTAAAGTTACAGGAGAACAAGCTTGGCGGCCTGATCACCTATGGAGCGCTCGACAACAAAAACTGCGACGCCCAGGTTAACCAGTTTTTGTATCGCAAAAGTATGGTAGAATGAATGCAATTATGCCACTTTTTTAATAAAAGGAAATGTGTCAATAATAATCTCTCAAGTTTTGGCTCTGACGTTTTCGAGTAAACGCAATTTTCATAATTATAAAGTTTGGGCACCTTTTCCACGTCTTGCAAATTTAAATGGTGCTTCATGAAAAGCGAGTTCCTGGGTCACTTTCATGCACATTCGATATTTATTCTCAATATTTACTATTCATCGAAATTGCAGTCGCAAAACATATCCAATCAGTACAACATTTTTAAAAAATTGTGCCATTAATCGATGATAGCTATGAGAGCTATCAGTTTCAGAAAAAAATCGGGATATTCAATTTCGATTAACTCTCTCGTCCAAGACCTACTGGCAGTTTCCTATGACATCATTCGCCATCGGAAGCTACTCCTCGAACACCAAGTTGGATGTATGTGCATTTTTAAGTTTACCCATTCGTTCAAGGGGTACCACGAGTTACGATAACATTGAGAAATGCGTGCGGCATCAAAATTACTAGCACGTCAACACTACGACGTTTGATAAATGGCTCATCTTGTCTTCGTAGGTCATCTCCGACACCGGGACCTCCTGGATCGGTGCCCCCTCATCCGCCATCTCCGGCATCGTCAAGGTCACTGCCGCCAAGTACGACTACCAGAACGATTTGTACTACGTTCCCTGCTCCGTCTCCTACGCCGACATGATTTTCACCATCGGAGGCAAGGCCTTCCGCGTACCCTCGAGCGAGTACGTGTTGGACATCGGGATGGGCAACGGTAACTGCGCCCTCACCCTCTTCGCATTTGAGAGTAGTGGCTTCGGTCCTTCGTGGGACCTCGGTGCGCCCTTTAGCAGATCGTACTGCAACATCCATCAGGAAAAAACGCACCGTCAGGAAAAAACGCACAACACACTTCTCAGTCATGACTCTCCTCTCTCTAGTCACGTAGGCAGGTCGGTTCCCTAGTAGCACGGCCCCCGGACCGCATTTTGATAGAGTAAAAATTATTATGTTCCTGATATTTTGCGCATTTGCCGGCGAGTATGTAAGGAACAATAAGTTGTACTCGAAAAGAGTTTCTACCAGCATATGATAGAAATTTCAAGGACTAGATGATACGCGTTCATTCATCAATTGGAAAGCCGGAATAGTGTTCATAAATGAACAATTTCTGGTTGAAACTCACAATCTTGGTCACCCGGTACTCGCCTTCAACCAACGGTCGATTCTCGCTCATGGTAGGTCACAGAGATCAAAGATCAATCGATTGAAGCAAGATTACTATTAGGTTATCCAGATCAGAGAGCTGATTTGCTTCCGTCTCTTTCTCTGTGATCTCTTCATCCCATGTGCTCTCTCGCCCTCGAGTGATGGGGAGTAGCGTGCTCGAGGGCACTCTCTCATATTGACACGCTATCTCGCCAGCTCTAGCCGTCGGGCCGTCTCTCTTGCACGCGACAAGCCTCTCGTGAGATGTCGCGTGATGAGGTTCTTTTGTTTTCATTAATTTCTAAATATAAACAAATTATTTTCGTGGAGAGGAGATCGGTAAAGACTGGCCGCTTTGCCCCATGCTTGCTTCCGCTCATTTACAACCGGGGTGATATTCACAGTTACCTCGTTTAAAACGCGTTAACCAGTTTGAGTATCGAGTTCACGGTGTTGCGTGAGACGGTTGGCGCAAGCAGTAGTGACTTCCATCAGCGAGAATATTGCGATGACCGACCATCCTCCGTTGTTCAACGCGGAATTGCATGATGTGACCGTCTTCTTCTCGTACCAGGTCATTTTCAGGATCGTTTATTTTACTTTGAATTAGTGATATCGCATCGAACAGTTTCTCTCTCCACCCAGCACACTCTCAAGAGAGTGTGCATAATGGAGAGAGCTAAAACCGAAATTGCGTCCCATCTTTGAATGCTTTTTGTAAGACAGCAGATGTTTCGGAGACTAACTTGTCAGCGATTTCTGAGGAGGAATTCCAAGAGGTTGAACACTATATTCTCTCTCAGTCTTATTTGTATTGCCAGGTTGAACCCCAGCCTGAATCCGGTCTATCAAAATGCGTTAAATGCGGGGAGAAAGTAGAAGATATGAGATCGAAAGATAGTGGATGGGTGATGTTGTGGAACTGCGATTCCTGTGGATACGTTAAGCAAGCTACTGAACAGGTAAATTTGATTTCTCTTTCGTTAATTTAACATTTGTGAGTCGAATTTAAGAACCGCGTATTTATGCGCGGTTGCGATAAATACGAAATAACAATGGAAGACGTCTTCAAACACGAAGTTATGCGCTTTCCTTGGATCGCTGCGCCTGAGGTAACTTTATCTTTTTGTTTGATATCTGAATGTCCGGATAAGCTATTCAACCAGAGATTTCATGTCCAAGGTACAAACAAAAAGTGCGATCTTTTCAATATTCGAGTTTTAAGTTCATGAACTCTTACACCAAATGTATCAACAATTTCCAATTGTCGCCCAGCGAGATGGTAAAAGTTTGAAGGAGGTGGGGAATTGATGGCGCTTCCACTTTTGTTATAATAATTTCAGGTATTGAAATGCGCGGATTTCTTCGCATATTATGGAATTTTCGAGCACATAGCGAACAGATGGGTAGATCGAAAGACTTTCCACTACCGAGCGATCAGACTTAAAGGAGTCATTTTCATTGGAAATACTGAGCGAGTCGAGAAATTTTTTTAGAAATTTTACGATCATTTTCACTACGCTGTAGATCTCACCATAACGGTTCGATTGAATACCGTAGATATAAATTTTTTTGATAAGACGTTGACAAGTTGACAAAGAAACGTACAGTCAAGCAACACAGTGATAGTTTAAGGAAGTACGATGCAAAGTTTGCTGAAAAAGGTAAATCCGCAGAGAGGAAGATAAGGAACGCAACTGGCAACGTTGAAGCGACTGATTTACAGGTCCATTTCTAGTTGACATGTTGGATTATGCCCGCTATACTACTGACCATTTTCAGGCCAAGCACTACCGTGTAACGAGTTCAAAGTTACAATGGAACGATGAAACCCATTTGAGCAGCCTGAATCTTGCGTCGATTGTAGAGATAGATTCGTTTGAAAGTAGGACAATTGATCAGTCTATTGGGAAAGTTAACGATTTTTAATCTTATTTTAAAGATGGAGAAGCAGTTGAGATAAAGACTTGCTCCGACTCGAAAAGTCAAATCTTGAAGAAATACCGGCACCGGTGGGCAAACTGGTTTGTTTCTTGAGCTGCGTTATTCGAAATCTTTATTTTTAACAAGAAAAATAGTTGTATTAGCGATAAAAGATCGAGACCATTTTATGTTAGATTGTGTGTACTCTTTACTGTAAAGAGTACTCTTTACTGTAAAGAGTACACACAGTTGTAAAGACTTTACAACTGCAGGAATCTAGCTTCATCAATTCGTATGTCGTTGGGAGGAATCGAAAAGATGAAACAGGTTTATGGAAATGGGAAGGTATGCTCTATAGTTTTTGTAACAGAGACTAGGATTCCTTCATTCCAAGTCTAACGATATGATTGCTTATAAGTGTTTTCAAAAAGTGTTATAATATTTACAATATCTAGGCGGAGATGCTACCATGGGCTAAACTACTGTGGAGACGGATGAACTTCAAGAACGAAAAAGAACTTGCCAATCGTGCGATTTTCTCGTGGAGACTCTTCTTCTCCTTCAGAGTTATCTGACGGAAGATGAGAAGCATTGTCTCATCTCGATCAATGAGAAGCACAAACGAGCCAAAGATGAGATCAAGAACAAATGGGGAACATTGCACATACAGCCAGCGGATGCTTTCAATGTTCTCTCAATGAGACAGGATTTCAGAGAATCTTTCTCAATCTAGTCTTGCTTCTTTGATAAAATATTTGATTACCCATTTATTAAGTAGTGAAATCGCACATATTAGTGAAAGACAATATGAGCAGGCTAAGATGGAAGTTCAATAGGTGTTTTTTTTTGGATCAATACTCTCGAGGCCGGGCCCAGAGGTCCATTTATAATTTGTAAATCTTTGCATGGGAAGTCGATTGGTGCTTCTCCCAAGGCTCTCCGATGATTTTGAAGCGAGTTATGAGCGAAAATGTGAAAATTACGTAGAGATGACGAAAATTTATATTTGTTAATCCGAGCATGGGAGGTGGGGGGGACACTTCTCCCAAGGCTCTCCGATGAGTTTGAAGCGAGATATGAGCCTACTACCGAAACGACATCACTAATCGAAACTCTTACAATTAGCGTACCTTGACTCTCAAGTTGCCACGTTCGTCGGTGGTTGCGCATCAAAATATGGTTTAACCACGGGGACACGACAGGGGGAAGGGCCGTGTCGGGTGGATCACCATGGGACGGCCGTGGCGATAAAAACACATGGTCAGGCAGAAAAGTCCCATCACCTCGGAAACTGTCACCTTACGAGACAAGTCTCGTACCCCCCTGCCGCTTCGATGCCTGTCATAGTCGGCGAGCGCTCTACACGCGACGGGTTTGAACGGGCGGAGCTTCGCTAATGTTGGATGCAAGAGGAGAGCGCGATTGCGTCACGCATGCTTCAAGAATAGAGGTGGACATAACGGTTTACGGTACCTGCTTCAATCCAGTTTCTCCAAACTGTTCGAACTCCGATGCTATTTCAATAACACTCCTTTGTCAACGTGTTATTCAGATAATCGATCAATTTTGCATTTCATTCAATCCACTAATCCTATTCTCTCCTCTCTCTCCTCTCATTCCTCCTCCTTCCTCCATTCACAACCTTCCCTCCGGATCCGAGTGGTCGACTCGAGGTTCGATCTCTTCTATTTTCCGCTATTTTCCATTCTGGAGGAGCCCTACCGTATCCTCCAGCTGTATTGATCTACCTACCGTAGCCCACATTGATAGAGACTTGATCTACCTACAGTATCCACTCTTGATCTACCTACCGTACTCCGTTCCAGAAATGTCTCTGAATATCGATCCCGCCGAGACGTCATTCCCGGCAGAACAGAATAGTCCCTCCCTCCAATCTGCACACTATCATCCGCCTGGCCGGTGATAGTGTGCAGAATGGAGAGAGATGAAACTCGAAAAAAGATCACTAATGTACGGTGTCTCCCTAAATTACCATAACCTCTTACCGTACCCTCTGGATCCCAAGTACTGTAGTTGTGCCTGATCGAATAGTTTCTCTCTCCATTCTGCACACTGTCTCGTATGATCAGCGACAGTGTGCCAAATATAAAGATGAAACTCGAAACTTGCAGTACCGACCACTACAGTAACCTTTCTCCATTCCCTGATACATCGATTACCGTACCCTACAGTAACCGTCCTTCCGTTCAGGACAAGCTGGTTGTTCAGTGGGCCGAGGTCCCAGCCGAGGAGACTGACCCGAAGGCGCCCTTCGCAGCGGGAGCTCAGCAGGGAGAAGTGATCCTCCCCCTCAAGGCTGCCTGATCGATAAACGTACCATATATCCCAACTAGTACTGTAGAAAGCCTTCGTTAGACCACGTGAAAACGGGGCGAACTTGAATAAACAATTTGAAATTGAAAACTATCTGTCTACCGTGACCCTAATCGGACAAATCGAAACCTAGCCAAATACAAAACATGAAAGAACAATAGTCAAAGATCAGGGTTAAAGAACGAATTAGATGATTCTTACATACTTGTTAGGTACTAGAGGATACATACTAGAGGATACTTGTTAACGCAATAATCTTTTTTTGGTCGTGGTGTCTGCTCCAGGGAAGATCGGAGATGTACCAGTCATCACTGATATTTTGATCGAATATTACTCTCTCCATTTCGCACACTATCTCGCTAAACTAGAGAGTGTGCAGAATAGAGAGAGCTACCATTCGACCAGGCAATAATATTTGAGAAGCAGGAAAGGAGATGTGATCGAACCAGAATATTAGAGACTCCACATTTCGAGTGGTTTGTGATCGGTCAGAGAAACTAGAGAACACTCAGATTGAAGTGAGTCGAGTTCCGATTTGTCCTCACTACGATGTTACAGTTTCAAGAAAAGTCCGCCCGAGACAAACACACTACAATTTGACAATATATTTGTTCTCGAATATTATATTCGCTACAAATTATGTATTCGCATGTACATTTTATTCATAAAAATAGACAACAATTGAAGGAATGCACTTGATATTGTACTGTCAGATTATGAGTGGGAGTGTGATAGAACCAGGATCATAGCCGGGAAATCGGAAGCCGGAAGATCGGGAGCCGGAAAGTTGGAGCCGGCAATCAGAAGATGCTGCTGAAACTTGAAATGACGTTGTCTTTGGCACGGCGACCGAACGCCTTTGCAGAGACGCTGCGGCGGGCCAGAAACGTGGTGCCAGACAGTCTGCAATTCGAGAAACGTCGTCAGTCCTGCGGCACCGCGACCACACCACCAAGCACAACTCAATCCCACACCACGCATGCATTGGGGGGTTACGGTAGAGGATACGGTATTATCCGTGGGGGTACGGTATACATGGGATACGGTACTCGCCCCTCTTTCATCATCATTTCTTGTCGCGTGGTCTTGATATGGTGGAGATATAATATTTATCGTCGGCCTTCTTGTGTGAAAACGGACCGTTTTTATATGAATACAGAAGGAAGTTGCTCTCTCCTTTTCGCACACTCTCTCGTCGGTTAGAGAAACGGAGAGAGCACGCGGAAATGAGAAAGCACCGGGAAGAGAATACGGATAACAGCAGCCGAAAATAGGGAGAAACCTCGATGTCTCCTATTGGGGACAGTGGTCAGCGGGGAGGAGTACAGTAACTGGGAGTACGGTAGGAATGGAGGGGCTACGGTATACCGGTCGTTTCGGGAATCAATCTGGTAGTCAACAGAAGAATGGAAACAAATAACTTAGTTTGTCTACAGTGGAACGAATATAAGCAGCGATCTCTCTATTTCTCGGTGTCTATCGGTGGTTAGATAAAGCGAGAGAGCGTGAGAAATGGAGAGACGCCGGAGACGAAGAATGAAAACCCAAATAGTAGTAGTTGTACTGTGAAACAAAGAAGCGATGTGTGTGTTAGAGCGAAGAATGGAGAATTCCCAAATATTCATACAGTAACCCTGCTCGAAATCCGGCTTTTCGTTTCGGGACCACCAAATGGCCCTGGGGTTACGGTATTCGTGGGTACGGTATTCGAGCAGGGTCGGCCAATCGATATGAGTAGGCGTGTGATGATGGATGAGCAAGGCTAACGTAAAGGGTGGGTGGTTAGAGAGGCGTGAGAGTGGGCGGAGTCAATCGAGTGGGCGTGGTCAATCGGGATCAATCGATAATATCTCTCCTCTGCGTCTCTCTCACTTCTCTCTGTCCTGCAGGGTGTGCCATTGGACGATCGGCCTCTTAGAAGTGAGCATTTCCTGCCATTGCTGCCTGGAATGAGGGACTCTGGTTTTCTGTCGCTCTCTCCAATCTGCACACTCCCTCGTATGTCTGACCAGCGAGATAGTGTGCCAAATGGAGAGAGTAAAACTCGAAATTGCCTTCCTAGAGGAAAAGGACTGGCTCATCGTCTGTCAATCTCTTCACCCTACCGTAATCATTGGGTACAGTAACCTGCGGTTGTTGACAGATCGAATAGCGCTCTCTCCATTCTGCACACTCTTGTCAGTGCGAGGAAAGAGTATGGAAAGAGCTAGTAGCCGATCCGGCAACACCATCGGCTATTGATATCTAATACTACCGTAATCTGCGACTACCGAAACTATCGTCAATTTTCGAAGAAAAAAGAATGAAGCGAACCTGCAAGCGTGCGACACCGCGGGGTGATCCAGCTCGGGAGCGGCCATTACTACCTGCGAGAGATTATCGATTTTCCGAGAACTCTCTCGATTTCGCCTGCTCTCTCGCCGCTGAGTATCTTCACTACTGTTGCCGGATCAAGTAGAAGCACTCGCCAATCTGCACACTATCTTGTCGCTCTAACCGCGAGAGAGTGTGCAGAATGGAGAGAGCTATCCGGCTGCTTTGACGGAAACAAACCTCGCCAATGAAGTCGTTCTTGCTCATCTTATCGTAATCCCACACTGAGATAACCAGATGCACCTTCTGCAATCGATAATTGGATAGGTTACGGTAGACGGGCGACCGAGAGGTACGGTAAGATAGCGATCGATAACTGGCTACCGAAACCGAATAAAATCGCGGCAAGACTCACATCCATCAATTGCGGCTCGATCTTGAACTGGAAACTCTCGTTGTAATAGGGATTGAGGGTCTTGTACTTGCGACTCGTCTGGAAATACAATAGTTGATTCATCGTTACATAATAATTGCATAATCATCACATTGATTTTGCGTCATCGCTAGGTAATTTATTGTTGAATATTTATTTTTCATCTTCCTTCGATGGACTCATTGATCGCATGACTCGATTCATTCCTTGAATAAACTGTGAAACAAATCATTCTTCGAAAGGTGAAACCGAACGCATCAGAAAGCACACTTTTTCAGCGTTACATTTTCTATTGTTTTCGGCTTTTTTAAAAAATATTGCCCGTTATTCTATGAATAAATTGCTGCACTAGGCAGTTTCGTAAGCTTGACTGTTTTTTTCAACAAGAACCCCGAAATCATTGATGACAAGAATTACTTCTTTTCTAGAATCGGCAGTGAAACTTATCCTATAGCAAAATTTAGAATAGTCTTAGGGTGTTGAAAAATTGGAATTAAATGTGTCATTACTAGCAGATTTATATGTTTTCATTACACACCTTCTTCTTCTGCAGCAGCTTCTTTCCTTGGAAGAGGTAGATCTTCACGTATGGATCTGTAATTTATTTTTATTTTTATTATTGTTTATAAATCATGGTATTTTTTTAAAATTCAGATCCCTGAGACAAAGATCAGGCGCTTCCCCTTCCGCAAATCTTGCGTGGACTTTCATAAATTTGGAATGAACTTGGTCTATATGCACTTTTTCTCCCTCTCTGTCTCCGATTTCCGCATAATCCATTCTCACAGCCCCTCCAATTCTTCAATATTCATCTTTTCGGACTGGATACTATCTGATTTCAGTCTAGGGAATATCCTTCTGCTTTGCTCAGACAGAATTATTCATGAGACCATGCTGCAGTGATGTCGAATTGTTGCTCTCTCCATTCGGCACACTCTCTCGTCTCTCCGACAAGGGTGTGCAAAATGGAGAGAGCAACACCACTGCTGCAGAACTAGAGAGAATTCTGCGAAAACTACCCCGTTTTCCTTATGCATGATCATCACTTCCTCCAGAAAATAAGGCGTATACGCGGAAATTTATGTAGTTTTTCGTCACTTCCTTGTACAAATCACGTTATTTGGCCAAAAACATCCTAAATACAGCCTATTTTCTAGAATAACTCTCTAGTGTCCCTCTCGCAATCGAGTTTTCCGTGATTTGAAGTGAGTCGTGCTCTCCCTTATTGGCTCTGTCACATTTCACGGCTCTTTCCGCTCTCGAGAATCTTCTCTTCCCTTCTCTGGACTCTCTCCATTCCGCCTGCTCTCTCGTCTGCTCTGACCGACGAGAGAACGGGGGAACGACCAAAACATCCGATTGCTCTCCCCCTCCTTATTCAATTTGGTACATAACACAGTGAGCTATGAGCCGGGGCAATTCACGGAACGGTCCGTCTGCTTGATTTGTTGAAACGCAGCACAACAATCGAGCGAAATTCATTGTTCGAGCTAAAAACGGTCTCTGTACCCGCTCTGACAAGAAATCGTTCGAAACACAAAAAATATTTGTTGGTTGTTCCAAATAACCCTCGCGATATTCTCATGTCAGTTCTCCTCTTGAAATGAGTTTGAAACCTATCCCATTCAGATGGGGAAAAGTGTCCTCAGGGAATCAGAATATCAACAGAAGAGATGAGATTTGTGCTAGATGCTCTGGTATTGAGTACCATCAGTCCCTCTCCCTCAAATTCAGATTCAGATTTAAGGGAGGGGGAATATTTCCTGAGTGCGCACTGTACCGGAAGGCCCCGTCAGAAGGCCGTCAACGACGTCAGGAACGAGAGCCAAAACAGTTCTCGTCTCTCTCCATTCTGCACACTCTCTCGCCTCTCCGACCGGCGAGGGAGTGTGCAGCCTGGAGAGAGCGCAAAACGACACCACTACAAAACATAGAAAGCGGAAGGAATATGTTACTGAGTGGGGAGGACGGAGGGACGAGGAATGGGAGAGTAGTCTAGACTATCCCCCCCCCCCCCCCCCCATTGTGGAATGAAGAATCCATCAAGTATCCCTCTCCATTTTGCACACTCTCTGCAATTGGCAGAACAATCCCCCCCCCCCCCAAGAGAAGGGGACGGATCTGAAACCGGACGAGAGAGTGGACCTTAGGAGACAATGCCTCGTTGCTCTGACGGGTGCGCGATGTGAATAGAAAGCCAAAGACGGTCCCTAGACCATTGATGCTTTTTCGGATAATCGCTCTCTCCATTCGGCACACTCTCTCGTCGCTCTTACCGGTGAGATATCATGGATAAATAGGAGACTCCGGTTCTGGCTCCCCTAGTCTAGACGTTCATCGTGCGATTGTCTCTGTGCCTCATAACAACGAGCTTGTTCTTACCCCCCACGTGAATACAACCTAGCTAGCACCCAACACGCGATTATTTATGGAGACTAGTAGATGACAAAGCAGACTCTCCTTATTTCGTGTGTTCTCTCGTTTCTCTGACCGACGAGATAGCGCGCGAATTGAGGAGATTTGCTTCCGTTCTGTCATCACCAATGCCTACGCCGGAGATCTCTTCTGCCATGCGTGAAAACAAAGCGAACACCGGCGATTTGCGTAATCGTTTCCTTTTTTCCTGTGCTTATCTATTTTTAATTTATTTTGAAACAACCTTTTCTCGCTACATTTTCTAGTTTAGATGCGCATTAATAAAAAAATTTAAATTTTGAAATAAATAAAAATAAAAATTTTAAACCCTAACCGGAAGTGCCTCCGAGGTCCATCTTCTTCAGATTCCTTGCCTCCATAATGGTCACTGTTACTGTGCCCGTTGCTGCTCGGTACCGAGTCGAGAAGCACAGATCACCCAGACGGTTCTCCTGATAGATTGATCTTTGAACTTTGAACTCTTTGAAAAACCGGAGAGGCTCCTAAATACGAGAAATTCTCTCTCCATTCTGCACACGTCTGCCTGCCCGACAGATAGTGTGCAAAATGGAGAAAGCCACAGCCGAAGTTTGGTTCTTTCTATGCTCATCTCTTTTTTATGTTTGTATTTTTAAAATTTAATTTTACGAATCAATCGGCTCACAGCATCCGAATCCCTCTCCGGCTTGCCCAGTTTCCTCGTCAACTGGGTTGTCGTGCCGAAGTCGACGCTGTCGAGGGGCACCGCGATCTATTATTTATATTATTTTATTTAAAATATTATTGTTATTGCATAATCACTGAGCAATGTGTTTTTGAGCCGAAGAAATGACGGTGGAATCAATTTCGCTTGCCCGTTCCCGCCTTTGCAATGACAGGGAAACATAAACCATTCTGACCCAACTTCCCTTCAGTTGCTCACAAAATATTGATCTCTAATATTGATCTCAATAGTTCTCTCCATTTAGCACACTCTCTAGCTAGTTAGAGTGATGAGAGTGTGTGCAGAATGGAGAGAGCAAGTCTTCGATCCGACAACGCCAATCCTTACCTGCCCCATCCTGTCATCCTTCGACAGTCGATCATAGTCGTAGACTACCAGTGATAACCGCTTGCATTGCAGCTCAGGAAAGGGAATCTGGAAAGGTGATCTTTGATCTTTCGGGAACTTCAACGGTTTTCGAACGCCGTACTCGCCTTTCTCACGCGCTTTTGCTTTTAACTGATTGTGTTCTTCGAAAACTCGGTCTTTTCGGCACGCAGCCTTATCTATTTATGACTTGGCCAAAGATCCGTCGTCATTGCTGCGGTCTTCGACCGATTTTTTGACTATTCGATGACGACCCTCCTCATTTCACACGCTATCTCGTCACTCTGACCGACGAGAGATCATGGGAAACGAGGACAGACGCCATCCCTGCTGGTATTCGTGATGGATTGTGCGCCATGGCATCACTAGGAATGCGAAATGATGAGTGTACTCTCCTCATTCTTCACGCTCTCTCGTTTCTCTGACTGGCGAAAGAGCAGAGAGTAGCATCATCCCCCCACATTCCATCATCGGCTTCTCTTCCCTTCTCCTCCTCATTCTCCCATGATCTACCCTTGTATGAATATTAGAGTGGGAGGGGAAGACAACTGGGCATATTCTTTTTTCTTCTGGAGGATGGGAAGTGATGACAGACCGGAAGCAACTCTCCTCTATTCGCCCGCTATCTCGCCGGTCAGAGCGACGAGAGAACAGGCGAAATGAGGAGAGTCGCTTTGTCATCAGGAGGGAAGACAGATCGGTGGATGCGGGGAAAAGACAGTCAACAGTCGGTTTGCCCCACTTGGAAATGCCCAAAATACAGAGGAACTCGTCATTTCCCACACACTTTTATTCACTTAGGGACCGGAGTTCGAGTAAATATTGGGTGCGAAAATATCTCTTTTCCCTCTCGCACCTAATTTCTGCACCAGCTAGTTCTCAGAAATAGCTGCAAATATTATAAATGACCGGTAATTTCTCATCTTTGCACTTTCATTGGTTCTGAGGGGATAGAATTTTCGAAATTTCATGAATAATGTGATTGACAAGTCTGTATTTGAGGCATGAATGATCCCCTATTTTGTGTCTCTAAAAACACGCAAAATCTGATCTCTGTGTCTGATGACAATAGAGAATTCCTCGAATGATGTGGGAATGTGTGATTCTGTGACCTTATCCCGGAAGCAAAAATACTGAACAATTGTTTTGTCAGATAGTGTTCTCTCCATTCTGCACACTATCATCTGATTGAAGAAACAAAAACGTCCAATTGAATCGGAAACACCACTGAAACACACATGTTTGAGGGGCAATTCATAGGAAGTACGAGGGTTTCCGAGAACTAAAAGATGTGTGAATTTCAAGAATAGGAGACGAAAGATCCCTCCAGGGCACATGAGAGCAGTAATTTAGTTTCATTTCATTGCAGAGAGACAGAGCGATAGCCTTTTATTGGACACATGAGAGGCATGAGCAGAGATCCAGTCTAGTCTCGGCAGAACAATAAATTCTGAACACTTGTTCTGTTTACTTGTGCTCTCTCCATTCTACACACTCCTAGACTGTTATTCCATCTGGAAGCACTACTACGAACTGAAAGGCTTCTAGACTACGTTTACTTGATATCTTTCCTAAGCCAATGACCAAAGGTGGAAGATCCGCAGACTTGTTCTCTTCTAGTAGGTCAAAGAGATAGTGAGCTCAAAACTGAAAGATTACTAGAAATCTAGACTGATCTCTAAAGGTCCGATGAGCGGAAAATCTCATTTGGCAAGCATAAGCGCCCCCTTGATTCCCTGTTCCCTAACAAGATACCAGGAACTATTGGAGAGCAACGTCTGGGAAAATGGCCAAAAACAACAGTGCTAAAGAACAGAAAACAACCCACATTGAACAAAAATGTCTCGTTGTAGGTGGGATGGAGTGTGTTCGTCTTGATTTTCGTTTCGTATTTCTGCTTCCATTCCGGTTGCAGGGACACCTGCAAAGATCAGACTACAAACTTCAAAGATCAAGCTACAAACCTTGACGTAGGGGTCGGACATGCCGTTGCGGTCCATGGCCGGCAGGCCCATGCACTCGATGATCGTCACTGACAACTGGAAAATCGATAATTGGAGAAGTGCGGTAACCAAGGAAATCGATATTCCGGGAGGTTACGGTACCTTGGAGATACTGAAGTCGTACTCTATCGAGAAGGAGATGTTACCGTAGTCGTCTTGCGGTGTGGTTACTGTAATTACAGATTAATGGATCGATGAGAAGATAATGGATCGATAACTGGCGCGACCTACCGTAATCTCCGCCAGCGTAATCCGCAGCGATCCCGTTTCCTTTGGGTTGTACGGTAAGCGCCGAGGAAAAGGAGGGCACTCCATTGCCATCGGCCCCGCACGGATCGATTGTGTGGCCGGCGTACGGGTTCTGCAACGACCAGATTTACTGTAGTCTATTTGGGGTACTGTAGCCAATCTAGTTGTCGATGCCATAATCGATTCGAAATTAGCATTTGCGGCAATCTCCGAGATTCTTGTTTTTAACAGCAGTTTTTCTCGGTAGTTAGACTTCCTCAAAAATTCCGACGCTTTTCAGTGGCAATTTTCTGTTTTGGTCCCTTCGTCCCCTCCCATCTCCCATCCCTCTCCTCCTCTCCCCCTCCTCCCTTCTCCTCTTTTTCTCTGTTCATAGTGCCAGTTATTATTCAGCAGTTTTCAGTGCCCACTAACGGTCGTTTTATGTACATATGCTGCTTCCCCCTCTCAACTGATGATCGGCGCGCTCTCTCCAAATCGCACACTCTCTCGTCGCACACGAGGACGATTGACAAAGGTCGCCCGGCCGAGTGCACACCGCCCGCACGCATGCATACACTATGGGCCGAGTCTGAGATGTGGCGGGACAAGGAAGGAGGGAGATTGAATGGCAGGAGGGAACTAGGAAGTAGAATCTCTCCATTCTGCACACTCCCTCCTCTGCATAACCCACAAGTGAGTGTGCAGAATGGAGAGAGCGAAAAGGTCAGAAGTGTCCTCAAAGGACGCAGTTTTCCATTGGAAATCCCTCGGCCTCGATCATCTGAGGGCATTATGATGTAAATTCGGTTTTGGCTCTCTCCATTCGGCACACTATCTCGCCGGTCAGACAGACGAGAGAGTGTGCAGAATGGAGAGAGTCTAAATGCATCACTACAGGACATCTAGACACAAGGGTTCTGAATCTGGAATCCTCAACGGCGCTTGACGCCGGATGTTTCCCCGTTCTATGGAATGTATCGAATTTCACGCTCTAGAAATGTGAATTCGAGCGCAGGCGAAAATATTGGGTGGATAGTAATGTTGCCGGGTCGAATAGTTGCTCTCTCCATTCTGCACACTCTCTTCCCTCTCTGACTTGCGAGAGAGTGTGCAGGATGGACAGAGTACTAGACATCGCCAGTGGATGGATAACATTGCGAATGCCACTGATCTGGCTACAAATCTCTCTCTCAAATGCCATAACACGTGACGTGTTTTGATGATAGCGAGGAGCTTCACGCCTCTTCCTTATTCCAACCCATTGGCTCGAATTTCGCTACGCACACAGTTTGAAAATTCTGGGAATTGTGGGGCGAAATTTGAGAAACGACGCGCGCTTAGTACTAGGGGAGAAGCCCCGTCCCGAGATGGATCATCTCAACATCCATCCCCAGCAAATTCGAGCACGGCGCTACACTTTAAGTTATTGCAGGGGCGGATAGCAGGGGTTAGAGAGGGCGAGAGAACACGGGAAACAAGGAGAAGGCAGACATTCTCGGTCGGAAGTTTGCACAGCTTTCGACCCGACCCCGTTCGGGGTTAGGCAGGACAAACTTTTTTTGGAATGGGGATGGATCTATGGTGACGTCAGCGATCCATGCCAAACAATCATTCCAAGCTACAAACCCCCCGCCACGGAAACTCATCAAGGAGGAGGTTTCATCTAGCAAAGATACACCAGGGCTAATAAATGAGGGTAGTAAACCCCTTGTTTTCTACACTGCGTGGGCTTTCTCATTGAGGCTATAGCGAAGTCATTCCGGTTTTTCCTGACTTGCAAAGAGTGTGCAGAATGGAGAGAGCTTGACGGCTAAACGTCAAGGCAGTAAAAGTGCGCGTCATTTTCTGATGCCGATAGCCCTCCGCTACGGAAATAACAACTTTCGCTCGATGGTCTCGATCTGATTTTTCCGGTCCGCGCCTTCGATCAGAGAACGGTACAGTGCGTTGCGCTGTTTACCACCGATAGCCCCGCAATTCTTGAGCTCTTCGGGAAACCGGCGGTTCTGCAGCAGAGTCGCACACAGTCAACAACCTAATGAAGGAAGGGGGAGATATCGCTGGATGGCGTCATCCCGAGGCAATCCTCATCAATGCCAAGAAGCGCACCTCATTAGGGGTTCCGATCCATCCCAAAGTCCATCCCCATCTTCTGGCTGTTTCCTGTACGCAAGGAGGAAGAAGGAAGCTCATCACTGTGTCTCTCACAAGACTGAGCGACCTAATGAAAGCTGTCAGTTGATATTGCTCGCTATTGCACATGGCCCCTATGTGCAAACGTCGCTTTTCTGCTTTCTCCATTCTGCATACTGTCTGACTGCCGAGAAAGTGTGCACAATGGAGAGAGCAGAAACGTCAAACACATCCAATCGTGTTTCTCTAGCGTGCTTCAGAACCTCTAGAGCCGCTCCTTGAACCGGCAATAAGGAGCGAGCTGTTTCTCCCCCCTTTCTCCCCTCAGAAACATGTGCAATTGACAGGCTGTTTCTTGTTTCCTCGTGGAGATCACGAGATTTCTTCGACTGTTTAGCCCTGGAGCTCTCTCCGTTCTACACACTCTCCAGTCGGTCAGAGCAATGAGCCTGTCACGCAGCCAAGTGGCCTTTTGAGGCCGGGATATGAGCCTTCTCGAAAGACTGACTCACTTTGGCTTGATGAAGCCCTCTCCTCGCCTTCCTTAGCCCCTGTTTTCGGGCCTCGGGCCAAAGGGGGGGGGGGGGGGGGGTGAATTGAGTGAGATTTGGCGTGAGAACGTATCAAGAGTTAGAGGCTTCCTCGGATCTTTAGTAGTTAGCGCCGTGATGCTACAAGGTGAGAAAGTATGCGAAAAACAGTCGAAGAAATCTCGTGATCTCCACGAGGAAACAAGAAACAGCCTGTCAATTGCACATGTTTCTGAGGGGAGAAAGGGGGGAGAAACAGCTCGCTCCTTATTGCCGGTTCAAGGAGCGGCTCTAGAGGTTCTGAAGCACGCTAGAGAAACACGATTGGATGTGTTTGACGTTTCTGCTCTCTCCATTGTGCACACTTTCTCGGCAGTCAGACAGTATGCGAAATGGAGAGAGCGGCTTGGAATTTGGATGGAATGCAGGGGAGAGATATCATGCGGCTTCTCTCCCCTTCTTCGGAGTAGCGTAATGTCATTTTGTAGCATTGTTTTATGGCGTCATCGAATGAAGGAGAGGCTAGGAGATGAGCGAGAGCGCGAAGAGAGCTGCCATTTCTATCCAAATTCGGGGTTTCCACGAGGATTTTATGGGATTTCTCCCAGACAGGAGGTATACGTCGGACAGATCGGAAAGATTGGCCGAAAAACCGTAGGAATGAGATATTTCGGCCCTTTTCTAGACCCATAAAAAAGTGAGTGACGTTTAGCTGTTCGAAATAGAGAAGAAGAACCCCGACGATCTTTTAGGCATCCGAAAGGTAGATCAAAAAAACCCCGTCTCGATGAGGGTGGTAAAAAAGGTAAAAGGACACCCGTTTCTCTAGGCACATTCGTCCTGCGGGTCACACTGCTAGGCCAGTGTATTTGTAATGGGAGGATTCAGTCCGCAGCTCCCGATCCTGTTCTTCGGACCTACTTTACCGCGTGATCTTGTCACTACCAATTTCCCGTCCCCAATGGGTGGGTGCCTTGGTGAGGCGGAGGCGGTGTCACGGCCGGGATTCGAACCCGGGAGGATGGAATGGGAGGGCGCCTTAGACCACTTCGCCTCTTGAGGGTGGAATGGGGGCTAAAAAGAGGCTAATGAGCGTGCCGGTTCGCCACAATTTCCCCCCGGTCCCAATAGATGCCTAATTATGTTATTCGCGTCTCCCGAGGGGGAATATGTCTCTTAGTGATGTAGGTTCGGTTTTGACTCTCTCCATACTGCACACTCTCTGGTCGGTTAGAGAGACAACAGAGTGTGCAGAATGGAGAGAGCAGAAAAAATAAACTACATCACTAATCCCCTCTGTCGTTCACACAACCACTTTTGTCCCTGGGAGAAAAAGTGTCTGTAGTTATTTTGCCCCATTGTCTCAGGAGGGGGGAAAGTTCTACTTTAATTCGCCCCCAGTAATTTCCTGATTCCACACTGTGGGAAATGCGCGTCTGAGCGACTGTTTTGAGATGGTTTGCCTGTTTTGACGGAGAGGGATGTTGCCGGAGATGGAGAGGAAAGGTGTCAGAGGTGACAGAGCACGCGAAATGAGGAGAGCGCAGAGAGAGAGAGAGAGAGAGATTCAAATTTCCAGATGATCTTCGCTTCAGCCGATTAGCTTAGAGTGCTTGTTCATCAACGGATTAGGGAAGAAATTCCGAGAGAGAGAAATCCACTCAAGTTCCCGGAAAGAAAAAGAAGGTGCTTTGCTAGAACTTGACGCTTAGTCTGTGATAACCATCACTTAGATTGGCATGAACTTTGGCAGATCAAAGATTTGGGATTTACTTCCGTTCTCGGCTCTCTATCCAATTCCCGAGACTTGAGAGAAGAAGAGGAAGAAGAGACTCTTCTGCCCTTTTCTAACAATGAGAAAAATCAGTCGGAAGCTCATTCGTTTCTTCGAGTGAAGACTAGAAGAGGCAGGAAATGGGAAAGGAGAGGGTAGATCAGTGAATGATGAGCAGGTTGGAAGGGAACGTGGCTTGGAATGGCTCTCTGACCACTTCCAGACCAATCCCAAGGGAATTGCCTATCTCCGACTCATCAGTGGCCGCAAACGTCGGCGGCAGCGCACACAATGCAACTTTCGACAGAGAGCAGCAAATTTGGGAAACGTCGGCTTGCGTCATCGCACATCTGACACACGCGGCGTGAATGTATCCATGTGTGCTCAGCACAATGCATTGTAGGCAGTATTGTTAGTGGAGATGTGAATGTTGGAGCGAACGTTTTTTTGGAGAGCCATGCTGGAGCCACGATCTATCTTGGAGTGGATCTTGGAATGGATGCTGTCAGGAGGGATTAGGGGGAGAAATAGGAGGGGTCTTAGAACTCATGTCTCTCTCAGACGATGCAGTTAATCGGATATTTCTCCCTTATTAGAGAGATAAGAGAGCGCAGAGAGGCAGAGAAGAGATGAGAGAGTATGCAAAATGGAGAGGGAAGGGGTGAGACCCATGTCTTGTAAAGAATAGTGGAAGATGAGAATGGGGCTAGGCAATGAGACCAGGAAGCGAGCCCGTCTGACCTACCTACTAGTGTTATGCTCTCTCCATTCTGCACACTCTCTCGCTCTCAGAGTGTCTAGCGAGTGTGCAAAAAGGAGAGAGCTACTATTCCATCCGGGAACGTGACTACACAGGCAGCACTTTTTTCGGTTTTCGCCCAGTCCATTCTACTGCAAACGACATCCTTTCCCTATCTCCATTCCTCTTCTTTTCCTCTCCCAGTTCGAAATATGTGCTCACATGCAGGAAAAACAGATGATGCAATTGGTTTTGGGCGCTGCATTAGCAGCTCTGCACATTTTCCCACAGTGTTCATCGAGCGATGATATTACTGATAACGAGCGGAAGATCGTCAATCGGGAAGTGTCGCGGAACGGAATAATCTAATTACGCCCCCTCCATCTCATCTCATGCGACGCTCGTGTGTTTGCGCGCATTGGAAAGGTCGAGGAAATCCGAAGACAGACGAGGAGGCGAGAGAGTGTGCAAAGTGGAGAGAGACAAGAGTGATGTGATAGGTGGATGATAAGGAAATTGAAAGCCGATTCAGAGAGATGAAAGAGGAAATTTGATACGACTTCGCGAAACCCCCCGGCCTGATTAGAGATTAGAGAGAGATATGGGACGTCCTGACACGGCAAGAGGGGGATTACGGTAGAGGGATACTGTAGGATTACGTTGTACCTTCGTGGTGGGAGCCGCGCGTCGCAGTGGACAGCAGGTGGACAGCAATCGATACACCGGCGAGCACACTACCGTACCCCCCGCCACCGCATTGCCCCACATATCTCAGGCGAGGATTACGGTAAGTGGGATGGTCGGGGGTGGAGTGGGGGGTTGATTAGAGAGGTGGTCGGCCGGGCTGTAAATGGTGTCAGAATATTAGGTGTGAAGAAAGAGCTGCGAGGGGGGAAGAGGAAAAAAGAGTCGGCACCTTATCGCTTTAAGCGATAAGCTTGTCAGAGTGTTGTGAGTGGATTGCTCTCTCGAGAGAAAGAGGGTCAGATGCACGCGAAATGAGCAGAAATGGGCGAGAAATGGGGAATTTTCATGTTATCCGAGCGAAGAAGGTCAACACGACGACGAAGCCGCACGTCTACCACATGGAAGGAGAGAGAAAGGCACAGATGCAGTATATATGCCAAAACTCCGCCCATTAATCATAAAACTGACCCAAAGAAACGCGACCGCGACGCGTAACTCGGCGTCGCGGCCGAAATTGCCCAAAGCGTGCGTGGAAACACCTCGGCGTCCCTGATGTTTCAGGATACGGTATTTTTTTCGCTCTCCTAAAATTTTTCAAGCATTTTTCTTTTTTTGCCCATTTTGCGTAAGTTGTAGCTGTTTTCACGCGTGTTAACGACGTTACTTTGATTTCCTATTGCCCAAAACACACGAGTAACGTTATTCTCGTCAAATTCTGCTCGTTGTGCCCTTCAAATCGGCGATTTTGCCCCCCGAATCTTTGATTTTCTATAATATTTTATTTCAGCTTCGTTCTCTCAACATGGGATTCGCTAACATCTGGTTCTCTCACCCCCGTAACTACGGACCTGGATCTCGCACCTGGTGAGTATTTTATTATATAATAAATGAGTAAGCTCACCTTTACAAACATTAAACATTGCTCTTTGCCCCTTAACGCCATTAGGCACCTTCCTAGTGTTTTCTCCTGCTGTGTTTGCTCAAATTGATCGAAGTAGGTCCTGATTGTGAACTTTAGCTGACCAATATCCAAATGACCTGTTTTCCAAAGCTTCAACACTTCTATCTATACATCTATATGAAGCGCAAACGTGTATGTGCTTATGTTCGGTCTGGGCGTCCTGCCAACACGCAATCTAAGCTTATGTGAAGTGCGAAGCGCTGAACCCAGCCAGTGGTATTACTTAATCGGGGGAATGTCGCTGGTTCCAATATATTGAGACCCCTAGTTGTTTTAATTGTTATATTTCGAATTGATGGTATTTACTTCAGCCGTGTCTGCTCCAACCACCACGGTCTGATCCGCAAGTACGGCCTCGACATGTGCCGTCGCTGCTTCCGCGAGTACTCCAAGGACATCGGATTCAAGAAGGTTAACTCTTTCGCCTTGTAATAGCTGGTATGATTTTACTAGACATTTCAAAAGTTGCAAAAACTCGCTTAATTCTAACTTGCCCGATGTTCGCACATTTGTTTGAAGTTAAGAGAATGCAACCTCAACCGGCACCTCAAAACTACTTCATTCCTCTTTTTCGGGGTTCAGTGCTGAATATTGATAACGACAAACTATTAGGCGAACATACAATCAGTATCGTGTTTTTTGGAGTAGAGCTAAAAACGTATGGGACCGGGTTAAACGAGGTAAACGTTGCACAGGCTACACAAGGTACATTCAATGACATACGTTTTGAAAGAAATGCATTTATTAAATTCTGAATTCTTTTTAAATTTATATTTTTTCCAGCTCAACTAAGATGCGTCTCCGATGCGAAATTGTTTCAACTTATCCCGAGATGTCTTGAGGCGACTCTACTCTCTCTGGAGACCAGTTGTTATCACTTTGTTGTTTTTCTTATCCTGCAAAGAGACTTAATAAATCTTTTTGCTTTTATTTCCCGGCCTTGACACAAGATGTACGCGTCATCTACAATAACTTTGATTGAAAAAGTATGGGTTCTCTGGGATATTTTGTGACGTTGTGTTTTCCTTTAAAGATGGACCCGGTAGAAGCCGGTGAATGGTTGGGATCAAGACCTCAACAGCTGATTCTGCTCACTGGTGAGAATACAGTTTGCATACAAATCGAAATCGATAATCAGTTGCATTGGATATAGGAAATGCCAATGTTTCAAGGAATTGTGGATATTGCATAAAGGAGTTCGTTTTGACCTGATTAGGAAGGATGTATTAATCGCTATTCGACGTATCCATTCGACTTGACTGCTAATCAGTCTGAATATTCATTTCTAGTCGCTAATGAGTAGCTCGAATGCTGTAGTTGTATTGAATTTCGACCGTGACAGGAATCGATGCTGCGAATCGACCTGGCCACGCAGCTCTACTGAATGCCCTGATGAATAGATCAGCCGATCGGGCTCCCCTCAACATGCGAGTCATCAGTGGAGAACTGGTGCTACCCGCAAAGGTAGAGCTGATTGTGAAACGAGGGCACGATACTAACGGGTTTGAATTGTTTTCTACGATCATCCTTCCTCGTATTATTCTTCCCCGCGATTCAATTGTTATTAAAGAGGGAGTGAAACTCAAACCGTAAAGTATGGATTAGATATTGAAGTTATGTTGAAACACAATAGAAGATGGATCAATTTATTGAGGATGATAACTCATTTCTTGCCTGTGTTGATTTATTCGACGAGGAATTCATTCATTGTTTGGTTGAAGATTGGTTCAAAAAATTGAAAGAATGAAGAGAGAATAACTATATTGATTGTAGGAAGCCCGTCCGCGTGAGAGGGGAGTCCTGAGACGAGAATGGCCACTCAAATACACACAGAAGGTACGGTATCTGATGAATTGAGAATTTAATGGTTGATATTCGTCGCTATACGGTAGCTTGCATGCTAGGGGATCATTGAAGTGTGCACAGAACGTACGGTAACCGGTTGTGAGAGCTAATAAATCCATAATCGCCGCTTCATAAATTCATTTCTAATTATTTTTTAAATTGATTCTACACTTGCTGTTGCACTCTTGAGATGTGTACGGTAGATACACAAAAATTGAGGGATTATGTTGTCCATAGCGTATAATCAATAATTCCGAATTTTTCGATCACTAGCTATCGTGCTATGTAGATATCCAAATAAACACGTTATCCTGTTACGGTACTAATTTTCTCAGATGCTTGAAACTCAACTAATTCTTGATCATATTTCCAGTGAAAGTAATGAAATCCAGAGTGGAATACGGTGTTTTTCGGTAAGATAAATTAATATTGATTGATCAGGTACCAGCGTTGATCGTGTTGTTCATGGCACTCGAATGGGACGACGCGTCATGGAACGAAAAAAAGAGCGAGGCTGAGAGTAAAGTACGGTAGGGGAAAGTTGGGTACGGTATCAATCAATAGGTCATAACCATCAGTGTTGCCGTATCGAATAGTAAGTCGCTCCATTTGGCACACTCTGATTTCTCAGAACTGTTCTATCGTATTTTTTTAAATACCCTACAACTAACTCGTTCATTGATTTTTGCTGCTTATAGTGCTTTCTAATGACGTCGTAGCTCGTTTCTACCCATCCAAATGAGGTTTTAAAATATTTAAGTTCAAATCATGCTACGTAGTAATTTTTTTTGAGTACAGTGTGCAGAATGGAGAGAGTAATATTCGATCCGGTGACACTAATTACCACGATAAAATGTGTAATTTTTCTCGTATGTTCACATGCTTGAATATCAATTTGTGATGGTATTAGTTTCTGCTATAATGCTAAGTAAAAATATATTTCAGTTGATAGGCATTATTCCACTGGTGCACTACCATAACCACTAGATGTAATTTCTGTAGTCTCTCTCTATTCTGCACACCCTCGAGCCGATCGGGCAGGCAAGAGAGTGTGCAAAATGGAGAGAACAAAAACACTAATTGTTGCTCCTAATGCGTACGGAATGCCTTTGAGGTGGAGAGTATCCGTGCCGCGGCCTCTCGTCATGGGAGTAGGCTCGCACTCGTATTGCTGCAGGAGAGGTGAGATGTAGAGATGCTCTCTCCATTCTGCACACTGCTTCGGCGGTCAGCCAGACGAGAGAATGTGCAGAATGGAGAGAGTTGAAAAATGGTGTCCAGGAGTTATGATTCGAAGCAAATCGAAACATATAGTGTATACCAGGTGAAATACATAGATACCTGAGTAATGCAAAAACGAGTAACACTCGTGATTAAATATTATGATATGTAATGTGGATTTGTGTTTCATTTGTTCGATATCTGCCAATGTTTTTGGGAATTTCGATCATTTCTTCTTATTGCATATATAAAATAAAGCTATATGTTTATAAACGGGAGTAAATAGCTATTTCGCATATGTTATTTTTAGAGTAAATTCATAGCTACCGTAGTCTATCGATGTTACAGTACCCTATCCCTTTCCCTTCAGGAGTCTCCCTCACCCCGATGAGATCGCGACTGAACGAGCGGCCGAGTTGTGCAGTCAGTGCCAGTTGTCGCCCAAGCAACTATTCGTCCTCCCGACCAGCGGAGATCTACAGGTATACGGTAGGATACGGTAGGGGAATATACAGGTATACGGTAGGATACGGTACAATACAAAAGATACTGTAGGTACAGAAAATATTTTGCTGTCAAACAAATAGCAGTTGCATAGATACATATACAGGGAGGAGCTAGAACTATGAATTTCAACGAGCTAAATAAAAACCTGGGAACGTCTTTTGAAAATCACTTTGCTTTGTGCCACGTCTAGTCGTTATGAGTTCGAGGAGTATGCAATTTTCGATATTAGGCGCCTTCCTGGATGAAATACAATACTGCAAATTGAGATATTATTTATTGGTATGTAATATTTATGAGTATGTAAATATGATAACCCCAATATCAATCTATCAATCACAGGGCTACGTGAGTAAACTGGAGTCGGCGCTGCACGAACTCGCACAGGGATTCTACCAGCAGAAGATCAAGGTGAGGAGGGATCTCGAAGAGATTGGAGGGTTACGGTACCTCCGCGTATAGTATTATTGATTACGCGATCCAATGGACCAGTTATTGCTGTCATCCCGTCTCGGCCAACATTAGAGCATCATGAGAAACCTAGAAGTACGGAGAAGTTTAAAAATATGTGAAATTGAAGGAGCACTTCTTTTTTTAATCATCAGCCTTGAATAATTGATATTATTATCGAGTACAGTCGGAGGATGGTGTGAAAGGATAATTAATTAATTCTGTTAATTAATTAATTTGAGACGATTCGTGCCCGTTCCATCCCCAACAACTCCGTTCCTCTGGTGGTTCGACAGATGTTTAAACTGGCCTTCCTCTCCGAGCTCAAGCAGGACACTCATACCGCACTCAGGTGAGTGAGAGAGAGGGGAGCGTACGGTAGGGCTACGGTAGTTGGTGGATCATTGATTGATTGGAGGGTGCAATGGGATTGAGGAAGAGAAATGGTTGATATATTAGTATTTTCTACGAGCACACTCCTCATGATTATTCGGAATCTAGACAAGCCACATTAGGGTGATGCTGGAACGTGAATTCGCGGGGAGATTTATTTTTGTGAAAGAAAGTGCAGTAAAAAATTTTAAAAATATTTTTGAGATCTTTTGTTCAACACAGCCCACCATAGCGCATTGACGTTTCTTCGTCTCTATAAGTCGAACGCTCGGCATTTCTTGCAATATTGTAGTGTTTCCCGATTTCGAAAACATTCTTACGGTATGATTGATTGAACAGTGGAACGTCGATGATCCAATTGTAATATTCTCACGGTACAGTGTAAACTGTATATATTTATTCTACGATCGAGGCGCATCGGTATACGGTAATATAATATAGTAATTATGGCAAGAATTATTGCGAGGAATAGTGTTATCTGATAGGGAGGGGCTCTGAAGAAAATGAAGGCGGTGGAGTGATGTGGAGATTTTGTGTTGGGAGGCACGGTACGAATGAATTTTGAAATAGTAGACAAAGGAACATTACTAAAAATGCCGAGCCATTGACTTGTATTGACGATGAAACGTGGATGCGCTGGGCTGGGTTATGTGCTGAATATTTCGAAATATATGGCCGCAGGCAGATTAATATTATTTAAAAATATATATATATGACGCCGTTTGCCTAATTTTCGAGCAAGGGTTGGCACAGCTCAAAAAGGTCGATTTTCTGAAACTGCGTGATTTGGGGTTATCGAGGGTGCTGAAGACGATGGAGCTATCCATGTTGTCCCTAGAAGCCTCATTGGCTCCAGACGGCGTCACGTCGAAATCGCGTTTTGAGATTCTACTCGGCTGTCGAGAGTGCTAATTTTAGGTGAAAATGATTCCTGGGGTAGAATTGAATGACAAACGCGCCTGTCTAGTTCATTTTTCATTATTTTCAAAAATAAATTTTAAAAAGTGAACTTTTCGCACAGGCCTATCCGAGTAATCCCATGCGGATAGATCGATCGGGCATGACGAGAGGATTCTAAATCTATATTTTCAAGCAATTTGCGCATGCGGTCTCCGAGTTAAGCGACTTACAGTGTCTAGAGATTGTAAGGAAAAGGGGCTCCCTTGCACCTTCCTCTCCCCCCTCACTCGCTTCCCTTACCCCTCACGACGAGAGAGCGTGGGGAATGGAGAGAGCGAACGAGAGAGGAGGGAGAGGGAGGGGAGGAAAGCCTATTTTCATTGCAATCTCAACACACTTTAAGTCGCGTAGCTCGGAGACCGCATGCTCAAATTGCATGAAACTATAGATTCTGAATCCTCTCATCATGCCCGATCGAACTGTCCATATGGGATTACTCGGATAGGCCTATGTGAAAAGTTCACTTTTGAAAAATTATTTTTGAAAATCAAGAAAAATGATTTAGACAGGCGTGATCGCCATTTGAGCTGTGCCAGACCAGATTTGCTCGAAAATAAGGCAAACGGCGTCATATATTATTGAATATTTAAAATTTATTTATTTATTTCCTAGAAACTACAAACTGGCGTACGAGCAGTGCCGTGACCATCAGGACGCCTGGGAGACAATCGATTTGTTCGAGTGGAGGAGTGTGGTCGGACTTCTCAATTACAAGGTGGGCCCACGGCGTTGATGTAGTTTTCAATTTATAGGCAGGAATTTCTCGTCAAATGCGATGTTTCATTGTGTAGGTGAGTTGTGGTTCCATCCATTGGTGGCATTCCTCGAGATTTGATAGGTGATGATTAATACTGATCTTCTAGTGTATCACAATAAATAATTTTCCCTTGTATAGATATCGGTGACCTAAAAGGTTATGTCGATAGTAATGTAGGTGGTTTTTTGATTTTCGATGTCATGGTTTCTGCCATGGATATTTTCGGTTTTGGGATTTGTGTGTTGATGCATCAACTAGGTGAGTTGTGGTGTCATCTACAGATGACGTATCTCAACCAACAATGACTATTGTTTCTGCTGCATCTGTAAGACGTTAAAAATAAAGGAATTCACATCCGATTGGAATAAATGATTTTTGATCTCTGATCTCCCTCCTCTCTCAGATGTGCGACCTCTGCTTCCTTCACAGTACGGCGCTGGAAGCAATCACTCAGATGAGAAGACACCAGCAGCTATTCTTCAATTCTAATCCCGGTGAGGATACGGTAATCAAGGGAGATAAGGGGTACGGTATTCTAGTATTTTGACGATATGACAATCAGCGGATTACAATAGGCTGGGAATGCGGAGAGGAATGCGGTAATATTCCCGAAAAACCTTGAATTTTGTTTTGGAGTTCCAGGCAGATTTCTGTCACGAGTCTATTACAAATGTCTCAAGGGTTTTAATTCTTTAATTTCCAGGATCTTCTCTTTCTGAATAATCTCACAAATCGCAGGTGTCTACCCCACTGCTCAATTGGCATCCATCGAGTACGAGTTGTGGAAGAGCAAACAGGTGGGAATTATTCATGACATTTCGGATTTGACTCTCCATTCTGCACACTCTCTCGTCTATCTCACCGGCGAGAAAGTTTGCAGAATGGAGAGAGCCAAAAGTGTAATTACTTGCCTACTTGCCCTAGAAAGTTGGGCCATGGAGCACTTGTGTTTCACTGTCTATTCGAATGACACGTGATCGATGTGCGATAGCTTGGTTGCCAATCGTCTAAATATAGAAACATTTATTTGCATGTGAAATACTAATTAATTCTATGTAAACAACATAAATATAATCATAACATCTTAGTGCTGGCACTTTGCGGAGTTATTCGAACGGGCGGTCGTGGCGGGTTTGACTGCAGTACCCACACTCAATCCAGGTTGGCCATACAATTAATGATCTTATTTATTGTGGATATAAATTAACTTTTTTTATTGCTCATAACCGACGCACTAGCATTAATTATGGCTGCTTACCAGTGCTTTGCAATCACGGTGAAACTCGTTTCTGTCTGTCCAAATGTGATTAAAAATATTCAAGTTTAAAACTGCCTAGGTAGTAATTGTTTGAGTTCATGTTGATAGATTTGGATAACAATTGTTTCTGTTCATATTGTAGGATTTATTTCTCGGGACAAGTTTTCCTGGCTAAATTGACATTGTTATTTCTGGAGCGTTTTCGTATAAGTATGAAACACAAGTCGGCGTGTTGAAATGTGCTCAAATTCTCAAGGAGAAAAATCGCCTAATAATGTCTCACGATTACCATTCGAAATGTTTTTTCGGTTGTCAGCTCTCTCCACATCGGTAACCGAAATGATAGAGTGTGCAGAATGGAGAGAGTCAAAGGCGAAATGCAATCCATGGCCACCATCCATTCAATTTCCCCTCCAGGCACTCATCTGGACGCGGCTGCAGCCCATTTCTCGCGGGCGAACAAGGAGATTGCAGCACTGAAGACGGCGATGCAGCAGCTGCAGCAGGAGGGAGCAGCAGCCCCCGCCTACCCCACACCCGATCCATTGGCGCCCATTACGGTACGAGAGGGAGGGATACTGTAGAATAGGATGGGAGGGAGTGGCGAATGATTGGAAAGAGTAGGATAGTATGAACAGTCTCGGATAAGAAGGAGCCGCTAGAAATATATGTTTTATTTACATTTTAATTATATCTGTCGAGGATAATTTTTAATTCCACCATAGTGTAGTCGATTAATTGTTGTTACGGGCCATTCCAGCCACTATGAGTACAGTCTGAAACATGAAAATCTACATCATCTACATAATGGTCTTGGGAATTTAATTTTTTTTATAGCAATTGTGGCTGCGCAATACTGTTGTGCCATACACCACAATTTATAAGACCCCTCTGAAACATAATTCACGCCGTTCTCCTTTTCAGGTATTCTTCGGCCAGCGTCCATGGCGGGTTGGCTACGAGGCAGCGGCGCCTGTCAGCATCGAACAGGAGGCTGTCGTGGCACTACAGGTACCGTAGGGTAGGGAGATGGGTTACGGTAGATGATACTTATTCATAATATTATGTTAGAGATTGTTAGAGGAAAAAGGATTATCATTGAAGATTGCTGTTTGTCCGTATAAGAGCGCTTTCTGGACCTCTGATTCGCCGGGTTTTCGGAAACAGAAATATTGCAGTTTCGATTAGACTTCGAAGTTCCTACTAGTCTTGTACAGTTCGAGCTACCGTACTTTGTTATTTTTCTCCGTATTTTAAATTTATTTAATTATTTCACCGTAACCCTATCTCTCCGTACATTTCAGCAACGCCTCCGTGTGAACAGCGAGGGAGTGTGCGCGTTGCTGTCGGGGGCGATGGGCCAGTACAAGAAGTACGGCTGCTACAATATGCAGAGGAAGATGCTTGGAGAGGTATACGGTAGGGGGAGGAAGATGTTCGGAGATGTATACGGTAGGAGGAGCACCACCGACCACCGAATAGTGATTATTACCCTTTTGCGGATATTAGTCTTTAAAAAAAACAAATCAACGAGGCTCTAACGATGGGATAATGAAAATCCCAAATAAGTGCTATGGATGTGCCACAGCTTCACCGGGTGGACAATTCATTTGGATTTTTTGAAATATTGAATAAATAAATAATTAATCAAATATCTGTAGATGGCGGACGAGTACGCGGCAGCAGGCGACTGGCAGCGTGCGCTGCAGCTGCTGCAGATAGTGGGTCGCGAGCAGCTGCCGTTGAGAGTCAGAGCTGTCGTGGGAGCGAAGGTGAAATTTTTATTTAGATTTACAAGTCCTTTGGTGAACCAACAGAATGTTTAAATTGCTATCTTTCGTGAGATAAAATTATGTTTGGAATATTTCTGTATAGTTTTGTAATTATGAGTACAATTAAATTCTATTTTTTGAAAATAATATTAATATTTATTTGTATAATTGAGGCGTTGCGTGCGGCGTGGCTGGTCGCGGACGCTCGCGCCTATGTCGCGGCTCTGGCGCACGCGGCAGCAACGGAGTATGAGATGAGGAAGTGAGTAGAGGGATTTGGGCGGCAGGCGGTATGGGGTTGCAGTGGGGAACGATAGTGTTCGGGCCACCTAGTGAACTTGGAGTCAACCTCTCAGAAATATAATATCTTCCCACATGTTGTAGTAAGGTCATAGAGTAATAATAATAATAATAATAATAATAATTTATCATGCATTTAAGGTGAGAGAATCGATAGAAATATGTGGATTGAGGGGTGCATGAGATACGATGTCGCTACAAGGCGACAAAGAATAGGAGACAAGACATGATGTAAAATTAATGATTAATTCTTTTGATGAATGACTTAGAGTTCCTAGAAATAATGACACTGTTGGGGAGAATATTCCATCTATTTACAATGCGATTACAAAGGAAATGATCGAGAGCCACCCTATTGAACCGATGCTTCTTAAGTTGAATACAATTACGACGGGATATTCTATTAATAACGGGGCGAAGGAAAAAATCATCTACTGTGAGCTCTAACTCTCTATGTACAATCTTGTAAGTACAGCACAAATCGATATTGGCTCGTCGACTCTCAAGAGTGGCGAGATCATACGTGGGCAGGGGTTGTTGCCGGGACTCGAAAACCGGGTGGGTCGGGGCCAAAAATCGGGTAGGTATGGGCGATAAATGCCTTTTTTTTTTCTAAGCTCGCTGCGCTCGCTAAAGGCAGATAAATTATTATCCTATAAAAGGGTGTTATTAGGGTATTTTTGATTTTTTTCACTTGTTCTATTGTGCATAGTCAAATTTTACTACCCTAAAATTGCAGCGTAATTCTTGTTAGTGGTGAACTTTAAATTCTCTCCATTTTGCACACTCAATGGTCATCCCGGCCGGTGGAAGAATGTGCTGATTGGAGAGAGCGGAATTGGATCAAGAAACACTTATGCTTATCACCTTAATTCATTTACACATCCTACAACCGCACGACAAAAGTTCATGGCTGGCCGACTGGAGAGTGTGCACAATGGAGAGAGCTACTAGAGAAAAGCTATTATCGTCTTTCTATCGCATTTTCCTTCGATATTACTTTCGTTTGGAGAACAATACTCCGGTAAAACATAATACTTTGTGTCTAGAATATTAAATTTGACTGTTCTTATCTAGATCCACAGTATCCAGACGCTTTCACTGACGGTAAGATTTCGGTAATAAAGAAAAAAATCTTAGAATTTTGATGCAATTCGCAACAGTTTATTAGCAATAGTCGATCAGGAAACTCTAATGAGGTCCCCTTTTCGCCATCTATGAAAATAATGAACAGTAGTATTGAGTAGTATATAACTCTCCAATCTGCACACTCACTCATGCTAAATAGTGTGCAGAATAGAGAGAGGTTTAAAATCCTAAATAAAAAATCCTGAAGTAACATTTATATTCAGTAGCTTTGAAAACTTTCTCGTTGACAAACAAATTTTTTTGTTGAATTTCTAAACGCGCCATTTAATCAAAGTCCCCTCAGACCTTTTATTTTAGAAAAACCTCAGCAGTTGAAATTTCAAAGTTGATGGATCCACTAAATTTTCACAGAGGCATAATGATTTTTGATGATTAAAAACTGTGCAAAGTTGCAATCATATTGGTTCAATAGTTTTGGCTCCGGGTGGGTTTGTTGCTAGGCTGTTGCTGGCAACAAACCCACCCGGAGTTATTCTCAATGCGATTCCATTCAATCTAAATACAGCAATGGCTCTTTTGGCATGTTTGAGGATGCCCTTGAAAATAAATAATGAAATATTAACGTTTCAAGCATATCGAATCCATTTATTGAGGGACACACTGAAACGAGTAACGATTCTGACACAACATCATCCTAAAATGCTAAAAGTACGGTACGCCATTCAGCCGGCTGTTTCACTTCTTTCCTTCTCTTTGTGTTTATTCATTCTCATTCTGAATTTATTTTTCAATGGATATTATGTATTCCAACTAGGAATGTAAATTCGGGTTTGGCTTACCAAAACCGGGTGGGTCGAGGCCAAAAATCGGGTGGGTATTGTTGTTAGCAACAATGATGCCCACGTATGGGCGAGACCAAGGGCACGCAGTCGATTGTCGTAGTTGGTGGGGGACTCTCTGCACTTGTTGAAAACTCGCTCACTGTACTTTCGCTGAACTGATTCGATTAACTTGATGTGCTCTTTGTCTGTTGGAGACCAAAGTTCACTACCGTACTCTAGGATGGGTCGGACGTACGAAGAGAAAAGACGCGGGAAAGATTGTGGTCGTAGGAAATGCCAAGATCTTTGAATACCGTCTTAGTGGGAAGAGAGATGTGACCGATTTTGAAGTCAAAGTCTGTATGGCCGATTTTCATAATGACAGTCTTAGTAACTGAAAAAGATAAACCCCATGTTAGAGACCAGGAAGCAAGTGCGTCAAGAGATAATTGGAGGAGGGAAGGATCACCTATCGAGTACAACTTGATGTCATCTGCATAGAGATTGCAGTGAACACCAGGAGGAAGAATACGCGAGATGTCAGAAACATAGATACTGAATAGAATTGGACCGAGACAGGATCCCTGGGGCACCCCTGATTCTACTGGGTAAGGAGCAGAGAAGCTGTTGTCAACCATAACTGATTGGGTGCGGGTCTTGAGGAAGGACTCAATCCATTTGAAAAGACTACCAGTAATACCGACTATAGCGCTCTTACGGAGTAGCAGGTTAAAAAAGTAGGAGATAACGAAGTTAGTGGAGAATATTGTGGCCATATCGAATAAGCCTCTCTCCATTCTGTAGACTGTCACGTGTCAGATTGTCGAGAGAGTGTGCAGAATAGAGAGCGGATATATGAAAATTAAATGCATCGAGAAGGATGCGAGATCAGTTGGTGGATTGTGGTTTAAGCGAGAGTAGGTATTGCAAATTTTTTAGTAATTAACGCAACTTGTGTGCATTGTTCAAAAATATACCAATCACTACTATTCCAAATCTTGCGGCCATTGAAGGTGTAGGAATGTTTGTGCTTCATCGATAATAGATCTTGTTAGCTGACTCGGATCGTTCACCCGACAATTTTGGCGCCAGAGAGGGGGTGAGATTAGTAAGCAGGGTAGTTGATGTTCCATCGACGATACATCTTTTGAAGTGATGGGTGGGTTGAAGTTGACGTTGGCTCAACTAATAGCACAGCAAGAGTTGCTCTGCTATTAGTTGACACGACTCTCCTCGTATCCGATACTCTCTCCTATCAGAGAGAATGGAGAGAGTATGGGGAATGAAGAGTGTTGTTTCTACTAATAGTCTACTAACTAGTAGGCTATTCGTGGAACTTTTCCAATTAGCTCTGCTATTAGTTCGACAATACCAGAGTAGGTGAGTGGGAGCTTCATAGACCATTGTTCTTGTGAAATAATTTGGTTTATTTGATAATTGTATCACTGCCGGTTCATAAACTACAACAATAACAAATTCTTTCAGTGAATCTCTCTCCTCTCCCTCCTCCGATCCCTCCCTCATGTCTGCCCTCAACGACATTCTCTCCTCCCGTGTTCCTCCCCCTCCCGATGGTGTCTCTCCCTCGGATGGTGCTGTGGCCAAGGTATACTGTAGTTTTGGCGGATCGATTAGTGCTCTCTCCATTCTGCACACTCTCAAAGATCTGAGATGTCAGATTTTCTGCTAAATGGAGAGAGCTTTACAGAGAGGCAACACTAATGCCACCTCAAGTAATCATTTGTGAATTTCATCGTAATAATTAACTAATTAATTGAGTTATTGTAGGCTCGTCTGGATTGGGAGCGAACCCTGGCCGAGCCAGTGTTCTTCTCCATCCCTTCTCCTCCTCCTTCTCGCTCCATCCCTCAATTGGTGGCTCTCTCAGCCGCTTTCCTTCCACTGGATAGAGTGATTGAGGATACCGCGCCCCCACAGGTATATTATTATTGCTAATTGTGGGGCTTATTTATTTAATTACACTTCTCACTGAGGGATATTTTATGACCTGAATGCCGCAATCGAATCGGTTTCCGCTTGATGTTTCATTCTTGGAAGGATGCTGGAACCTTGAATCACTGGGCGGTTAAAATTTGGTCAATCACAGAAAATGATTTATTCTGAATCCCTATCCTTTCCCACCGTCATCCCTTGACCTCCAACCGGACGAAATAATTCTCTCTCGAACGAAGAACCGACCCGAAACCTATCTGAAACCATTCATCCCCATCTGGCGTCCAACGCCTGATATGATAAATGTATGTATGTCTGGGGACGCAGGAGAATCGGTTTTCGTTTGATATTTTATGTATGGAAGGACGCTGAAATCTCAAACCGCCAGGAACTCTCGCTGTTCATGGACTATTGATTTTTGCTTTTGATTGCTCGCCACGTGCCTCGACGCCATTTCCGGTATTTTTTTGTCGATAACATAGTCAGGGCGTTGAGTAGCATAGAATCACTGGTCACATTTTAAAATTGTGACTAGTTGATCTTATGAAAGGAGCTAGAGGTAAAGGCAAGATTCATGACGAATCGAAAACTGTTTGCCATATTTCATTTCTAATTAGACCATTAATTACTCCTCCTACAGGCGGCCGGATTCGCTTGGGCGACGCGCGCGGACGCCCGCGTTCCGCTCCGCGTGACTCTCCGCCTGCACGCGGATGCCGCACTCGAAGTGACGAGAGTGAGAGTAGCTGTGGATATTGGAGGGAAGAGGAGAGCGGCTGATGAGAAGACGCCGTGGGAGATGGTCAAGGAGAAGGTACGGTAGGGGGAGGGAGGGATACGGTAGGGGTACGGTAGAATGAGATCGCGCTAGGAGATGGTCAAGGATAATACAATAGCCATGTAACATGACCCATGATATTTATGATTTAGCTCTCTCCATTCTGCACACTCTCACCTATTAGAGCAGAAATATGGTGTGCTGAATGGAGAGTGTCATAGAGTGGTTCTCCTAGTCATACGTGGGAAGGCATCTGTGAACAGTTTTTCAAAAGTTGTTCAAACTTCCCAGTATTCTGCACAGATGCCCCCATGAGATATTCGGATGCCCTCAATTTTTAACAGACGGCGCCCACCACTGCTCCTAGTATTCGGTTATGTGTGGTGGAGGAGAATTAATTTCCCATTAAGGGGATCTGCTGAAATGGTCAACTAATGGGGAGTGCGGTATTATCAGCGATTGGTATACGGTACTTTATCGATCAGTTCAGGTCCTTCTCGATCCCTCGGTTGACAACCATCTGACATTCGTGGTGAATCTGGCGGAGCATCCGGTGCCCGAGGGATGTAATGTGGTGGTGAGTTCATAAGTGATTTGTTTAAATTGGGAGGAACCCGATAATCGTCTCCAAAGAAATGCGCCAGTTTATGTGAAGGCGCTGAAACATTGAATCACTGTATGTCTAAAAATGCAATGTAGTGATGAGTGAGGATTTATTTTATTTGATTGGGGGGAATTCTATCTAAATCGTCTCGAACGAAATTTACCAGTTTATGAGAAGATCTTGAAACATAGAGTCACAGGTTGTGTATGAGGAATGCGAAAAAGTAGTTAGTGAGACATCTTTCCTATTAGCATGCGAAAAATTATTCGAGGATCAGATGGAGGAGAATTATCAGGGCATAATCACACAGTTTATGATGAGATGTTGAAACATGGAGGCACCTTTTTTCTCTGCCCTGACTGATTTGAATGTAGTGGTTACTTGTTCTTTGATTTTGCAGAAGTGATCGCGCAAAGATTAGGGTTTCGAAATAACTCACCTAGCTTATGAGAACATCCTGAAACATTGAGTCACTGTGTTTCGACAAAAATATCGTCATTGTGCGGGGAAGAAAACCATCGTTAGAACTGTATGGAGGGCTCTTCATCATTTCGTTTAATTATTTTTCACTGTATCATATTCCTCTCAAATCCCTCTTATGCTTCTTTCTTTCATTCCCAGTTTTAAAATTTTGTGACTTGTGAACGAATCTGATCATATCTTTTCTATCTCTTTCAACCGAAATCTATTTTTTTTCTTCAGATTTCTCGCGTTCTTCTTGAATTGGGCGCAGATCGTGCTCGTCTAACGGGAGTATTCGAGGCCGATGGAGGAGGATTGCCCCTGGCTGTGCAGGGAGGATATGCCGCCATCAGGTACGGTAGGACGGGATGGGATACGGTAGGGATAGGGAGGATTATGGTAGTTTCAGGGCAGTGAGCAGTTGAGTTCTATATACCAGCATTCATCAAGGAATTAATTTAGACGATCAATTACTCTTCTGTAAATGCTATGAAACCATTATCATCCGGGTAGCTTGCGATTAAAAAACTATACTGCCTGGTTCCAAAATGTAAATCGTAGTATCGGCACCACAGCTCTCTTCCAGAATCGCCTCTCGCGGTCCGGCTATCCGAGCTGAGGGAGCACGTCACATCGAGTGTCTGACGGCGGAGGTATTTAATTTAATTAAATATTAAATTAATCAATGTTAATTGAGGTCGTCTCCCTGCCCCTAAAGCTGACGAATGTGAGCAACGGAGTGCTGAGGAATGTGAGGTGGGTTGAGAGGAATTGAATGCTTAGAAATCAATGAAGTGGTGAAATGCGGTTTCATTGAGGATAGAATAGCGTGAAATATAAAGTAACCTCGATTTCAGCATTCTATAGAAGGATATCCAAAAAATAATCCAAAATGGCGAAATGACGAGATAAATGAAAGTGGTGCATCTCCGTTTCGACAAGCGTTCTTAATTTGAGAATTAATTTAGAACTCAGTATCATCAAGTCTCTTTCGTTAACCAACAAAAAATAAAATCTAGTTTGGAGTGCGTTATCGAATAATTTAAACTATGATATAATTGACTGATCTTCTCAAAATCTTCTATGACTAATGACCCTTAATTGCTTGCAGAATGGAGTTCAAGCGTCCTCCTCCGTCTCAATCGGCAGTTGGGATGGCCGTGTTATTCGTGGATGAGACGGGCCAGCTGCAGGCCGATCTGGCTGCCCCCGTCAAGGAGGAGATGGGCAAGGGAGAGACGGTCAGTAGGAGGCTCTCTCCATTCTGCACACTATCTCGTCGGTCAGACAGACTAGAGAGTGTGCAGAATGGAGAGAGCAAAAATCGAATTTACATCCCTAGTGAGTGCAGGTTTCAGTGATTAGTGAATAGTGCAAGGTTGGGGGTTGGAGTAATGTACCATAGTTGGATATGGAAAAAATCAAATAAATCTAGATGGGGCAGTAATAGTGGAGAAGAAATTAGAAGGGAGAGACGATGAGTGAGGAAGAAGATAATAGAGGTGTCAGAATGATGAACGACGCTCCATTCTGCACACTTCCTCGTATTTCGAGAATGTGCAAAATGGAGATTTGTTCTTCATTCTGACAATGTCTAGTAGAGAAAAGGGAGTTTTAGGAGAGGTAGGAGCTTGAAGACGAGAATAAGGAATCGGATTTGAGAAACGAGGAATAGATGGCAAGGTAGAGACGGTGGGTTTACGGTTTCAAAGACTGGCGATAAGTGAAGGGATTGAGAGTGGAGTAATTCCATTGCGGCGTTATACTGAAAATATACAAAGAAAAGAAAAAATACTAGAAGGAGATAGAGAGACGGAGGGTTTCAGTGGTTAGTGATAACAATATTGAGGGGAGTCTGAATTTGGATAAGAGTTGATTACCAGTGACCGGTGCTTGCGAGTTTCAGTGAGAGCTGAGAAGGCATTGGATGGGGTTGGAGTGATCTAGCGCCTGTTTGTTTTTCAGCGAATAAATACTTGAACTACAAACTCAGTTTGATTATATAAAAAAAAGAAAAGTACTTGAATAGAGGATGCGGCGAGCTGAGGTTTCAGCAATGCATAAAAAGATAATGGATGGGTATTGGAACGATATGACTAGAAACGGCTGTACTTCAAGAATGTATGTGATATCTTTATTTTCTAGAATGAAATTAATACTCGATTCCTTGCAGGTTGACTTCACTCTCAAGCTCTCTGCTACGATGATGGGCACGATAGAACAGCTGCCGATAGAGGTTAGACAGGATTGTCACGGATGGCTCAGTAGGCAGCGTGTTGGATTCGGCTACCAACGGTCGGTGGTTCGACTCCTCCCGCATGCATTCAGCAAAAATCCGCGATGAGATTACCTATGATCAAACGTGATGCCTAGTGATCCCGATTTAGTACTGTTTGAGCGGTTTTTTGCATTTTTTTTGCGGGATTGAAATTGAAAATTATATAACTTAAGTTAACTTATACTGTCAGGCAACTTTCGATGGAAAGACGGCGGGTTCGAGGGAGTCTTGCCTTCTGCCGATCAGTGTGGAATCGAAGGCTCCCTTCTCTGTGACGTCATCCCTACTCAACATGAATGTGAGATTATCGGTTCATGAAATAATTTCTCGAAAGTCGATTCCTCTAGTATGGTGATATGGGAAATGAGAGGTGCGAACCGATTGAAAAAATGATACCTAGTTAAATTGTGGTTTCAGTAGCATTTCAATACCTCACATGAAAAGTCGCTCTAGTGATTCTGACCTTCGGTGCTTATAAAATATCTTTCCAACTGCTCTCGATAAAGACAATCCTCGTAGTGACTGCACAATCAGTAAGAATCATAATCAGACTGCCGTCATCGTCAATAAATCGTTGATCATCCATAAATAATCTGTCTCCTTGAGGGTGTTCCCGTGGCGTCTCTCCTCAACCACAACGACCATTTACTCAAGGTCGACGTGACAGCTCACGCGACCATCGTTGTCACCAAGTGCGAGTGGCTGCTGGTGAGTGAGAAGGGGTACGATATTGATACGTTTTAGCTCTCTCCATTTTGCACACTCCGGTCAGACAGACAAGAGAGTGTGCAGAATGGAGAGAGATGGAAGCGAAACTAGGCATGGAAGATCGCCAAATTTGAATTTTTATTTATTTATTCACATCAGAGGCAGGAATGAATTATTTTACCGGTGTCATAAGGAAACATGATGTGGTACTGAAACTGTAATTTTTGTTGTTGAATATCTCCCTCTTGCAGCCCGATTTCCTCAAGCCGAAGGACGGCGATGAGCTGCAGCAGCTGCAGGGTGAGACTACCGTATTCTCCCATTGTGTGCCGCACGGTGCATCACCTCATTCTGTTGTTTTCTGATGCTGTGCCTCTACAGTAATCCCCTTCTGATTTCAGATGAGTTGACCGAGGGCGAGATCATCTCTTACGTGTGTGTGGTGGAGGCGGCAGAGGGACGAGCTGCGACCGCTGCGGCCGTTGGAGCTGCAGCTGCTGCAGCAGGGCTGCAAGTGCCGGAGGTACGGTAGAGGAAGGAGTGGTGGTATGATAGTTCTATAGGATGGAAAAGCTGATTGTATTGGTGGATAACTTTAGCTGAGCAAGTCATGACACTGTGAAACAGAGATGAATCAGGTGAGTGATTGTGAATATTGTTGGAATCGCATTTCTTCCGTATTGAAATGCCAACATGGGCAAACAAGTAATGATAGATTGGAACCGGGAAACACCTTGAAACACATGGGTTTTCTTCTGTTTAACAGGCCATTGCAATATGAATCCGAGAAATATACGGTGAAATATGCCAGAGAAGCATCCGTCAAATGGGTCTCTAAAAAGCGAGAGTGCACGTCGGCACTCCGCAAGACCCATATCGGCAAATCAATAAAAGCAGCGCAATATATGGTAAAAATCGATTATATCGAGTAAACCACGTCGGAAAACTTGTTTGGGCATATCGGCATAAAATTCTCGCCGAGACCTCATTTGATGTATGCAGAGAAGTCGACCCATCATTAAAAAACCTAATTTTTGGCAATCAGGTTATGGCTGGAAAATCTGAAAATGATATCGTATATTATAATTCAACCTCTTCCTTGCAGGGCAACATGTCATCTGCCTCATCCACCTCATCGATGACGTCATCTGCCTACTCGACGACGTCTGGCGTCATTCCGTCTGGCGTCTCTTCGGCCTCAACGACGACGTCATCTCTGGAACGGGCGCTGGGTCGCGTGAGCCTCGAATGGCGTCGTCCTGTCTCGTCGTTGACGGCCGTCCGCAGCGTCATCCCGCTGTCGTCGGCGCCTCTGGCCGCCTGTCCGCTCTCCATCCGCGTCCGCGTCGCACCATCCGCGCGTCCGCCCGCGCCAGGAGAAGCGGCTGCTGGCGCGTTCGCGGCGCCAACCGCTGGCGCCAGGTGCACAGCTGGCGCGCCAATCGGGATAGAGTATGAAGTGAGAAACCACCATGACGAGCCAGTGAGTGCGCAGTGCGCAGTCGAGGTGCCGGACGCATTTCTATTCTCCGGAAAGAGACAGGTCAGTAGTGGTGTATTTATGTATTAAATATTGCCCAGTGGAGGTACCCGAAATCAGCAGAACGTGGAAATTGCAAAATTTATTTATTCGATGAGTAGGATGATTGGTGTTTCAGACGTTTTACAAAGTACGTGAAGGATACAGAAGTTGATTCTTTCTTTCTCTGCTTTCCAAATAAATAAATAATCTTGGACACCTTCAAAATGCCTTGCCTCTATCTACAGTATCCTATTCCACCCTACCGTAATCCTCCCACTCCAGAGTTCGCTGATGCTCCTTCCGGGTGGGATCGAGAAGCTGTCGGTGGTGGTGATGGCCCAATCGGCCGGTCGACTGCCATTCCCACGACTCATCCTCAGGTACGGGAAACAGTTGAAATGCCATAATGGGGTTGGCTCTCTCCATTCTGCACACTCTCTCGTCTGACTGGAGTGTGCAGAATGGAGATAGTAAAGACTGAATCGAGAGCGCGGATATGAATGTAATGTTGGGTTCGGCTCTCTCCATTTTACACACTTTTCCCATGTAAGACAAGCAAGAAAAGTTACTGATCTGTGTGTTGGTGTGCGTTGTACTGTAGCCAGTGTGTAGTAAAAATAATATTATAATAAGCGATGAGAACCTGGTGATAATAGAAAGTATTTATTGGAAATTTGTTTGTTCACCAGATAAAGCATTGTTATTGAAATTCCGAGTTGTCAATTTATTATTTTGTGAAACTCAAAATTTCCTGCAATTAAAAATGGCCCGATTTCAGATCCGCCGCCTTTCCTGACACAGTGCTGACCGAGGCGAATCGCGCGCTGCCCGCCAACATATTCACACTGGTACGGTAACTCGTTGCTAACCGCAGGAAGATAGAACGGGAAATCGTACTGGAAAAATAAGAGGGACTGTTCTGATGTCTAGTCTAAAGCTGGATATTCAGTTTGAGAAAGGTTCATTGGGATAGGACACCATTTCTCTATCTAGACTTAAATATGTTTATGGATTGTAGATTTTTCAGCCAATGGCAAAGGAGGCTACCGTATCGACCGCATGAAGTCCTCTACGGATTACTGTAACTATCGATTGATTGATGTTCGCTAAATGTGTCTTTTTTCGTATTTTCTGATGGGTAGATCATAGATTACTGTATGTATTTCCAGAGTGATATATCGGATAATGTTGTGATGATTGTACAGTAACTTATTTTTGTAAATTATTTATGCAAGGAGAATAAAGTTATAATATTCGTAATCAAAAATGTGGTTTGTGCAGTGGCTTTGACTATGCAAGTATAGTGTCATGCAAATAATTTGTGGCGTTTCAAAGTCAGGATATACTTCGCAGCCCTTTTCGCGTTTCATGGTTCAATCAGAATAATCGATAATCTTTGCTCAGCAATTAATCGAGACGATTGCATAATCTCATACACCACTCTCTGTTCTCAATTTTCTTCATTATTGATGGGAACATGAACATCGACTGGACAAAGCTAGCTATCTGACTAGAGATTATTCTAAATGTTTTTCTTTCGTATCATCCGAGTTCTCAGTCGATCCCTCAGATTGCTCAGAAATGAGAGCGAACTATCTTGTGCATGAGTGCCAGATACGAGATGGTAATGGCCAGTTGTGAAGTGCGCTAAGAAAGAGTGAATCTCTCTCCATTAGCCATTGTCACTTATCTGTCAGATAAACGAGAGTGTGCGAAAATTGAGGAGAATCTGCTATTGTGTTTTGTTCTCGCACGCTTAGTCAGGTAGTGATCTCTTATCCCCGGTCATTATCTCTTCTCCCTTCCATCTTTGGCTTCAGAGGGCAAAAGCGATGACAAATCGGCATCCGACTCTCCTCAATTAGCGTGCTATCTCGCTTCTCTAACCGACGAGAGATCACGCTAAATTAGGAGAGTCGGATGCTGATAAGGCATCACTATAGGGCAAAGACGAGAAGCTGATAAAAGTGCATGTGGGAGTACCTCAATTGGACCGAAGCCTGACATTTTCGCGCTCTAAAGTATGGCTTAATGCACTAACAGCCGCGTTTGCTGTGTTTCGATGGGACGGAAATTGACGTAGGAGTCTCGATATCGAGATCAGAAGCTTGAGTGTGACCTAACGGTGAAAGAAGAATGAGCCGGAAGCAGTGGTGTCGTATCGAATAGCCTCTTCTCCATTCTGCACACTCTCTTGTTGGTCTGATTCACGAGAGAGAGTGCAGAATGCAGTCCAAAATCATGTTTATATCGTGAATTGCAGGATGCCGATTATTTTGTTAGTTTTGCTCGGCTTCATCTAGTTTCGATCAGTCTAGTTGCAAGATACTCATCCTCTCCCCAATCGGCACACTATTTCTCCGGTCAGACAGTGTGCAAAATAGAGAGCAGAAACAACATCCCTAGTTGTGTGAGCGGATCGAAAATAGTAACTCTCTCCACTATGCACACTAAAGTCTCGTTGACCAGCGAGAGAGTGTGCAGAATGGAGAGAGCTGTTCGATTCAGCAAGACTAATTCATACAGTCTAGTCGATTCTCCAGACTACGAAATTTGTCTAGTTAGTAACATTCCATTCTGGTTACTTCTTGATGACTAGAAGAAGTATCCAGAATGGAATGTTGACTTGGTGGCAGACGCATAAATCACCCCATTAGGTTCAAAGAGGAATAGTTGTGCACTGTAACGTACCTGGGGTTGGACTTCCGCCTCTTTCTTCTTTCCTTCTCTTGTGAGGCCCCTCACTTACAATATCCTTCGAATTCCAGTTGGGACGAATATTAAATCTCCTACTTCTCTATAATGGTTGAGTAACATCAGCAGTCGCATTTAAGGTTTTGCCTCCTCTAGTTTAGTAGAATGGCTAATAGTGATGTCGAATAGTAGCTCTCTATACTCTACACGCGCTGCCATTACTTTTACCGGCGTAAGAGAGAGAGAGAGAGTGGAGAGCGCAGTATTCGATCCGATTTGACTAATAGTTATTGTTTCAGATCTGTAGGATCAGTTGGGACTATCGATATACGACCACATTCATGTGCTCTCGGTGAATTTGTGAAATGTCTTGCACTTTGAGAATCTCTCTCGATGACACTGGCGTCTAGAAGATTAGGGAACTAAAGTGCGGATTGGCGATGTCGTTCAGATCGTCCGCTTTCTCCAATCGGCACGTTCTGCACTCCAGCGATACAGTGTGTAGAATGGAGAGAGAGCCAAACTCGAGATCTAAAACGACATACCAATTATGCGCCCTGATATTTCTAAATACAATGTCATTAGTCTGACTCGCAGACGCCTTGATTTATGCTGAACTTTCCCTAGAAATAGAAGGTCGCCGTGGGTATTCTGGATGGTCTCGGTTGACGATGGTTTGTCAGTCTGGATACTAGAGATGTAATTTCGGGTTTGGCTCTATCCATTCTGCACACTCTCTCGCTGGTCAGAGAAATGAGAATGTGTGCAGAATGGAGAGATCGAAAAGCGAAACAACATGACTACTGGAGACGCTCATAAATGCCGTTGACAGTGACGTAGATAAGATCTCTGTTGTATGCCTACACCATAATTTTCCAGGAATTGTTAGTCCTATCCGATCTTCTGTTTTTCCCCGATGAGAACTAGCACAACAATAGAGCAAGCGCATCTGAAGCGACATATAGATGCTGGCTATCATTACACCGACCTGAAATGTACCGTACACCTCATTATTTCGTTAACTCGTCGTTCGGATGCTTGTAAATACAGGGTGGTCGCCAGCGATGTCGGATAGAATAGTTGCGCTCTATATTTCGCACACTCTATCTAACAAGCAGTGTGCAAAATGGAGGGAGGAACACTATTCGATCCAGCAATTCAAGTGACCGCGAGACTCTGCCCGTGGTTATGATGACTTAGCCGGCCAATTCTGATCTCACGACTAAAATCCAAAGAAAATTTCACTCTTTGCTCAACATCAGCATCGGTCTTGCAAAGGGGTTGTTTTGCATAGTGACGTCAGCAGAAACTTGTTTGCTGTAGATGGACTTGACATTATGAGATGATGATATTTTTGGAATCTGTCGAGTCTGGTCACATATTTCAAACTTGTTTGTTGAAATAGCCAGGCTGTCTGGAGATATTCTCAGAAATTTCGAAACCGCCTACCGTTCCTGCTGACTCAGGACAGATTTCATTGGTCACTTTTGATTTACGCCAGTCTGGTACCGTAATCCTGACCGAACTCTATCTTAAGCAGATTTATAATAGCAACCAGTTACGAAAGATGGAAATCGATTCATGCTCTCTCCATTCTGCACACTATTTGGTGCATTTTCCACAGTTTAACTCAAAAATCGTACACAACCGATATATCCCTATACGAATGTGTGTTTCGCATCAGATCGCAGCAATTGGGAGAGTAGCCTACAGCGCCTGACAGAGGCTCCGTGGAAGCAACAACTGCCCCTGGAACGATTCCGAAGCCGGATTGGGAATTCCGGCTTCAGAATTATCTGTGTAAAGACCATCTCACGAGCTCGTTCAAACCACGAACGGTAAGCTGACTCAGTAGCATATTTTATCGCTTTATGGGGCGCAAAAATGCAAGACTGTACACTATTGATGACAAATCGTTTTTACTCTCCTCATTTACGTGATCTCTCGTCGGTTAGAGAGACTACAGATCACGTAAAATGAGGAGATACGGATGCCGATTTGCTATCCCTACTGTACACATTCGCTTGCCATCCTCACTGGGGAGATGCTTATCTGCACTGTTCCAATGTTAAAAACAATTGTACTGATGACAAAAAGCGATCGTGTTCCCTCACTTTACAGTCTCTCTTTGGTATTTGAGAGAAGGGATGATATTGAGAGATGCGGAGGGATCTCTTTCACTTTCTCCCCTACGCAGTAGTCAGTAATTATTTGAGACGCAAACGTGCGATTGGTGCGCTTATTTTTGTATTGTTTGAGAGAGAAATGAAAAGTATAGCGACGATCTGAATCTGAAGGCAGATTGGGTCTCGATTGTGTAATTGTCGCTGTTGTTTGACTCATTATTCCCTTTGTGGAGCAAACCACGTGACTCGTGTGGACAGATCGAAAAGCACTCGCTCCATTCTGCACACTATCACGTAGATGAGACAAAAGCTACTGAGTGTGCAGAATGGAGAGAGCTACTATTTCATTTGGCAACACTACTAGATATTGTAGTGAATTTTCAATTCGGATTGTTAATTCTGAACCATCTCAATAGCTCATCTAGTCCCTTTGATAGAAAAATGGGCATCGTATGAAACGGGCTAACATAAACACACATCCAATTAAATTTTAAAGGATGCTCCGAATTTGATTGGGCTAAGTGCTGACAGTACTTTGCAATATCGGCGAACGATATCTGTAGAAATCTTTTATCCCTCTTTAGCAGATTTCGGAACACTTCCGCAAATTTCAAAATATTGCTCAGTTTCACGAAACACTGATTGTAAGGACTGCGCAATTTGCGCTTGCGTTCAACTTGACCAACTCGAAATATCCCAAATTCTCTATTGCTGGAGCAAGAAGCAACGTCACAAAGGCTGGTGAATGGCCTCGAGCCAAAGGCATCATTAACAGAGACCAAGATGGCAATTTTCACTTCACCTTTTGTTTTCTCTTCTAATAACTGCCCCATAGGCCATGTTTCCGAGCAATTTTCAGTTTCGAAACAAATAATCTCCGTTTGAGATTCGTTGTTTTGATGACGGGGCTGCGACACTGTCCAATGTTCATTGTAGTGAGTGAAATTGAGCCTGTTGACAGGGATCAGTAAATATCACGAGGATAAGGCTATTGTCGCATAACAGACTCTGTACAACCATATTTTTTGACGAACAAGGATGACACCGAGTAGCCATGTTTTTGCATGAAGGGGTCACACGACATCGTTTTTCGTCCAAAGAAGACTGCAGGACATTAGGAATTTGAGCATTAGGATCGTCACAAATCGGGGGTTTTCTGATCCAAAACAATACGGAAATCAAGGAAAATACTGAAGAGCTTAGCCTGTCGGATTACGCTTAGCCGCGTGCTTGTTTGGTTTCATTCTTTCATAAATGGCACGCATAAACGATAAGGCAAATAACGTATGATGTGTCATCAAAGCCTCGTAAATTAGCCTAAAACCGTTGAGAACAGCTTCGGGATGCGAGATTCGCGAGCCGTGCCATCGTCGAGAGTTGCTTCTTGTTCCGATCCCCCCTTGAATTTGAATGTGCATCCTGAAGAACCGGGCAGAGAGAAGACAAGGAAAGTAGTGCATCATCTTTCACTCGTGTCAACGTCCGAAGATCACCGATTATCAACATTTACGACTTTTGAGCGCTCAATGTCTTCTGATATAGGCTTTCCACAAGCCCCGTCCACCACCCCAGAGTGATGGTTCAGAACTTGAGCTGTTTCTGAAACTTATCCCAATCCGAACTGGTTCGTGCGCCGAACTATTTCGAGTCTGTTCCCACTCATCCCCCCCTCTCTGTCTCCAGGGGTTCTGTCAGGGCCATCCACAAGCCTCGTCCACCACCCCAGAGTGATGGTTCAGAACTTGATCTGTTTCTGAAGCATATCCCAATCCGAACTGGTTCGTGCGCCGAACTGGTTCGAGCACCCACTCATTTCCCCCTCTCTGTCTCCAGGCGTTCGGTCAGGCATTCCCCCCTCTGTCTCCAGGCGTTCGGTCAGGAACTGGTTCGTGCGCCGAACTCTTTCGAGCGCCCACTCATTCCCCCCTCGGTGTCTCCAGCCGATCGGTCAGGATTGCTTCCTCTCCTAATGGATGTCACGAGAATTCGGAATGATTCATATATCACGAGATTTCGAGTGTCGCATGGATGATAATAAGGATGCTTTTCGGATCTGATTTCACATGTGTTAGACAGATGAGAGAGTGTGCGGAATGGAGAGAGTGTGCAGAATGGAGAGAGACGGAAGTTAAACGATTGATAACGGCAGTCGTCTCACGACTTCACCACGTGTCTCACGAAGGATGAGGATACTTGAGGCAATTAAGCCGGCTCATGTCTGATTCTGGGAAGAATTTTGAGTCACGTTTCACGATGCCTGAAGCTGACAAACAACGAGACTAGAGTGGAGCTGAACGAAGGAAGCCTTAGGACTAATCAGGCGTGTTTATTCGATGCTGATTATCAATCACTGAGAATCTCTAGTTGGAATACTGCGAACGGGGCGATTGTGAGTGTTTCGCGTGATGAAAAAAAGTTTTGAAAAATAGCATGATAGAGTTTTAAAACAAAATTTCCATCTAGATTGAGAAGTACCGTCGTAGTTTTGAATATAAAGACAAAGTCACACTCCAATTATCCGATATCGTCAAAACGTTTCTTTCCAGGTCAGCAGCATATTCTCCAACGTGTTCTTCCAACATGGTAGCTATGGAAGAGCGGTAAGTAAGAAGATGGAACAATTTGAAAAGTGAACGAAAAATAATTGGCCAATTCCTTCCAATGACGCACAAAGCGCAACAAAAATAGACCGAAAATTACTTTTTTGAGTTTGTTTTGTGAGCTGATGGAATGGGTATAATTTAGTCTTGACTGGAAAATTATGAAAGATTGCTGAGTTTTCGGAATGCTATCAGACGACTTTGGAAGCCACCTATTGTCAACTTCCATTTTTTCAGCTGTAGATTGATCGTTGTTTTTGGCTGAAAACCAATGCTACAGTATCTTCTGATGATAAAGTACTGTAACTATCGATTGATTTTTCTGAATATAACGGTCATGATTTCGATTTGTTCATGATATCACGTTGTGATGCTTGTTCCGTGTCGTATTTTGCTAATTATATTTAGCGAATTGAGCGCGAATAATGTTGTAATAAATTTCCTGTTGTGACGAAGGAAAGAAGGGGGAAACGTAAACTGAGAAGAGATACTCGGAGGCGATAAATCGAGTGACGCCAGATGGAAATTGAGAATAGAAATCATCGAGAATACTCGGAATACAGAGCAGACTTAGATTCGTAACAAAACAGAACAAAACAATCTGCTGCGTAAGATGGAAGGGGACCACACGCAGAAAGTGCGGAAAATAGGAATTTTTCTCCTACGTAGCTGCTTTTGCTGCGTGGTGCAGCTGAATTTTGAAGTCTGGAACAGTGGAGAGGTGACGGATGGAGTTTGTCTGAAGGAATGAGACATATTTAGCATATGGTCGACGATTTCATGATTTTATTCTTGTGCACATTCATAGGTAGTTCTCCCCCCTTTTATATCTCCTTTCTGCAAACTATTCCGAGACCCAGATAGACTCATGGAACAAATTGCAACGGTCTGAAATACAATTCGTTCGTGGAAACGAATCTTTCTGGAAATTCCATATCGCGTATGCAACCGTAGTTAGATATAATTCTAACTTGCCAAAGGAAATGGCTCTGTATCGTGATTTTGGAGTTTCCCGAGAGGATCCAAGTCACGTTCCATCTCTAATTGATCTCATCTCTCAATTCGACATCGTCCCCCTTTTCCTAAGACTAGCAGCAACGACACAGACTCCGCCCCCTACCTTCGTCGCGGTGCCAGGCTCCGCCCCCTTCGCCCCCCGAAGACCACGACGATGTATATATATCAGAAGCCTCTCAACGTCGACCACATCTCAGGCGGACTTTTGTTACTTCTGATAATTGACTTGTTCCTTTGATCTTTCACGATGGATGTGATTTCTGATGCTCGCTCGGCCTTCTGATATTATTGTTCAATTATCATTTTAGAATTCGGATAGCCCCAGAAATGCGACGACACTTGGCCGCAGCATTGCTGCTGACGTGCACTATCAGCTTGAGGTATGTTTCTGGCGCAAAATCAATTTCCCAATTTGAAAACAAATGGTGGGATTTGGATTGTCGATGCTCTGACATTGAAATCACAGAGAGAGAGACTTTGCCTGAGCATAATCGGGCTTTGCAGATTTAGGCAGGATTTCCTTATTTTGTTGATTAAATGGAGCTCGAAAACTTAGGATGAACGGAACTGTGAGGGGTGTTCGATGGTTTTGCGATATGTAAGATAGAAAAAAACTGGAAATATGAAAGAGTGCGAACAATGATGAGAACACGGGACTAGTTATCTCTTGCACAACTGATCGTTTTCTTGCATAGTGCAGAGGAAATAATCGGGAAGAATGCGTTTGTAGGGTATAAACGCATGGAAAGATATAGCTGAATGTGTTCGATGGTTCTTATCGATTCGGTGGTGTTCGATGGTATCGGGAATCTATATTTTATCTTTCCGATGTACTCTAGAAGACAATTTGTATGTGGAGGTGGTAAGAGTGTTCAGTGGAATAAAAGACTTGATTATGAAATTTATGATTAACCCTGGTATTATTTTCAGCACCGCCTGTCGCTCATGCAATCTCACTGCACGTATGGATGCGAGACAGGACGAGATATTGGGGAGAATGAAGAACTTCCTCGGTATTCGACCAGAATATATGGAGAGGACGCTGACTGAGGATGTGAGTGACCTAGTGATGTCAATTAGGCATAGACTCTCCTCAATTTGCGTACTCTCTCGTTTCTCTGATCGGCGAGATAATAAACGAAACGAGGAGAATCGTTGCCGAGTTGTCATCAGTAGAGTGAACCATTTTAATTCGAATAAACGTTAAAACGTCGGGGTATCAGTGTGTAAAATATATTTTATCTTAGCAGGTCTCATCTCATATGATAGTGTTGTGAGGGTGAAGATGAGTGAGAAATTACTGATCCGGAAAAATGATTTCGTGCGGAAATGAATGGTTAGAACCAATCTCTGATCCAATTAAAGACACCATCCTTATCTCACTCCGTTTATTATTTCTTTCTCAGTTGCCGAGCAATTATGTTGTGAATACAAAACACGAAAAGCAGAAATATCCCCCCCCCCCCGTCATGTTTGTCACATAGCCTGAACTTTTAGTGTGGTAGATATCTCTGGAACATCTTGCGCTGAATGCCTGAACTTCTTTCTCTTAATTTACCCTAGCAGATATAGAATGGGTGGTGATACGAGATATCATTTCTGAAGAGCTTGGCACTAGGGTTGCAGGATCGGCTTCGGCGAATTCGGAAACATTACTGCATTCCTACTAGACGCCGTCAATCCCCTCTCTTCAGATGCTGAAGAATGCCCGACTGGACGCCGTGAGAGATCTGTATTTGGATGAAGAACAGGACAGGGAGAAACCAGAGTCCATCCACGTATTCGCTGCTGGGAATGGAGATCCTGGTAACGATTCTTATTTTAACTAAAATGTCAAGTTAATTTCGCCTGAGATCTAGGGTTCGCGGCAAAATCATTTCGAAATTATATTTCTTAGATTCCTAGCGCACACAGCTCATAGGATAAGAGTAAACGTAATTATTGGTTATTCAACTGGGGACTTGGCTCAGATCATTTTCTATCACACCACTCAATTTTCAGTTCTACCTTCGGCTGTCTTCACTTTCTCACACAAGACCGCTCGAAGGACAGTGGTCAAGGCGACGTTGGGAGTGCATCTCAGACGGTGCGATATTTATGATATTCAAATATTTGAATTCGCGCCGATTTTCGCTCAAAAATATGATTGTGTTGAAATTTTCTTTAGAGCGCGTGACATTTGGATGAATATTTTTCTCCGTATTGTTCTTCGGTACAGACTGGAGTGAATTACGTCTGCCGTTCTAGTGATGAATTCTCTGTTTTTCAGTGCAATCTTGACGCAATTGTGTACCCACTGTGGTGCTAGGGTAGATTCTGTCTTCTTATTTCGCTCGTTTTATCTGACCAGTAAAACCATGAAGAATAATTCCGTCTTCTTTTCCACCTGTGTTAGTGCAGAGAGATATATTTTCCACCACAAGCCACATTGAATACATTAGCGGGAGCAGAATATTCTGGAACAAAAGAGAATATTTCGATGACAGGAGGAATATGCGAGGGTGGAGTTATTTACGTGAAGATCTCTGGTCGAGTACTCAGGAACTTTCCTATTTTTTCTCCTGGTTTTGACGGCAAATAACAAAGGAAAAGACAAGCTAGGAAAAAGGAAAAATTGAATGGAAGATAATGGGCTTGAACAAATATTGTTTCACATTGTTCTCCTATATCTGGCACTTTCTCTTTCTTCTTAAATTATGATTGACGATCACACAAGTAGTGACGAAGTAGGAAAACAGTGCGTAAAAAGCGCGTAAGGTGTGATTTATGCCTCGTGTTATGCGCGTGATTTGCGATTGCGAAGATTGCCGTTCGCTCTGACACGTTAACATTGAAAACCGGGTTTGCTGCAACATATAAATCATTGCCAGATCTATTTTTACAAGAACTCCATATACCCAAAAATTGTAGAAGAAGAGAAAACAGATATGTCCATTGATCATGATATGTATAACCACAAAATGATGAAGGCGACAAACCTGGCGACAATAACTTCACTCCCCACTCATTCTTCACTTCCATAGAACGTGCCGAAACACAAGGGGATATGGCAGCAATGGCCATTGAACTTCCTCTCGCATCTTGTGCAGAGAACATATTTCTGGGCGGCCAAACAGCGAAAATGCCGCTACAAAATCGCATTCGTTGTCGAGGACAATCCATTTCCTATCAAGATTGTCGGCCTGAAGGTTTTTGTTGTGAGCTCGGGCCCTCAAGAACACATAAATGACAGGAAAAGTGTGGATTCAGCTCAGAACTAGGTGCTGGTAGAAATGTAACTGTGCATAATGGAGAAGAGTGAAAATATAAACGAGCATACTTTCAGTCCCTCTCTTGCGTCATCTCTACACAATCCGATCGGCCTCGAGCCTCAACGGGTCAACGTCGACGTCTTCGAGCGTGCGCCCTCCGGAGAGGTGAGAGCAGAACTGCCTAATAAATGTCTGGAATCTGTAAAAGCGCAAAGCAATCCTGCCTTCAAGGCATTTTGCGTGTATGATGGTAATTTATTTAGAGGGACGGGGTAGTATATTCAATTGCTAAGTCTTGTGCCGAGGGAGAAATTCCGGGGAAAAAGTAGAACCGGCAAATGTCCTTCCAGGTGGGCGACATGCTCGCCACTCTCCGCGTTGACGTCCCTCTCGAAGCCGGCTTCTCGCACATCTCGGTACCGCTGGAGACCGACGACGTCCAGAGGTGCGTGCTAAATGCCGACTCTTGCTGGCTGGCTCCCGGCTCAGGAAAACCCCGGTTCCGATTCTAAAACCCGGTTGTGCAGATGGCTCCAGGCGGGAAGCGTCTCTCTCTACGTCGTCGCCAACTACGACGGTGAGAATCTGGCCGTGATGCCCGACGATGAAGATTCGTCGTTAAAAGTGAGCGAATTTTGCATTAGACGACGTTTCGGAAATCGCAAAAAGGGCTTACCACACCACCAGTACAGTAATCGTCTACGGTAACTAAAAACCCGATACGATAATGGGCAATCCTCACATACCATAACCATGCCGTATCCCCCCTGCCGTACCCCTGATCAACCGTATCTCTCTCAGCTCACCTCCTTGGCCATGCGTGTCGCGGGTGTTCCTCGTCGTCGCAAGCGACAGGCCCACTGCACGCCCGAAATGAAGGAGAAGGGCTGCTGTCTCTATGATCTGGTCGTCGATTTCGAGGTAAAACCCGGCTCACTACATCCGGCATATCTGAAAGCCGGTTCCGCTTCCCGGCTCTGAAAACCCGGCACTTGCAGCAAATCGGCTGGAAGTTCATCATCGCCCCTCTGAAGTACAACGCGTACATGTGTTCCGGCGACTGTGCCCACTCGAAGAAGGATACGGTAGGCGACGGTTATCGATTTTTTGGCTCAGATTTCATGCAGTTTGGACAACAAATGAAAAGGTGATAGGGATGTAGAAAAACGACTGGGTTGTGCTGGTGAACTATCGCGTCGAGACCAACTTTGGCGCGAATTCAAATGTTCCTTTCAGGTCTACGGTGAGCTGGACGGGACCTCCCGACTGCAGGCGACCAACTACAACGGCGCCTGCTGCCACCCTGATTCGTGAGTGATTGCCACGGGGCGAATAGTAGGGCTCTCCATTCTGCACACTTTCACGCGGGCCAGAGCGTCGAAACGTGTGCAGAATTAACACATGGTGCCAATATAGGGGGGAAAACGAAGTTCTGAGATCGCAAATGCTCTCATTATTCTAGATACGACGGACTGGACGTGATCTACCTCAACGACAAGGGCGAGGTCATCACGACCAAGATCCCGAACATGCTAGTGACCAAGTGCAGTTGTGGATAAGAAGATGGAGAGGAGGAGAAGAGGGGCAAGGGGAATGATGGGGGAGGTGAGGGGGGTATATCAATAAGGAAAATATTTGTCCCGAGATGGTTCGCCCATTTTTTGCCCATTTTCCTTCCTTCATCTTTCCTCAAACCCCCTCTTCCCCAGGTCCCCAGATAGACTCGAATGGGCTGAATCTCCTTTACCCAATGTCCTCCCGTATTCTCCAGAGATCGATAGATACATATACAGCCTGTTCTTTCAAATTGAATTGATACGAGTCTTTCTCATCGTCCTTTTCACTGATTATTTCCCGATTCATTCATTTTCCTGTGTGATTCATCACCCGATTCGTTCCGATGTGCCTAATTACCCCCCGCTGATCTCTAGATTGAATCTGTCTCCCAGTGATCTCTCGCTATTCGCTTCAAGTTGTGACGTCATGTTGATAAACAAGCAAGAATAGTCATGAGTGAGCGGCGGGGGATACATGAATGCTTTGGAGCACGAGGCAGAACATGTTCAGGTGGCCGAGTGGTTAAGGCGTTGGACTGCTAATCCAATGGGCTTTGCCCGCGTGAGTTCGAATCTCATCCTGAACGAACCTTTTTGCAACATTTTTCTCATGCAATTTTTGTCTTTTTTCTTATTTTGAAATGGTAACATAAGTTAATTGAACGACGGGATGATCGTTATTGTGGATGCAATACTCTCACTTTCTCACTAAGGCGACACCTTCATTTATTTTTCTCCTTCACAAATGAAATTCACTCGATATACATATATTTTTTCTAAACAATGATGTTTAATACGTTTTTAGAACCATCTTCGCTAGTAAGTGGTTCTGAACATGAATAAATAATTCGCATCCTGTTCTTCACTATCTATGTATTGTTATTTCAAGTATGTTTCACGACAACTTCATCTTCCCCTGGTTTTTAAGAATTTTCAATCAATTTTAAGTTCCTCTTTCACAAAATAAATAAGTAGTGAAAAATGAGGATTCTTTACAACACAGTTGTGATAATTTATGTGCTTTTCTACCTTCCCACCATTTCTCCTCGTATCAGTCCTCACCATTGATACCGGGTAGGCCCTGCAAACCGGTCAGACAGCGACGAGAGAGAGACGCAGAGAACTTGGTATAAATGAGTATCAATCGATTAGGCCGAACCAGAAGAGTCTCCTTATCTAATCATCCTCCATGACCTTAGTCTCATTTAGACTCGATAGCGTTCCTTCTCGTTCCTTATTTTGTTCGGCCAAGTAAATGGAGCAAATGAGAAGTTCCTGTCTGCTGACTAGCCGTTAATATTGCACACAATTTGAACGCGTTTTTTTCAAAGTCCACCCCGATTAAACAACGGTCCCTCCCTTCAGACGCATACTTCGTCTCTTCCCTCCGCACAAATGGCCGGAGAAAACGAGGGCACTCGATTGAGAAGGAAGTACGATTCAACAATAGAAGGTGAGGAAAGTTCTCACCCCTACCCTGCCTATGACTGCCCAAACTGTTGAGTGGAGAAGGAGGTGTTTAAATGGCAAACGAGGAGATGACAAAGGCGATCCCTTACACTTTCAGGTGACCATGGATTTCTTCGACTTTTGCCTACACGACCCGAGTTTGAATGATCGACTAATTTTTGCGCACAACAGGAGCAAGTGAGTGGGAAAATGTACATGACGTAATATGAGTCATCATTTGCAGGTACGACCATCACCTAATCGTCATCGAGCTCCAGAAGCGCAATCTCCACGTCGAATACGTCATTAGGGACATCATCTCACTCAGGCCATCGAGTCAACAAACTTGAGTTCAAAGACCCGCTCTGGCATCTGGCAATCTCTAATGCAAATGGAGCAGTCGTTTGGCATGAGGTTATTGTTGTGTAGAAATGACATTGCCGCCGAATATTGGTCTGATAAATATACTGGTGTTTTGAAAGTGACAAAATGTCAGAGTGTCAAATTGCTCGTATCTATTGTTAGCTTAAAAGTTGTGATACTCTCAACGATAAACTTTGTATTTAAAGGAGGAGTGGCAGCAATATTTGGTCGGGGAAGCTGAGACGATAGCAAGATTGGTCCCTTGAACCATATTGGAAATCCCAAATTTGAAGGTTGTAGCTACAACCCTGAGACGAGATAATCGCGTTTGAAGTTTGAATTCCCGCTCGTGAATCCCAGGGAAAAAGCTGCTAAATGTTTGCGCAGCGCACTCCCTCTCTCCGCCACTATTCGGCCCTTCCCTGTACTCCATTTCGCGAGAGGCTAGAATGGCAGAGAGACCAGAGACCGTAGAGAGTGGATGCCAACGGTCACGTGAGACGAGCAGAGACGGGTAGATCAAGGGAGGATTCCTCTCTCACAAGGGAATGGCCCCGCCCCCTCACACTTCGTTTAGCGAGTGTCCTTGCTGAACGCAGTAATGATCCCCGGCTAATCGTGGTGGGAGTCGCTATCAGCCATTGCTGACAGTACTTCTTTAACGAATTTGCGAGATTACTACGTCAAGTTTATGTAACACAATCAGTGCGTACATGTATGTGTCTAACATGATATGTGCTGTGATAAGGAAACGCGCAGACTTTGTTGAATCTGCTATCAATGTCAGCTGGCCTATACCTCAATCAACCAAATTTACTTTCGAATGTTGAGGTTATTTTCTTTCTTAAACGTTTGCATCGTTTTATTTCGTCCCAGATTTATAAACAAATAGTTCTTATTTCCATGGAACTCATCATGCTTTTTCTCGGCCAAGTTCAATGTCTACATTCTTGATAGGTAAATAGGTAGGCCGTGAATAATTCCATTCAAAGACTTTCTGTTGTTGAGTCGGCGAGATTAGCTGAAGAGGACTGGTGAAGGCCACTTCAAGGCAAATGTTTTCCAACGGAACATGAAATTTCATGAAATGGCTCAAATTATTCATTGATATAAAGGACAATAATGTCGATGTTAACTTTTACTGCGTTTGATCTTATTTGTAAAGATGCATGCCCATTTCTCTTCTTTTAGCAGAGACAGCTGACTAGAGATTTCAAACATGTCTCAGCTACAAGCTCTGCACAAAGCTTTACGTCGCATTAGTACATTCTAGACACAATGGTAAACACATCATGTCACGCTGATTTCGAATTCCCTGTTCGGTGAATCACCGAAAATTTATCTACTCAAAGTCGTCCAGAAATAAAGAAAAGTATGAGAATTTCTCAATATTAAAAAAAGCATTATTTTTGCAGCTGTCAACATATCCTGTTCATTACTGACAGAATATTGTGCAATTTTGCAGAATGACATTTATCGTGTCTTTTTCGTTTCTTTCGCCGACTTTAGTGAACTTCGCACGGTGCAATTAGGCAAAGGCTATCGTTTCAGATCTGTGATTCTCTGGCTCGAATCGTCATCCCCAGTGCGCTGCGAGCATATTGAAATAGGTGGAAGCGCTTGAGTCAGTGTTGAAGTCAAGAGGAGGAGAGATACACTGGAACTGGATGTTCTGATACTCGGGGACCAATGCGATTACCTTCAAGTGTAATAGGATCGATAACCGCTTTCGAAGTGCCCGATTTCTCCACATTAGTAGGGCAGCACAAACGAGAACACTGACGGTGTTCATCTGGAATATTCCAGCATTACTGAATTGAAAAAAGGACGACTGACGATGTAGTACATCCACAAGGCAAACAGCAGAAATGCGACGTGGAATTGCCCGATCCAGAGTGGGGCCATGCCAATGATCTGAGGGGAAATATACTGTATGCATCATACAACTTTGTATTCTCGCCACTCGATCGGTTGAGTAATTGTATAATAGGATAAGAATCATTTTGACATTTCAAATCACAATAGCTCACCTTCAGTGCACAACAAGTGATGCAGACAGGTGCTATGCTGCGAGACAGTTCCATTCCTTCCGAGAGCTGATCAGTTCATTTGGCAGACAGTAAATAATGAATTACTAATTACTCGATATCTTGTTTCAAGTGTATGATTGGCCTTCCTGATCTTGTAGATACGACGAGCATCGTAGTATGTGTACGTTGCCGCCTGTTAATATGAAATTGTAAATGCAGGAAACTGGGTTTGACATACTACGGCCGTGAGTAATAGAATGGCAATATTCCCCATACTAGCGGATATGTCGAACGAAACTGTAATGGTCGCTGAATCTCAATCGTGAAATGATAATTCTCACATAAATAGATCATCAATCCGAACATCACTGATAAGAGTACCTGAAAAATTTGTTTTGATATTGTTCACACGTTGCATAATACCGCAATAATAATCAGACAGAAAATTAAAATGTGGTATCGGCGTTTGTGTCTCTCAAAAGCATGATGATGACGGATGACAAAATTCCTTTCAATGAGAAGAAGAAGAAGTGTGCACGTGAACAGCCCATCTCCAGTTCCGTGCAAGATACTTGTGTAGAAAACCACTGCGATTTAGTGTTTTATTTGTATTTTTGAAAACTTCTGAATATCGCTCACACTCCGTAGCAAAGTCCGTTGGAAGAGGCACGACACTAACCAACGAACGAATAATGTGCACTACGATCATCGAGTAACTAGCGACACAATTAGTGAGGAGAATAACCCTGAAAATTTTTCTCATCATAAAAAGAAGAAGTCAAACTCTCCTGCAACTGAGATGGAACGGAGTAGTAGCGACAACAACAGTGAAAAGTAGGCAAAATATTATTGCCACCAAGCACATTAATAATTGCAGAATAATGGAAGGAGTTGAGTAGAAAACGCCATATACCGAGAGAAGATACTCGATAAGCTCCGTTTTGTTGGAAATGTCCATGTTGCGAAGATGGAGTCTCAAGTCTGGCTCCTTTCCTTAGTGCTTCCCCATTCTACCCAACCGTCAATTTAGACGCCGATAATCTGATATTCGAGTTGAAGGAAGGTTGGTTCCACTTGGTTTCTTGCTCTTCTAGGATAGGTCAGACATAAATGCATTTAATTCCGCTCAGATCGGGAATGAAATCAGGCATACAGATAGGGCCCGCAAGCCACGCCTACTTTTGGTGCACCCGATTCCCCTCAAAAGAGAAATCGAGGGAGCACACCTCGGAGACGCAACCAAATCACTCGCCCAAAAGCTTGATCTGTAGCTCTTTCCCTTCTCTATTATTGACCTGAGGCGGAGCTTGCACTTTCATGTTTGCGTGGGTCAATTGTCGATATTTAGGTTGGGAATAGGGCTATTAGGGCATTTCCAGTACACGCACAATGTTCCCGAGATATTATATTAATTTGTATTTAAGAGGAATTTTAAGCACAAATTTGGATTTTTAATATTTTTCCCTGAATTGTGCTCGAATTAAACATGCGCGCGGGAGGAGAGCGACGAGAGAGCGGGGGGGGGGGAACGAAAGAGACACACGCGAGAGAGGCTCCGCCCCTTTCTCTCGTCTCTCCCTTCTCTTGCTGAGGGAAGCGCGCGTACTTCTGGAGCTCTCCTGGGCGTCAGAGAAGAGATAGCGACAAACGTCCAAGAGCAAAAATGACATTGAGACCCTGACGGTCATTTTGAGCCTACTTTGAACACGATACCACTAAGTCGGCTATCCACGTTGTGGCCCCTACATACAGAGGATGAGATGACATCTCATCTAGCATTCCGGTGATTACACCTGCGACTTTGGAAATGAATATAACATCTATATAATACTTTCAATATATTTAGTGCGCGAGAATTTCTATTGTGAGTATCAGAAAATGGTGAATCTCAATGTATCGAGATCTTTATCTGTTTTCTTGCCTTAGTTGACTCAACTATAACTATACCTTTGGGCGCAAAATAACTACGAGTCTCGTCCGCGAAATTACATCACACATCAGCAGAACAAGATCGCAAGTGCTCCCTCTCTTCCCTCACTCAGGGAAGGTGCGTGCATCTTTTCTCTCTCTTTTTCGCGTTTATTTCCTCTTATTTCCCCTCCCCTAGTCTCATTCGTTCTTCCCCTATTCTGGTCATGAAACGGGCAACTTCTGGTGGTGGGTCCCCATTGGCTAAGCGGGGAGTAATCGATAACTTGATTTGCTCTGCCCAGGAGCTTTCTATGAGGGACACGCCTAAGGGAGTTGATCAATCTCTTTGGACTGAGATCACTAATGTCCTCAGTCAAATGGCTACACAAGTCGATTTGCTCCTGAAAAAGGACAGTGATTCCGAAGTAATGGCCACTTCCCTCCCTTCCACTTCCTTCTCTCATTCCACACCTCCTTCCCTCTTCCCTTCCCTCTCCTCCTCCTCCCGTCCCTCCCCCTCTCTTCCTGGCGAGGACCCCGTTGAGGCCCATCTGAGAGCGAGATCTCTCGTTATCTCTGGTGTTCCCGAGCCCGCCCCTTCTCTGACTCTTGAAGAGAAGCTTGAGAGTGATAGGGCGGCCGTAGGTCGAGCCCTCGCTTCTCTGATGGTCGAGGCAACTCCTCAGATGGTTTATCGCATGGGAAAGCCGTCCAGTATCCATCCCCGTTTACTCAAAGTAGTCCTCCCTTCTCGATCTCACCTCCTCACAGCTCTCAAAAATGCCCATGTTCTCCGCAAGAACGAGGATTGCAAGGGTATTTACATTCGCAAATCTCAGACTGTCGAGGAGAGAGAGAGAGGTAAGACACTTAGAGCTAGACTCAAGTCGATGCGTGAGTCGGATTCAAACTGTCCATTTGTGATCTATCGAGATGACTTGTGGCACAGGGATGACATTCGTACTCATAAGCGCACTCGACTCCCCCCTCAGGGAAACTAAGTTGTCGTACATCACACCCTGACCCCTCTCACTCTGTGAACAGTATTGATTCGTCTCTTGTTGTTGCCACGACCTCTCCTCTTACTCTCTCCCCATTCCCCTCTTCCCCTGCCCCTCTCTCGTCTCTCTCATTTTCACACACTCTCTCGCCCTCTCTTGCCCCTCCCCTCTCCCCTCTCTCGTTTTCCCATGCTCTCTCGCCCTCCGTTCCCAATTCACCTGTCTCGCCTGTCACCCCCACCCCTTCTCTCCTTCCCCAAGCACCAACTAAGTTCTCATGTGCCATGTTTAATGCTCGCTCCCTTTGCAACAAGCTACCTCACCTCCACGCTATTCTTTCTATCGACAAACCTGATTTCCTGTTTGTAACCGAGACCTGGCTGTCCTCTAAGATTCTAGACACTGAACTCCTCCTATCCTTTCCTTACCGTGTATTCCGTTCCGATCGTCCCCGTCGTGGAGGCGGTGTTTGTCTCTTTATTCGCGATCATCTCCCTTGTTCCCGAGTCTCCCTTCCTTCTCGCATTTCGAGTGACATTCTAGTCGTTGATGTCCATTCCCCTACTGCCCTTATCCCGACTCGTTTTGTTCTAGTCTACAGGCCTCCTAACACAACCACTGTTCAAAATACATCTCTTTTCGATCTAATATCTTCTCTGTTTTCCGTTCAGTATCAAGTGGTTGTGCTAGGTGACTTTAATTTGCACATCAACTGGAAGTCTCCTGGTCTTTTATCCTCTCAATCATCCTGTCTTTATGATCTCTCTATCGACCTTGCTCTTTCCCAAGTTGTTCCCTCCCCCTCACTAAATGGTCATTTCCTTGATGTCATTCTCTCTCCTCCTGACATCATTTCTGATTGTCGTGTATCCGCTCCATTTCGTAATGCCGATCATTCATCTATTGATTTCAAGTTTTCGTTTCCCCTCTCTCATCCCATTTTAGTGCATACTTTTGATTTCCGCAAAACTGATTTCTCTGGATTGGACAATGCACTTTATGGGACTGATTGGGAAGCGATTCTCTCTGATTTCATCGATGTATCGGATTTGTATGATCGTTTTGTGTCCTACCTCACTGCTCTTTTTAGTCGTTTTGTCCCCCTCAGAAAGTGTTCTCTTCCTTCCGATCACTACCCTCCCCACATTAAATCACTTCTCTCACATAAACGTTCTCTGTTTGATAAGATTAGCCTCCGACCAGTACACGCCCAGTTTATTCGTGTCTCGCGTAAACTAGATTACGAAATTCGAAAGTATGTTCGTTCCTATGAGAACCGATTGCTCGCCGGTAATCATAGTCGCTCATTTTATCGTTATGTTTCCACTCGTTTCAAGTCTAAAGGTCTAATAATACCCGCTATTATTGCCCCTGACGGTTCCGTAGTCACTTGTCCTTCTAAGAAAGCGGAATCTCTCGCTGATTACTTCTCCTCAGTTCATGCTAGTGACGACGGAACTGTCCCGACCTGCCCCTCTCTTGTTTCCCAATCCATTCCTGTCTCTATTATCCTCCCTCACGAGGTCGCCTCTCACCTCAGTCGTGTCTCTTCCTCCTGTTCCCTTCCCTCTGACAACATCCCATCCATTATTTTCAAGAAGTGCTTTGCTTCCCTATCCACACCACTTGCTCATATTTTCAATTACAGTCTCATGCTTGGTACTATTCCATCTCTCTGGAAATCATCTATTGTGGTCCCCATTCCTAAAGTAGCCTCACCCTCATCTGTTTCTGACTACCGCCCAATTAGTCTCACCCCCATCCCAGCTAAAATTATGGAACGACTGCTTAAGCCCTCAATTATCGATTGGTGTACCTCCCACAATGTAATTCCCCCCGAGCAGCATGGTTTTCTCTCCAGGCGTTCTACCGTAACCCAACTGCTTGATTGCACCCAATCTTGGCGTGATGCGATCGATCGCGACTATTGTGTTGACGTTGCCTATATTGACTTAGCTAAGGCTTTTGATAAGGTCTCTCAAAATAAGTTATTGCTCAAATTAGAATCGATTGGAATTCGTGGTTGCTTGCTAAATTGGATCTCAGGTTACCTCTCCGAAAGGAGTTTCAGAGTGCGAATAAGCAATGTTCTCTCTTCTGAGAAAGCTGTTGTCTCAGGCGTCCCCCAAGGGACAGTATTGGGTCCTATCCTCTTTCTGCTTTATACTTTCGATCTCCCTAAGGTTTTCTCCCCCTACCCTAAACTTTCATGTCGGCTCTTTGCTGACGATATCAAGCTCTTCACTACTTTCGATCCACTCTCTCCATCTGACGCCCCCACTCAACTTCAGTCCGGGATTTTGGGTTTCACGGAATACTGCAAAACATGGCAGTTAGAAGTTGCTGAGAAAAAGTGCAACATAGTTCACATAGGTCGAAATAATCCCCGAACCGTCTACTCTCTTCTCTCTACAAATCTCGCAATCTCTGACTCTATTCGTGACTTAGGTGTCCATATCGATCCCCTCTTGAACTTTGATTCTCATATAAAGATTGTTTGCCATAAATCAACTTCACTTGTCTATCTCCTATTTCGTAGTATCAGTTGTACTATTCCTTCCCCTTACATCTCAGCCTTCAAGTCATTCATTATTCCTGTATTAGAATATGCATCCCCTGTCTGGTCCCCATCATCCAAAGGTCTTGTTCGGAAATTAGAGAAAGTACAACACTTGTTTACTAGACTCTTACATTTTCGTTGCTCCAGAGTAGAACCTATCATTCCATGCTACTCTGATCGATTATCTTTCTATTCACTTAACACCTTGTATACTCGTCGTATTGTGATTGATATTGTCTTAGCTCTCAAAATTGTTGCCCATTTTGTTGACTTAGAACCTACACATTTTTACACATATCGTGCAATTAGTAGACGTAATGGTTCGTTTGTCCTTCATCTACCCCCGTTCAAGAGAGAGAATCTCAAAGTATCTTTTTCTCACAGAACCGCTCGATTATTAAATAAATTGCATTTGATTTGTAACCCCAAATTGTCAATCCCCGTTATTAAGGTTCACTTATTCAAACACCCTGACTTACCTCGTGTTTTAGGAATAGAAGTTTCGAATCTTTGAGCTGCCCTTCAATCCATCCCCATCCATCCCCATCCATTCCCGTCTCCTTTTCCCTTCCATCTTTCGATCTACCTCGTCAAGTCATACACCTATACTCGAATTGTGTGACTCCATGAGAAGATCGATCCCACCCCCTCCCCTCCCCTCCCCTCCCCTCCCCTCCCCTCCCCTCCCTCCTACACCGTCCCCTTTCAACACGCATCCTTCCCTTTGTTGTATTCTTACTAACTTTATATTTCCTCGTACATCCTGCACTTGTTGAAGCACCTTCAGTGGTGTACGATAAATAAATAAATAAATAAATAAGTGAGCAAACTCAGTGTACTCACAATTCGCGCACTCTCCAGACTGGAAAAGCTCAAAGACCAACGAGGATGAATTGGACACCGAATATCATGCTATTGATATTTCGGATTAAAAAAATATAACTATCGTTGTCAAATACTCGAAAAATGGAAAATGAAGTTCGATCAGAATGAAAAATCAGATTTGTGACCAGTAGCTTCTCACTGTTTACCAAGTAAGCAATCAAAAAAATTGAAGAAACTTCCGGCAATAAGAAGCCCTCCTGGTTCATTGCCAACACGGTGGTAGGAGATATTCGCCAGATATCCATATTTTCTCACTCAAGATGCCGCCCTTTCTTTGATAAATTAATTTACTGATTCAGAAGAGACTTTTATTTTTTTCTTCTGTGAAACTTTAAAAAAAACAGAAAAAAAACTGAAAACTGCTCCATTCGATTCTCCCTCCCACATTGAATGCAAGAAAAGGGAAATGAAAAACGAGGGATGCAGAGATGTTATTCAGACTAGAAAAGTCGCAAACAAAAATTTTTTAGTTGGATTCTATTGCAGTTACTTTATCGAATTTCATTTTCGACGATTCTGGCTAAGCCTGGTAGTGTGCGACCAACTGAATTCGGCAATTATATTAGTTCCAAATTAAGTACCTCACTTCCCGAAAGAGGGCCTGTTTCAGGAAGATCGTTGAAGATCAGTCCGACAACAAGAAGTCCCCCGGGTTCATTTCCGACATGACAGTAAGTACGCAAACACAGGTGACGTTCCAGCTCAATTTTGTCCGATTCAGATAGAACTTGGTAGTTGGCGAGAAGCTGAATGAGACAATTTGAATTGTTCCGAGTTAAGTCCCTAACCTTTCGGAAGATCCTCTCGAATATCTCATATTCATCTCTACCCTTAGATTCTCCAAAAACGGCTACATTATATGCCCACACAAGATGATCGAGCACAACCGGTTCGATCTGATATTTATTGAGTTATTGAATTAGTAATTCATTGATGACATGATCTTACCGAGTAAATAAAACCTGTCGGTTCGTCTCCGAATCTATAGTACTCCATCTTTTTAGCGATGAATTTCTTGAAACGAAGATAGACTGCGAACTCCATAAGTTTCTCTTGTCGAATCGAATTCAACGATTATAGAAAATGTCGTGAATGCTTGTGTTTACCAGTACGGTGATGTTACGAATCTTCTTCTGCTCCTTTTTCAAAGTTGCTTGGTCAAATTCTTTTTTTTATTGCTAAGAAATCGTCTTCCATTTTCTTTGGCTCAGTTCGAAATGGAAAGGCTAAGGCTTCGACACTCAAATTGATGTGCGGTTAGAATTTTAAAAAAACTGTGATTCAAACCGAAAGAGTAATCAGCGTGCTCCACGGGCTCGCGTCCGAATTTTCTCGATTCCTTGATTATAATCGAAGTGTTTGAAAGTGCGAGGAACTGGGCAAAATAATGTTTCTTAATATTGAAGAACGACCTACTAACAATCTCTAGTAAGTCATCTACAGTCAATATATAATAAAGTGAACCGTTTATTATAAGTTATAATAAATTATAATAATTCTTATAAAACAACGATAACTAAGCGGAGAATGGATGAATCGAGTTGAAATTTTCAGGGAATGCGTTTTTCACATGCCGCTTCAAAGTGACATTCTTGAAAATTCGAAATTTCAAAATTTATTTTTCTCGACCAAAAATGCTGATGCTGATATTGGTCGTAACTTTTTACTTTGTTGTTTTCTCGAGGTCTAGTGTAGAAATTCGGTTTTTGCATGTAAAAATACGAAAGAAAACCCACATTTCTGGTACTTCTGACATTATGACTTTTTCGCCTCTGGAATGACCCTCCAAATGCTCAAAAAAGTAAAAATCTCAGAATCCCTTCAGTAAATACTTTTTAGTCGTATTTTCACATGCTGAAACCAAATTTCTTCATTAGATCTCGAGAAAACAACAACGAACAAAGTTACGACCAGTATGAGTATCAAAATTTTTGGTCGAGAAAAATAAATTTTGAATATTCGAATTTTCAAGAATGTCACGTTGAAAAACAAATTCTCTGAAAATTTCAGCTCGATTAATCCATTCTCCGCATAGTTATCGTTGTTTTATAAAAATGATTATAATTTATTATAACTTATAATAAACGGTTCACTTTATTTTATATTGACTGTACAGGTACTAATAACTCTGTTCTGGGAGAGGGAGCAGAGGCAACGAGAGTCGAAGAGAGGAAGAGAAGGAGGAGAATCATGATTGACACTTAGAATGGAAGATTTATAATCAGTGTCTGAGTGACGTGTTTTTGAAGAGAATTCCAGAAAGTAAAATCGAGATTTTTATCCTTCAAGAATCATGCAGTTGGAATTTCTTAGTCACCGTCATTGTGCGTGGAAGTGAACAGTCATCGAGAAATACATTTCCATTTATTCTAATGACAAATCAATCAACAATGAGCATGTATAATTCGTTCTATAACACTGTCAATTTACTGAAAGAGAATCTTCGACTCAAATATAATTTAATTATTTCATTATCTCATTTTCCATCGTCATTTGAAAAGCGTCATGATAACAATGATAACCGATTGTTCGTTGGAAATGCGGTAGTAGGTACCCAAACAGAGATGATGTTCCAGGTCTAATTTAGACGGTTCAGGCAGATCTTTGTAATTTGCGATAAGCTAAATTATCATATTATATTAGAAGAGTTTCGAAATAAATGATTCACTTTCACGAGAATGGCATTGATTTCTGCCTCATCGAATATTTCCCGTCCTTTGTTTGTAATCGATTCATAACATATTTTCGAGAGGTGTTCAAGTATCGGGTTGAGGAATAAGTAACGCTCGTTTTTGAATTTTTTTCACTTTATCATAAAAACTTTACAAAGCACGATAGAATCTAAAAATATTCTCCATGCGCATCGATGACCTTCTGCCATCTACCAGGCAGCTTGTGGATACCCTCGCGATAGAAGGACTGGGGCTGGTTCTTGAAATAGTTGGTCAGTACGGTCTGGATAGTGGCTCGGTCTTTGAAGCTCTGTCCCTTAAGGAAACGCTGGAGGTCTGAGAAGAGGTGGTAATCGGAGGGGGCAAGGTCGGGTGAGTAGGGAGGGTGGGGGAGGACAGTCCAGCCATAGCCCGCCAGCTCAGCCTTGGTCTTTCTTGCGACATGCGGGCGGGCGTTGTCGTGCTGAAAGTAGATTCGAGCGTCCTTCCCGCGTGTTTGTTCGACAGCGAGTCTCAGCTTCCGCAGCTGAAGAGTGTAGACCTCTGCCGTGATAGTCGTCCCCTCGGGTAGGAGTTCCCAGAACTCCACTCCCCGCACTGACCACCAGATGCACAACATCACTTTTTGGGGTGCAAATCGGGTTTGGGGACATCTGCTGGCTTTTGGTCCTCTCCGACCCACTGTCTCATGCGCTCATGGTTGTCGTAGAGCACCCACTTTTCATCACCTGTGATGACATTGTCCAGCCAATCAAACCGGCGATGCAGAGTGAGAAGAGTCGAAGCCATGTCCACTCGGCGATCCTTGTCATAGTCGGTCAGGTCATGGGGGATCCATCTCCCGAGTTTCCACTTCTTTCCAATAGCGTGAAGCCCGAGGGGCCCTCTCTCCAGTGTAAACAGGGTGGCAGACGGCAACAACAAAAGAGCGAGCATGAGGGTTCTAAAGTCAGAGAGAAAAAACGAGCGTTACTTATTCCTCAACCCAATACAATAGGTTCTATCTGATATTTATTATTGTAATTTGAGTCCTTGATGAATAGTACTCACCGAGTTGACGTAATCAGTTGCTTCGCTTCCAAATCGGTAAAATTTCATTTTTTCCGCGATGAAATTCTTGAAATCAATCCAGACGGAGTATGCAATCGGTGCTCTGTGTTGGATGTAAGTCGTGATAGCCATTTAAGCAGTCAAATGTCAAATGCCGGAGATTATGCGCACCTCATCGGTAACGTTGTGAATATTTTCCTGACTTTTCAAATGATCAGATTCATTTTTCATTCCCATCTGATCTTCCGGGCTCACTTCGAAATGGAAAGGCCAAGGCTTAGTCACTGAAATTGATTAATGTTAACGGTATACCACGCCTCTCACGTAATACTCGACCTGAATCTGTCAGCGAGTCACTTTTTCGAATTCCAGTTATCTGCAGTTTCGGACTCCACTAGACTCCCCTAGGAACCCTGCCAAAGGAATAGTGTCTGGGATCATTCCCGACCGCGCGGCAGCACCTGTTGGGTGCAGCCTGTCAACTTCAACCCAACTTATCTACCCGTCAAGTTAGTCCCTGGAAAACTTTTCTTCATGAGCAAAGGCTATTTTTCGATGCTCTATACGCCTACACAACCCGTTTGTCGGTAAGTGCTCTCTGAAAGTTGCTAGGAGACAAGGAGCTCTATCTTGAAAACCGCTCGAAAACCCATAAATGTTCTTGCACGGGTGCATAGATCTGGTGGAGGCGATTCTAATGATAGGTCTGCGCTCGCACATCGACTGGGCGTTTCCAGGTTCTATGCCAAAAACCTTCTCTCCAACTTTTGAAGTTTATTTTCAACTGTCTCTCACCGTCTTGTAGTGAAATTGTGAATGAAACTCAACGCGAAATGAACATTTTGACCGCGCCATTGCGCGCGAGAGAGCGGAATGATCCAGTGAGACAGTTGATAATAAACTTCAAAAGTTGGAGAGAAGGTGTTCTGGCATAGAACCTGGAAAAGTCCAGTCGATGTGAAAGGGTAGACAAGTTGGGTTGAAGTTGACAGGCTGCACCCAACAGGTGCTGCCGCGCGGTCAGGAATGATCCCAGACACTATTCCTTTGGCAGGGTTCCTAGGGGAGTCTAGTGGAGTCCGAAACTGCAGATAACTGGAATGCGAAAAATGACTCGCTGACAGAGTCAGGTCGAGTATTACGTGAGACGCGTGATATGAGTTTTTCGAACCGAAACAGTATTCAGCGTGTTCAGTAGATTTGCGTCCGATTTTTTCCGACTCTTCGATCAATATCGGGTTGCGAGAAAGTTCATGAATCTGAAAACGAATAAAAAGAAGAAAGAAGTTAATAAGTCGCTAACATAGTCTGTCAAGTCACTTCTGTCAGGTGGAGCTGAAGCAACAAGAGTAGAGAAGAGGAAGATGAGGAGAAGAATCATGATAGGCACCGCGAAAATTAAGGAGGAGAATGACTTATAAACAATCATTTTGAAACGAAATGAAGAATATAATGCCAAGAGAATGATTCACTGCAGGAAGAATCATTTTCTTAGACACCATCATTTCTCCTTTTCCTTGATAGATGGCAATAAGTACTCTTGCTGCATTCTTAGACATTGTCATTCCTTCTTTTGCAGGGAGAAGTGGAGATATGCTTATATTATATGAAATATTCTTCCAATTATTTCTGCATGAAAATTATTTGATTATCTGAAGAGCCTGCGTATGCTTTGTTTTAACACAAAGAACCGAATCATCGATGCAAATAGACAAGCAACCAATCCTCATCATCGGGTCTAAGGTTGTATCTAGTGTTGAGAGGATAGTGATCAGACAAAAGCAGGACTACACCTACACTCATCACTCTTTTTTAAATTTCATTGAAGACGGACAGACAAGTTGAGCGGGTGCGGGGTTCGGTTGAAATTAGTTTATTGTACATACTAATATTCTCATGGCGTTTAATCAAAGGAAGATATCTGAGATATGTAATTCAGAGCGGAATACGTCACTATGAGTTCTATGGGGACGATATTTCAAGCCAAAAGTGTGTATTTCCAGGAGTGAATTCATCTCTGTAATACACCGTGTGCACTCTTCCGATCTCATCCGCTCCAAGCCACTGGCCATTAAAACTTTGAAGAGACCAGGATCCATCCTGGTTCTTGAATGGCTTCCACATCTCCGATTCCATCGCCCTATCATTGAGAGCAACAGCTCCGCCCTCAAAAGCACTCAAGAATCGATCCGGCGAGTAGTTCGCTTTCAGCGCCACCTGAACATCGAGATTACTCTTTCAAACATTTAATTTGAAAAGTATGATTTTATCAATATGCGAGTGATCCTACCTTTCCATGCAAGTCCTGGATCGTCCAGGTTTCTGAGTTTTCTGCTTGATCAGCCACGTCCACTCTCCACTCGATATTCCAAGCGCGAAGATACGTTCCATGGACAGATTTAAGACTGTGGTTCCCAGCTATTTCAGCGGAAACTTCAACTGATACAACTGGACCGTCATACAATTCGAGCCAGAAGCATTCGCATGTGCCTCGTTTCTCAATTGTGAGGACAAATCTGTCTTCACGGGCACTCAGCCATTCGCCATGCACACTTAGAAACGACCAGGATCCATCCTCATTCTTGAATGGCTTCCACGTCTCCAAATCTTGTTGTTTGTTATTGAGGTGGACGGACCCGTTGGACAATGCTCTCAGATAGAGATCGGAATGAGCCGACTTTAGCGCAACCTGAACTCAATAATGATTATTGCGACATATTTTGTTTAGTTTGTAATATTTTGAAATTGGATCAACTAAAGTGAAAAAGTTTATATATGAATAAATGTTTACTGACTTTTCCGTGCAAGTCTTGGATGCTCCAGTGCTCAGCTCCTCTACAATGGGGTGCCATATCCACCGTCAATCCATCGTTTCTCGAGCCTCTCCAGGCTCGCAGGTACGTACAATGGACCGATTTGAGACTGCGGTTTCCAGCTATTTCAGCGGTAATTTCGAATGGGATTTTTGGTCCAGCATAAAACTCGAGCCAGAAACTTTCGCATGTGCCCCGTTCTTCGACAGTGATGACCGTTCTGTCTTTACGAGCACTCAACCATCCTCCATACACACTCAAGAAGGACCAGGATTCATCCTTGTTTTTGATAGGTTTCCAGGTCTCCAAATCTTGTTGTTGGTTATTGAGGTGGACGGACCCGTTGGACAATGCTCTCAGATAGAGATCTGATGAAGAGTGTGCTTTTAGCGCAACCTGAATGTATTTCGTGATATTTTAAAACAATTGATGATTAATAATTCATCCTTGGAGCATATTTGGGAAGCTCTCTATAGAGAGGCCTTCGAATATACTCCAGAAAGGCTCAAGGTGACGGGAGGCAATGTTTCGTAATCGTGTGAACAGAAGTTATGATTTCAAACAAATATGGAACGATTTGGAATCTTGATCTACAATATGTAAAGCTTAAAAATCAACCTTTCCATTTAAATCCTGGATGAACCAATGTTCCTGGTTTCTAGGCTTGTGTGACATGGTCACTTTCACATTCTTGGTACACGCTTGAAGGTACGTGCTGTGAACTGATTTAAGATGACGTTTCCCTGCGGCTTCCGCCGAAATACTCAAGGGGACGAACTGAAAGAAGGTTCGAGACCGCAAAACTAATGCATCCCACCTTTTCAATCGACTGAAGTTGAAACGTGCTTGAAATATCAGCATTGCCATTACTCGTCGTAGAATCTGAGTCTATAATTATTCGCATCTCTATTTTCCAACTGAACGAACAATCGCTTACACACAATGAAATGTTTTTGGTTAAACCTTCCCCCCCCCCCAAAACGAACTTTCATTCTTGAGCTTTTTGTGCGGTGGTGACTCCTCTCGATCAATGCCGTCGGATGATAACGTGAAGTGGGTTGGGCGTTCATCCTGAGTTTAGTTGGAATTTACAATATTATTGAATTTCCTTTATCAAGTTTTTTCTGTATTTCGACTTTAGAAAAGCACTTTTCTACCTTATCCTCATTTGCGAATCCCTGAATGTGTTAAAAAAGAATATTATATCATTCGAAACCAACTCACGTTATCGCTTTGTAGTCTTGACAAATGAAAAGATATAGGGATTTTGCCGGGATACTTGGATAGATAGGCTTGAATTTCTCTGAACTTTGGACGCGCCTTACTGTTGAGACTCCAGCAATGATTCATCATTTCGTAAATCTGCAAAATATTACATCTATCTAGATTTGTATATTTTTCGTTGACTTTTTCGGCTTTGATTTCGGTATTCGATACCGTAGTTAGGGACCACCAGCCCCGCCCCTTTTCCCTCGACACCATTCCCCTCAAAAGCGAGATCGAAGGAGCACAAAGCTAATTCGCAACGAAATCGCTCGACCAAAAGCGCGATAGATAGCTCTCGATGTCCTCTATCAATGAAAGGCTGGCAAGCCGGATCTGAAAAGTCTGAGTAGGTCAATAATCGATATTAAGGTTGGGAATAGGGTGATTACGGCACTTCCAGTGCATGCACATTGCTCTCCAGTTGATATTATATTAATTTGTATTTTAGATGAATTTTAAGCACATAATTGGAATTTTACTAATTTTCCCCGAATTGTGCTCGAATTAAATATGAGCGCGGGAGGAGAGCGGCGAGAGAGCGGGAGGAGGGAGAGAGACACACGCGAGAGAGGCTCGGCTCCTTTCTCTCTCGTCTCGCCTCCCCCTCCTCTGTGGCTGGTGGAGTCGCGCGCGCTTCGAGAGCTCTCGTGGGCTTGAGAGAAGAGCAATCGACATACGTCCATAAGCAAAAATGATAGTGAGACCCTGACGGTAACATTGAGCCCAATTGCGACCAGATTCCGAAAAATCGGCTCTCAGTCTGTTCTCCCTAACCGTAGTTGATCAATTTTATTGGAAAAATAGAGAGATACCATGTGTTGGCACTTCTCCGGACATGGGAGTCTATAGCCCTCCTCAGTCAGCTTATGATACAGATGATCAGCAGCTATGTCCCCATAAGGATCCTACGAACAATTTATCAGGATATTCACAAAGAAATGTAAGTTTGTCGCGCACCTCGCCATTAGAGTATGTCTCCCACAGGACAATTCCGAAACTCCAAACATCAGCAGCATGTGTGAACTTCCCGGGTTTAGGAATGAGAATATCACCGATGACAAAGGCTTCGGGAGCAGTCCAAGCCAATGAGAAGCAGTTATTCCGAGTTGTATAGTATTGGGTATCCAATAGGCTTCTTGACAAACCGAAATCAGCGATCTGAGAACGGTTGTTAGATTTACATTAGTTTACAAACAATAATTTGAGGCTATACACACTACAGGGTGATTGAAAATCAGGCTCACCTTTCCGTTTCATAAATATATTAACTGCGGCTTCAGCTCACATATTTAGTGTGATTTATTGCTTATTCGAATTTCGTTATTGACTCACCTTGATTGTATCAATGGTATCTCCTACCAGAATATTCCTCGCAGCAAGATCTCGATGAACGATGTGCTGACTTTCCAAGTACGCCATTCCGCTTGCCACCTCAAGTAAGGACAAGTTAGATATTTCCTTTTCGGCCTTATTGGTCTATTTTTCGGCATTCGACTTCTATTTTTTTTCTTACATCCGTTACTATGATGTTATTCTATGATCGAGAAGAGTAGAATGCAGTACACAATCAACCTACTATTAAAAATTCGAATAAATGAATAAAATTACAATACATTTACGGCGACCGATTGACATTCTTCCCTTGATAGCGTCACATTCTTCAAGAAATCCTTGAGCGATCCGTTTATGAGAAACCTGGAACGTTAGGCGATAAATTCAGATTAGGAATATTCAAATTATCAAGACTGAATGATCGTAAAATCACATTTCATCACTTGAGAGAAAACCCATTTCCGAGAATGATCGTTTTTAACGTTGAGATTTATTGATCGTTGTTGGATGATCCTACCTCCACTTAGATTGGATGATACATCTGTTTAGATTAAAATAACCTCTTGTTGGATGATCCTACATCTGTTTAGATTGGATGATCCTACCTCTGTTTCTATAATATAATTCTTTCGAAAATTCTCACTCTGTAATGATACAGTGTTTCTTGATGCATATTCCGATAGTCTGCAGAATATTTGGATGATTGCACTCTCGAGCTATCTCTGCTTCCCTTGAAAAGCAATTGAATACACATTTTCTTGATCAATATCACACCTTGTTAAATCATCCCGATCCTTAACGTTTAACATTTTGAGCGCGACGATTGTTCTTCCGGACAGTGTTCCACTGTAGACCTTTACAAAAACATATGTTTACTTGTATACAACCGGAAATGGACCTTTCCAAATTTTCCTGATCCCAGAATGTCATCTATCCGCACCAAAGCCGAGTCATAGTGCCAAGGTGTTACATCCTTTTTCTTCTTTACAGAGAATGCGAAAAGCTCTAAAACAAGAATTTTCAGGGGAAAACTGCTTTGATTAAAGTTATGAAAAGAGAGATAGTGCCACAAGAAAGGAATTACCTGCGCAACTCTGAAGCAATTCTGTTAGATTCTTAAACAGTTCATTTGGTCGTAAATGGATACGGAATACAGTGCCTTCTCTCTCGATCATATGATGCTCGACGTTAAATAAGAACGCGTTCGCACATTCCTTCACTCTGAACAAGATGTAATTATAATTTTCCTTTCTGGGTCATTCCGACGTTTTCAACTGTCCCGATTTGACACGAATCTCACATTTTCGCGTACTATTACGTTCTTACAAAATCTTACAACATTGAAAAAACATAAATAAATGTACTTGACTGATACTTGGAGTTGGATGCTGATGCTATAAGGCCGTTTGGGATGTACTACGAATGCACCAGCATCAAAATCCTTAGCCATAAGTAGATTCACAGTTTCCAATTGGTTGAGATGGAGCGAGATCCATCTGAAAGGTCTTGCACCGTAAAGTAATGATTATTTTAAATTTAATTTTGAAGATTTTAATATTTTAAATCACTGACGGAAGATGCGCCAGATCCTCTTCTATCGCGAGCAACCAAGCCCTTGAAGTTCTTTGTCGACCGGTTTCCATTTCAGTGACGTTCCTATAAAAAATTATATTTACCGTTTTTAATGCTCACTTTCCAGAACTCCATGGCGATATCAGAGTTCAATAAGAAGCGATCGCCCTTTTTGAAGCCCAGCTCTGTCTCCTCTTCAGGAGTGTAATCGTCGAGAGCGATGATCTTCTGATTATTATGAAATAATATGTTTTCAAATAGTGAAATGCACCTGTTCTATCGGAGGAAAGTTCGCGAGTGAACTTGGATCCTCCATTCGAAACCTGCATATGTGAGCGAATAAGTTAGAGCGAGCTATTAGAGCAAACAACATAAACGATCTATAGAAACCTCTCTATCTCGCTCTTTCTCTCTCTGTACTCTGCTCTTCTCTGTTTGACTGCTCACGTCCTACTCTAATGATAACGATGAAGAGAGAAGCAAACAAACCGAAAAACGGCAATTTAATCCCTTGAACTTTGAGGACCGGTAGAACTACGGAGTAAAATGATTTGCTGCTTGGATTGCGTCATTAATTTAGAAACGGTTCATTCAAGGAAATAATACAATTGTCTCGATCCCAAATCCAAAACAAATGAAAGATTCATCGAAATGGGCCCGATTGGAGAAAAGTATAACTTTGAAAACGATTAGCAATGCGATATTTTTCATTTTCACTATAATGCAAGATTCACCGAGATGGGAGCGATTAGGAGAAAAAGTATAACTGAAAGATTCATCGAGATGGGATCGATTGGAGAAAAAGTATAACTGAAAGATTCATCGAGATGGGATCGATTAGGATAAAAAGTATAACTTTGAAAACGATTAGTAATGCGATATTTTTCATTTTCACTAAAATGCAAGATTCATCGAGATGGGCTCGATTAGCAAAAAAAACGTATAACTGAAAGGTTCATCAAGATGGGCTCGATTACGAGAAAAAGTATAACTGAAAGATTTCTCGAGATGGGATCGATTAGGAGAAAAAAGTATAACTTTGAAAACGATTAGTAATGCGATATTTTTCATTTTCACTATAATGCTCTGAATCTATCGATATTTTAATATATTTATCATGGCACTAAAAACCACTGGCAGAAAAATCAAGCATCTATAAAATACATCAGCTATGGACCATTATACTCTGATTATGCGGGAGTGATTCTCGTTGGACCATTGAGGAGATTGATGCCTGCAAGTTAGATACTTTGATCAATATTAATTTTCTGCTTACCTTCAAACGGATTCTGGTATGAATTACTCGCGGTGTAACTCGTGGTATAATCTTCCTCCCGAGAAGAAAGACTGTCGAGATCAAATCCTTGAGGAATCTCAACCTGCACAAAACGATCTAGTTTTGTTTCTGTTGCAGTATGTATGTATTTGCTCACTTCATTATGGAAACTACCATGTAATGACAAATCATTCGGTGAAGATGTATGAGGAATGCTGTAATCAGAACGGAGATCCTAAAATGAGTTATGCATTTTTTGTAAGAATCCTGACAGCTCACTAATTGTGAAGTACTGATCGAGGGTGTTGAAGCTCGAGTTGAGGCGGTTCCACTGTGATCAGAGTCGTAGTACTGATAAGGAGAATTCTGCAGTTCATTTCATGAGAGCCTAGTTCTCTCTATTGAAGTACATTAATTGAAGTACTTTTTCTTGCAAAAGTTGTGTGGAAAAACATTGATTATGAATTGGTACAATTGAGTGGAAGTTCGTAATCGCTTCAAAACTTGATTTTGAGTTTTATTCCTTAAAACTCACCATTTCCATGTGAGACGCATTTGGGTATGGAAGAATGTGTCTAGCGAATGCTGTATCGCGAGTAGCTTTTTCTATCAAACTGAAAAATTTTAAATAAAATAGTGTTTGTTTGTGATTAAAATTGTTTGCATCCACAAAACCTGTCGTCAGATTGATGACTTGAGTATGAAACAGATCGAACATATCGAGAAAAACTTTTCGATCGATAAAACGCGCTGCATAGCTCTTGCCGATGCTCCTGCGTTGTGAAAGCAAGAATTTTGAATTGATAGTAATATGGTGATAAGATGTTCAATTGTTTTTTTTTACCTCAGAAGAGACGCATTTATGTGTAACGAACGACTGTCGGAGGAACTCATTCTGGAAATTATGGCAACGTTTTTGAAATGTTATTAATTTTATTTTTCGAGTAGATCAGTGGTTTACATTGATTCGAATTGTATATGCACAAGTACTTTCGCCGTTTCGAGAGCTAACTAACTTGCTTTTTCAGCATATTCATTTCACTGTTGTGCCGATTACACTTGGTTCGCAATGCCTTCACTTCCTTGAGCAATTGATCCCGTTCAACGAGACATAATTTATTTCGGTTTCTGAAATTGGAATATTTTTAAAATTCGTATGCACGTTTCCAATTTTTTTTACAATGTTTTTCAATACAATGAAGAATAAAATATTTCAAGATTCGAATGGACCACCAATTATTCATACGATGAATACGTTCGTTTTAGAGAAAGATGGTTCAAAAAGATACTGAGCGTAAACGAAATCCCGCTGGAAATAAAGCAGATAAGAATTCTCACCTATGTCTCTCAGCCGATTCGTTGTTCTTCTTTCTCTTCTCTTTGTATTTTCTCTTCTCCTCGGGATCAGTTGGAGTCGTTATCTTAACGCCCCTTCCTCTGGGCATTTCTGAAAGACAATTTTCTTCAAGAATACTTGCGACAAGATAAATTTGAGAGATAATATCGTCTTCAAAATCAACACATCATGATTTAATTGCGATTCCAGAACAAACATTTGTCACAAGTATCCTCAATATTTGTTGATATTGTCTCGATTATTCAATTCGTTCTGATATCTTTTATCAAGCAACGCGAAACAAGTGATGAAGAATAATACTCCGATACATGGCTTACATGCATTCAACAGGCCTTGGTCTGTTTATTGAGCGATGCAAACTGAGTTAGAGGAAACTGGAAGAATGGAAAGTAGCAATGCGCAATTTTTGAGTATTTATTTAGTTTTCAAGATGGAGCTCTGAACAGTTCGGAGATTATTTCCCGTTCTCTTCTTTCAGCAGAAAGCACGTGAACCCTTCCTTCTCTCAATTATCTGTTTGCACAATATTTAGAGAATTGATCGTTACTAATCACAATTACGTTTTTTCTCAGAAATTCAAATGTTTTTCATTTTCATCTCTTTGAAACCTTTAGTTGATGAAGAAGGACATTCAAATGCTCCGAAAACAAACACGTCATCATAAACTGATATTCTCTTCGAGGACGAAGAATAAAAACACGTCCACGTCTTCCCAAGGATAATTCAAGTGTTACCCGTAAAAAATAATCATCAATAGAGAAACTACGACTATCACTCCTTTTCCGATCACCAAAGTGAAGAGTATTTCCGATGGCTCTGTTCTGTTTACTCTGACGCAGCCCTCTTCTTGGCAAAGACAAATCACTAACCCTCAGAATTGCGTTAGTAATAACTGATGCCGAACTAAGATAAGAAAGTTCGTATTTGTAAATCTATTTGCTTGTCTAGACATGTGGGTGGAACAAAATCCTCATTAGAAGCCGCGATTCCGATTTTTCGCTACTTTAGAGTTCGTGACGATATTTTATCACACGTTTCGTTGGCGAGTTGTTTCCCACAATGTGCTCTGGCTCTTCCGCTGTGGACCACGCTTACCGTACAACAGACTCGCTGATAATCAACAATTCTAATCAAACATATATATTCTATTTTTGTATATTCGGCAGTTGCACCTTTGATCTTATACTGAAATGAATTGTCAATTATAGATGACTTCAAAGCCTTCAAACGAAGCTAAATTCCACACAGAAAAAGTGAGCGAAGATGAGTCGCGAATTGTACACTCGTTTACGATTCCGAGGAGATACTCAAATTTGCGATTTATTAGCGCCGGACAGCAAGGAAAAGTAGTGTGGGTTTATCAAAAATTTTCTTTATTTTTCTTGCCACTGTTTCCACAGAATCAAGCGTATTTTGTTCAGAAAGGCCGATGACTCCATTACGGAAAGACAAGTTGCTATCAAAAAGATGGAAGGAATCTTCGTTCGAGCAGATAAAGCAGTACGAGCCATAAGAGAATTCTGCCTTTTATCATCGTTGAAGCACCCTAATGTAAGTTGAATGAAATTAACGCGGTATGATTATGAAAACGCTGACCATACTAAAAAGGTAAAAACAAGTAGATGCTAAAACATTGATTTAGATCATCGAAACATTCTTTGTTTTCACTCCCCAGGAGAGAAAGAACTTCAAAGACGTGTATGTCGTTATGGAACTGATGAAACACGACTTAAGTGAGGTATTGTTGTGCGAAAACAATTGCAATTATGAAATTTCATTTAGGTGGCTGTAAAAAGATTGGATCATAAACTTCTCTCGTTCTTCATATATCAGATTCTCTGCGGTATCAACCATCTACACAGAAATGGAATCATCCACAGAGTTGGAATTAACTTTATTGATTTCGGACAGTTTCAAACGTTACACATTGTCAAACGATGCATGCGTTGACTGTAAGTTGTTTTTTTTTAAACCTTCGATCACTGATGCAATAGCTGACATATGTAGTGCAAACCCAGTCGGTTGCAGGACCTCAAACCCTCCAATATCGCGGTCAATGAGAGATGCCAAGTCAAAATCCTCGATTTCGGGCTTGCCCGACTATTCGAACAAGCAGCCTCTAGGAATATGACAGCGTATGTGGTCACTCGATTCTACAGAGCTCCGGAAGTTGTTGTGGGACTACCGTACTCAGAGAAGGGTCAGTCACCTTCATTAACAGTTTGAAAGAGAACCTTGAACTGGAAACTGAGATCTGGAGTGTTTCGGCCACGTTGAACCAATTTTAGTGGACGTTTGGTCGATTGGTTGCATTTTCGCCGAAATGATCACTGGACAACTTTTATTCGACGTGAGATTGCGAGCTTTTTGGAAAGTCACAATGAGTTCTTACAGGGAGGGGATAATAGCTTCCATCAGTGGGAGGCGATCATCAAAATTGTCGGAACTCCCTCGGAACAGTACATATCTCAAATTAAAGATGAAGCAACATCATGGTATGACTTATTTGCTCAACTATAAAATAACTTTGATACTTTAAGTCAAGTCAGATCGCTTCCACATCAGCCAGGAATTTCACTTGAGGATGTTATTCCTGACCGTCATTTTCGATGTGAAACGGAAGAGCGAGCCAAGAACTGGACTGGTTCGTTCCTTTCCAACATGAGATTGATCAATAATTTAATCTACAGCCTCGGCCGCAAGACGTATAATCTCGAAAATGATTAAAATCGATCCGAACGAGAGATGTTCTGTAGAAGAGGCACTGCAAGATCCCTATGTAAAATGCTGGTTCAAAAATGTGGAGGTTTGACAATTCTAAGAATATTATCATACTTTTTCCTCTTCTTTCCAGGTGAATGTCGATACAGGAACCTTGTATGGTAAAGAAATGGATGAGGAAGAGTTCACCCTAAAGGAAATGAAGGGTGATTTACAATGATAAAATGTTCGAATTTACAAATAATTATTACAGACAAGATCTTCGATGCTGTTCGGCGACTGCAAGAGTTGAACTCAGTTTTCGGTGGAACATAGATAATATTTCATTCTCGCCAAAGTTCCCTTTCTTTGCTCTTTCGTTAGAATCATACCCAGCTATTGTGTGGCACGACGGGAACTTGAAAAACTTGTATAGTATTCATTGAATTATGAATAAAGATTAATGCATGTTGATGTTCTCCTGCTCTTGTTTGATCATGGTTTTCTCGAACACAAGATCCAAAGCTTAGAGTCAAGGATGAATATTGGTTCCGTGACTATTGAAGTCGATGATTTATTTTTTTTGTGAGGTAATATTTAATTGGCAAGCAGAAACAGTAGGAAATTTATTCTTCCCCATTTGTCCATGCAAAAGAAGGAATGACGGTTACTCAGAAGTTCCTGCGGCATGATTCTGCCGAAAAACTTCACCACTTTTTTGCTCTATTTTTTTCGAATTTCTTCACTGACTCATCATTCAGACACTGCTTATAAGTCACAAATCTTCCTCCTTTTTGCAGTGCCCATTATGATTCTGCTCCTCCTCTTCCTCTCTTCGACTCTCGTTGCTTCTGCTCCCTCCGGCAAAACTAACTTGTCAGCCTATGAAAAATCCGGGGTGTGTCATTCTTCGTATTATTGACTTCACTTTTCTTCAGATAAATGCTCTTTCACGAGATCCAATCATAATCGAAGAATCAGCAAAAATTGGAAGAAATCCCAAGGATCACGCTGATTATTGTTTTGCTTTGAGAATTCGTTTGATTATTTTTTTAAAAATAAAAATTTAATCACTATGCCATGGCCTTTCCGATTCGAATTGAGCGAGGAAGAAGTAGAGGGGTTTGAAAAAGAGTCTAATCGTTCCCCTGCAAAGAGAATTTCCAACGCTACCGAAGAGGTAACGAACAACTGAAATAATACGCAAATATATCCTTCCAAGGTCTTCCTTCTTCACATCAAAGAAAAAGCTCCAATTTCATACTCTGCCTGGAAACGCTACAGCGAATTCATAGCTGTATTGATGAAGGACTTTGAATTCGGAAGCGAATCGATTGGGTTCATAAACTCAGTGAGACCCATTCATTTATAACGTTTTATCATGATCATTAGATCGAGCCCACTCTACTCAAACACCTGGCTTTAATTTTGCACATCGCTACTGAATCAATTACAGATGAAGAGACTGGCATTTTCGAAAAGGAAGTTCTCAGAAACGTTTTTCGTGATGTGAGGCAGTCTTTTCTAATGAAATCATACCACTCTATTGAGATGATCACCTACTACAATACCCTATCTGAACCGTCGAAGATCGATCTGGAACGTCTTCTGTGCGTGAGAACATACGTTCGTAAATACATGGGACAGTTTGGCGAACACGAAGAGATATTCAAGGGGATTGATAGCCATTGAAACGAAGAGTGATAAATATATTCTAACTGAATAACGGAATCATTTATTCCAATCTTTTGAGAAAGTACAAAAAAAACCAAGATGGATCGTGGTCGTTTCACAGTTGCCATGACTAGTGGCTGAGTGCAGATGATATCGTATCAGAGAGAACTGAAATGCATCGTTCATTTGTGTACCTAGTTTAATCTTGAGATGATGTTTTATTTTCTCGAAAATAAAGAGGCCAACGTAATATCTGATTGCTGCAACAGTGAAACATTTGCAGTTTCCTGCTGATTTATTCCCACACATTTTATTCTCGAGAGTTTTAAGACATTTTTTTCAAGGATATTTCATTCTGAGCGATGCCTGTTTTTGCTTTGCTTCTAGGCTTCAATATTGCTGAAGTATCTTCCACTGCAAATGATGCAACATGTAAGTGACCTTTCCTTTTTTTGTAGCGGATGAAGAGCAATCAAGAATAACGTCAGCAGAAGGGCTGGCGAAATGGAATTACATTATGAATCGAAATAGCAATTTGTTTTAAATTGCGTTATTGCCGACTCACTATTCGCTGTTTTCCTTCATATTATTTTTTTTAGAAACTTGATCTCACAATGCTTCAGGTCAACCAGTCAAGCTTCTCTCTCACCAACACGCAATAGAAACAATTCGAACACGAGTGATGGATCTGAAAAATATGCTTACTGAGGTGAAAAACAATGAAAATGAACAAAAAATCCAATTTGAATATATTGAGACGGATTGGAAACGTAATGTAATAAATAATACATTTTCTCTATGAATAGTAACAAAATATATACGAAGAAAAACATCAATGACATGCTAGAGATGCAAAAGTGGAAATTTCCCAGGCTCGTCAATTCATGGAACCATTCGAAGAACGCATGATATTTGGCGAATTCGAGATAGCTCTTGAAGCACAAATTCAACTGTTTGAGGTTTCTTTTCGTATATTCTTAATTGAATTGCAATTTAAAACTGCTTTATTTATTTATCATAGTCCCCCCAAAATTTAATTACAAAATAAATCTGTATATACAGAGGCTTTGGCTGTACCCTGCCAAGGGTGTAGAGACAGCTCCCATCACGGAAGAAAATACCACATCGTCGTCCCCTATTGAACCTTTGCCGAATAATCCGCAGAGGCTGCTGGTAAGGAATATTGTGAATGCCAAATGGGATTAAAGCGATTAAGAAAAGTTCACACTTTGTCGATTGTACAGTTGATCCTGACACCAATAACTATAAATAAAAGTAGAGTGAAGACATGGGCAGCGACTCTCGATTTTTTTCACGATCAAAACAAAACTTTCTCTACAATGGGAAGTGTGCAACTGTAAAATGATTGGATGATAGCCATCTCGTAAATTTTTAGACAAAAGATGTTTGCGCCGATCCATTGTTTAAAAATTTACGAGATGGGCTCTTCCGAGAAAATGTTTACATCTTGTCCTACAACAGTAAAATGAACATTAGCAATGAGTGTCATTCATCGCAGGTCGTATCTTCAAGTCTGTCACAGGAACTCACGGAACTCTCGTTCACGCGGCCCCCCAATTACAGAGTGGATCATATATTCCCGAACGTCGATGGCATAAACGAGTGGCAGCACTGGTTCATTGAGGATCATGGAGAAAAGGTGCGTATGAATGATGACGAATCTGCTTCGTATCTCCTCTTTTTGCATGCTCCTTCGTCGTTCAGAAAAAAACGAGAACAAGAGTAGAGACCGCAAGCTCCGCCCACTTTGAGGGGAATTGACATCCCGCAAAACCTGCGCCTGACAAGCACATTTCGAATTCTCAATCGAATCAGCCGATCAAAAGCGTTTTCTGCAGCTCTCAGTAGTCTTCACAAATGACGAGTGGAGCAGCCTGATCGGTCAACTCTAAGTAGGTCAAATAAGGCCATTTATGGTCAAGAATTTGCATTTGAAGTGCTTCTAGTGGTCGTACACAGCTGCTCCACTCGCATTTCCTTTATTTGTATTTAAAAGGATCGCTCAGATTTGGGAGGCGTAAGACGATGTGGAGACCGCATAAGAACGACGATGGCTCCTGGTCCTTTGAGACGTATGCAATAATGATACTCTCTCTTGATTCTGCTAGCTCTATGTAGATAATTGATACCTACCGGAGGAAATAGTGTGCATTATAGAGTTTGAAAAAATTTCTCAGCGTGAATGGAGGAAGATGGCTGAGTGCGCATGATGTCAGCACGTACAGAATGAGCGTAGTGGAGACACGCGGCGAGTCGGAGAAATTCTGGCTTGAGTCGTGGTGAATCACGATAAAGTGAATATAAGTAAAGAATCTATGTGCACAATAGCATCCAATAAATAATTTAAAATACTATGTGCACAATAGCATCCAATAAATAATTTAAAATACATAATTTATCATGCGTAAGTTTGATTGATTAACAATGGAAACACAACATAGGGTAAATACGTTGAATGGTGATTGGTTAGAAGTTGTAGTGAGCGCAGTCATGGTAGCCGAGTGACCTATTGGAGGCAGCAGGCCTGGTGCATCATACAGAACCCCATGTAGGAAGTCATTCCTTTTGGATAGCCGTTCTTTCTCAAGGAATATTTATTGAATTTCGGAAAATTTTCACCTAGTCATACCTGCAGCACTCGTTCCTCTCTGATGTGAAGAATGCATAATTGCAAGCTCGAACAAACGCGCAAGAACCAGACTCTGTAAGGTATTATCGAATGTATATGCTGAATATTTTTCTATTATACCCTTGCCTATCGAATAGACAAGACATGATATGATAGGGATTATTTACGAGCGTGAGCTTGTTCGACTTGAATCGACGCAATAGTGATGAAGAGAAGGAAGAAGAGAACCTTAGCGGACATCTGCAACGCAAATGATTAATATTGAGCTTGATGTTATTAGATTGTCGTACACATACTACTAGTTAGAGAGTCGAGAATAGGAAAAAAGACAGCTTCATCACATGGTTTTACTAGCGAGACTGGCCACGTTGTCTCTCTTCAGCTGGCAGATGGCCTGTGAGAGAGTAAGAGTGGGGATGATTTATAGCGAGTGTAATTCTCTAGGGTCAGTCTAGAAGAGAATTTTTGATCGTAGAGCTTCAACAGATACTTTTCCTCAACGGGAGCAACAAGCGAAGAAATCAAAATAAAACCAGAGACAAATTTTAATCCCCTCCCCCTCCTCGAAAAACCCGCCTGATCTAGCGCGCGCCCTCTCGTAATGAAGAAGACCTGAGCGCGAGCATGCGAATTCGCATGGGCGTTGCGAATTCTCAACCCCTCTCCCTACGCTCGCCTCGCGATTGCGAAATCGCAAGAGAGACGCCACGGAATGCGAATTCGCGAACTTTGCGTGGCCAACCCTGGTTGGTTGTTTAAAAACAGAATAGTTGGAGCGAATTTGAGTTCGTCTTTAGAAAAATAAGATAAATGGGATATAGATGAAGACGATTAGTGATGATTTCGAATTTTCCAAGGGAACACGAGGAATACAAAGTCAATGAAAGGCTGCCGGATTCATAGTAAAATTTGAATACCGCTCGAACCATTCAAATCTTTGAAGCCACGCCAAGCCAGTTTGATATTGACTAACATTCAAGGTGAGTTGGTGTAAAATCAAACATGTTTGACGAGATACTGCAAGTCCTGCACATTTGCTCCTGAGATGCTTCTCAACTAAGCTAGATTGACGAGGATTGATCGCGACGTCATCACATAAAAAGAGGAAACGAAGGACTTCCCGCATGCTTTCATTCAAAATGTGTTAAAGTATGTGGAAAAATATAACTGACTGCACTATATGCCATAGAGGTACAAATATAAATTGTTTGCGAATATCTTTTTATCTTGAGAAGCATTGTTATTTTACATTGCGCAATGATAAATATACGTTTGCGATATATAACATGTCATCGATTGAAATAGTTTTCAGACATAGCACCAAGCCCATTTGAGAACATTGCAGCTAGCGGGGACCATTCCTTTGGGATATCCGTGAGCTCTGAAAAAGTATTTTTTTAAACAACTTCTGGATCCTCAAATATTATTCGAAATTTATGGTCTCTTTACAATGCATCGAAAAAAAGGAAATAAGAGGAGCAAGGATAAGAGTACCTGCAGCACTCGTTTCTCTCAGCTGGGATTCTTGGGCAGACCTCATTGCATGCATTGACAAAGACCATATTCTCTGCAAGATTTGATTATATTATTAGATATAATAATGATTTTATTGTTTACTCACGTCCCTGAACTTGCTCCACTTGAATCATAACGATGGTGAGGAAGAGAAGGAAAAAGAGAACCTTAGTCGACATCTGAAGAGAGAAACCGAGTTGAGAACCGGATGCTGCAATACCACAGCCTGTCGCTTTTATACCCAGAATGGTTTGTTTGTCAGGGATATCAAATAGAGAATGAATCTGTGTATTCCGCACGCTCTCTCGCGGTCAGATTGAGCAGACAACGTGTGGAATGGAGAAAAGTGGTAGTGATACAAACAGATCGAATAATTTTCCTTCCAAGGACACAGATGGGTAAGATTATTCAAATTAACTGGACGTTGTTGACTACTCCGATTCAGAATATGGTTATCAGAGATAGAGAGATGATGCAGTTTGGTCAAGCAAAGTCAGTGAGGAAAGTCACTCACACTTGTGGGGTATTCGATATGGACAAGAAATAAAATGACGACGCTCCACTGCTAGTTGAGTACATTTGAAATGAAAAGAGGGAAGGTAAAGGTGTGGCTATGTGAAGCAAATTGATAGCCGTCGATGATGACGCAAAATGGGTAATACGGTAGGGAAGAATGCTTGGCTGTACTGCGCAACCATGTCTTTCAAAATGCATCTAGTACCCTCTTACCTTCTCCACGCATTAATTGATACCGCACAAATGGAAATAGAAGGTTTTGTCTGCATCCGCGGGAAGTCGCTCATCAAAAACAGTAAATGATAAATTTTCTCTCTCCTATATTTAATGCAATATATATTCTATTTTTGCCATCATATTGGCTCCATCCTGAATACATTGAATGATAAATATGTGAAGGATATTTTTGCAGAGAAAATATAATGTGAAGCTCTTTCATTGCTTTGTATTACGCTGACAAGGGATACCAGACAAAACTGCACATTTTTGACTCAATCAGAACAGGATTATGAGTGCCTCTTCTTCTCTCGATCTGGTGAACGATTTGGACAATTCTCTGCCAGTGTCAATAACAAATTGTGTATTTGAATAATCTCACACGTTCAGTGGCCAAACAGGGAAATGGATTCGATCTATCTGAATCACTACCATATTTCCCCATTTCCCTCTCCCTCCCTCTATTGAGAGTCTTTTTAGAATCACACATTTAAAATGCACCATTATTTCGTTGCGCATTCGGGCGTAGATAAAATCTATATAATTTCACACGCTTTCAACTGTCTCTGACCGCGAGAAAGCATGAGGAATACACAAAGTCATGGTAGATTTGTTATTCCTGCTAGACTATGCATGAAAATAAGGCATTTGAAAATTTAAATCTTTATTATCATATAATTTTTTTCTTTTTTTGCGAAAGTTTCCGTTCCTTTCCGAAATCAAATATTCAGTAGAGTATCATTGAAACGCAAACTTACCACAAAGCAATATGAATCGATACGTCCTATTACGTGTATAATGCAAACTCTATTTCCCTGTAAGATAAACGTCGGATGTTGACGTCATACATAATTTCTGGTTTCATTTGACATAATTCTAGCGTCTTCACCTGTAATAAAACAATAATTATCGAAAGCTTATTTTCTCAAAAGTTTTTGAAGTGAAGCCGCTGTCAACTAGGGATGTCATTTCTGTTTTTGTAATCTCTTTTTCGCACACTCTCTCGCTGGTCAGAGAGACAAGAGAGTGTTCAGAATGTCGAAACCAAAACGACATCACTATTGCCAATTCGCCTTTCGACCCAACGTCTAGTGATCTACTCTATTGATGGCTTCTTGACTTCCTCGTGGATAAATAATTATTTTAGTGGAGCCGACACCGAATCACATGCGTGTAGGACATGCTGCACTTAAGTACAATTGGTAGAATCAGAGTGGACATAGTGGAGCCGAAATATTGAGTACAGATGTATGAATGAAGAGGACAAAAACGATGGAAAACTGTCTCCGTACTATAGATAAGACGAAGACTGGGGATTACCTGCCATTTACATATATGAGAGAAGCGAATGGATGCAACGACTATAAGGGAGTGATGAGAGTTGGAATGCAGGATGTAAAATCCACAAAGAACACGGTACCATTACAAAATCTTGGTAGCAGAGCGAGACAAGTGAACACAATCAAGAACGAAAATTACAAATTCTTGTAATCATATCATTTCTTCAATACAAGAATTAAGTATTCAGGAATGACTTTATTTCATACAATAACGAGTATATTAATGGATGCCAGAATAGTGGCTGGTGTACTGATGGTTACATGTCATGGTGCCCCTGAAATAACGGCATATTCCAAAAAAAACAATGCTATCGTTTGAAACTATGTTGTAAGAGAACATTATGTTATTATTTATAAATTAACTGTCTATCTACTCACTCTTCCTTCTCGTAGATTATGTGAAGATTGCTTCTTTTGATCGCTTCCTGACTTCTATGTTCATAAATATTCATCTTAGAGGAGTTGGAGTAGACACAAATGGACATGCGAGTAGAGCATGCTGAACTGAAATATCTTCAAATAGAGCGAACATAATGGAGACGAAATATTGGTTGCAGATGTATTAAGCAAAGCGATAGAAATCCCGACTGAAAACTATCTCCGTACTAAAGATAAGACGAAGAATGGCAGATGACCTGTCACTCATGGATAAGGGAGAAGCGAAAGAACTCAACGAAGGTAAGGGTGTGTTTAGAAGTGATGTTGGGTAGAAACCCGTCTCTACAACTCACGGGTTCTAATATCAGAGCGATACAACTGAGTACAGTGAAGAAAGATTTATTTATCACAATCGTACAGTAGGTCAATGATCAGTAGATGAGAAATTTATTACTCGTGCAGACTGACAGATGTTTGCGAACATGGATCTTTATTTACTGCTCTTGCTTTTCAGTCATTTTTTCTAAGAATTCCAATTGGGCACATACCGGAGTTTTTCATGATGAGATTATTTGTCAGTATGGGAAGTTTTCTCATAGTCATTGATCATTATGCTTTGCAGTGAACTTCCCTTTGCTAGTTCATATTCCTGGATTATTTCAATAGAGTACATGTGAAATCAGAAATTTCTCGAATATATCACAAATCACACCTCGTGTTGATGATATTTACCGTGGGTGTTTAGTTTGATTCCTGGTCAATCATCAATTTTCTGTCGAGTGGTTCTCATTCAGTATCCATTCACCAACTGAGTTCACTACACCCAACGATACAACGCGAATATTTCGACCCACTCGTCAATGTGAGCCATTCTTCGTAATTTGCGCGATAAATATTTCAACAGGATCTTTCGTACATTATTCAAGTGATCATCACATTTCTGGCCCATATCTAGAATATGCTGCTCATTTTCATTGCACTCAAAAGTTCGAAAAAGGAGATAGGAGCGTATCGCATCCTAATTGCTTACTTCGCTATCTCCGATATCTACTTCAACACTCTGCACTTTGTTGTTTATCCAGTATGGTAGCTGTCGATGAAACGCGATAATGAAACTATCAGATTGCTGAAATGCACGGCAATGCGTTCATGATGCGTGGGCACGGTTTCTATCGAGAATTGATGGGAGTGGGACTGTACATCGGGGCTTATGGACACGTATTTCCCATTCTCATCTTTCATTTTCTTTATCGTCTAATGGCTATTAAATAGTGAGTATTACAAGTGTCTGGCAAGCGACTCTACTATTTTTGAAGGATGGAAAATGGAATTGGTCAAGAAAAAAGGGAAAAGGGTAACGATCCAAAAATATTCTTGTTCAGTTCTGGCCATCTGCGTCATTTTCAGTTGTTTCTAATCGCTCTGGTTGTGTCTACTGCAGCGAGTAACGCACTTTGGTAGGAAGAGAAACTGACAATTATAAAATAAATTATCATATTCATAGGTTCACCATCTTCTTTTGGTTCTTCCACCCCGACGAGCAGAGTCTACGAATTCTTGCCCCTGTCTTCAACGGAACTTTTCCGCTACCAATCATCCACACCATAGACACAGCAGAGAAGCATCTGCAGGCGCTTTACTGGGTTTGTACTAGGGTTATTCAGCCATATCAATCTCGCAACGTTTCACAATCCCTTGTCCGACAGGGTAGGGGGGGGGCGAATTGCCAATCCTAGTTTGTATGGAAATATTTTTCACGAGTATCTGTGAAATATTCAGGCAGGAGGAACCTTTGTTGGTCCGCGATGGCGCAATCTCATGGGTATCTCACTGATGTTTGTATCTATGGGATGCACCTACGCGATCATTATCCACTGCGGGGTTCTCATCAATCGATACCTCAAGTGGTGACGATATTTTTCTACAATAATAATATTCATGCAATTTCATGGGAGAAACGCGAGCACAGAAATAGAAACGGAGAATAATATAAATCAAAACTTTGTCTCACAACATCATTTACGGTTCTTCTTCATTCAGAGAGCGAATGAAGAGCGTCCAATCGATTCGTCTCCACCGACAACTCTTTCGATCTCTCGTATTTCAAGTTTGTTTCCTGCCACTCTGAACATTTTAAAACACGTCTAGTGATGACAAATCGGACTATCCTCAATTCGTGTGCTCTGTCGCTTCTCTGAAAGTGAGAGAGCAAGCGAAATGAGGAGAGACGAGTTCCGATTTGATATCACTAATCCAGTCATTCGTGCCTCTCCTCACAACGTATTACCCTGCGGGAGCTGCAGTGATGCTGCCTGTCTTTGGTCGGTATTATGGATGTTAGAATGAAGAACGACTCTGTTCATTTCACACTCTCTCGTCACTCGAGTGGTCGAGATAGTGTGCTGAATGGAGAGAGTAGTTTCTTTTGTACATCTATAGTCAGAATGTTTGTTCAAAATTTGTTCGAAGTTGGTTTCAAATCTTTAAACATTTCAGGGATCAAACTGCATTTCTATTGTCGTGCCTCTGGCCTGCGCAACCCATCCCCTATTGGACCCACTGATGCTCATATTAACGATCACCGAGTATCGGTAATTATCTCCGACTTATTTTCTCATACAATAATATGCTTTCAGAAGGTCGTTTTACACTCTGACTGGGATCTCAAAACTTGGACAAACGTTTCGATCTTTTAGAAAAACATCAATTACTGTTTTGCCTCGTTCGTCAATATCTTCCATGAACAATCGGTGTGAGATGAAGAAATAAAAATATTGTTGAGAGTATTTTGAAATAAATCATTTATCTGGATGAAACTGAACATGTATAACAAAAAATAATTCCGTATTCGAGAAAGTTTGATGGATTTCCTGAATATTTTTTCTTTCGTGTAAATTATTCTTAATGTTTTCAATCAGATGATATCAAATGACTTTTTTGAACATGTTGTCATTTTATTGAATCCAAGGTGAAAGTTATAATATAATGATATAATTGTCGCACCTCTCCTTGTAAGATAGTAGTACGAGCATCACGCGATTGACGCCTATCATTCTGTTATTCCAAATAATGTTATCACAAGATATGATAGAAGCAAAACCTCTCTTATGGTATTACTGTCGATCGTAAGGAAAATGAAATTGCACGTTCGTTATATGATTGTGAGGAATATCTGAATCTGTCCAAATCAATGATTTCCGAATGCAGTCAATTTACCGTTCTTTCTTCCATTTTCGCTTCTTGTTTGCATCTTCAATTGATTTTACTTATGATGGAGTTGCCGCATGCGCGTAGAGCTTGCAACACTGAAAATCTATAGTTCAACAAGCGTATTTGATGTGGTATACGGTCAACAGTAAACGCAAGAGTGAAATAACGAATGCAACTGTACGAATGATTGAAAAATGAGAGCAAAGAGAAAAGCATCTCCTCTTCCCGAACGAAAGAAGAATAGGATGACACACTCTGACTCATTCTATCTGAAGGAACGAGACAGAAAAAGGAAACCGCTAGGAACTAGTCCTCATGAATGTCAATTTCGGCACATCTTGTGTCAAGCTCGAAGAAGCATCGATTTATCTCAAACTTGGATAAATCAAAGATACGGACACAACCATGTGAACGGAACACAATTCAAACGAGTTTGAGGGAGGGGGGAAACTTCTAGTACAGGCGAGATGTGTCAATAACGCTTGAACTCTACACAGATAGGCAAAATTAATGAAATATTGCATGAATGATGGTAAGAGAGACGCTAATGTATCTACGAATTTTTTGTATCTTCGTAAAACACATCTTTGTTGTAGGATAGTAAGTAGGGACCGCCAGCCCCGCCCCTTTTCCCTCGACACCATTCTCTTCAAAAGCGAGATCGAGGGAGCACACCTCTCATATTCAACCAAATCACTCGCTCAAACGCTTGATCTGTAGCTCTTGCCCTCCTCTATTATTGACCAGCGGCGGAGCTTGCCATTTCGTGTTTGAGTAGGTCAATAATCGATATTGAAGTTGGGAATAGGGTGATTAGGGCATTTCCAGTCCACGCACAATGTTCCGCCTTTGATAGTCTATTAATTTGTATTTTAGAGGAATTTTAAGCACAAAATTGGATTTTTAATAATTTTCCGTGAATTGTGCTCGATGGCGTGAGGAGAGCGGGAGGAGCGAGGCGAGAGAGCGGGGGGAGTGAGAGAGACGCGTGCGAGAGAGGCTCCGCCCCCTTTCTCTCTCATCTCGCCTCTCTCCCCTCTCTGGCTGGGGGAGTCTCGCGCGCTTCTAAGCTCTCATGGGCTTTAGAGAAAAGCTATCGACATACGTCCAAAAGCAAAAATGATAGTGAGATTATGCCGGTCACATTGCGCCTAATGTTGAATAGATTCCGCAAAGTCGGCTCTCAGGCTGGTGGTCCCTAATAGTAAGAGAATAATGTGATTCACTGCGATTCTGATTATGAATGCGATTCTGATTGGCCACACAAGGGGTCTGGAAAGGGTAAAACATGACATACACTCAAAAGTTTGCCCTTGGGGTAACTTTAGATTCTGAATCGATTTGTGGAGTCCGTTTTTCGATATGAGCCTTCTGAATCCCGGTATGGCACGAGGTCAATTTGCCCAAAAACCGTTTCTGCCAAAAACTGGTCCGGGGAAGACCAAATTGGCCGAAATCTCGCTTTGTACTCGGAAACCCGATAACACAAGAAAGAGCATGTTCTCCTGATCGCATAGGGGGTGCGAGATCATAAAAAGACGAAACAAAAAAATTTTGGCAAAAACCGCCAAAAACGCGAGTTATCGACACTAAAACCGATGGGAAACCATTATGGCTCAGATAAAAACCTTCACCCCATATGGCAAAATGATCAGGAGAACATGCTCTTTCTTGAGTTATTGGGTTTCCGAGTACAACTTTTGTTGTAGAAAATAATATTGTGGTCGGGAACGCGAGATTTCGGCCAATTTGGTCTTCCCCGGACCAATTTGATATAATCGCAGAAACGGATTTTGGTCAAATTGACGCCGTGCCGTTCCGGGATTCAGAATGCTCACGACCTGTATAATCTGTGAAAAAGCTAGGAGAAAACTTCGCGACAAAAGTTGCGAGCTTTTTTGATGAGAAATAAACTGTTTCTCTTGTCTACACACGCTATTTTCTCTTTCTCTAACCAGCTCGTCGAAAACCTCGTCCGAAAAGCTGCGAGAAAAGCTCGGAGAAAAGGTGGCAGAAAAGTTAGAGAAATGCGAGAGAGCGTGTGTTTGAGGAGAGGTTAGAGGAAGTAACAACTTGTTTACTTCCTCTGCGCTCTCTCGATTCGCGTTCTCTCTCACTTTTCTATTTTATTTATTTATTTATTTTATTTATTTATCGTACACCACTGAAGGGTGCTTCAACAAGTACAGGATGTACGAGGAAATATAAAGTTAGTAAGAACACAACAAAGGGAAGGATGCGTGTAAAAAGAGGACGGGGTAAGGGAGGGGAGGGGAGGGGAGGGGAGGGGAGGGGAGGGGGGGAGGGGAGGGGGTGGGATCGATCTTCTAATGGAGTCACACAATTCGAGTATCGAGGAGAGGGAGTCTCGTAAACGGATGGAGGAGTCCGCTTATCCAGTGTATGTCTGACTGGATATAAGTGTATGACTTGACGAGGTAGATCGAAAGATTGAAGGGAAAAGGAGACGGGAATGGATGGGGATGGATTGGAGGGCAGCTCAAAGATTCGAAACTTCTATTCCTAAAACACGAGGTAAGTCAGGGTGTTTAAATAAGTGAACCTTAATAACGGGGATTGACAATTTGGGGTTACAAATCAGATGCAATTTATTTAATAATCGAGCGGTTCTGTGAGAAAAAGATACTTTGAGATTCTCTCTCTTGAATGGGGGTAGATGAAGGACACAAATCAGATGCAATCCATTACGTCTACTAATTGCACGATATGTGTAGAAATGTGTAGGTTCTAAGTCAACAAAATGGGCAAAAACTTTGAGAGCTAAGACAATATCAATCACAATACGACGAGTATACAAGGTGTTAAGTGAATAAAGAGATAATCGATCGGAGTAGCATGGAATAATAGGATCTACTCTGGAGCAACGACAATGTAAGAGTCTAGTAAACAAGTGTTGTACTTTCTCTAATTTACGAACAAGACCTTTAAATGATGGGGACCAGACAGGGGATGCATATTCTAATACAGGAATAATGAATGACTTGAAGGCTGAGATGTAAGGGGAATGAATAGTTCAACTGATACTACGAAATAGGAGATAGACAAGTGAAGTTGATTTATGGCAAACAATCTTTATATGAGAATCAAAGTTCAAGAGGGGATCGATATGGACACCTAAGTCACGAATAGAGTCAGAGATAGCGAGATTTGTAGAGAGAAGAGAGTAGATGGTTCGGGGATTATTTCGTCCTATGTGAACTATGTTGCACTTTTTCTCAGCAACTTCTAACTGCCATGTTTTGCAGTATTCCGTGAAACCCAAAATCCCGGACTGAAGTTGAGTGGGGGCGTCGGATGGAGAGAGTGGATCGAAAGTAGTGAAGAGCTTGATATCGTCAGCAAAGAGCCGACATGAAAGTTTAGGGTAGGGGGAGAAAACCTTAGGGAGATCGAAAGTATAAAGCAGAAAGAGGATAGGACCCAATACTGTCCCTTGGGGGACGCCTGAGACAACATCTTTCTCAGAAGAGAGAACATTGCCTATTCGCACTCTGAAACTCCTTTCGGAGAGGTAACCTGAGATCCAATTTAGCAAGCAACCACGAATTCCAATCGATTCTAATTTGAGCAATAACTTAATATGAGAGACCTTATCAAAAGCCTTAGCTAAGTCAATATAGGCAACGTCAACACAATAGTCGCGATCGATCGTATCACGCCAAGATTGGGTGCACTCAAGCAGTTGGGTTACGGTAGAACGCCTGGAGAGAAAACCATGCTGCTCGGGGGGAATTACATTGTGGGAGGTACACCAATCGATAATCGTGGGCTTAAGGAGTCGTTCCATAATTCTAGCTGGGATGGGAGTTAGACTAATCGGGCGGAAGTCAGAAACAGATGAGGGTGAGGCTACTTTAGGAATGGGGACCACAATAGATGATTTCCAGAGAGATGGAATAGTACCAAGCATGAGACTGTAATTGAAAATATGAGCAAGTGGTGTGGATAGGGAAGCAAAGCACTTCTTGAAAATAATGGATGGGATGTTGTCAGAGGGAAGGGAACAGGAGGAAGAGACACGACTGAGGTGAGAGGCGACCTCGTGAGGGAGGATAATAGAGACAGGAATGGATTGGGAAACAAGAGAGGGGCAGGTTTTTCTCTAACTTTTCTGCCACCTTTTCTCCGAGCTTTTCTCGCAGCTTTTCGGACGAGGTTTTTGACGAGCTGGTTAGAGAAAGAGAAAATAGCGTATGTAAACAAGAGAAACAGTTCATTTCTCATCAAAAAAGCTCGCACCTTTGTCACGAGGTTTTCTCCCAACTTTTTCACAGTTTATACAGGTCGTCAGTTCGATAAAAAAACGGACACCACCAATCGAATCAGAATCTATAGTTACCTCTAGAGGGAACTTTTGAGCCCATCTTATTTTTGACGGCCTCATATCTAGCAAACTTTGGAAAAAATATATATGTAGCCCGTTATTCGTCAGCGTCAAAAAGAACGAGAAGAGCACAATAAAGCGGTTGGAGACAACGAGGCTGCCCTCAAAGAGGAAAAAGATAAGGTACGAAGCTTTGCTACGTGTCATACCATATGCGCTTCCCTACGTCAGTCCATTTCAATAAATCAATCATTGTTTAAAATTCCAGGTAGATGCCGAAAAGAAAGAAAAGGAATCGATACAGAGCGAACTCATCAAAGAGAAGAGAGAAGTGAGAGAGTATAATTTAAATTGCATCTACTGATGAGCTGGAATTAGTTTGGTTTGGCACATTTTGTAAAAAGAAATTTCAGTCCTGTAGGGTCCCACCGTGAACATGCGTCACCCGGAGTAACTCGGGGTTATTCCGGGTGGCTCCGGGTGACGCGTCGTGACGCATGGACTTTACTACCTTAAGAATTTATTTAATCACAACAAGTATATGATATTCTTGTTCAGCATGTCGTCCTCTATCGATCCATATACTTTATTAATTAAATATCGACTTTTTAAACGCTACCTTTAATTAAATTTAGCGAGATAATTATCGCGCTCCGCGTGGAATACCGTAGTTAAGAGGCTCAAAAATTTGGCTGGCGATCATGAACTGATTTTGTAAAACTAAAATTCGGGTTTTCTTGCTTTTTCTTTGATGTTCGCTTGTATTTTAGTTTATCTTTGTTTAAAAAAAGCAGCGAACATCAAAGAAAAAGCAAGAAAATCCGAATTTTATTTTTATAAAATCATTTCATCGCCAGCCAAATTTGTGAGCCTCTTAACTACGGTATTCCACGCGCATAATTATCTCGCTAAATTTAAATAATAGTAGCGTTTTAAAAGTCGATATTTAATTAATAAAGTATATGGATCGATAGAGGACGACGTGCTGAACAAGAATATCATAGACTTGTTGTGATTGAATTAATTCTTGAGGTAGTAAAATCCATGCGTCACGATGCGTCACCCGGAGTCACCCGGTGTAACCCCGAGTTACTCCGGGTGAAGCATGTTCACGATGGGACCCTACAGGACTGAATGTATCGTACTTCGTAAACATTCCCGAAGAGATTTACATTTCTTACATTATTTACATTTTTACACTTTGTAAATTCGTAGTTAAATATTCCAATTTTTCTTCCTTATTTATTGTCCACCCCGATAAGCGGGTAAATATAAAAAAACACACAGTGAAATATTCCTATAAATATGATAAAAAAAGAGGTCATAACAGTAAAGATTACGGTAATATCGATTGTAGTTTTCGTTCCTACCGTAATCCCTAGGTTCTTTTCAAATTGCTCTCGTTTTTATTATATTTCTAGGAATATATCTAGGGACCGCAAGACCCGCCCCTTTTCCCTCCACTCGAATTTCCTCGAAAGCGAGATCGAAGGAGACAACGCTCATACACAACCAAATCACTCGCCCAAAAGCTTGAAATGTAGCTATGACCTTCCTCTATCAAATGAACACTGTACACCTTGAGTCTAACATTTTTGAATAAGTCAAAGATCAAGAAAAACACTCAGAATGTACTTATTTAGCCTTCGTGGGTAAGCCAAACCTATAGCGCTGATTTCATTCATTAGTATTTTAGAGGAATTTTAAGCACAAAATTGGATTTTTAATATTTTCCCCAGAATTGTGCTCGAGAGCGTTAGAAGAGCGGGAGGAGCGCGGCGAGAGAGCGGGGGGGGGGGCGAGAGAGACACACGCGAAAGAGGCTCCGCCCCTTTCTTTCTCGTCTCGCCTCTCCCTCTGGCTGGGGGAGTTGCCCGCATTTTTAACGCTTTCCCGGACTTCAGAGAAGAGTTATCGACATGCTTCCAAAAGCAAAAATGATATTGAAACCATGACTGTCACGTTGAGCCTACTTTTGACCAGATTCTTTAAAGTCTGATAACCACATTGTGGCCCCTAAATATATCACCGATTTTTGTATTTGCCCGCTTATAGGGGTGGAAAAAAATAAGCAAGCTAAATTAGAATTTTTAATTGCGAATTAGCAAAGAGTAAAAAAGGTAAGCAATGTAACTGTAAATCTGTTCGGGAATGTTTACGAAGTACGTGTAGTTTATTTTTCTACAGTCTCTAATTGTTTTTAAAAAGCTTTTTCAAATCAAGATTGAACATTTTCGAGGATGCTTATCTAGCGCTTATCAAACTATTTTTTAAAAAAATTCAGCGAGAACAAGATCGAAGCGAGCATGCAAAGGCGATGGAAATTATGAAAGTCGATCTGAAGAATGAGAAGGAGAAGAACTATTTTTCAGATTCAAAGAGAGCGAGCGCAATTCCATAAAACGATAATGGCACTGAAAGAAAAACTGAAGGAGAAGAAAGAGGAGAAGGAAGTGAGAATACTACTGTTTTTTTAATCGAGAAAACCCCATGCGACCAATTCTAATTCATATAAAACGGTTTTTTCCTTCAAATTTTTAAAATTGACAAAATTGTCAGGTCAACAAAGATAATGCTGAGAAGGAGCGACTTCAGATGGAACTCACCAAGGTGGTCAACGAGGTAGATCATGATTGGATAGGCATTATTCAATGATTGAATATTCAGAGACGAGGAGAAAGAACCGAATACTTTGAAGTGGTGAATGGGTTGAGAAAGGATCTGCAGAACGCAAAAGATGAGGTGCGAAGTGTGTTTATCATTTTGGGAGCCTTTTTCGAATGCAGTTTAGAAGAAACGGCGTTACAGTCTTGATGAAATATTCATAATGTGAATTGGCAAAAAGATTTGGATTTAGTGAAGGAGAATGATGATCATTTAGATGATCAAGATGGAGGAAATGAAGAAAGAGAGGGATAGCCTTCAAAATGCACTCGATAAGGAGAAAGAAGCGGTTATAAAAGGGGTTCCGGCTGAAAATAAGTCTCGTTTTTAGAGAATTAGAGAACGAACAGACTTCGCTTTCGAGACGAAGACGATGAATGATCAGGTGAAAAATGAGAGGAAGAAGGTACGCACTCGTTTTGCTAAAGAATATTTATTCTCTCGAAAGTGTGAATGCTACGTGTAACTTCTTCAGAGACTCGAAGAGCAGAAGAGTTTCCATTCGCAAATGAAGAAGATGATTGATACACTGGACAAAGAGAAGGAGAAGGTATTCAATTAGAGAGATGATCGAATGCAAAAGGTAGAAGAAATAGGCTTATGATTACAATGAAGGTTGAGTATGCGAGGTTTACAAAACAGAAAAAAAAAAATTTAACAGGCGATGGAAACGGCTGGTGACTTGGCTGACTTCATCTCAAAGGCATCCAAGCGTCACGATTCTCTTCCCGGAATTCTTCAAACCGCGATGCGTCCCCTCATTGAGAGTGGCGCTGGCAAAGTCAACGGTCCAACCGGTACGATTTTATCAAGTTGATCCCAGATCTAAGCTCAGTTTTACGCACGAGACCCAAGACAACTTTATCTATGAAGAGACACTCTGATAATCCTCAATTTAGGGAGGTTCATCATCTCAAATCACGGCGCCTTCCATGAACTCCTCCTCTCTGTCTCTTGAGAATGGTGAGAATATCGAATAAACCGCTTAAAATCCTTGATTAGATGTCTCAAAAATATTTTTTAAAATAGAGAATCCATTCCGGCACTTTTGTAGTTCAGTGCCGGAGCCCCGCTCCTTCTACCCCCGCCCATACCCACCCCCTCCTCTTTACTGACTATACTTTTGGCCAAACTACTAGGATCATGCCTTATCCTTATAAAAATGCTTAGCCCCGGCGCGTAGCGCCCGGGCAATTTTGGCTCAGGCTTGGGAAAATCTAATGGGCAGAAAGTGTCCTGTCATACCCTAGGGTACGAATTTCGTTCATACTCAAATTCAAGTATCCAGCGTATGGGGATCCTCGGTGGAAGCCTAGAGGGTGCTAAATCCAAAATTTCAATTCTCTATCACAACCGGAAGTAGGTCAGGCTGACCCCCTATTTTGCTCCCTTTGTGGCGTTCCTCTTTTTTCAGAGTCAGGCGGAGCAGTCGTAGAGAGACGTGCTATAGCTCATTCGGTAGAGCGTATGCGATTTAGTTTACAAAGTGTTTTCAGAATTGTGAAATTCCGCCTGCAAAGCATAGATATCGGTCGTTGAAGTCGCGAAATTCTGTCCCCTCTGGCAGTTTTCCACTATTTCTGAAATTCAAGCTCTCAGAGGAAAATACAAGCTCCTACCTACATACCGTAGATACAGAATTCCGTGCTGAATCGAATGAGCATAATTTCGAAAAGATCGGTTTTCATGTGTAAGTGCTAGCACACAAAAATTCGCCTCAAAAATCGTTCCGTGTTCAAACTGCCAGAGGGAAAGACCCTCGCCTCGCCTCTCTCACTCGTCAACGGTTGTAAACAGGGAATCCTTCAGAGGTCGGACAAAAAAGTTCACGATAGAGAAAAACTAATGTAAGATTCGGAATCAGCGCACTCAGATACCCCTGATGGTATGGTTTGCTGGGGTCGAAAAAGCACTGCCGGTTTTGAAGTGCGAGTTCGCATGGGAATTAAATTACAAAAAAAAACATACGGAGACATCACTCCTATTGATACAGGCTAATCGCGAGCTTCAAAATGATATATTTGACGAGTCTGTTTGATTATTTTGAATCTGGAGGTATTTTTAAATTTTTAAATCGAATGTGAAATCAAGTTGAAATTGAAGTTTGAAATTTGAAATGTTTATAATACTCCTCTGTTATGGACAAGTTTTATATCAATCGAATCTGAATCTCGTGCTGAGAATGATGGTGATATTTATTTGAAATTTTGAAAGTCGAACTTTGAAATGCTAATTTCCTATTTCGAAATTTCGAAATTTTCACCTTCTTCTCGTGTGAGTTGTTATTCAGAGTTAAATTTGGGAAGAGTAACGACTGTCATGTTCATTTCCAACAAACGTCTTTGGATCATATTGTTTGAACGACGTCAACCTCTCACACAAGAGATCAATCTGGAGAGACATACCGTCTGGGGGGACGCATACGCTTCTCTCTCGTTTAAACCAATCGAACAGTCAACGAGTACCCTGTGGGGGAGTCAATATCAGGGGCATCCGATCTGTCTACAAGAGAACGAACGAGAGAATCCGTTCTTTTCTCTCTAGACTGCATCAAGTATCCTTAATTTACCAATCAAGTATCACTACTATCCAATTCTCTGGCGAGAATTGGGATGTTGGGTTTCAGAGAGAAACACTAAACCCTGCGTAAATTTGAACCGCCCTTCACCTTATGCCTGTGTTCAATAAAAGCTAATGAATCACCCACGAGTGATCCTGTCTTGTTCCCCAAGGACCATAATGCCTAACTGGATACAAAAAGTAGAAATCATAAATGTCAGTCGTAATAAAAGTGATGGAATCACATAAGAATCAGGAACCAAATTCGAGCCTGTCGTTTCGAGCTATTACCTCCAGATAGACGAATAAGTATCATCAACTAAAACTTTAGCATCTCGGTTGAAACTCACGTTATCATCTTTTAAAAAATTCAGAAGGAAATGATCAATGCATATTTGAATGTGATATTTTTGTATTTATGTAATTTTTTTTGAACGAGTTATGTCTCATTTCAAAAACGAGCACATTGTGGTACAATGAACAACTTTTTTTAAACGATTATTGTGTTTACTCGTTGTTTAGTCAGTTTTTAGATATGGTGTCTTGACTTGCGCATGTGAGAAACGACAGGCTCGAATTTGGTTCCTGATTCTTATGTGATTCCATCACTTTTATTATGACTGACATTCATGATTTCTTCTTTTTGTATCGATATAGGCATTATGGTCCTTGGGGAACAAGACAGGATCACTCGTGATTCATTAGCTTTTATTGAACACAGGCATAAGGTGAAGGGCGGCCCAAATTTACGCAGGTTTAGTGTTTCTCTCTGAAACCCATCCCAATTCTCGCCAGAGAATTGGATTTCATCACTTTTATTGATGCGCAGCATTTGAGATTTGTTTTAAATTGAGTTGAAGGGGGACTACGCCCTCCCCCTTGAACCCCCCCCCCCATACCGTGTTTGTGCCCTGCACATTCTTTAAAACATATCTCTTTGTTCTTCATGCAACATTTCTGTCACTGCAAGTATCACGATACCCCACTCGACCGATCTTCACGTTATCAACGAAACCTGGTTCCAACCTGGTACCTATCTGAAAATCCACTTCCCGTGGGGAAGTGTGATTTTCAGTTTGTGACAAACTCAAACCCTGAGTGAATTTGGGTCCTCCATTCATCCTCTCTCGAAATTTCTCTCGCGTAATATAACAATCCCGTTCTCAATAAAAGATGATGAATCACTGATGATGAATCACTCTTAGATCTTATTTAAAAAGTATGGGAATCACATCTTGACCCAAATCCGCGCCCAGGGCTCCTCACATTTGTACTCCGGTGGTCATTTCAATGCCAGTATATGGTGATTATTCAATGTTACAATGGTATGAATATTATTAAAATCAAATCATTCTTTAAGAGACGAATCGCGATAGAATCGAGAGAAATGGCGACCCCGTGGCGGTAGAAATTTTGTTTCTCCGATCCTGCTGAAAAGTGAAACTTAGGTACTTGAAATGGATTTTGTCGGTTTTTCAAAGAAGTAGTGTAACTTTTCAAATCGGCAAAACTGCGGAAAGTTCCCGATAGTGATTTTAGTAATTACTAGTACCTACTACAGATCCAAAAAATCAGAGGAATCGGAATATGGAAAAAAAGAGCGCGGGGTTTTGTCCGAAAAACGATTTTGCGATTTTTGCAGTTTTTTAAGGTTTTTTCAAGCATAACTGTTTTCTTTCATGTTTTCATGATCTCTCATGCTGAAATTCGGAATCAGCGCGTGAAAATACACTAGAAAATCATATAGACATACTTTTTCGAGATAAATTTTTTTCGACTTTGGCAACTTTTTCATAATGTTTTTTGGTTCGAAATTGGTCGAAAAATTGTAGTCTCCAAGTCATGTCCCAATAGGAATTTCTGTCTTATTTCTGAGCGTAGAAAACGAATCTGCTAACTAGAGCTCATGAAACTTCGAAATAAAAAAGTTATGGCCGAAATAGATGAGGATCGATATCAAAATTCTGCCAACGTAGTTTGATAGAGCTCCATTTCAAGTACTTCAGTTTCGTCTCACCCCGCCCCATTCCGACACAGTTTGAAGAATCCTCACCCGTCAGCTTGGGCAACCCGGTGAGAATCGCCCACTTGGTACGCTTCAAGAGGAGACCCCGGATGGGTATCAACCGACTCAAGTGATCTACCGTCAAGAAAGGCCCCGATCGTCAAGTCTGCCTCGTGAGTCAATCAATAGTCCACGTCAGCACTCACTCGCCATCATCGGAGGCTGGATGATCTACTTCAAAGCTCAATGGAGATCGACCAAGACCATTCCAACAGTTGACCCAACAAGCCAAAGAAGATTCTCTCATCCCTTGATCCAGACAACTTGAAATCGAAGATCCCACTCCCTCCCTAACGAAGCTACCATCCTGCAGGCCCAGTGCCTTGAAGACAGGATAAAATCTGTATCTGTATCTGTAAGTTTCACTTTTCAGCAGGATCGGAGAAAAAAAAATTTCTACCGCCACGGGGTCGCCATTTCTCTCGATTCTATCGCGATTCGTCTCTTAAAGAATGATTTGATTTTAATAATATTCATACCATTGTAACATTGAATAATCACCATATACTGGCATTGAAATGACCACCGGAGTACAAATGTGAGGAGCCCTGGGCGCGGATTTGGGTCAAGATGTGATTCCCATACTTTTTTTGAAATAAGATCTAAGAGTGATTCATCATCTTTTATTGAGAACGGGATTGTTATATTACGCGAGAGAAATCTCGAGAGAGGATGAATGGAGGACCCAAATTCACTCAGGGTTTGAGTTTGTCACAAACTGAAAATCACACTTCCCCACGGGAAGTGGATTCATTTACTTTTATTGATGCGTAGCATTAATTCTCGCGTATAACGATTTGGATACCGTGAAAAGTGACCAAATTATATAACAAGCAAGGGGCAAGCCCCACTTGAACCCCTCTGGAGGGTTATGCGTGACCGCTTAGGGCCCATTAATCTGAAAGATGTTCAGAGAAACATGCAAATTCTGGCGAAGGTTCGCTGAACTAAAAGACGTATATTTTGAGGAGCATCAATTACGTGGTCTATTTGTGTTGGTGGTCTATCGCTAATGATGCCTTCTTCCTAGCCAAACAGCGCAAACTCCCCAATGAAGATTTTTGTTTTTGTTAGTCGTTGTTAGTGAAGAAGCGTATTATTTGTTATGCATCAAACAAAAAAAATTAAATATATATTAGTGATATGATGAGAAGCGTTTAAAATAGTCGCTCCGCGTCAATAATGTCTCGAGATCCACCTTCCGGGGGAAGGTGGCGTATCCTGGCTTTGCGAGCAAAGTCAACAGCTGAGTGAATTTTGACCCGAGAGGATAGATTGTGCAAAGATCACAATTCAATAAAAGCCGTGAGATCTCGACAGTGTACATTTATAAAAGTCTCGGGCCAATAAAAGTCCCGGGATCAACGGCCGAAATTCCCGCTCTATTTTTAGACGGCAACGTGCTTATACCTGCTAATTGTATTAATTCATATAGTGTTTCCAAGATTTTCCAGTGCAACAGTGCAGCACTCCTACTGACTCGATTTTGTGAATGATATCATCATTATACATGGTGTTTTGTTCATCATCAAAGAACAATTCTGACTACACAATATCCTATACTTTTCGACCTTTATGCATGCTAAACTACTACTTATCTTTTATCTACGCCATCGATTGTAACCATTCCGAGAAAAATAGAGCGGGGATTTTGGCCGTTGATTCCGGGACTTTTATGGACCCGAGACTTTTATAAATGTACACTGTCGAGATCTCACGGCTTTTATTGAATTGTGATCTTTGCACAATCTATCCTCTCGGGTCAAAATTCACTCAACTGTTGACTTTGCTCGCAAAGCCAGGATACGCCACCTTCCCCCGGAAGGTGGATTAGGCTTAGGCTTAGGTAAACGCAGCTTAGGGTGGAGTCTAGGGGGCGTGGTCACGGCACTGAACAACAAAAGTTCCTCCATTCCAAATATTGATCATTCTTCGTTTTAATTCGACAACAGTTCTAATGGGTCGAATATATTGTCTGAACCTACAAATCTGTTCAGGGCTGAAGCGAGCGCTCGAACTGTCGGGTAATCGAGAAGCCAAGACTGTCAGGAAATCTGCATCTATAGAAACTGGAGTGCACTCGACTCAGCGTTCTACGCGGAAGCTGCCAACTGATCCAAGACAAAAAGATGGTGCTAAGAAGTCCAATACGCGCATCTAACCAAGTACTCGATTACGGAAGAGCAAGCTGTTGTTGTCGAATTTATTTTCAACCAAGAATATTTCTCCTCCTTCATTGATCACTTTTCCTACTCTAATCTATTGATTTTTACCTTCTTTCCACTCATGTCTCCAATTTAACCGGTTGTTTCCTTATCATGTGTATGATAGTGCACTCAAGTAATCAATTTGTCCACATCTAATTATCATACTTTGAACCAGCCGATCTCTCTTGCAAGCTTCGGGTAAAAAGTGACTCTTCAGTTGGAAGTGCAGCCGAATGGTGCGAAGTTTGAGTAGTGATGACGTCATATATGATCTGACCACAGTGCATTCTACCTGTTTGGTGATGGGGACCCATGGGGGCATCCACTGAAAAAGTTTGGGCCGGATCGCTGATATCGATGCCCGACCCATACTGGATAATAACCGAGCCGGTCTCTTAACCAGACTGCGCTGATCTGGTTGACTCTGACTGGAAGAGGCAATGTGCTTGAGATAAATAATCTCCGTGCCTCTCTTTGTGTGAATTCGTTTCTCACGAACAATATCTGATTGAATCCGATCAGATGTTGCTTGGATTATGTCTATCGGATCGTCAATCTGCAATTAAAAACTGTGACGTTTCAATCAAAAGTGCCGATTCACCACTCCAACAACCTATGCTGACCATCCCATTGCGTTTCTGCAATAATTCGTTGGTAAAAGTGGGTTTAGACAGCCATAATGTGCAGCCGGATCTGATTCATAGAATCGAAAATTATGGAAGTTCATATTCGGAGTCTGAAATATATCGGAAGCTACACAACTTGCGTAGATACAGCATTCTTAATTCATTCTGAATTCAGAATCAAACAATGAATTGAGTGATTCGGAATTCAACCAAGTTCCGGATTTATTCGTGTCGTTGGTCTTGCGTTGATGAATAAAACACCCTTTTCACGCGTTCCATGCGCATTTTCAAAACTCAATTAGTAAATGTGAATGAAACGATGTACTTTATTATTTCTTGATTCACAAGTTTGATTCATAGACCAGCATCTTCATTTCTTCTTTTGTGAAAACGCCGTTATCGACAACATTAGCGCCCGATTTCATCCAATTGTACGAGGAAGTTGGATGGTCTTTCGCCCATTGAGTACCGTAATCTGCCTGAGAAGGGAATATGAATCAGAGGCAGGAACAGACGATCTCACCGCGATTGTTTCCTCTGCGTTGCATGGCACGAAGAAGAGTTTGCCGCCTAGGATGCCAGAACAGAAACCTCTCGCCCTGCAACGTTCATATTATCGCATATGGTAAAGTTATTTTCAAGCCTAAAAAAATTATTATTTAAATAAAATTCTGACTTTCTAAATCACCTCGGATAGATATACTTCACTCTACGTCCTGTTGCGGTGTGAAGGCCGTGCGAGTACACTCGATTATCGTCCTCAAAATATGAATATTGCAAAAATGTTTGAATAATAAAAATTACCTGATCATATAGGATGAAAATGTCAATAGGTGCACCAGTTCGAAATCCGGTTTTAACGGTAAATTCGAGAGAATCGTATTCCTGGGTCGTTATATTTCAGTAATCCACTATCGAAAGAAGAACCAGACACGCTAAGTTGTATAGTTATTTTTAGTTGATTAAAATATGTAACAAAATATGGATGACGAGGTGAATCCAATCATTGACTGGGCTTAATATTCATTTCACTTACTCTGCCCAACCTCCGTGACAATCGGAATCCGCTCTGCGATTTCAGATGATCGTGCATTTGCGGCCTTCAATGATTAACTGATATCGCACTTAGCTCTTCTCATACCTATACTCGCGTCGCAATACAGCGAAGTCGCCATCAAATGTGTGTGGAATGATCGAGCACTCGCGGTACCAACCTGTAGAGAAATCTTACTTTATCTAGACGAATTTATACATTATGATTACCAAGAAGCGTTCCACCGTGTAGAAACGGAAATGCTCCGAAAACAATCAAAGCGTCTCGAACTAGAGCTAGCTTGTTCTTAAATTTTATGATTCAAAGAGTACTTATAAATCAGAGCTTTCCTCAAAGTTTTCCGGAAGGCGCCTTCCAGTATCGGTTCGACGCATGTCCAGATTGAGACAGGGAATGAATCGACTTCTGCAATTATGGAATAGGAATGAATCAGAGAAAATATTCTCACCGATCGTAGAATTCGAGGAATTTCTGCAAATCGACCGGTACAAGCAACGGGCCGATACGTTGATAGTCTTGCCTACAATGTTAGCTGAAAACATTATTTTGGGTTGAAAAGATCACTTGAGTAACACCCTCTCCGGCTGTGAATTGAGCTGCAAATAATCGCCTTTGTCAGTGAAGAAAGTGACATTGTAGACATTCTAAATTTAATATTCAGTTTCTATCATTAATCATAACCCACAATATCGATTTCAGCCTTCTGTTTGGGTATCATCACGGACAGTGGCAAGCTAAGTGAAATCCTGAATGAACGTGCGCAAACTTTTAGGACAAAATCAACGCTACCTGCAGTTTTTCAGCAATTTTCTTATTGCAGCTGGATCAATGAGAAAGATATCGGTCAAATTTTCGGATGACGAGTTGAGAGGCGGTAGACTATGAAGGAAGCCGAAGCACGGAATCAATGAAAACGACTGGAATAATGTTGTACATTAGATATAAAACAATCGCACATTGGATAGAAAGCAAGTGCCAGCAAAAGTGAAACGTTAATTTGAGTATCCTTGCATATTAATACGACCGTACCGAATTGAATGGGAGTTGTTTGAGTGGCACCATGCTATCTTGAAGAATCTCAGAAGAGAAAGATTGAAAGTGCAGGTAGGAACAAGCGGAAAGGAGAAGCAAAATGAAGATGAGCGTTGGATTGCGCGGTGAGTTCATCTGAACAAAATTCATTCGAGGTAAATAAAAATTCACAGCCTAGACTGGAATGGATTACTGTAAGTAGATAAAGAGGGGTACGGTAGGTATCAAGAGGGGATACTGTAGGTAGATCAAGACTCCATCAATGTGGACTACGGTAGGTAGATCAATAGAGCTGGAGGACTCCTCGACGGTAGGGATCCTCCAGATTTGAAAATAGCGGAAAATAGGAGAGAACGAACCTCGAGTAGACCACTCGGATGCGGAGGGAAGGTTGTGAATGGGAGGGAGGAGGAGGAATGAGAGGAGAGAGAGGAAGGAGAGAATAGGATTAGTGGAATGAATGAGATGTAAATTGGATCAATTACCCAATATTACGTGGACAAAGGAGTGTTATTGAAACTAGATTTATATCGACTTGTTTGATGAAGCTCGATTGAAGCAGGTACCGTATTACATTTTTATAATGATACGATCATAATTGTGACCAAAGGATGAGACCGCGCACGTTTCACGCTCAACTATTCTCCGGTTCTGCGTACTGGAATCGCCTTTTCGCATATTTGAATTTATTTTCTTTATTTATTCTTTTGTTAAATTGCTTCTAAGAAGTCCACACGCCCAGCGCACTAAGGAAATATAATCAACGGATAGCGTAAGCAAATCATTTGTAAATTCGTCATTACCGGAACAGTTTATTCCCCGGAACAATTTTTTGTAAATTTGTAATACCGCCACCTACCGTAACCCATCATTTACAACGTAATGCTTCCGGAGGCATGAGTGATGCATTGGATGCGCACATTGGATGCGCCTCCGCCGCCTCGCCAATCCCGCCGCGTGTAGAGCGCAAGCAGTCTACAACAGGCCTTGAAGAGCAACAGCGACACGGGGTGCGAGACTTGTCTCGTAAGTTTCGTATTGTCTGAGGCCATGGGACTGTTCTGCCTGATTCGCCCCTCCGTCCCCTGGTGGTCCATCCGATTCGAATCCCCCTTTCGTACCCCCGTGGTTAAACCATCTTTTGATGCGCCACCACCGACGGACGTGGCAACAAGAAGGTTGCGTTAAGAGTAACAAGCGCGCTGCAGTCACCCAGTCTCTCTCGTGTTGCCGCGATCCCGCGCGAAGCTCTGCCCACTCGGCTGCTCCTCCGTCGCTAACCCCCGTCCGCCCCCTGGTCGTTCCCGTCGGGTTGGGTTCCGAGGTAGGTACCCGAACCGCCCCAGGCGCTACTAGCTCTTTTGCGCCCGCACTCGATTTGGCGAGGGCGGCTCCCCCGCGGGGTAAGATTGCGTCTCGGGCTCATTCCGGCGACCCGGGACTCCGAGCCTACTTTTGATAGACGCCCATCGATAGACGTGGTAATTGGAAAGAATTGAAGATATTGGATATCATTTCAAGCAATCGTTTTGCGTCTTGGAATTTAGATGATCAAGATGTAGGAAGGGAAGAAAGAGAAGGAAAATATTATTTTTTATCCACTTCAGGCTAGACACGAACTCGTGAGATGCAAAATCGATTGCGTTTCACCCTCCGCACTTTAGAGCTCCGAGTGCAAGTGAAAACAATGTATCTCGGTTTCGATCTTGAAATAAACCATTATCACCCATTACGGCTCTCATCTGTTGAAAAAGTTGTGTGAACGATGCTTAGCAAGTGATATTTGAAAAATAAGTTCTTTTTCTCTTCTCTGTTTCATTTATTGTCTTATGGTGCATCCATTTCCTGATCTGTGGAATCCAGTCTATTGTCGTTGATCTTGTAAAAATTGTTCGCTGATGTGAGTTTCTTCAACAGTCAGCTATTGCCAAATAGTTCACCTACAGATTATAATTTTCCCAATGCAATAAAACATTTGATAAAACCTATTGATAAATAGGGAAGAATGAACTTCATGATCAAGCCACAAAGTCTAAGGATCAGATACAGAGAGATCGTTATCACGGCAGTAATCTCCCTATTATGATCTAGATAAGATAACTGCTCTCCAGGGCTATCTTCCGACGATCTCGACCTTTCATATGTGGAGAAGGGATGCCGAGTCTCCTATTTCGCGTACTATATCGTTTCTCTGACTAACGAGAGCTCACGTGATTTGATGAAACACAGGGCCGCCTCTAGTCAATAAGGATGAGTAGGTTGATATTCCGACTGCTCTAGGTCACTTCTAGCGCAGTCTAGAGAACATCTCTATTATGGACATTTTCTGTTGTTTTATCCTCCTTTTTTTCTCAGAAATGAGTCGACTATCGATGACTGTAATCACCATCTTTCTCCTCTCCACTGCTCTGATAGCATCTACTGAAGGTCCTCAGGGAATAAAAGTCAGTTTGGTCGTTCAAACTTACAATGAGGCCTCGTGCAGAAAACAATCCCTATCCGGCGACGATACAGTAGATAGTTTCATAATTTTCAGGCAGTCGCTCACCTGAATGAATCTTCCAAGACGCTGTCCGATAATTTTACTAGTAAGGAAATAGTACCATACGTGACACCCATTTCGCACCATCAGCTACAAACATAATATTTTGGATTCAGATCCGATCTGCCAACTCTCTGTCACAAACTCGGCGAGCGAGCTGATCTCTCTTGCAAGCGTCGGTCAAAAAGTGACTCTTCAGTTGGAAGTGCAACCGAATGGTGAGAACTTTGAGTAGTGATGACGTCATCTATGGCCTCAGTATTTGACCCACACTGTAGACTGTCAAAGGATTGCATGGCAAAGGGGTGAAAACACAATTCTTTCCAGCGACATACTCCGCTTTCCCTCGCAATTGCTTCGCGGTGAACGTCAAAACCGGAGAGAAACACTCGCTGAGGAACAAAGTACGTAACTCACACTCCGAATCCGAATTTTAGAAAGAGGAAATTGCACATGCAAAATTATATAACAGATGGCTTTGAATGAGAACCAGCATAGCCAGACACGTCTCTTTCAGGCGGGCTGTTCCACTGACTACCAACGCTTCCCTCAATGGTCTCGCACCTCTAAATCTCTCTCCATCGCTACTTTCGGCACCTTCAAGTGGCCCGATTCCTCCAGTGTTCTATTCCAATGCGACTGCGCTGTCTGCATTGGGGAATGCCCTGAGGCATGTTTATTCATGCGTTTTCAACTCTGGTTACTTTATTGAGTTCGCTGGGTCAGATTTCTAATCGCTGCATATTTTCAGGTGGATTGCTCGAAGGGCGCAGTTGCACAGAGGAGATCCTTTCACGCCAGACTGAGAACAGCGAGAGACACGAGAGAAGAAAAGAGAGAGGAGACGGTTAGTTGCCATTGATTATTTTCAAATAGTAGGTTGATGCGTAAGTTTTTTCCCTTTTATTTTTTCTTGTTTTTCCCAATTACTCTCAATCGTTCCAAGCTCCACTAAGGAATACTTTAGGGGCATATTTAAGCATTATTTTCATATAGTTGTACTGGATCACATTTGCGTAGAAAAGGAGAAAATAATTGTAGAAGCGAAATTATCAAAATACGCGATTTTCAGTGTTTTCGGCCAAGACCTACCCCGTATGAACAAAAATCTTCAGATTGAACCCAACTAGGATATACAAGGGCAAGGGTTGATTGACCATTTGAGTCTCCAAAATCCGATCCGTTGCCTATTTGGAGAAGATGAAGAACTAAAAAGTCTCGGTTTCGACGTTAGAATCTCAATATCGAAATTCAAATAAATTAGGATCTTTGCCCGAGAGTCGGATCGTCTCGCAAATAATTTCATAAACTTAGCAGGCATGGTAGTTTGCAATGCACTATAATTGAGATCTGTATATCTATTGGCTCGAGAACAGTTTCAGCATCAACGTTTTTACATTTAGGCTCACATTTTTACTAGGCCCGAAGTTACTGACCATTAGCACTAGCCGTAGAGGAAGCTCGAATATCCTGCCTAAGCTAGCGATAATAGTAGTTTATTTAATTTGACGGTAACTTCATTGTGAGGCATTTCTTGCACTTCAACCTCTTTTTCATGGCATAGTGAAACTCAACCAAAACAAACTAAAAGGAGCAAAACAATTTACCCATTTTTAGGAATGTGTTAGTGTAATCACTACATTTTCAGGTGTCAAGAACTATCTACGTCAACGTCGAGGAATCCCTTTAGAGAGCGGACGGCATTCCACAGTCTTAGCCCCCTCTCCCCTCCCCCCCTCTCTCCCCCCCCCCCCCATATATTACTTCTGACTATGTCGCTTTCTAGATTTCGAATTATCACCTTTCACGCCAGTTTTCTCGTAAATTTATATTATTCTATGTAGGAATCGTAACGTTTCTCTTGTTTTCACACTAATTGTCTTTCTAAATAACAACATCCCTAAATTGGTTTGTTGTTCACCCTTAGTCACTTTTTTTTGTATTTTATTGAATTTATCTGTCAACCTCAACCGCTCAAATGATAATAAAATATTTTCTTCTGAATCTTCATTTTACAAATAAAGATGAACAATGTCCCCCATTCAATACCACAAGTCATAAAACAGAGAAAATTATGGAAATCGAATGTTTTTTCGAGCTCAAACTATCAGATCAATAGATCAACGGATCAACGAACAGACTATCTTGCTCCAACCATCATTATCCGACTATCAGGGTCAAGATAAGATGGCAGCTTTGAGGTTGGTTATCTCCCCATCTTGACCTTTGGAGAAGGGATGCCGAGCCTCCTCTTTTCGTGCACTCTTCTTTACTCTCACCCTCTTAGCCGACTAGTGATCGATAAGGAAGAGTGGGTGATAGTCGGAGAGACTACTCTAGCTCAGTCTATACTATTTCCCGCCTTTTCCATTTACTTTTTTCCACTGTATTTCACTTTTTTCTCAGGAATGTATCGCTTCTCATTGAATCTCTCCGCTCTTATCTTCATCTTCCTTCTATCCACGGCTCCATTTGCTTATACTGCAGGTAATCTGTTCAACGAAGCTTTCCATTCTATGATTGTAGAGATGCTGGATCAGTTTCGAATACATTTTTCTGATATCAAAAGAAGACCAAGCCCTATATTTGGTCCACATGACTCAGAGCCACTTCCTACTATTCTTCCCTTCCTCAATCATCAATTCAGTTCTTCCCACCTGCTCTGGTATCGACGACGGTTTCATCGGGGAGGGCTGTTCCCGTCTCTTCTGGTACTGCAGGGAAGGGATGGCTGAGAGGAATCGATGCCCAGAGTACACCAGATTCGATATTGAGACTGAAATGGTGAGCGAAGATTGAATTATTGATCAAAAAACAGGAAAATCGCTGTTAAATTGGCTGGACCATTCCAAAGTTTGCGATTATGTGCGCTTCCCGCGCACTAATGAATAGTATTCATGAATCACAAATCTAGTTGATCGTAAACAATTTTAATGAGCATGAACTGTGTGGAAAATGTAAATCGATGACCCTTCATTCCTATTCCAGTGCCTCTTCGGCTCATACATTCGCGCATGCGGAGGAGATCCGAGCCTTCGACCAACGGGAAGACCGACTAAGAGAAGAGCAGAGAGCCCGTGATTCATTAGATCGACAATTGATTTTCAAAATTTTATTGGACTGAGCTTCATGGTCATCAACTGATTTGTTAAATGTATTTTATCGTTTTTCGCAATAAAACATACATAGTGATATGCGATAAAACATAGATAGCGATATACTAACGGTCATCAAAACAGAAAATTCGAGTACATAGAAACAAATCACCGATGTTTCTGTATCATGGAAGGAACAGGAGTGACAGGAATGGATCAGTTATCCGACTCTTCGCTTTCCTTCTCCTTTCCACCATACACTCTCGTCGGAACAGGCGATGCACCGTCAAGCGGGAGCAAAATGAACCAAATGCACTATTTTACTGTATTTTGGTGTATCAAACAGTAAAGGCTGGCATTTCGCCCAGAGTTGATGAAAAGATGTAATTTTTCGGATTTGGGACTTTCAAGTGATTATCTCAAATGCGTTTCGAGAAAATTTTGATTGAGCATTTCTAAATATGTGAAATCGAAACAGTGATTTTACGGCGTTTTGTGGCAATCAAGCGTGGTGTTTTTAAAACTTTTAATTTCGCCGCGTTTGCGTGTTACAACATACATTGAATGCACCACCAACTCATAAACGTCCTATTTCAAATACCGATGCATGTTTCAACATCACTTAAGAAAATTCAAGAACAGTACGCTTGCTTGCCACAAAACTCCGTGAAATCACTGTTCCGATTTCACATATTTAGAAATGCCCAATCAAAATTTCCTCGAAACGCATTTGAGATAATCTCTTGAAAGTCCCAAATCCGAAAAATTGCAACTTTTCATCAACTCTGGGCGAAATACCAGCCTTTACTGTTTGATACACAAAAATACAGTAAAATAGTGCATTTGGTTCATTTTGCGCCCGCTTGACGGTAGAGGAAGAGATCCTCCTCGTGATGGTGATTATACAACTGTCCCATCGTGATCGTCGTCGGAGGAATGGTATCGTTGACGAAGAAAAAGAGGGGATCATCGGGATGAAGATGGAGTTTCTTCATGATTAGGGAGTAGAATTGTTCGACAGGAACGAGGAACGCCTTCTTGCTCAGATCTCTCAATCTGCTATTGGCAGTTTTCCCGACAATAACGGGAAAGAGGTGGGGATACTTCCTTCTTATCCTTTCTCCCTCTTCCTTTCTCTTCTCGAAGGTAGTCTCCTCCTTGTACGCCCACTTCATGGTAGATGATAATAGAAGACTTGGGTTATTTGATGTAATCCTTCTTCTATCAGATTTGTTACATTCTCTCGTTTCCTTCTGGCCCGACTGTACAGAGCGCCTGTAGACCAAAATAGATTAAAACATTTTTAGGTGTATCCTGCGGTAAAAATTATTTCATTAGCTGTAACAGGAGATAAGCAAATAAATGTATAAACGAAGGTTGCTCACTTCAATTGACAAGCATCCATGAAATGTCCGATTCGACCGCACTTGAAACACTGCCGATTCATTGGAGACTCCCCAACTCGACATTTGGAGAGAAGAGCTCTCTGATAATTACTGATTAGTATTGTTAGTCTACAGTATTGAAACAATGTCCCTCGTGCGGATTGAGAATAAAATATTCCTTACCCCGTATCTCGCTATGCGTGAGTCCGCAATGGGAATATTGGGGTCTCTCGATACAAATTGATTGAGGAAGGCACTCCTCTCCTCTAATGTGAAGAAGACATTTCGAGAATTCACAAATGACTTCTTGATGAATGCGAACACTGCAAAGATTCTACGTCAGCCAATGATTAATCGCTGCTGAAGATTATCGATCTTTTTTTTAAATCATTAAGAAATCAGCGAAATTTCCCGAACTCACTGTTATCGCTGACACCAACACCCAGATTGTGAGTGAGATTGAACGGATCTTGAATGCACATCTGGAAATGAAATGCATAAATATATTTTATTTTAATTCTGATTTGATCAAATCCAGGGATGATATTTAGCAAATTTAATGAAATTGAGATGCTTCAGTACTACTTGAATGAAAATAGTACCGGTTTAAATCATCTCCGCTCTTTCTTAGTCAGCGTTTTTGTTCGACTGATTTGGACAACCTGAGAAGTTTTTCATACAAAAACGCGTATTTGATGAAATAAGCACAAATACCAACCTGATTTTGCCAGTCGAATTTGGCGTAGTAATCAAGAAACATGAGAAAGATTTCTCCAACGTAGAGCGTACACTGTGAACATTTTGGCTGCAAATTTGTTAAAATATAAATACAAAATGTAAGGAAGTAATGTTAATATTCCCCTCACCTTCGGATCGTGGTTGCGGAAATACACGTCCCAACCATCCACTTGAATTGTTTTCTTCTTGTCCATCTGTTAAGTTGTGTCAGTGAATTAGGGTAAATGTATACCATCTTTTTCAATCCTCAATACCTACCTCTTGCAGCACTGGCAGCAGTGCGTGTGGCTGCAGCTGCTGCAGGAAATGGATGAGGAGGATGATGTAAGCGAAGGAGGAGAGAGACCACTTCGACGCTTCCCCAATCTCACACTGCTTCGCCCATTTCTTGATAAACATTCCTGAGATTGTCGATGAAATAACTAAGATGATAGCAAATGCAATACAGCGTTGAAAGATTCGCTCAAGGAATATCACATTGTATCATTATTATTTGTTTATTAAAAGAGAGATTCAAACCTAGTTTGGAGAGCATTTTGTCCTTGGTCCACGAACAATATTGTTTGTGCAGACGAGTATTGTGTAGTGCCAGTTTGTTGTAGTATGAGATACTGTAATTTGAAGAGACTTTCGATCGTGTTGCATCGGTATCCTATAGCCAACAATTCCAGTTTCCAATTGCGGAAATAACTTTTTTTTAAACTAACTTACTCTCCTTGGATCTCTTTTCCACCATCCAATCTCATTGCGAATTTGACGATGAGGACCTATAGAATACAAATATGTCTGTGATTGAGAACAATAAAAGATAAAGTGTATTTCGAAGTACATTTTGCACATAGATGTCTAGAAGAATGAAGAACAAAAAATCCAACTTCAAAATAGATCAAACTAACCTTGGCAGTTGTAATAGACTTGACTGAATCCCGCAGATCGAAGGGCCTTCTCAATACGGAAAATCGTTGGAATTTTTAGAGAACTCTGAAATAAAATTGGCATTTTCAAAAGAGTCCAGTCAATCATTCATGAAACTTGTCGTTCTTACCCAGTATTCTTGATCTCCGCATACCTCTCCAATACTATCAAAAGCCTCTCCAAATCGGAAGCAAACGTCTAAATCTGATCGATTAGAGCCGAATCCGTTCTCTGTGGAGCCGATAGCCTGTAATATTATCTTGTTAAAATTCGAACCAAAATAACATTTCAATAAACGGAAGCATATCGAAACAGGTCAGTAAATTTATGTCAAAAAGTGATTTGAAAAGATTAGATAAGGTCAATTTATTCTACTAACATCCAATCTGAAAATAACGTTGAATTCCATCTGAATAGCCTCATTCAAGTGATTCATCGCTTCCTTAATTTCCTCTCGACGAGGTTTAGATATCTTATCGTTCCCTGTAAAGAAATGGTTGTTTTTTATTTTATTTTGAAAATAAAATATAATAAATGGTTTATATCGCAGGCTCCTACCGAATTCCATGCAGATAATTCTATCCAACTCTCGGGAGAAGTGGGGCTTACAGTGACAGTGACAGTCTTCACGAACCAATGGATCTTGGCGATTGAAAGACATAATCGAGAAGTTGGATAATTTAGATATCTGAATTCGATGAATAAAGAAATATTTTAAACTAACATAAAAAATTAGAAATCCTACTGATCAAAAACAGAGAGAAAACAATAAAATGAATTTGATCCGATCTTTAACAGGGCGTGCAATATGTGGACAACAGTGAATTCCGTTCAATTTGGGAAGGCAAGAACGGATGGCATCTATTTCCACTCTCTCCATTCCCCACGCTCTCTCGATATTGATAACGGTAGTAGGCTGTTGATTACAGAGTGAGTGAATAGGGAATCGAATGGATAAGAATGGCCTTACGTTCTCAGTAGTGAGGTCTTCTCTCTTTCCGTAGAGGGAGAAGCGATTCTCTTGAGCAGCTTCGATGATGGAATTGATTTAGGAAGAGTCGGTATTGATGGAAGATGAAGGAGGAGGAGAACGGAGCGGAGGGATGTAGATAGGAAGAGGACGGGAAATGAGGGAAGAAGGGATACGGTAGGGAAGGAGGGAGAGATCGATTCTGGGAAGATCGAAGGAGGGACGACGAGCAATGTTATCGTCTTGGGATACTATCTGGAGAAAACCGAAGGAATAATCGATGTAAGTCTCATTGGGATCTAATGCGGAGATAGCAAGTGACATGATGGAGAAGACAGAGCCGAGTGAGGAGAATGGGCTGATTATGAGTAAGACTGATCAAGGGGAGGGAGGGAGGAGTGGAGGACTGACCATATGAAGGAATGCCATTGGGGGCATCCATTCATTGATACCATTCATGATACTCGAAACGGCTAGATCAAGAAATGCCAGAAGGAAAGATATCGAGTCTGATAGAAAAGAACAAGTCATAACGACGTTTGATAATAGACTAATTGACTGATTTCACCTCAAGTTCAACAACACGAGAGTTCACCCTATTGTGCACATAACGACTCCAACAAACATCCGCCCACATAGCCTGGTGTAGAGAGGCTCTCTTCGGCTGTAGCTTCATTTCAGTAGAATTATGACAAGATTGATCGAAAGAGGGAGCGAGAGAAACAGGAGGAGGAGAGGGAGAAGAAGATCCACCCACTAGAAGATTCATACCGTACATGGATTGACCCTCTGAAACACAATATTCCATAATTGAATATTAATGAGTGTTGCCATAGAATGGACTGGTCTCCTCTCTGAGTATATCTCGCTTGGCTATCAACCATCCTGACTCTTCTTCAGTGAACTCATTCCTCAATAGTATTGGTTAATCAACCCCCCCCCCCCCCATCAACTCGATAATCATCATCTACCGTACCTCCTTTACTGGGTCTCGTATAGGGTGAAAGAGTGCCCATGGCGGGTCGGAATGAGCTGATAGTTCCAGTTCAGTTCAACGCTAAACTCATACTCAACCAGTGAATACTTCTCATTCGAGTTGTCCCCCCCCCCCCTCAACACTGTTACTACTGCAGGTGTCGTTTCCCCTGCCAGAAATAGCCCTCATCCGCCTCCCTCGCCGTTCAAATCCTAGAAATATAGATCATTTATGATCTATCAATCTTTTACTGACTCTTAGGCGAACGGGCTCTTATACTTTACAGAGGCTCTACATAGATATCGGCCTGAAGAAGCTGTACTTCGCTTGACGGACTTCAGAAAATAGAATTCAAAAAGAGTTTAATTGGGGTCATGCAACTGAAGTACTGAAGGAGGAGAATACTTCTCACATGAATCTAGTCGAAATTAAGTACGGAATTGTAGGGCAAAATGAATTCATCATTTTTGTGTTTTATAATATTTCTTTGTCTTGTCATTTTCCCTCTCCCCAAATATCTCCCCGTATTTGATTGAGTAAGTGCTTCTACAGTTTAGGCATTCACATTACTTTTGCCGATCCATTGTTCAAAAACAAATTCATTTAGCGAAACTCTATACCCATCATCAATAGTTCAACCTATTAGTTCAACCTTTTAAAATGAGCAGTCAATCATCGATATCTCCAGGTCTGTCATGACTACGCAGTGGTTGGTGCGGAGACAAAGAAACGTGATATGACTATCGTCATCGGAGACAGGCAGTTGTATGCACACAAGGTACAATGACGAGTATGATGATGTCATCGCATATCAATCGATAATTCCCAACGTGATAACGCCGCAGCGCACGAATTCCATTCTTCAATAGTTTATTCAACTCAAATATGTCCGAATCTGTCTCAGGAGAAGTCGATCTATCGGCGTTTGAATTCTCAGCTACTAAGAGCCTCCTTGATTACGCATATTCTGGACATCTCACAATCACTGTTGATAATGTTGCCGATCTGATGATTGGAGCCGGTTTCTTCCAAATTGTAAGTGTACTAGTGATTTTTATACTTCTGTACTAAATAAGAACATTCCAGCAGGAATCTATCTTAGACGATTGTGATCAATTCATAAGGAAGCGTATCAGAATCGACACCGCACTTGTATTCTACACCTGCAAATCAATTTTAAGTGATGGGACGAATACGTTGATCTCAAAATTCATTAATGTTAGTGAAAGCGATTGAGAAACGCCTAAGTTGTCCGTCTCAGGCACATTTTGTATCTATCTCAAAGACTCCCGAATTTCTTGATCTATCCATCGATGATCTCGTTCCAATCCTTCAGAGATATTCCCTTCATGTGGGCCAAGAGATTCAGGTAGGCTCAGTGATGCATGAGAGATCATACCAGACCTCGTATGGAGTTAATCAATTAAAATGATAAAGTCACAGGTGTTCAATGCCTTAACTCGTTGGATTGAAGATGATGAGATTAAGAAGCAGCATGGAATTAGGTTAGACTATTTTTGACTCTTAGAATGTATGCAACTATCAAATTCCGATTGTCTAAGTGCTATGTTGCTAGGTGGTGCGTGGAACGTGAGGGCTATTTCTAAAGGTATTTATTACAGTAGCATGGGAATAATAATAATATAAAGATAATGGCAAGTAAATAGGAGACAGGGTAGGAAAGACACGAGCGACTACACTAGGACCTATACGGGTTGTGCCGGGGTTCTAGAATACAATAAATTGGAGATACTAGCGAGGTAACAGAGCGCTAGCTCGTCAAGAACAAGACTAAATACGTCAGCGTAAATGAAGGCACACCGCGTAGTCACATTACGGTGGAAAAGGCGTAGTGTAACGATATTTGAGCCGTGTCAGACTTATGACTAATAAAAAAAACTGCAATTAGTATATAAATAAAGCCAAAATACCATATATTTATTTAGAAATGGTCGGATAAATCGATGATTATGTTACGGAAGATCATCGATATTTTCATAGTTTGTTTTCTGACCGTATAGCTTCCCATTGAGAACGCAAGAGGCAGGGGCTGCCCGAGGTTTGCTCATCTCCTTCAAGGGTTTCCATACTGCAATTAGTAATCAATTTACCATTAAAAAATAATGTTTATTGTAATCAATTCAAAATAATAATCCTACTATAAACCAGAATGGATTCGAAATACGAAAGGCGTTTGCGTTTGCAACACGTATAAAACAAGAGGTGTGTATTTATTCTCACTGAAGCTCATATTATGAAAGAGATATTTTAAAAAATATATTTTAAATTCACCTTGAGTTGTATCATAAATGCTGAGAGTTTCAACTGACGACAATGCGCTACCATGAAATCCGCCTGCACAATGCTGGAAGTAAGGGCTGCTCTTATTTTTGCAGTAGCCCCAATATAATTAAATAATGAATTGACCTGAGTACGGAAATACTCACATATTTCCATTAATGACTCCTGATGCTACTGCTGATCTTACAAAATGCATGCTGGGCATCTAAACAGGAGAATATTTCTATAAATCGAAAATGTATAGCATAAATACTCCATTTCTATCAGAAAAAAATACCACAAACCAATCATTTCGTTCGCAGTCAAAGAATACACAATATTTTAACCGATTGACGCCATCGAAACTACTAGATAGAAATATCTGCCAATATTCAGTATTTATGATTTTCATTTAAAAACTATTCATCATCAACATTTATTTCGGTTATCGTTTTGTACCGTCGCCTCACCTTTGTGCCTATAACATCTACTCCGCCGAAGAGACGAATGCTCCAAAGATTTTCGATGCCTGGATTTTTTAAAAAAATTGTCTGAAATTTAAAAAAAGATTTTGTTCAACTCACTCATCCATGCGTCTTTCAAAGGATTGTAGTATGATACTTTCTGATGCTCTGCTTTCATGACAGCGGAGTTACCTGAAATGTGAATAATTCATTTCAGAACAAAGAAATGATGACGAATAAAGGTCAGAATCATCATGGACCAATTAACAAAAGTGAGAACCCACCGTAAATGGAGATAAGTTCACAGAGATTGTTACAGACTCTTTGAGTAGTCTTGAACGACATTCCATCCTGGTCTATACAACGTGATTCCTTGTTACGCATAAACACCTGATATTTTCAACCATAATTTTCTTTTATTAATAACACTGTTGATATTAAAGAAAATTATGATACCTTGGCTTTATTAACGAGTGATATACAGAATGGATTTTCAGATATCCATTCAGAATTTTCGACAATATTTGTAATGAATGCGTTCGACAGCCGAGTGAAACGAACGCTTCGCACTAGTCTATAACAGAAGGGATGAAGTTCATCACAGTGGTGTGAAGGTATATTAAAAGTGATGAAATAAGTACTGACCTGGCCGCATGCTGCTTTCTAGTGAGGTCGTATCCGATCCATTTAGTTATTGCATCGAAGACCTAGAAGGAATATATGGGTTGTTGATTATTTTTTCTTTGCTTTATTTGATAGTGATGAAATTCGTGTAGAACAAACAAAGCCAAATTTGAATAGTTCCTTTTTTGCAAATTGATGGCATTCTCTATTTTGAGGAAATCAGATGTGTGAGAGATAGGCACAAAGAACACCTGAGTTGGAATTATATACAATGGGCTTGTTGAATAAGGGAACTAACATCAATGAAATTGAGGATGAAGGCATGAATAGCATCCGAAGCCAATAGACGGAGTAGAATTGAAGAACACTATTAATTTTGATTATCTTCCTTATAAATCGATCGCATTCATCCGAAATCGAATTCTGAACAGAAAAAAAAATCATAATATTTTTTTCATCTAAGCAATAGTAGAAAATCCGTTGAACTTACAATCTGGAAGAAAATGGCTCCCATCATCAGATCTGCCACATTTGCTCTAGATATAGTGAGACGGCCAGTGTAGGCATAGAACAGAAGACTTCGAATCGTTGAGGACTCGAATGCTGATAGATTGACCTCTCCTGATTTGCATTCAACCATGTTTGAGTTGAACAGAGCATTGAAGTAGGGAATGCGCGCGATCAAAAGGTCCTCAAAGGTAAGGTTTTTGAACCACACTGTCGGAAATATAATCAAAAGCTGCCCGGTTAAACTCTAACTATCTTCTTAGCTTATCGTACTATATGCGCATACAACTCCTTGTCTCCAATGTCGAAAGTTACGTCGTATTTCTTCATTCCACACACAAAGTCTTGACAGATCTGAATATATTGGCTGTTATAAAGCACCGAATAGATATACAGATAAACATTATCAAACCTCAGGAATAGGGTGCACCACCTCAAATTCGTCGATATCTCGGGCTTTAGCCAGAGTCTCTGCAAGTTTTAGTTCAATTTTACGACGTCCAGCGAGTAATACGCTTTTAAATACGTACCGGTACTTTCGAGAAGTGGATCAAGGAGTGAAGCGACTGATACCATGACGAGAGGTAGGACGAGTAACGATTCTTCGCCTGGAAGGTAGCGAAGAAGAAATGTGTGTAAGGATTGTGTCCAGTTGTAAGTGAAGTGCACCAGCGTTGCATTACTGTTCGATTTTAATACGGCATACCTTGTGGCTTCTCTTTAGTATGATTGAATGAATGGAGGTATTCATAGCCAATAAAGTACAGCCACAGGGCGCACTAATTTTTTTGAAACAGCGTCTTATCACGCGTCTTCTGAGAGATTGCAGGAAAACGAACCACCGACGGCACTAGGCGCCCCAAGTTTCAACGATCTCTATGAAATAATTATTGTAGAGTATGATGGAGACGATAAAAACTTTGACGTTTTCCGTTTGTCCCAGAACCGGCTTTTAGGTATTTTACGGCTCCGGATCCGGCTCTATCATATCTCAGCTCCCAGTGAAGCTAGCAGGATGGCGTATAGCTCAGAAGTTGCAGAAAAATATTATAAGAAACTTTTATGTTAAGAACTATGCGCTACTAGGGGTAACATTAAGAAAAAAATCAAAAACCAATTAGAAAATCAGAAAATAAAATTTCCTTCAAAATATTATAAGAAACTTTTATGTTAAGAGCTATGCGCTACGAGTAGAGTAACATTTAGAAAAAAAAAGAAAAAAAAACCAATTTGAAAATCAGAAAAAAAAATTTTCCTCAAAATAAAAATTGAGATGGCTAGTGAAATGAGTACAGATTCAGAATCTACATATACTAATTAGTCGGGTGGCCAAAAAAGCCAACCTCCTAGCCCGTGAAAATGAACATTTTTATGCCAAAAATTATCGAAAATCGCCGATTTGGACGGTTTTCAGAGCACAACTTTTTTCGGTGATGATTTCATGAACTCTAGTTTCGAAATTCCAATTCTACGCACCACAATACGCCAGAATCATCTATAGTAAGATTGTTCAGAGACAAAAAAATTCAACTTTTTTCATGGTCATGGCCATTTTTGGGTCAAAAAGTCGAAATCTCAAAACTAGGTCACTATCGGTATTTCTGATCTATTTTTGCCTGTAGAATACGATTTTTCATACTAGAGCTCACCAAACTGCAAAAGAAAAAAGTTGTGCTCGAAAAAGCAGTTTATTTCGGATGTTTGTGCATAACTTTTTTCTTTTGCAGTTTGGGGAGCTCTAGTATGAAAAATCGTTTTCTAGAGGCAAAAATAGATCGGAAATACCTATAGTGACCTAGTTTTGAGATTTCGACTTTTTGACCCAAAAATGGCCATGACCCGGGGGTCATGAAAAAGTTGAAATTTTTTTGTCTTTGAACAATCTTACTATAGATGATTCTGGCGTATTTTGGTGCGTAGAATTCGATTTTCGAAACTAGAATTCATGAAATCATCACCGAAAAAAGTTGTGGCCTGAATACCGTCCAAATCGGCGATTTTCGATCATTTTTGGCATAAACATGTTCATTTTCACGGGCTAGGAGGGTGACTTTTTTTGCCACCCGACTAATTAGTATATGTAGATTCCGAATCTATACTTATCTTACTAGCCATCTAAACTTTTACTTTGAAGGAAATTTTATTTTCTGATTTTCTAATTTGTTTTTGATTTTTTTCTTAATGTTACCCCTAGTAGCGCATTTTTTTCTTAATGTTACCCCTAGTAGCGCATCACCGATCCGGACCAAACTTTTTCCCTTTTTCCCATGGGTCCGCATCATCAAACGGGACACTATTTGATCATTGAAACTTGGGGCGGAACTTGGGGCGGTTGGGGCGCGCGCCTTTCTCTACCTCTTGCAAAACATCACCTGCGGGCGGGAGTCGAACCTGTCTGCGTCGGCATGCCAGTCAGACACCATGCCCATTACTAGTGGTTGGGGCGCGCGCCTTTCTCTGCAAAACATCACCTGCGGGCGGGAGTCGAACCTGCCTGCGTCGGCATGCCAGTCAGACACCATGCCCATTAATGGGCATGGTGTTTGACTGGCATGCCGACGCAGGCAGGTTCGACTCCCGCCCGATGTTTTGCAAGAGGTAGAGAAAGGCGCGCGCCCCAACCACTAGTACGATTCGTGTTTCAACCTCTCTCTACTTCTCACACGCACACGCATGTGATGTTTTGCAAGAGGTAGAGAAAGGTGCGCGCCCCAACCACTAGTAATGGGCATGGTGTCTGACTGGCATGCCGACGCAGGCAGGTACGACTCCCGCCCGCAGGTGATGTTTTGCAAGAGGTAGAGAAGGGCGCGCGCCCCAATGGGCATGGTGTATTAAGATGACCCCCTAATTCCACCTGTTTTTCGATGACCCATGGGTAGGTCTCTCTTGACTTCGAGTTAGAGGGCTGGTAGATCAAGGATCTTTCCAGGAGATCACGTCGCAATTCGTATTTGAGGCTCCTTTTTTCGCGATTATCTCGGTTCAGAGATGAGCTAATGAAAATTGATCAATTGACTAAATGAAAAAAAAACTCGGAAAGGTGGGGTCCCCGGATCAGAAAAATTTATTTTTTGATTTTATGTTCAGTTTTTCAAATTTCTAACATTGAAGTTGGCTTCCAAGCTCTTAGTCTTCAACAGAAAAGTTTCTTGGAATATTTTTCCAAACATATTGAGCTGTTCGCCATCCCTGTAGCACATCTGCGAGCTGAGATACGATAGAGCCGGACGCAGAACCGGAAAATGCCTAAAAGCCGGTTCTGTGACAAATCGTCGACGTTAAAGTTTTTCTCGCCACCAATATACTTTAGCATAATTATCTTATGATGAGTGTCCAAAGTTGGGGCTCCCAGTTCCTCAGGGGTGCCGGTTTCCTGCAATCTCTCAGAATACACGTGTTATACGGTAATAGAAGTTTGAGATGATAATGGATCGATAGTTTTTTTGTTGTTGTATTATTCATTTATCTGATGTTTACGAAAAGACAAATTACAAACTATAATATTTTGAATTAACAAAATTCCTCGGAAATGAGGAATATCAATTTCTCAAATTTGTAAGATTGCAATGAAGAGGGTATCCACTGGGCCCTTCTCTCAACGCTTTCGTAATTGTCTCCTTCCGGTCAACCCATTCATATCTCGTCAAGTGCACCCACAGGGTATGCCGCATCCACGGAGTCAAACAAGGACTCATGGGGGCGTGGCTTTGGCCATCCGTTCAAGCACCCCATCTTTAGACTATAAAATATCTCCTCTTCCACAAAACGCCACTCGTCTCTCATTTTCTTGAGAATTCTGACAATGAATTCTGTGCCTTCACTACTTTTTCCATTTATCAAAGATTCTGGTCAGTCCCTACTTTGGAATGTATTTTGTAATGAACTGTTCATGCTTATGAAATTTTTTTGCAGATCAGTCTGATGTGGTAGTCAGTCACGCTCTTCCCGATTTTGTTATATCTACTATACATTTTGCATTTTGCTCCAAGTTCTCCGAATGAGTGAATAGTTCAGATCTGGCATGACTATGGGTGCGTCGACACGAAAAGGCGCGATGTGACTGTCATCGTCGGCGAGAAGGAGATGTACGCTCACAAGGTATAAGAAAAACAAACTCGGTAGATACTAGTGATGGCTTATCGGCATCTAACTCTCCTAATTTTTCATACTGTCTCGTTCTCTTAACCCGCGAGAGAACGCTCATAAGGAGGAGAGTATTTTTGTTGTTTGTTTGTTTTGGCATCGTTAGTAGATACTTCTTGAGAACTCGTACTAGCAGAATATTTCACAGGGAGGAGGCAAAGAAACAAATAAAAAAATGAAACACAGATAACAGATCTTTGCAATTAAGAGACCGGCTCCGTTATTTTCGAGTTAGGGCCGGACATCGATATCTCCGATCCGGCCCAAACGTTTTCCTTGGATACCCCCATGGGTCCCCATCACCAAACGGGACAATATATGGTCCAGATCATTGAAACATAAAAATGGCGGGATATCGAATTTTGAAAACACGAAAATATAGGTCCAAAGTTATTGTGGCAATATTATATATATGATTAGACAACAAAAACACATTATAAGTTGGTTCAAAATTTCGATCGCAAACTGATTTTTTCAACTTTCGAAAATGGTTTTTAAATTTTTAAAAATCCATATGAAAAAAACCGCATCTTCGCACTAGGTACATCTTGTAGAGCAACAAATTCTACGTCGAATCAGCTAAATGAGATACATTTTAAAAAGTTCTCAGAACATCATCGATATGATACTCATTTTGAAGCCCACATTGAGTACTTCACTCTTTGTGTTCACAGTTTGACATGAAATTGATGTTTGAACAAGTTAGTACTAGTTTGTAGCATGAAAATTGACAAAATTTGGATATTTAAATTTTAAAAATAGAAATGAAAAAACCGCAACGCGGCACTATGTACATCTTGTAGAACATCGAATTCCACGTCGAATACGCTAACAGTGATAAATATAAAAAAGGCCCATTTTCGGATCTATAGTACCTGAAAGATGCGTTTGAAAAAAAGTTCTCAGAACCTCATCAATATGGTGCTCATTTTGAAGCTCACATCGAGTACTCTATTGTTTATGTTTACATTTCGACCTTAAATTTATTTTTGTACAATTTTCACCATGATAAATTCACAAGAAAAATTTTGATTCATTATATTTTTTGAAAATTAAAATTTAGTCATTCCATGGTATTAACTTGTTCAAACATCAATTTCATGTCAAACTGTCAACACAAAGAGTGAAGTACTCGATGTGGGCTTTAAAATGAGCACCATATTGATGAAGTTCTGAGAACTTTTTTTCAAACGCATCTTTCAAGTACTATAGATTTGGAAATGGGCCCGTTTTGTATTTATCTCTGTTAGCGTATTCGACGTAGAATTCGTTGCACTACAATATGTACTTAGTGCCACGTTGCGGTTCATTCATTTATATTTTTAAAATTTAAAATTCCAAATTTTGTCAATTTTCATGCTACTAACTAGTACTAACTTGTTCAAACATCAATTTCATGTCAAACTGTCATCACAAAGAATGAAGTACTTGATGTGGGCTTCAAAATGAGCACCATATTGATGAAGTTCTGAGAACTTTTTTTCAAATGCATCTTTCGGGGAACTATAGATCTGAAATTGGGCCATTTTTATATTTATCTCATTTGGCTATATTTATCTCTTTTTATATTTATCTCATTTTTCGACGTAGAATTTTTTGCTCTTCAAGATGTACCTAGTACAGTGCGAAATCCAACACTACCCGAGACTTCGGGTACCCGCGAATGAGGAATGACAGGGAGAGAGTTCTCGGATAATGGAGTGAATTCGCTCCATTACCCGAGACCAGGGGGACAATATCGCTCTAGTATCTGTGTAATCATTGAAATTAGATCGTGAGACTAGTTATTCCTATCATTTCGATTTCTTTCTCTTGTCCCGAGCGGTTCCTTCACCCCGCGCTCTCTTTGACCCTCGCAACGCTCTCTCTGTGAGACTTCTTTGGTGTTAAACTTCGATAAACGCTTTCAGATTACTATGAAACGCTGGGAACACGATCCCTAAAGGGTCACGAGAACTCAACCGAGAATTGAACGCGATATCGTTTTTGAAAAGTTTTGACCTACCAAATCGATGTTTTCAAACTTTATATTTTGCTCACTTTTCATGTACCAATCGAAAGAGTATGAAAAGCTGATCAAGATCTGAAAAGGAGACTAAATTTGATCCAGGTTGACGCGTGCTATGGTTCCAAACACCAAGCAGTTTCGCAAAAAGTCTCGGGTAATTGATCATTTTTCGATCGAGTTCTCGGGTAATCCCATTTCTCATTCTTCGCTCGCACGACCCGGCGCGGGTCGGAATTACCCGCCCCGGATTGCGAGCTCTAGTACCTAGTGCGAAGATGCGGTTTTTTCATATGTATTTTTAAAAATTCAAAAACCATTTTCAAAAGTTGAAAAAATCAGTTTGCGATCGAAATGTTGAACCAACTTATAATGTGTTTTTGTTGTCTAGGCATATATCACGCGTGACGCCTTAGTTTCGAGTAAAATCAGGTGGTGGTTGGTACATATTTTGACCCATGTTGTTTTACACAGTTTTCAATAGCCCTTTGGGTCCCTCACCAATTGCCGATCTCAACGACGAGGGACGTCGCCGTAATTCTGAAAACCCGAAAATGACCATTTTCAAAAGCTTGCTGTTCATTCCAGGGTGGATTTGGTGAAGAGTTGTCAACAGATAAAATGTAGTGCATGTCAAGGAGAACAAGCGTGAACAATTGGCCCATCGATAACTTTATTAGTATTTTCATAAATCGTTTAAAAGGATTGATTTTCGCCACATATTCGGGCCAAGGACAAATAGTGTTCCTCTCGATAAAGCTTGAAAAGACGGTTCGAATGGTTACCAGAGCATATAGGAAATTTTAGTGCCCGATTGGTGACTTGCAACTTCTGACGAGCTGTCTTGCTGATCAACACTGTTCTCACGCTTGCATAGTCTAGTGCGCGTTTTCCAATCTCTTCTCCAGTGATCAGCGTGGCGCAGAGCGTAAGGCGCTCTCTTTTTGCCTCAATTCGATATGAAGGGTTCGATGCCTGATTAACTTATTCCTTTTGCAATATTTTTCGCATACGATCTTCACCCGGATATCATAAATAAAACATAATTAAACCATTCTAAAGAGTCAATTAGTTCGTTGTAAGCAAAAGGAATCAGTGTCATAATATGGCATAATTGATACATTTCTGTATACGAAATATGGATTGAAAAAGGTGAGTGTTATGAATAATGAAGTTAAAGACGAAATTCCAAACGGTCACTTTCAATCATAACATCGATTGCGAACGAGAGATACATCGGTAGATCACTAACTCTCCCTCGCCCCGTGAGAGGTCACGACCGCATGTTCCGGGAAATGCTTAAGTTGCCATTTTGACTAGCCGGGCAATAAAATTTCCTATATGTTCTGGTAACCATTCGAACCGTCTTTTCACGCTTTATCGAGAGGAACATAATTTGTCCTTGGCCCGAATATGTGGCGAAAATCAATCGTTTTAAACGATTTATGAAAATACTAATAAAGTTATCGATGGGCCAATTGTTCACGCTTGTTCTCCTTGACATGCACTACATTTTATCCGTTGACTAGCCGAGCTGCGCTCGCTAGTCGTACGCCGTAAGTTTTTTTATTAGATTGAGTTGTCTAGCCTTTTTAATGCCGCAACAACTCCCTGCTGACTGTCAGAAAAATTACCACCTTGGTCCCTGTCAGAAAAATTACCACCCTAGTCACTGTCAGAAAAAGTACAACCCTGGTCACTTTCCGCCCGAACAGCGATTTGAACGATTTTCACTCATTTTTCATCGGGTTTGCCATATCTCGTTTCAGGGCAGTCCTACGGCTGGTAATACGGACTTGTAGATCTCGTCGAGAGCTTTCAGAAAATAACCATATGTAAGGGGTTTGGTCCAGGGGGGAACGCGGGACAGTCAGTTGAAGGGTCAAAATACCGAAAAAGTCGAGTGTCCCATCTTTGACCTACTCAACGTCATCTGATCGACTTGTGGATAGTGCCATTCGATCCGGCACCATCCCAAGTACCTTAGTTCACTAAATGCCAAATCTTTTCCCACGCTACGACTCCTCCTCACTACGACCCATTTGCTTTGACCAGTCAATTTGCCGGTCAACGTTCTTTTATCTACTAGCCGAGCTACGCTCGCTAGGGGTACGCCGTAAGTTTTTTTTTGTTAGATTGAGTTGTCTAGCCTTTTTAATGCCGCACAAACACCCTGCTGACTGTCAGAAAAATTACCACCCTGGTTCTCTATCAAAAAAATTACCACCCTGGTCACTGTCAGAAAAATTACCACCCTGGTCCCTGTCAGAAAAATTACGACCCTGGTCACTGTCAGAAAAATTACCACCTTGATGACCGTCAGAAAACTTACCACCCTAGTGACTGTCACTCCTCCCCTCCACTGCTAGAGATCCCATCGATGCCCAGGCAGAACGGCACAATTCGGCCTGGTTCTGATAAACAAGTCTGAAACACAACCACGCCGGGATTAACACTCCCTGACCACTCATCAAAACCCTTCAACCAAAACACGGTTCAAACCGTAACGGCTCACTCTACACGGCTGTCAACTCCATTTGGAACTCCCCGTTTCGTAGAACCAAGAACGGTGACCGAACTCGGAGAATTTTTCCGAAAACCGTCGTATTCCGCACCATAGTACCTCACGGGAACCCCCCGCTTCTATAAATGTCAACCGCCTGAATAGCGATTTCTCCAAACGCCAAACCTTTACCCGGCCATATCTCGCTTCAGGGTGGTCCTACAGCGTCGATACTCAGCTTAGCTGACTTTTGTTTCTTGTAGCACTTATCGAGAGCTTTCAGAAACGACCCATATGTAGGGTGTTGGGTTCAGGGGGGCGAGCCACACAGGCAGTTGAAGGGTCGAAAAACGGAAAAAGTCGAGTGTCCCGACTTTGACGTCATCTTTGATTCATCTGATCAGCTCGGCATTAGTGCCATTCGATCCGGCACCATCCCAAGTACCTTAGTTCACTAAATGCCAAATCTTTTCCCACGCCTCCGACCCTCCACGACCCATTTGCTTCGACCGGTAAATTTGCCGGTCAACGTTCTTTTATCTATAGGCGAAACTAGCCGAGCTGCGCTCGCTACGGGCAAGCCGTAGGTTTATTTATACTTTATGTGATTTTTTAATCCTGAAAATGAATTTTTCTAGCCGAAAAAAAATTGAAAAATATTGTGCACCGGCGGGGACTCGAAATCGGGGGTGTCTGCATGGCAGACATACGCCCAACCACCTGCGCCATCGATACTTATCGATCGAGTACTCTATTTGCTCTCTTGAGCCCAAGCCCGGGCGAGCAACTGTGAGAGCGCGCGATCAGGATTGATGCTCTGGGTTTGGGAGTTGTAGGTGCTTCGGATTCGACGTTAACGGGCGCCAGGATACTTAACGACCACACCCGGACACGATCCGAGTACGAGAAAATTATTGCAAACACTTTTGCGCCGGTGGTCATGCACGCCAGTCTAGGCTCTAACTACCTGCGCCATGATTACGCACGCCCCCGACCACCTAGGTCACGTTCTTGTCACTTGCGATGCCGAGCAAAAGTTTGTGTACGGGTCGGGATTCGAACCCGTGACTTGATTTTCAGCATCCTGACCCTATATTTACCCCACTGCGCCATGCTTAAAATGAGTACTCATGACCGACGAATTGGTGTGTACTGATCTATCGTGACCCAAGTACAACTTCTGATAGCCCATTGGTCAGGATACGATCAACGAAAGCGGCAATATTCGCTCAAAAACGAAGAAAATCATGATATTTCACCCTATATCTCGTCCACACGGATGGATGCCCCGGGCGCTGTTTTGGTCTGACCGCGCGGTATAGCATACCAAAGGTAGCTGTGGACATGCTGAACTTAATTTTTAATTAGCCCTCACCATTCCACCTGGTTCTCGCTCAGTGAGACAAAGACAAAGACAAGTGAGTAGGTCAAAGGACAGATAGCGAAACCACGAATTTCGGATTTACCCGGCCGTGGTAGGTTTCAGACGCATTGCAACTCTTTACCTCGAGCACTGGCCGACGCGTCTCTGCGACCTCTACAACTTTCTTTATCAACACGATGCACCACAACTATTTGCCCACCAGCTATACTCCGAAAACCTCAAATTCCGGAAAGTGTACCTCCGAAAACTATATACTATAAAGCGGCTTTTGGTGCTACCATGTTCTACTAAGTTTGGGAAGATGCGCGAGTGTTTTCCAAATCTCGAACCGCATAGTTCTCGTACTTGCCTATATTTGCCATATACTTGCCACTCGCCCGAATAGCGATTCGGCCGATTTCATCAATAAAAAGTGTCATTTTTGAGTCAAAAACCCGGTAAAAGTCGGTTTCACCGTGCAGGTTTCACCGTGCGGAAAGCGCGGGTATAGCATCTAGGTTCAAATTGAAAAGTTGCATCGAGTTTGCACTACTCCCGAGCCAATCCGTTCGGTACTTTTTTAGCTACATAGCAAAACGCAAAGTATGGTCACTTTGGACTGGATTTTGACCAACCCAACCCCCAGTCCAATATTTGCCGATGAGCACATTCGATGCGCAAAGAAATTCCGACCATAGTCTGACTATTCGCCAAATCTTTTCCTACGCCTTAAAGGCTCCAGCCAACTTTTACTTTGACCAGGCGATTTGCAATCGACATTCTTTTATGTATAGGCGAACTAGCCGAGCTGCGCTCGCTACGGGCATGCCTTAAGTTTTTGTTGGGAATTTGTGATTTTTTTAGTGTCTCAGCAAGCTCTACAACTTTATTTTTCAAAACGAAGCACCAAAACTATTCATCCGCGAGCTTAACATTGAAAACCTCGAAATTCGGAAAGTGTACCTCCGAAAACTAACTGCCATTATGCGGATTTTGGTGGTACCATGTTCTACCAAGTTTACAAAGATGCGCCAGCGTTTTCTGAACATAGTACAACTATCCGCTAGTATTCAACCATATTTAACCCACATTAAACCATCGCGTTTTTAGTGATTTGGACGATTTTCAATCGATTTTGACCGAGTGTACCATTTTCGGCGCGCGCTCCTGGCTTTCAGAGTAACTTTTCCGGTATAGTGCTTGCTTGTGACTAAAGTTAAAATAACAAGAGGAAAAAAGTTTCTTCAGAAACGGTAGCGCCAACTTCGCCTTAAAGACCCAAAACATTTTTTTCGTCATTAAAAAGTGTCATTTTTTAATCAAAAACCCGACAAAAGTCGGTTTCGACGTGGAGATCATGCGCGGCAATAGCATCTAGTTGCATCTCGAAAAGTTGCATCGACTTTGCACTACTCCCGAGACGATCTGTTCAGTACTTTTTTAGCTACAGAGCAAAACGCAAAGTATGGTCACTTTGGACTGGATTTTGACCTACCCGACCAAGGTTTTTCAGAGCCGGGTTTCGCCTATTCAACGATTTCGGATCAACTTTGACTATTCATGAAAAAGATGCGCCGTCGAAAGTTGCATATGACTCGCGTATTTCGCATATCTTATTCCACGCCTAAAGTACTTTTACTCGGCTTTGTGAATTTGTCATCATGGATTCTTTTATGTATAGGCGAACTAGCCGAGCTGCGCTCGCTACGGGCAAGCCGTAGGTTTATTTATACTTTAACTGATTTTTTAATCCTGAAAATATATTTTTCTAGCCGAAAATTTTTTTGCAAAACATTGTGCACCGGCGGGGAGTCGAACCAGGGTGTGTCTGCACGCTAGGCACACTTCCCGAACAAGGTCTGATAATTTGCAAAAGGTTGGTCGCGGGCGGTAATCTAGGCTCTAACCACCTGCGCCATGATTACACACGCTCCCGACCACCCCGGACACGTTATTGTCGCTTGTGAGGCCGAGCAAAAGCTTTTGTGCGGGTCGGGGTTTCGAACCCGTTACTTGATTTTCAGCACTGGATCATACTTTTACCCCACTGCGCCACGCTTTAAACGAATTATGATGACCCATGAACTGTTCAGTGCTGATATACCATGACCCCTGTACAACATCTAATAGTCTGTTGGTTATGGTACGATCAACGAAAGCCGCAAAATCCGCTCTAAAACGAAAGATGATATGCTATTTCACACCAGACCACGCCCACGCGAATGGATACCCCAGGCCCCATTTCGGTCCGACCGTGCGATATAGAATATCAAACCGTAGCTGAGGACATGCTGAACTTAATTTTTTAATTAGCACTCACCATTCCGCCCGGTTCTCGCTCAGTTGGTCAACGGAAAGATCACGAAACCGTAAATTTCGCATTTCCCCTGCCGAGTCACGCTTCTATCGCATGCAAACCCTTCATCTCCAGCAGTGTTCGATGCTTCTCAGCTAGCTCTACAACTTTCTTTTTGCTCATGAAGCACCAGGACTATTTATCCGCCCACTAAACTTCGAAAACCTCAAAATCCGGAAAGTGTACTTCAGAAAACTAAATACTATAAAGCGGCTTTTGGTGCTAACAGAACATACCAAATTTAGAAAGATGCGCCGGCGTTTTCTGAATCTCGAACCGCTTAGTGCTAGTATTCAACCATATTTAACCCATATTAAACCAACGCGTTTTTAGCGATTTGGCCGATTTCGTCATTAAAAAGTGTCATTTTTTAATCAAAAACCCGACAAAAGTCGGTTTCGACGTGGAGATCATGCGCGGCAATAGCATCTAGTTGCATCTCGAAAAGTTGCATCGACTTTGCACTACTCCCGAGACGATCTGTTCAGTACTTTTTTAGCTACAGAGCAAAACGCAAAGTATGGTCACTTTGGACTGGATTTTGACCTACCCGACCAAGTCCAGGCCAAACGCCGATAAGCGCATTCGATCCGCAAAGACATTTTGGGTATAGTCCGGCCATTTGATAAATCTTATCCCAAACCTCCAAGGCTCCAGTCTGCCCTTGCTTCGACCAGGCGATTTGTCATCATGGATTCTTTTATATAGGGGTAACTAGCCGAGCGTCGCTCGCTACGGGCAAGCCGTAAGTTTTAGTTGGGCAATTGTGATTTTTTAAATCCTGAAAATTAATTGTTCTAGCCGAAAATAAATTGCAAAACATTGTGTACCGGCGGGGAGTCGAACCAAAAGATATCCAAAATGGGCTTTCCACTGCTGACCGTGAGATGGATTGAAGAGTACTTATCCAAAAGAGTATTCAAAGTGAGAGTCAAAACGACATTATCTGAATCAAGACCGGTCATTAGTGGGGTCCCACAAGGATCAGTTTTAAGACCTCTGCTATTCAATCTATATACTGCCGATTTATCGCAGGTTATAGACAAGCATGGGTGCAAAAGTTTCACTTTTGTTGACGATCTAAAAATATACCTCGCATTCGAAAAAGATGAACTGAGTGGTCCAATCAAACTTCAGGAATGTGTTGTTTCAATTTTGGAGTGGAGCGATATCTGGCAATTGCGAATTGCAATTGAGAAGTGTAACGTACTCCACTTAGGAAATGAAAATTCACTGTTGAAGTATTACTTGAATGGAACTCAAATTGATCCGAAGTCTTCTGTCAGAGATCTCGGTATTCAATTCGATAAGGAATTGACATTCAAAGAACACTTTGACATAGTGATCCAAAAAGCTGCGATCCGTTCCAACTTAATTTTCCGTGGACTCAGCACCAATAACGCTGCGGTGATGGTTAATGCATACACTACTTACGTTAGACCTATGGTAGAATTCAGTCCTAGTGTCGCATTTCCAGTTTTCGATAGAGAAGCTGGTAAACTAGAGAAACTGCAGAACAAAGTCACTAGGTTGATTAGCTACAAATGTTTGGGATACAACTTTGAAAACAGGCCATTACCAGCTGAACGAAACGAGATGCTCAAACTGACCACGTTGATGTACCGTCGAAAGATCAATGACTTTAAACTAGTCTATGAAATGCTATTCGGGAATTCAAGATTATCCCGAACCAGAAACGATTTTCTGGTTCTTTCCAAGTCTAATCTCAGAGGCGCAGGCTTCAAATTGTGTCGAGAAAAATTTCGAACTAAGATTCGCGAGCACAGTTTTGCAAACAGAGTAGGTAAATTACTGTATGTTGTACTTCGGGAGGTGGGGGATCGGGAGGTGGGGGTTCGAATCCCGCCATATGAAAACAATTTTGCCAAGACATGAGGGGCTAGCATGGAGTAGTTTAAGTCTTGCGGAACCCTCAGTGCTCGGAAAACGTATTTGTGCATGGTCGGATTCGATGTTTTAGCACCTAAATTTCACGGATTGAGCACTTAAATGGCCATAAATCGGTTTAATTTTACCTCCCCGGACCCAGTTTTTTCCATGATCACCGAAAAACAACAGTCTTGAACATGGTATTATCTGCTTAGACCGCCCATCTACGGGAAATTAGCCCTCCTCTCGATTAGAAGCGATTTGAGCAAAAAAGTGGCAAAGTAACTCTGAAAAGTGGATTTTTCTCAGCCGCTTTTGCTCTGATCAACTTCTAGTATGTTCTATTCAATAGCCCGATGTTTTCTGCACATGGTATGGTAGTCCATTAGTCTCTAGCTTGTTTGACAAATTAGCCCTCTTCTCGATTTGAGGCGATTGGACTTCAAAAATCGCATAGTACCTCAGAAAAGTGATCACTTCTAAGCTGTCTTTGATGTACTGCTGTTCTGAGTTGTGCAGGTGGATAGCATTATTGGACAGATTTTTTAAAAATACTCAAAAATCGTTGGCATGACTCGATAGGATACATACATTAATAAAAAAAACTCTGTTTTCCAGGTCTTCAATATTTTGCCTAAGATGTCTCACGAGGATCTTGTTTGTTCTTCGGCAATTCGTCCATGCTGAAGTTCAATGCGAAAATTGCAATGTTGAGAACAAATTGAACAAGAAAGCATGTACTCCACGTCTTTAGTAGAAACCTGTATAGCTTAATTACGATTTCGTCCGGTAATATTTGTAAAAATAATATGACAAAGTATCGATGAAAAAGTATCGAGGAAACTCACTTGCAGTTCACATGTAGTCGAGTCATGAAGAGCAATTTGAGGAGAGCGAGCGAGATAATGCATCCGAAAATATTAGCAGAAATGAGCACGATTGGGATAAGCTTCTCAAGACGGACTCCTCTTCCTTCTCTATCTCCGACTCGTCCATCGAAATACGAACAAAATAGTATAGCGAAGCTATCGACAAGCTAATGACATCTCTTGGGAGGCAACTGGCAATTCCTACTTCTTCGGCACTAAATTGATGAGATAGTACTATTCTGATGTGCGATACGATATATTCTATTCTACTCGAGTCGTACTCTAATGAGATCCCTGGTGACGTAGAGGTCAATAGTCAAATCACAGAGTATTGTGAAAAACCTTGACCGAGCTACCGTAACCCGCACCAAAAAAGATGCCTGCTTGAAATATTGATTTCTAGGAATATTTTAGACCGCAAGCTCCGCCCCTTTAGAGGGGATAGGGAATCGTCTAAAACCTGCGCATCGGAGCGACAATTCGGGTTCGCAATCAAATCATGCGATCAAAAAACGTGTTCGATAGCTCTCAAGATGCTTTACAAATGACGAGTGGCGCAACATGATCGGTCAACTTTAAGTAGGTCATCGACGATTCTTTGGAACAAAATGGGCATTTGAAGGGTTTCTAGTGATCGTACACAGCTGCGCCACTCGAATTTACTTTATTTATATTTTAGACGAATTTTAAGCATTTTACTAGAATTTTAATTATTTTCTCAGAATTGTCGCTCGAGCGCGAGAGGAGAGGGGCGAGAGGGCGGGGGGAGCGAGACACACGCGAGAGAGGCTCCACCCCTTTTCTCTCTCGTCCGATTTCCCTCTCTTCTCCATTGCCCCGCGCGCGCGTGGTTTTTCGTGTAATAACTCGACTGGGAGATGAGATAGAGATAAACTCTAAAAAGCAAAAATGTTATTCAGACCGAGACCAAGGTGTTGAGCACACATTTGGACCGGTGCAACCAATTTGGTTGATCACCCTGCGGTCTCTATGTGTATCAACAAAGATCGGAAAACCCGCAGATTGTACCGTGACGCCCGGTGAGCGTACTGATTTCTGCGACATGTACAGTATCGACAATAAGTCTTGGCCAACTTTTTCAAAATGGTGTAATTTTCAAACCAGATGGGCGATGGTTCTGAGGTTTTGATAGATGACAGTACATGTGCTCCTACATATGGTCACTGTGTCCGACCGTAATACGATTTCGCAATATTGCATAGTGGTGACGCAATCATGGCTTAGTTTTTCATGGTGGATTATTTGCTCAATAAATTTTTTCTCAGCTTTTCTACTGAGTGCGATAATATAACGCCTCTATACCTTTTTGATGAAAATATGTACTCATTGGAGGATGGCGTACAGTGGCTTTAGACTTGCTCAAAGTAGGGTCCCGAAAAAATGGATTTTCGTTCATAGACATGCTAGAGACTCGTTCCAAAGCTCAAAATGATCCTTACCACAATTCCTAATGATTCCCCAAAGTTTGGTAACTATAGCTCTTAATTTGTCCTCAAGCCTCGAAAAAAAAGATTTTTTCACATTTCACGTGACCGTATTTTGGATGTTTACAGTTCAGAGGGTGATTTTCGTTCAAAAGTCATTACAAGACGCGATGGTAGCATATCCATGGATTATACGATTCTCAACTTTTTAGAGCATTTGGATAACGTTCCCGCCCGCGGCAACCGAAAATCCGAGGTCAATCGACTTTCAAAATAGGCTATTTTTCGACATAATGAATTTTAACTTTATTGATTAATGATATAATGGTCTCTCATATCGAAATTCGGATTCAGCACAAAAAGATATACCAGAAGAAAATTTAGTCAGGAAGTTCTGAGAGAATTTTTTTTCGACTAACGATTATCATAACGATAACGACAACGACTATCATGGTCAATTTTTGATTTGATAATCGATTAACCTCGGATTTTTGGATGCAGCGGGCGGGAAAGTTATCCAAATGTTCTAAAAAGTTGAGAATCGTATAATCCATGAATATGCTACCATCGCGTCTTGGAATGACATTTGAATGGAAATCACCCTCAGAACTGTAAACATCCAAAATAGGGTCACGTGAAAAAGTAAAAAATTTATTTTTTTCGTGCCCTGTTGACAAATTAAGAGCTATCGTTACCAAACGTTGGGGATCATCAGGAATTGTGGTAAGGATCATTTTGAGCTTTGGAACGAGTTTCTAGCACGTCGAAGAACAAAAATCCATTTTTTCGGGACTATAGTTTGAGACAGTCTAAAGCCACTGTACGTCATCCTTCCATGAGTACATATTTTCATTAAAAAGGCATTAAGTCCTTCTAATATCATACCGAGTAGGAAAGCTGGTAGAAAATTCATCGAGCAAATATTCCTCGATATAGAGGCGTTCTATTATCACATTTAGTAGAAAGGCTGAGAAAAAATTTATTGAGCAAATAATCCACCATGAAAAACATGCCATGATTGCGTCATCACCATGCAATATTGCGAAATCGTATTACGGTCGGACACAGTGAGCATATGTAGGAGCACATGTACTGTCATCTATCAAAACCTCAGAACCATCGCCCATCTGGTTTGAAAATTACACCATTTTGAAAAAAGTTGGCCAAGACTTATTGTCGATACTTTTTCAAACAATCAAAATTCCTACATGGATTTTTCCCTGCTCACCAAACTTTCTGAGTATTTAGTCAGTCGGATGTCAACCCAGAAAGAAATTTGAAGTTGCTTCTCAATCGCACTTTGGCTGCTGAATTACTCAAGAATTTGGTCCCTAAAAAAGGATTTTCGTTCACAGACATGCTAGAGACTCGTCCAAAAGCGCCATATCTTAGGTGTGACTATTTTGACAACCAAATAACCCAATCATCCTATTGCTATTATGAGAGGAATCGCGATATTTTCGAGCATTTTGATCGCTTCTTGGACATAGCCTTCAATTGTGCTCAAAACACTAGGTTAAGTACTTTGAATGATGCTCTATCACGTAGAGTTTTCCGTTTTGGGTGTTTGTGAAGTATATGCGAAAGTTGCCCCGAATATTACGACATCAGATTTTCTTTCAAAATGTGTCGTGCGAAAAAAGACATAACTTCCTTCAAAATTGAGCTATTGAGCTCCGCTTTTTTAATTCGATAGAGGAGCGATAGATCTTGAAGATAGCGTTTTGAAAATCATTCCTGGCCGATTGGCTGGTTCCGTAAATCTGGAAAACGGAAAAACCGATCTCCAATTTTCCTATGATTTGAAGGTACTACCCTGGGCTAACTTATATCAAATTTTCAGCCCGATCGGAACATGTACATTTTTTGTGCTCTGCAAAACGTGAGGGCGGTCGGAAATCGGGAAATCGAAAGTCCAAATTTAAAAGATACAGAGTCACCTCTTGCATGAAACATTGTTCGAAACTATCAAAAAAAATGTTTTATAAACATTTTTACTTTATTATGCATGATTGGTACCACGGATTTCGATATTTTTGAAATTATCGGAAATACGATCTTTGGTCCCATTATTTCACTTTCCAGAACTGTGCTTCGAGTTAACACACTCAAAACTGAGTTTACATGATGTGGAGACATAGTAAAGTACGCCAGAAGAATAGTGCTTCACTTTATCTCATTTGATTTCATATGGAGAAAAAAAGGGGCGGGGTAAACCTGCAATTTTTCAGTTTTTCAAGGATTTTCATGCACAACTTTTCTATTTCTTGTTTTCATGAGCTCTAATACTGAAATTCGGAATCAGCGCAAGAAAATACACCAGAAAATGTTATGGACTTATTTTTTCGAGATAAAATTTTTTTCGACTCTGACCACTTTTTCACCATGTGGTCTTCCCCCCTTAGGTCCGATTTTGGTCGCATTTTTTTGTTGTCTCAGAATCATGTACCTATTGGATTTTATGGCTTATTTTTGAGCGTAGAACACGAATCTGCTTTTGAGCTTATTTTTGAGCGTAGAACACGAATCTAGAGCTCATGAAACCTCGAAAAAAAAAGTTATGACCACAAACCAAAACAAATATTTTTAGGGATATTCTTTATACTAGGTTGGTCAATGAGTCTTGACCGATTTCGCTACTTTATAACATTGCATCATTATTATACAATTGCCTTTCATGTCTTTCTTATTGATTTGATCCTACCGTGACACTCGCCTCGGCTGTGTGGTGTCATATATTTCAAAACATCCGTTGTGGCAAATCCTTATACCTTGGCATCTGTTGCCTGACCCCAAACCCCCCCCCCCCCCCCCCAGCTACAGCCTCACGGCTCCACCTTATGCTCCATTCCATGCTCCACCCCATTTTCATTAACTTCAGTTCACCTCTTGCTCACTCGCAGTCACGACGAGGAAGCCAACCACTACTCAGAAGCTGGCAACTCGGAGATACCCAGTGAGGAAAGGAGCTGGAAAAAGTGTGGGAGGAATACAGACAGGACGCAGGATTCAAGGGAAGAGGCACTAGGAGGGCACTAGGGTCGCTGTCACTTTTTTTCTTAATTTCTGTCAAATTTCCACACGCTTTTATGTATATTCGCTGTATTATATTATATTCTTTTTGCCAGAAACTGATAGTAAATTTTTATAACTAAAACAACCGGTGTATATCTCTCTCTGAAATAACAGGTCACCATGAGAAGCTATTGCATAATGTGATGCAATGGTACATATAGCACGGCTGTAAACTAAAAATTCTGCACCACGTGCACGGACAGTGAAAATTACCTTTGCCTGGCATTATTTTTGTGGAGATGAATTTATTGTATGAAATGTATGTCGAGAATAAATATTTCATATTTTAACGAAACATAAAAGAAGAAAATTTAAGTATATTTTTGGAGAAGAACAGAATTTTACTCATAAATATCCGAGAAAAATCGCATCAAAAATTATCTCCGCAAAAAAATTGCACGACAATTTTTTTCCGAAAAAAAAAACGTGCGACCCGGACAATTCATGGCCTCGCTTTGTCATCGAGTGCATTGATTGATTAAAAAATCAACACCTCGCGAAAAAACAGAACATTTTGAAGATATCATTATCCTTCTGAATGATCGATTTCAATCGCACAATGCCTACACTGCGCAGTCATCGCACGAAATATCAGGTTGATCGGAAAGTCTTTTCCGATTTTGACAGTTGAAGATTCGGGCCTCTCTTTCATTTCCTATTCGCTGTATCAACATAGTTCTTTCCATAATGGATAGGGACTTGTCTACCCGTTTTAGCGCACACTATCTCTGATCTGTCCTATCAGTGGGAGGGGTACAGTGATTGATCAAATACGGAATGATCGATCACCACGGGCTCAATTTGCTGAGTAGGCGTTCAACGGTGAACGAAGATATGGTCAAACGGATAGCACAGGTGCGAAGTACGATGGTTTTGTGTCACTATTAAACCATTACTAATTGGGAGACACTAAAAGCCTGTTCGAGATAGGTCCCAACTTCAACAATCATTGCGACTGTATCTCGTAGACATTAGTTTCGCTCGCCATGTATTCGTGTCAATGATTCTAAAGACTCCAATAATGTTGGACTGTGAAGTGCATATCCTAATTTGTTTACATTTAAATTTGTGAAAGAATATAGCTACACTGGCAGGAACTGCTTTGATCAGATCATAGATATCGGAATTTGAACATCGAAATTGGCACATTTGACTATTCTCCGTTTCCCCTGTACATTGAACGGCCGATATTTTGTGGTTAAACGATCGAGTAACCCTTACCCTATCACTCACTGAAAAGACAGAATTTTGGGATCTCTACTTTTTGTGGAGTAGGGTGTGACCGACAACACATAAAATCACGTTTTTCGATGTTTTTGCATAAAAATACAATTTCGAAAAATCTCAAATTTCCGGTAAAGGAGGAAAACCAGACTCAAACCGTAATAGTGTTCGCATAGCCCCTTGGTAACTGGACGAAGCTCACTTGTGTACAGGTCTGTCTATGGGATCATTGAAGAACTAAATTTGATCACGCGAATCATAATTTTTTCGATAAGCCCTGGTTCAAGGGTCTGTATTACGGTCATTATGAATCAATCACCTTTCCGCTTCAACTAACATAAAGAACACGTATCGGGCTTCACAGCAAACGCTGTGTCGTACCTCAGAAAAAATGCTTCTTGAAAAATTGCTTTTCCGAAATTATTTTAAATTTTCAATGACAATTCTGAATCAGTGAAACCTCGATTTCACCCATATTGAGAAAGCGACACCCAATTTAAACCTGTGGTAGTATTAATCGAACATGTCCCCAGATAATGCTCTGAGGATATGTGGCAGTATTTGGAGACAAGGAAAATATCTGAGCTCAAACATCATACGCAAAATCGGAAAAAAACTTTCCGATCAACCCAATAGAAGACGAATGAAACATGTAGCTCAATGGTAAAGAGAATGAATCGCAATCGATAAGTTGTTGGTTCAAAACTAGGAAAGATATTCAAATGCTCTAAAAAGTTGGGAATCGTATTTTCCATGGATTTGCAACTAAACTGTCCAGGAAAGACATTTGAACAAAAATCGCCCTTGGAACTGTGATCATCCAAAATAGGGTGAAAAAATTAATGTGAAAAAGTGAAAAATTTGTGTCCTGAGGTCAAATTAAGAGCTATCGTTCTCAAACTTTGGGTATTACCAGGAATAATCATATGGATCATTTTGAGCCATTGAACGAGTTTCTAGAACGTCAATGAACAAAAGTCCATTTCTTCGGGACCATAATTTGAGCCAGCCTAAAGCCGATGTACTTCATCCTCCCATGAGTACATATTTTCATCGAAAAGGTCTGAGGCCTTCTATTATCACACAGAGTAGGAAGGTACTTAAAATCCGACATGAAAAAACATGTGTTGATTGGCTCATCACTAGGCAACAATCATTGAGTTCCCTGATATCTCAATGGCATATGCCTAATACCCGATGGGTGTACTACAGGGTTGGGTGGAAATGAGTGACCGGTAAAAATTTCGGTAACGAAAATTTACCGGTCAAAATGATCGATAAAAAACCGGTAAAACGGTAAAACAGTTAAAATGCAATTTTTATTTCTGCGGAGCGCTAAACACGTTTTTGAGCTAATTTTCAATGGGGTTTACGTATATTTTTTCCGTCTGTGCATTACCGTACACATATGAATTGTAAAATTCAAATGTATGGAAAACCCGTAATTTAAAAAGAAAAAAAGAGTTTCGCTTCGCTTCATTTTAAGAGTGACTATCTGACCCAGTGAACATATGCTTGGCACTAGGCAAAAAATCGAATTCGCTCTAAATGTGTGGGATGATAGTACTCGACGAGTGTAGCTCAGGCGCCACGGGTTTAGTGTTCCAGATCATTCTCCGCTAAATGACGGAAGTTTCAAAAAACTACTGTAACCCAACCGACTTTGCTCTTTCGCCTCCGTTTCAATCGAGTGATATCTCAAAAAATACAGAATAGTCATGACATAATACATAACAAGTTTCATCCCGATCGGATTGAAACTCGCTGAGAAAAAACAATTTTTCGAAAAAAAAATTCACTTTTCATCTCAACTTTTTTGATACCAAACCTAGTAACCATTTTTATTCCATTAATCAAACGAGCAACCATCCTGCTATATTGTGTGAGAAAACTGTGAAGAACCATTCGGGACCCCGGGGGAAATAGAGCGAAAACGGAGCTTGACTGAGGAATTAAGGGTTTCCCTCACGAGTTATGACTTTCGTGACACTTTCTTTAACCAACGCAGTAACTGCACAGGCTCGTACTAGGAAAAGTTTGTGGTCCCTTTGCTTCTGGATCGAATCCACGTGATATGAGGCTCTGGCACTTGCGTGCTTTCCTTAATTTATTCGCTCAAAAATGCAATCTTCAAATTTTCAAAAAAAGTTGCAAACTTCCATTTGTTAGTGCTCATTATGTTCTTAATTTTTGTAAGAAACAAGGAATGGGACTACAAACATTTACTATTCAAAGTCTACATTAATGCTGCGTTGGTAAAAGTGAATGTCGCGAAAATCATAACTCGTGAACGTCGAAAAAAAAAATTTTCTCAAGATCATGCAAAGTTTGATTATTCCACCTCAGTAAATGTTTAAACATTCACATGTGTATATAATATTTCAATTTGCGCTAATACCTCGTCATAGTGAAATAAATTTGAATTCAACCCCTCAGTCAGGCTCCGTTTTCGCTCTATATCCACCGGGTTCTCGAATGGTTCTTCACAGTTTTCACACACAATATAGCATGATGGTTGCTCGTTTGATTAATGAAATAAAAAAGGTTACTAGGTTTGGTATCAACAAAGCTGACATGAAAAGTTTGAATTTTTTTCCGAAAAATTGATTTTTCTCGATGAGTATCAATACGATCAGGATGAAACTTGATGTGTGTGATCACATGAATATTCAGTATTTTTTGAGATATCACTCGATTGAAACGATTGCGAAAGAGCTAAGTCGGTTGGGTTACGGTAGTTTTTGAAACTTCCGTCATTTAGCGGAGAATGATCTGGAACACTAAACCCGTGGCGCCTGAGCTACACTCGTCGAGTACTATCATCCCACACATTTAGAGCGAATTCGATTTTTTGCCTAGTGCCAAGCATCTGCGCAAGAATGTTCATTGGCTCAGATAGTCACTCTTAAGGGTTTTACTACAATCAATACATTATGCCATTTATTGAGACATTGGAGGCATGAAATAACGTAAAAATACAAACAATTTCTCGATTTTATAATGTAAAATAATGTCGGAAAACTCAGAATATCTAGTATAAATTTCGGTAATTTCCGTTAAGACCGGTCGGTAAATTTTCCGTTTAGAGACCGGTAAAACCGGTAAAAAAAATCGGAAACGGAAAACTTTTCCGCCCAACCCTGGTACTACAAGTTTGACCCAGAAATATATAGTGAGTCAAAAGTTATGAAAGAAAGAAAAAGTGACGAAAGACTTTCCGAGGCTACTGTAACGAACCTCCGCCTCATCCACCTCAGCACCCGAAGAGATTCGGAAATTTCAATCGGGGAAGTTGAATCTGAGGATGCTGAAGGCTAGGGAACTGCAAGAAGACATTATCGATGAAAATGAAGAATGAGAATTGAAATGAAGAACCGCTGGCCTACTGATATCCCTGAAGGATACTCATGAACATATCCACGGTAACGTATGACATTGCGAAACACACCAATTTTTCAAGATAAGGAATGCCAGCACGAGGAAAACGATAAACTCTTGTACTGATGAAATGAAAGCTAGAGCAATGAAATTTATAGTTCTCAGGCAAGAGGTAAGAAACTAATTGAACGCGCTCTTCGTATTTTTAGAGACCGCAGGCTCCGCCCCTTTAGATGGGATAGGGAATCGCCCAAAAACTGCGCATTAACATGACAATTCTAATTCGCAACCAAATCATGCAATCAAAAACGTTTTCGAGAGGTCTTAGTAACCTTCACAGATGACGTGATGCGAATCTTAATTGAATCATAATAAGCAGGTCAATTTTCGGATATTAGGTTCAAAATACGGAAATGAAGGGGTTCTAATGGTTGAACACAGCTGCGCAACACAGATTCAGTTAATTTGTATTTTAGAAGAATTTTAAGCATTTTACTAGAATCTTAATATTTTTTCTGAACCGTCAGGTGAGCGCGAGAGGAGAGTGACGAGGGATGCGGGGAGAGGGAGAGAGACACGTGCGAGAGAGGCTCCGCCCCCTTTTCTCTCTCGCCCGATTTTCCTCTCCTCTCCATTGCCCCGCGCGCGTTGTTTTCGGGGGGGGGGGACTCGGTTGAAATTAGAGATAGAAAAAAAAGATGTTATTCACAACGAGACCTACACAATGAGCTCATCAACGACCCTGTGCGGGCAATTTGGAATAACAGCCAGCGGTCTCTACGCATTGTTTCCCTGTTTCTTGCGAGAGGACAGGTCTGTTATTTGCCTTCCCGGAAAAGAGATGAAGAAGGTGTGAGCGGAGAAGGTGGTCTTCCAATAACTTAATTTTGTTTCAGTAATTGAATCAGATATTACAACTATATACGTTTATTGAATAAACAAATCGATTGTCATGATGTGCGATATGAAGTAATAAAAACTCATAGAAATATAACCTCAATATAGGGCATCAGGTGTTGAACATCTAATTCCGTTTGAGAATCTTCCAAACTACTACAGCCACAGATACCACAGCAATTATTGTAACCGGGACGGGACGTATCATTATTTTTACCACACTCCTAAATGTTTGTTGTTCCCTAGTAGGGATAGTAGAATCTCTACTAGAATATTGGAATTGTTCTAGCTCGCGACGAACAGTATCTGCGGTTGGTCGATCCTTGGGTTCCAAAGCGATCATCTTTTGCACAAGTTCGCGCTGAAAAACAGGTTCGCAGTAAAAGTTCGAACCAATTTGATTCGAATTTCTTAAAATTAAAAGAATATATTAGAAAAAGGATACACACCATCTTGTCCATTTCGTTCAACTCGTGAGGAATGCGCCCTTCTCGAAGTTCGTTCACAATCTCTGCAGTTGGGCGAGCTATGCCTCCCTAGATTTAATAAAGTACCAATTAAGATTCACGTGCATTTAATTAGAGGAAAAGATAATTGGTAACAGCCCTTGCCTTCTTGTCATTAGAATGCATTGAGTGATACATGTGAATGAAAACAACTCCGAGTGAATGTATATCATCGGGAGAAGAACGTATGCCAGAATTCTCCTTCTGAGAAAGTAGAATAATCATCATGAAATTCTCTCCAGGGTAATTTTAGTCTAAAGTGAATTTCTAACCCGCTGTGGACTTTTGAACATATTGAGAAGTTCTCTGTTCGATTTATCATCCGGTGAACCTTCAGTTGTGGTTGCGGATCGGCATAGTCCGAAATCGCCGATCTTCACTTCTTCGAATCCTTCTTTGCCGATCACAAAAATGTTAGCGGTCTGGAATAAAATGTTCAGCAATTTCAAAATCACACGTCTGACTGAGATGAACAGCACCCCTAGTGCTAATTGGATATACGTCCGTTGAGTAACTAACATTAATATCGGCGTGGATGACTCCTTTTTTATGTATCAACTCGAGTGCGGAAGCGAGTTGCTTCATGAAGACCAACAACTGCGCACCATTCAATCGATTCAGATAGAGCCAGTTGCTCAGAGAAGAAGAACAGATCTGAAATTTAATAAATTAGGGCACAAAGTAGTTAAACGGAAAGCGCAAATAAAGGTAAAGGTATGTAAATGTATTTCGAGACTGGGCTCGCGGGAGAGCATTGCTAGGTCAGTGATGAATTGTTCAAAATTGTGTTAAAAACAAGTGTGGACTGTATACCTCGATCTGCACAATCAGACATTGCTTCCATGAGCTAGTTGAATTCCTAGAAATATTTTTGTTACTAACATTTAAAGTTCTTGGCAAATGTTATTCTGACAGCTGGAGTTTAGATATATGAGAGGAATCGCGAGAGTTTCGAGAGCCCTGCGGACGTAGGAAATAGTTCTTCCGATTCCGCTGAAAAATAAAACTTAAGTACTTCGAATGATGCTCTTTCAAACTGCGTTTGCCGATTTTCGATATCAGGTCTCATCTTCGAGCATAGGTAGGTCAAAGTAGGGACACTACGAAATTTATAACCAAAATTGTCTCACAAAAACAGCCATAACTCGCTTCAAATCAAACCTAGAAAAAATTCCAAAATAGTGTTCGAATGAGGAGGCAGAGGAAAACATTTGTTATGTTGATGATTTCATTGCTCGTCTATGCGCTGAATCGGGGCTGTCGGTTTTTCAAAAAAGTGATGTAGCTTTCCTAATACCGAATATTCCAAGAAGCGCCGAAAAGTGATTTGGGAAAAACCATGTACCTAACACCGCCTCTTAAATCAGAAAGATCGAAGGTGGGGAAAAAAGATTGCTCGACATTTTGTACAAAAAAACTGCGATTTTTGCATTTTTTCGAGCTTTTTCAAACATAACTTTTTTCATGCATGTTTTCATGAGCTCTCATATCGAAATTCGGAATCAGCGCTCCAAAATACACCGAAAACTCCTTTAGAAATTTTTTTTCGAGAAAAAATTTTTTTCGACTGACCACTTTTTCACCATGTGGTCCCTCTTAGCTCCGATGTTGGTCGAAAAAAATATTGTCTGAAAATCATGTCCCTATAGGAATTTCTGGCTTATTTTTAAGCGTAGAAAACGAATTTGCTAACTAGAGCTAATGAAACTTCGAAAGAAAAAAGTTATGATCAAAATCTAATTGGAGGATCGCATTTGGAGTACTCCCGATCACACTCAGTCATATTGTAGTTGAATATTATTTTATAACAACATACAATAAATAAACATTGGATTGAAACAACCAGCACTCGCCGACTTTCGTTGATACAGTGATGGTACACTAGATAAGCCGAGTCGCTTGGGAGGCTTCCGATCTGTTAAGGGTCATCCGTTCAGTTTAATGGGCACCCGATCAGTTCGGCGTTCATGCCAGTGGGTATGTCAGGTCTGACTTGCACTCTGCCAGAGGGTATGGCAGCCACACAAATCAAGAAATCACCTCTTATTTTCTCGATCCACAGTATTATTCGCACAAAGAAAAACGTGTGTTCAACAACAATACAAAATATAATTTCGAGATTTTGATCATAACTTTTTTCTTTCGAGGTTTCATCAGCTCTAGTTAGCAAATTCGTTTTCTACGCTCGAAAATAAGCCAGAAATTCCTATAGGGACATGATTCTGAGACAATATTTTTTTCGACCAACATCGGAGCTAAGGGGGACCACATGGAGAAAAAGTGGTCAGTCGAAAAAAATTTTCTCTCGAAAAAAAATTTCTAAAGGAGTTTTCGGTGTATTTTGGAGCGCTGATTCTGAATTTCAATCTGAGAGCTCATGAAAACATGAATGAAAAAAGTTATGTTTAAAAAAGCTCGAAAAAATGCAAAAATCGCAGTTTTTTTGGACAAAATGCCGAGCAATCTTTTTTCCCCACCTTCGATCTTTCTGATTTAAGAGGTGGTGTTAGGTACATGGTTTTTCTCAAATCAATTTTTGGCCCTTCTTGGAATATTCGGTATTAGGAAAGCTACATCACTTTTTTGAAAAACTGACCGCCCCGATTCAGCGCATAGACGAGCAATGAAATCATCAACATAACAAATGTTTTCCTCTGCCTCCTCATTCGAACACTTTTTTGGAATTTTTTCTAGCTTTATTTTGAAGCGAGTTATGGCTGTTTTTGTGAGACAATTTTGGTTGTAAATTTCGTAGTGTCCCTACTTTGACCTACCTATGCTCGAAGATGAGACTTGATATCAAAAATCGGCAAACGTAGTTTGAAAGAGCATCATTCGAAGTACTTAAATATCACTTTTCAGCGGAATCGGAAAGACTATTTCCTACGTCCGCTAATACCCCGAAACTCTCGAATCTCTCGCGATTCCTCTCATATATGTATAAACGGAATAAATTTTGTAATATTTTTCAAAATGCTTGCGGAGCAACGAACAATTCAGATGGAGTGACTTTTTGGTGTTGTTGTTGAAGGTGCACCGAATTCATCGAATCATACTTTGATTTGATCTGTTATTTGGATTAACTAACGATAATATTTATTTATTTATAAATAATATGGCATATACAGTATCGTCCATAAGTCATGTGTCACTTTTTCATTCTTTCATAACTTTTGACTCGTATGAGATTCTTGCTCATACTTGGTCATGACACAGCACACTCACCGGGTGTTAGGATTATGCCATTGGGATATCACAGAACTCTCTGGTTGTGGCGTAGTGATGACGCTATCAAGCAATACTTTTTCAAACCATCAAAATTCTTACATGGATTTTTCCTCAGCCTTCCTACCAGGCGTGATAATAGAAGGCCTCAATACCTTTTCGATGAAAATATGCACTCATGGGAGGATGACGTACAGTGGCTTTAGACTGTCTCAAAGTAGGGTCCCGAAAAAATGGATTTTGGCTCATAGACACGCTAGAGACTCGTTCAAAAGCTCAAAATGATCCTTCTCACAATTCCTGATGATCCCTAAAGTTTGGTAACGATAGCTCTTAATTTTACCTCAGGACACGAAAAAGACGAATTTTTCACTTTATCACATAACCCTATTTTGGATGTTTACAGTTCTGAGGGTGATTCTCGTTCAAAGATCATTCCAAGACACAAAGGTAGTATATCCATGGAATATACGATTCCCAACATTTTAGAGCATTTGAATACCTTTCCCGCCCGCAGCAACCTAAAATCTGAGGTCAATCGATTTTCAACCGAAAAAATGACCATGATACCCCCATCATTAGTCGAAAAAAATTGTCTCTCCGAACTTTCTGACTAAATTTTTTTCTGGTATATCTTTGTGTGCTGAATACGAATTTCGATATGAGAGCCCATGATATGATTAATGAAAAAAGTTAAAATTCATTATGTCGAAAAATAGCCGATTTTGAAATTCGATTGACCTCGGATTTTAGGTTGCCGCGGTCGGGAAAGGTATCCTTATGCTCTAAAAAGTTGGGAATTGTATATTCCATGGATATGCTACTATCGTGTCTTGGAATGACCTTTTTACGAAACTCGGCTTCAGAAATGTAAACATCTAAAATAGGGTTATGTGATAAAGTGAAAAATTGGTTTTTTCGTGTCCTGAGGTCAAATTAAGAGCTATCGTTACCAAACTTTGGGGATCATCAGGAATTGTGAGAAGGATCATTTTGAGCTTTTGAACGAGTTTCTAGCATGTCTATGAACCAAAATCCATTTTTTCGGGACCCTACTTTGAAACAGTCTAGAGCCACTGTACGTCATCCTCCCATGAGTACATATTTTCATCGAAAAGGTATTGATGCCTTCTAGTATCACAACGAATAGGAAGTCTGAGGAAAAATCCATGTAAGAATTTTGATGGTTTGAAAAAGTATTGCTTGATAGCGTCATCACTACGCCACAACCAGAGAGTTCTGTGATATCCCAATGGCATAATCCTAACACCCGGTGAGTGTGCTGTGTCATGACCAAGTATGAGCAAGAATCTCATACGAGTCAAAAGTTATGAAAGAATGAAAAAGTGACACATGACTTATGGACGATACTGTATGCCGCCGTTCGCCTTATTTTGAGCAGATTCGACCAGTTTTATACATCTCAAAAAGTTAAATTTTGAAAAACTTTTGAGGGTTATCAAGAGTGGTGATGACGATGAGCATATCCATTTTCCCCTGTTGGCTAAAGACGGCATCTCGTTCAAATCACATTTTGAAGTACTACTCGGCTCTAGAAAGTGATTTTTTCTCAAGAATGTTTATCGAGGTAGAATTGAATGGAAAACATTCCAGTCTTGTTTATTTGCCATGATTATTGAAAATGATTCTCAGCATATCTATCATATTTTTCATATTACAGATTAAAGCTCATCCTGCCCTCAACGCACTGGACCTGCAGGATGGTGTCTTTGAATGCAGCGTCGAGGTCTAGGGATGTTATCTTCTCTGAATATTGGTCAACTGTAGTGATGATATTGATCGATCAGTGTTGCGCAAGATAATGACGTGGCCTATTAGTTGAATCACAATGCAGTCTCGACGATCGGGGCATTTCTTGAGGGTAAATTACTTGAGTACGGTTAGATCCAACCGGAAGTAGTACCAATTGTGCGACTCTAACAGGGCTGCCCAGACTAATGGGTGAGGATTCTTCAAACGGTGTCGGAATGGGATGGGAGAGAACAATGGAGCAAACCGATCGACTTTCACTCGCGCGAAAATGAAGAATGTAGAATGAAGAATGTAGAACTATTCGTAGAATAAAAAACACTTACCAATATGCACAACTCGATCGGCGTCCCGAGAGGATACATAAACTATTGTGTTTGCACATTGGCAAGTGTTTTTTCAGTCTATGAAAAGTTGATCATTTACAAATTTTGTTCAAGATCCAATTCTAGCAGAGTTGCGCGTCGAAATATGATTGCAACGTGATGCCGTGTAGAGCCAATTGGGGATCGGTGTGCAAAATGGATATGCTCATCGTCTTCACCGCCTTTGATAACCACAAAACACACAGTTTCACAAAATCGAGCTTTTTGAGGTGTACCAGCCTTTGCTAAAAAAAAAGGCTAACATCAAAACTATCAAGCGATATGAGCCCGTTCGCCTAAGTCAGTAAAAGCTCAACAGGCTCGGGAACATCAATAAAATAAGGTATGCTCAAAAGTTGGTCCTAGGAGTAACTTTAGATTCTGAATCGATTGGCGTTTTCAGAATTTCGATCAAAGCCTTCTGAATCCAAGTACGACCCGACGTCAATTTGCCTAAAATTCGGTTTTTCGATAAAAACTGCCCCTGGGAGGATCAAAATGGCAAGAAATCTCGCGTAACTACACCAGAATTTAATTCTCTACAAAATGAAATAAAAAATGAAGCTCTATCGTTTTTAGTTTTCGCGAAAAAGTCGATTTTTGACATAGAACGTTGGCGACCAGAACCCATATATATTAGATAGAGCAGATTCTCCTGATCATTTTAGTGCTATGGGTTAAGGATTTAAGGTGTGCTGAACCGAATGGCATCGATTTTAATGAGTTCAACTTTTCGCGAAAACTAAAAACGATAGAGCTTCATTTTTTATTTCATTTTGTAGAGAATTAAATTCTGGTCTAGTTACGCGAGATTTCTTACCATTTTGACCCTCACAGGGGCAGTTTTTATCGGAAAACCAAATCGGGTCGTACTTGGATTCAGAAGGCTCTGATCGAAAATCTGAAAACGCCAATGGATTCAGAATCAAAAGTTACCCCTAGTACTAACTTTTGAGCATACCTTTTTTTATGTTCTCGACTTTGTTCGACTCTTAGCTCATATATCTACGACTCACCTCACTAACGAAATCTTCTTCCACGTTGCAAACAAACCAATCATAGACACATACGATTCCAGGATATTTGAAGCGCTCCATTCCTCGAACTTCTTCAATAGCGACTTTGTAGGAATATCTGAGGGCAAAAAATTAAAAACTATCAAATTATCTGTTATTTTTTTAAAACTCAAATTCATTGAATCATTTATATAAGAAGCAGTTCGACAAAAAAAGATTAAATCGAAATCATAGCTCTAAAAAAAATTTTTTAACGAATTCAATATATATTGAAAATATCGCACGCTTGACTGAGTTCTATAATCTTTATAGCGTAGGTATAGAAGTTTTTCAAGCTTCTTCCCTTCAGGACCACCGAATATCCACCATCTCCAAGGTATTTTATATCGTCAAAATCATTCTCGACTCTGAAAGATAGCAATTTATGACAGAATGAAGAATGCCATCACCTTAATTTAAAGTTAATTATAGGAGAATATAATATTACATTGTGAAAGTATTATAAAATTAACGTTCTTTAGAAAAGATTATCGCAATTAATTACTCTTTCAAAAAGTGTTTCTCAACTTGGCAGAATAAAAATTGCTCACTTGTACGGCTCAGCATGTTTGAAAGAGAAATATTCGGCATTTTTCTGGAATACATGTTTACGAATAAAATTAATAATAAGTGCTAGTCACCTCCCACTGCATATGAGAGATTGATGCAGTCTCTTTATTCGTTTTTCGATAAACAATTCTTGTGCCGGTTTCATCCTCATAAACCATTTCAATCGCTTGAATATCGATGATTGGACATTTTCTGAAACCATTTGTCGATGAGACCTGAAACTAAATTATGGAACAAACGGTTTCAGTGTCCAAGTTTCTCGTTTTATTAAGTCAACTTTCAAGAAGACTTGCGAAGCCGCGTTAGTTGTGATGTCGTCAGCACATGTGAAGGTATATACACATGATGAACCTTGAGGAACGAACAATTCCTGATATTTTTCATTTCGAAAAAAATATACAATTTGAAAATAGACAAGTGAAAGTAAGTTAGTTTAAAGTTTGAATGAATCCTGCCAAAAATTCTAATGCGCACGTATCGTCGACGCTTCACGATCAATATCACTTTATTAAAAATCTACTTTTTTTTTTTGTAAAATTTTAAAATATATATATATTTCCTGAATATTGTTTTGCAAATTTTCACTTTTTTACCAAAAAAATGATTTGGCAGAATAAAAATGACAATTCTATGTTCCCTGCCTTAATTTTGGAAGAACGGGCGTAAAATATAAAGATGAAAAAAGAGCTTCGGGCTCGCAAGTAACTTTAACGTAACTAATGACAAATTATCGAAAAAGAAAACAGACTTACAGTTGCTTCAATTTCTTCTTTATAAAGTATGACAGTGACATTTCCGCTCCGAAAATCGGTGTTGAAAGGGACGAAGAAAAAAAGCTCCTTTCTATTCTCACATCATATTTGAGCAGTCCGATAACTTGAAACTACTCACGCAATAACGATTTCAGTGTGCAGATTGTTGTCCGTGCAATTCCTGATATTTGATAGTATGTGATCTCCATCAAATGTGTACAGATCATATATATCTTTTTCTTTTTTCAAAAGATAATGAGGAGAATTCAGAATCGTTACTCGGGTTGTCTCCAGCTGAAAAAATACGACCATATGTAAATTTGTGTCATTTAACTAACTTTCTTCTCTGGAGACAGCGGTTTAAGTGCTAATTTGCTTTCGCTATCAAGATTCGCTTTGTACAGGTTGTATAAACCCTAAAAATATTTTTTGCTTGTCTCCGAATACATAAATAAACATGATTTTTTTAAAGCTCTAACAAACCGCTGAGGATGTGTAGAAGAAAAGTGATTCTTCAACGATACCCCTGATGTTGAACCTTCCTTTCTCGACTGGCAGATCATACGATGACAAAATTGATTTACTAAAGCAGCACTGATCGTTTCATCATACGTTTTTGTTCAAATTTGATTCACCTCTCATTCTGCACTGTGAGTCTTTGTGAAATCGTGCTGTTACTTGGTAGTACATTCTTTTCTGTCGTTGTCTCCAGAATGAAAGTCAGTCCTGGAATGATGGCCATTGCTATAAAAACTTATCGCAAGATAAAAGAGGTATCGTTAAAGATAGAGACCACAGGCTCCGCCCACTTGGAAGGAATAGAGAGTTGCACAAAAAATGGTGAGAGGTAGAGCAATTCGCATTCTCAATCAAATCGGCCGATCAAAAGCGTTTTCGATAGCTCCCGAGATGCTGTTAAAACAAATTACGAGTGGCTCAAGATGATCGGTCAGCGTTAAGACCGACTATCTGAGATTTTGGAAATAGTTCTGGCATTCGTAAAAAATGGATTCTTCTCATATTGTGGCATTAAATAGTGCTCGATGAGTTGTCTGGGGATAATTTTTTTTGGAATTTTTCAGATTTTTTTCGCATCGCGGAATTCGTCGCATTCCTCGTGGTATTCTAAGACTCTTTTACTTTGAGACATTTTTCGGTCCCTCCAAGCCGAAAGCTGCAAATCGATAAAAACACAAATTTCGCCATACTTAATCAATTTTTAAAAAATTTCTTAAGAAGAGGGGCAAGTTTTTTTCGCTTAATATCTTCTAAATGTAATAACACAGCTGCAGTAATAAAGGCGTAATTTATAAAAATTGGAAATTTTGCGTATTTGGGCGTCAAAGGAGCCCAACTCGCTGTTTTGGGTTACTGTAGGCCAGTATTCGTGCAAATTGGAATATCATGCACATATGTCAATGTTTCAACATTTACTGTTTCAGTTTATGGTGGAATAATAAGACTGCACGTTTTTGGGAATTTTTTTTTTCGAAAGTCATGATCTATGAATTTCGCAACACTTACTTTTACGAACGCAATAATAACCAAGGCTCTTGCTAGTATAAATGTGTAGTCCCGTGGCTACTGCATCGAATCCATGTGATATGGGGCTCTGGCAATCCCGTGGTCACCCTCATTAATTCACCCAAAAAATGAGTTTTGCAAAATTCGCAATTTTCAAAACTGCAAACTTCCACGTTAGTGCAAAATTTTCAATTTTAATAAATTACGCCTTTATTACTGCAGCTGTGTTATTACATTTAGAAGATATTAAGCGAAAAAAACTTGCCCCTCTTCTTAAGAATTTTTTTCAAAATTAATTAAGTATGGCAAAATATGTGTTTTTATCGATTTGCAGCTTTCGGCTTGGGGGGACTGAAAAATGTCTCAGAGTAAAAGAGTCTTAGAATACCACGAGGAATGCGACGAACCCCTCTCTCGAAGCGATTGGGTTCGATTTACGGATTTTGACCTATGACGTCATCACGCGTACCCCCCTATGTCCCGATGCGAAAAAATTCTGAAAAATTCCAAAAAAATTATCCCCAGACTCAACTCATCGAGCACTATTTAATGCCACAATATGACAAGAATCCAATTTTTTACGAATGCCAGAACTATTTCCAAAATCTCAGATAGTCGGTCTTAAGTTCTTTGGTGAGAATAGAATCATTTTAGAAAAGACCAATTATTCTTATTGTGATGTCAGTTCATTCACTTCAAGATATTTTTTCAGTTAGCAAGAAGCCATGAATAGCCAATGCGTCAGTCTATTCACGTTTCATTGTTGTTGATTGATCTTGCACTTCTAATAAACAGTTGTATGTACACCTTCTTCTCTATCGCAATAAACTTGTTTCATCACGCGAAGTCCGCCCCTCCCCCCACTAGTTTCCCAGTATATTTTCCAGTGGAGCCCCAGTGCCTCTCCCCTTCCCACTTGTTTCTTTGAAAGTCTCCCACTCGTGCCCTAGCTAGATCCCCACTGGGAAAAGTGGTGGTGCCCCACTAGGAAAAAAATACCAGAGTAAAACGTTCCCTGACCTAGCCCTCCATCCTCCTCTGATATCTCACCTTACTCCCCCTATTCTAGACATTTCCTGACCTACCTCCTCCTTTCTCCTCTGGTATCTCACCCCCTCCCCTAATCGAAACGTTCTCTGACATATCTCCTCCTTACTCCTTACTCCTCACCTTACTCTTGTTTTTATAGAGCTCTAATTTGAAGAATATTACAATAGGAGATGTCTTGACTAGAGGAGGAAAGAGGAGGTAGTCCGGAGAACGTTTCGAATAGGGGAGAGAGTTGAGATATCAGATGAGGAACTAGGGAAAGGTAAGTTTTGTATCTTAGGAATGTTTGTAAATTGACACCGGCGCGCAGAGCCGGCGTATTTTGGGTTTAGACTATTTTTTTTTCTTCCATTTTTTCGGCTCTGAACGGAGTCAGCCGACACGAAATTTTCAACGTGAGTGCAAGCTCACCAAAGTTTGCAAATTTTGTGCCCATGGTCCCAAAAAACATTTCAGCCCGAAAACTCATCGGTGAATAATGCTAGAGTTGGAACAGTTAAGCTTTCTGGCTTATTGTAAGGTTCACTTCTTAGAATGAACCGATTCCCATCACTTTCAGCCGAGTTGTCGACACTTATTATCAACAACAAAAACATGAAAAAGGCCGATTTCCGGCTCGTTCGGGTGTAAAAGTCATTAATTCAATGTCCTACCTCCGCCATTAAATTCAGCTGCTCAAGATACCCCTCGAGAAAAAGTTTCAGCAAAATGTATGAGAGACACGCTGAGATTTTGAACATATCGTACTTTGTAAACAAAACCGAACAAGTGAACAGTTTTGTTCATTTTTGTCACCTTTTGAAAGTCGCGAGTGACAAACTTTAAAATTCTAATTTTTGTTTCTTATTTTTTGTCCACCCTGATTTGCCGGAATCGATCGGACATGTCACGATGAAATATTCCTTTAAAATGGGGAAAAACGAGAGCAAAAAATTTGAAAATTGAAAATAAACTAGGGATTACGGTAGAAATTATCTACCTACCTCATACTACCGTGATCACTGACTTAAAGCTCTCGTTTTTCTCCACTTTAAAGAAATATTTCACCGTGACATGTCCTATCGATTCCGGCAAATCGGGGTGGAATTTTTAAGTTTGTCACGCGCGACTTTCAAAAAGTGACAAAAATGAACAAAACTGTTCACTTGTTCGGTTTTGTTTACAAAGTACGATATGCCTGGAACTAGGGGCAAAAGTCGATTCGAGGGATTAGCTCCATATTTGCACAGGAGGTAGTGCTCGGTAAGGTAGGCAGGTTGACCACCTTGGGGCAGACCGCGACGCGTCCGCAGCGCGTTAGAGCGCGCGAAATTCGAAATTTGACGAATTTTGAAAAATTAATTTCTCGCTCATTTCTTCTCCAATTGCTTCGAACTTGATACCAATAAATAGCTATATTCATGGACATCATTTCATGTGTTGCGTATAATCTATGAATGTTTCAGATTCATGGCGAAATTACAAAATCAAAAATTGATTTCACTCGCAAATATTAACGCATACCCGGGGGCATATTTCTTATTTAATAATATGTTAGATATTTTAAATTTGAATAAATAATGATAACAAAAATCGATTTTTTTGCGTACCGGAGGGGCGAATTTTGAGAAAAACTGCTTTGGGGTATATGATGACTGCAAATATTTGAATTTCTTCGTTTTGACGGCGTTCCCAGGCAAGCACTGATACGATTAATTGTCATAAATCTTGCATGAATTTACTAATAAGATGTATGAAAAGGAAATTTAAGTTTGCACGATTCTGAAGAAAAAACTTTTTGTAGATGGAAATTTTATCTACAAATTTTAGATGTAGACGTTTTTGCATCTACAAAAAATTTTCCTCAAAATTCGCCCCTCCGGTACGCAAAAAAATCGATTTTTGTTATCATTATTTATTCATATTTAAAATATCTAACATATTATTAAAGGGAGTCGGCAGCTAAAAATGAATATGGCTGAAATGATAGAGTTTCACTAACTCAAAAAGAGGAAAAAATATAAAAAATTAAAAATAAATATTTAAAGAGCAGTGAAAAAATATTAAAAATATACGGTAGCTCCGGAACCTAGTGTAAAGCCTGCGTGTACGCGGTGTGCCTTGCCCGGCGCCATTCACCAACGCACAATTAATTACCGTAGTTTCCTCTTTATCGATTTTTTGCTCACTTCGGGCATTTTTTCCACTCATTTCGTCTTTATTTTATTTTATCGGTGCCTATTTTCACGTTCTACATGATTGATCGGCAATTATCCCCTTGGTGATCATTTTTGTTAGTGTTGGCACACGTTTACCGGTCAAATCAGTTCGTTTCGGGCATTTAGACTGGTGTTATGCACGTTGATTAATGAAGTTTCTCGCCATTTACGCTTATTTGGTGATTACTTTATGTTTTCTGCACTCCAGATATAAATTTGTTTGATTTATTTGGATACATTACCATTTTAGACCATGGTTGCGAACTGCGCCCTTTGTAACAACTCGAGCAGTGAGTACCATATGTACAACTTTCCTGCCAATTCTCGCCCTGAGCTGCAGGCGTATTGGGTTGCTTGCCAAAATTTGTCAGAGGAGCGAAAAGAGCACATGCTGGACGTGCTTAGAGAGGAAAGAGCGAGAACGAGAGTCATGAGGTGTAGCGTTCACTTCAACGCACACGGACGGCCAATCGACGTGAGATATTATATAATAATTGAAGTCCTCGATGATACGACTGGTCATCTTTCCAGCTTCGCGGCACAGGTCCACCCCTCTCTCCTTCTGGCACAGCCTCTCGTGCACCGTCACCGTCTTTAGGAGAAGTAATCAGTATTTTGTAATCATGGTTGAATGGGGGAAGGAAAGCATTACGAAAGGAATGAGCACAATATTGAAACATGACAAGAAGCACGGGAAATGAAGTGACAGTTCAAGTTAGCATGTGCCGCCCATACCACAGGACTGCCCTTACCGGTCAGTGACTCTATTCCTAATTTATTTCAAGACTACACTATTTCGTACCTTATCGATCGATTGAAGAGACTCGCCGACTGCGGAGACGTGATGGGACTCGCCCTTCCTGCTGCAAGAACCTTTCATGGCCTACTCGTGAATCTAGTCATTCCCTCAGTCGATCACATCTACATCAGTCACATGAAGGACGTGCAGAGCACAGTGCGGCATGTGATGGACGTGAGTTGGAATTTTTTTTATTATTTACTAAATATAATCCTCGAAGTAGAAGATATAAGTTTATATTGAATCGACAATATATACAATTGCTTATCTATGCCCTATCAGAGTACAGTACCCACTAATTAGTGAATTCCTGTAAAGAAACTACTCCAACGTCCTCTCTCAACTTACATCTACATGTTACCCAGCTTGAATCCGCCCGGTCAAAAGAGACCAACTATTGAACTACGTCAACTGTAACTCCAACTCACCTTGACTCCGTTCCCATTCAACACTCACATCTCCGTGTTTTCCAGCACAAATCCAAATTAGTACCGCATAACCACAAACATCACTACTAAGTTCACATAGATATCAAACCATATAGACATATAATAATTTGATTTATTTTTAGAAAAGACTCGTTCGTAGACCTGAACACGAATCTCATTCTGATGGTCGTGAATATGAACAAGAGGATGCGTGGAATTGGTACTGGTAATACGATTTTTTTCGATTGATCTCGATTTTATAGAGGGAAAAAGTGGTCGAATGGAGAAGGAAGGAGTGAGGGAGGGACTGAAGAGAATCGCCGCCCTGATGTACAAGGTGATTTGATGCTGCATTTAGTATGTTAGGCTAAACAGAGTGAAAATATTTCAAGTGGCGTGAATAACATAAAGCTAGCTGGTTTACAGATTCGCTCAGTGTGCTCGGACAACGATGCGAAGATCGGGAAGATGCTCAGGGAGGATGTCAATTTCAAGAACATCAAGCATCTACTCGACTTCTGGCATTTGATCAAGGGCATCAACCACGATCTGCGAGAAGTATGTACTGATATAATCATTGAAACCCAATAACAACTATACAAAAGTAGAATAGTGTCTAATTTCTCCTCTCAGCTTGCGAAGAAGAAGGGCTGCCCCAACATTCAGTTCTGGAGGCGCAAGATCATAAACCACGCCTACTTCGTTCATTTCAAGTTTGCCAGAAACAGAAAGCGCGGTCTCAACTACTGGCTTTCTATCCTCGCTCATGTCACTGGACGACATTCCAATCTGCATAAGGTAGTTATATGCTACATATTATTTCTAGACCCCTTTTCGAGAAACAGTACTGCGATCTCTTATAATCTATGTGTAACCTCAGATCCCCTTTCTCGACGGAGTCACCAAGTGCAAGCACGCAAAGATCGGCCGCGACACTACTCATCTGATCAAGAGGGACAGCGATGAATTCCAGAAACTCAAGGCCGTCATTATGAAGCCTACGTTCCTATCTGGATTCCTAAGAGCATCGCCGAAGAAGAACACCAGCCCGAATGAGTCGTTCAACAGCATAATCAATATGTATGCACCAAAGAAAAATGCCAGGTTCGTTTTTGTTTCAAACTGAATACAATGTTATTGGGTCGTAAGTGAATGATACCTAACCTGGAAATCTTCCTGTCGGTCATTGCCCGGTTGGAGCCGAGGGAGTGCGCCATCTGGAAAGAATATTCATAATTCAAGGGGAAAAAATGGGAAAACGTTTCATACATATCCCATAAGTCTAATTTATTTTCTTCTTACAGCACTCCTCCGTGGTATGAGGAAAGGGTCAAGCTGGCCACCCTCCACTTCAACACCCTCTCATTCCTCAACATGCTCGATCTGCGAGAAGAGACATACGACACTTCGGTCAAAGTAATCGGGAGAGACTCGAGAGCAGTGAAGAGGAAGATGGGAAAGGCGAATCATGCATGGCGGAATGAGGTTAGACATGTACATTCGTGTTTCGAATGAAAAATATGTGCAAAACAATTATGGAATATTAAAGTGTTATTTTCAGGTGTGGGAAGCCATTCCGGATGTCATCGACGGGCGAATCATGGAGCAGTTCATGAAGAGGATGAAGGCCCCCTCCAATCAGGCATACATCCGGGCCATGCAGAATGAAGAGGAAGATGAAGAAGAAGAGAGGGAGGAGGAGGACGGTGATGGAGGGGAGAGCGATGTCTCGGAGGAGTTGGGAGGAGGGATGTATGGAGAGCAAGTGGACTCGGATGAGGAACCAGCCATGCACGCCATCGAGTTGAGCGATGTGGAGGATGAGGAGTCGGAGGAGGAGGGAGGGGAAGGAGAAGAGGGTGCGGTGGAGGAAGAAGAGGAAAGCATCCCGTACTCTGGATCGGAATGGGATGAGGGAGAGGCTGCAGTGCGAGCACAGGAGGCAGCAGCAAGAGGAAGAGGAAGGGGTCGTGGAGGGAGAGGAGGAAGGGGCAGGGGCGGGGGAAGAGTGGGTGCGGTATCTCAGCCGTTGGCGCAAGCTGACTTGAATGCCTCTCCCACTTCTTCTCGTGACGCTCAGCCATCGACCAAGAAGAAGATGGTGAAACGCTCGAAGGAAGAGACGGCGACGGCAGTCGACTCCGATTCTGATTCCCAATACACCCCCACTCCAGCCAAGAAGGGAAAGGGGAAGCTTGCATAGGCCCAACTCGATAATAGTAATCAATGTAATTCTCGACTCACATTTTCTGTTGTTGTTTCGTGGTCCCTTCACAGTGAATCGTCACCAGTTCCATCTGTAATATTATCATTTTCTGGATTTGTTGATAAAGTTGATAAAAATTACTTTGCTAAAATCAATAGTTCACCAGACACTATATTAGGAACGTGAATTATCAAATAACCAGGGAGAAAACTTCACAATAAAAAAGAAGAAAAACTAAATCGCGTTACACTCCGATCTTGAAAGCATATTATTCCTTTACTCATATTGAAAGCAACAATATACCTTGAATCCGTCTTTCTTCCTCGTCACATCGATCGATCAGTCGACTTCCGTCTCTCGCAATAACTTCATCGTCCACTCCTTGATGTCCCCGAGCGGTACCTGCAATCCATAAACAGTTCGTCAACCGTAATCGACAGTAATCCACACATTCAAGTTATAAATAATATTTACGTATTTATTTGATTAAATACAAAGTCGTCCGACAGGAAAGGATTATTTCGCTTGCCTATGCACCAGCTCGCAATCATTGGTAAATGTATGTCAGTCAGATCGGTTTTTTTAAGTACACTATGTGTATTGAGAGCAAATAATATTTCAAAAGAATGGATATCAACGGAATACAGTTAGCTAAACTGCCAAAGTGGGAATGAATGCTCATGATAACACAGTACTAGGTGCGAACGAAATCGAAGATTGCTAATAACATAGGAGTTTGGTGCGTAAATCACACTTATAGCCCTAACTCACCGGGTGGTAGTAGCTGAGTCGGAGCACTGGCTCGATGATATGCATCGCCACCTTGTCGATTATCGATTTGGTTATCTGCAACAGTGGCAGGGTTAGAGCGATGGTACATGGTACACATTCCTTATCACCCCGTAGTGCGCATACTGTACCTTCTCGGGGAGTGGTCGGAAAAGGGCGGCTGCTATCAGTGGCACCAGCACGACGACGCGCACCATCGTTCCGCCTGCGATGTGATGAGCGCCCTTCTGCTTCTCATCGTCTGTAAAAGATGTATCATGAGCTTTCAACACGTATGCATGTGAAATGTAGAGAAAAATAGGTGAAGGAAGCATATAAGATGAGTTTACTGTTGAGTAAAACGAAAATGGCAAACATGAGAGGGAAATGGAATTTTCGCGAGCAAAATAGGCCTGATCAAGTAAATATCCCACGCGCCTTGCAGCAGAGTGGTATTATGAGCGATAAAGCAATCAAATAAATATAATATCGAGCTGAAACGCAACAAAACAAGCTTGAAACAAAGAAAAGTGAGTGAAAAGCGCGAGGGGCGGAGTCAACCACTGTGCTCAATCTCTGCGCGACTCTGCGCGATTAAATTTCGCAGCACTTCGCTAAAACCAAAACTTTGTGCGGTTCCGAAGCAACCGTATACCTCAAAATTCAAATTTTCACCAGCTTCTTCAAATATTGTTATTATTTTTAATTCTTTCTGTATTTTGCTTTTACAATAGTAACGATATGCTTGAAACTAAAATAAATTAAATATAAAAATATAAAATTTCGACCGCTAACTCCCTTTAAATAATAAATATGCCCCCGGGTATGCGTTAATATTTGCGAGTGAAATCAATTTTTGATCTTTTAATTTCCATGAAGCTGAAACTTAGATTATACCCTACTCAACAAATGATGTCCATGAAATGAGCTATTTATTGGTACCAAGTTCCAAGCAATTGGAGAAGAATTGAGCAAGAAATTAATTTTTCAAAATTCGAATTTCGCTAAAACGCGCTGCGGACCCGTCGCGGTGAGCCCCAAGGTGGTCAACCTGCCTACCTCACCGAGCACTACCTCCTGTGCAAATATGGAGCTAATCCCTCGAATCGACTTTTGCCCCCAGTTCCAGGCATGTGCAGATATTTGTTCAAAATCTCAGATTGTCTCTCATATACAGTAGTTTCTGAAATATTGTGAAAATCAAAAATAATCGAAAGAGAAAATCAAAAATAATCGAAAATCTGCAAAACTGAAGATACGGGAGGATTTGAATCTCACTTTACCTCTGCATGGCGATGGCTCTGGACAATAACCCCAAGCCTATGGAGCCCATTTAATGGGACAATCTAGACGTGATACCAGACTACCGAGAAAGGAGGATCGCGCGCAGACAGGGGAACCTTGATGCCATCTCCGAGTATCCAATCCAGAATTCAAAATGTTTCTGTTGTTTGCCTATTGTGTAAACTACACCATTCTCGCGGTGTATCATGCAAATATCAGGATACTACTAAGATGGTAATATACCAGTACCAATCCGGTTCCATGTTGGAACCATGTTCGGAGATAATTTTCACATGTTTTTTCGGAGTTTATTCGGTTTGGATCTTTTCGGCTCAGTATCACACAGGGTGGCACCAAGTTCGGTTTGTCAAAAATTCACCGGTCGTATACGGTATCGTTGAACATGCTTTGGCGTGTCTATTAAAACATATGTAACCTTATATGGGGATTCAAGGGGGGCTTGCCCCCCCCCTTTCTTGTTTGATGATCATATGGATACTCCTCAAAATATAGAAGCGTCGATTAGTTTTGCGAACCTTCGCCAGAATTTGCATTTTTCTCTTAACATCTTCAATAATTTTCAGATTAATGGGTCCTAAGCGATCATGCATAACCCACCAGGGGGGTTGAAGGGGGAGGGCTTACCCCCCTTGCTTGTTATATAATTTGGTCACTTTTCACGGTATCCAAATAGTTCTGCGCGAGAATAAATTCTACGCATCAATAAAAGTAAATGAATCCACTTCCCGTGGGGAAGTGTGATTTTCAGTTTGTGACAAACTGAAAATTTCACTTCTCTTCACCACTTGAATTTGGGTCCTCCACTCATCCTCTCTCGAGATTTATTTCGCGTTTTGAGCGAGTACGCAAATATGCTGATAAAAGTTTAAGTACATTTTGTAGATTTTTTGCTTATTACTGCTGAATGCGAACATCCTCGTTATACTCTATGAGGTATCATTTGAAATTGAATTAAACTGAGATATTTTCGAGTTAACGAATTGGGCAACAACCACATACTAGCATTGAAATCAGAGTTGGCTAATCCGAGTCGAGTCGGCGAGTCCTCGCGTCTCAAACTCGACGCGAGTCGGAAACGTGAGCCACTCGACTAAGCAGTGACTCGTTGCCAGTACTCGCATGCGAGAGAGAACGTGCGAGTCGGCTCTCGAGCCGCGAGGCCTCGCTGACTCGAACCAACTCGCATCCGACTCGAACCGACTCGCACCGACTCGCACCGACTCGCATCGTATTCCCCTTCCCACCATTCTCTGCAAGTTCAATCCCCGCGTGTCCCCATTCATTTTTGCACTATTCTGTAATTTCTATTATTCATTGGTTTTCCTAAGACAAGATTTCATGTTTTGCATTATTTTAGATGGCATCCACGTTTTAGATCCACGTTTGATGACTTTGATATTTTTAATTCCAAGCTTCATCTAAAATAATGAAAAACATGAAATCTTGTCAAAGGAAAACCAATAAAGAATAGAAAATTACAGAAAAGAAGTGCAAAAATGAATGGGGAACACGCGGGGATTGAACTCGCGGCGAATGGTGGGAAGGGGAATACGATGCGAGTCAGTGCGAGTCGGATGCGAGTCGGCGAGTCGGTGCGAGTCAGCGAGGCCTTGCGGCTCGAGAGCCGACTCGCACGTTCTCTTTCGCATGCGAGTACTCGTCCGTTTCGCGAGCCAAGTCGATACTATTCGCTTAGTTTTCGGCGCGAGGCCTCGAGTGTCGATTTGACTCGATTTCACAAATCCTGATTGAAATGACCATCGGAGTACAAATGCGAGGAGCCCCATGCGCGAATTTGGGTCAAGATGTGATTCCCATACTTTTTATTGAAATCAGATCTAATAGTGATTCATCATCTTTTATTGAGATCGAGATTGTTGAAATACGCGAGTGAGATCTCAAGAAAGGGTGAAGGGAGGACCCAAATTCACTCATGGTTTGAGTTTGTCATAAACTGAAAGTCACACTTCCCCAAGGATGATGCTTGTGATGTGCCCGGTTGTCTATTTATGAAAATTATTCACTTTTCTGAAAAACTGCTTCGAATGATGTTTTGTAGCCGGTTCCTTGCGCAAGGAATCGCATTCCTTGCGGAAGGAATGAGCGATTTGCATGCCATTGTGAACTCTTCGCAAGGAATTACAAGGATCCTTGAATTGCCAACCCTAGTTATAACTAGGGTTGACAATTCAAGGAATGAAGGAACGAGGAAGGAATGGGCATCCAAATCGGTTAGAAATTCATTGCGCAAGGAGATGTAAATCGCTCATTCCTTGCGCAAGGAATGGGGTGAGCGCATTCCTTCCGCAAGGAATTCGATTCCTTGCGCAAGGAATCGGCTATAACACATCATTTGAAGCCGTTTTTCGTTCTGTAAAGTGAATAATTTGCATAATTATTCAACCGGATACATCTCAAGCATAATTTAAAAGCATTCCTAAGATACAAATTATTCCTTCCTCTAGTTCCCCCCCACAGAATCTCGCCTCCCCCCTCTAATCTATACCTTCCCTGACCTACCCCCTTCTTCCTACCCTGAAATCTCACCTTCCTCCCTATTCTAGACCTTTCCTGACCTAACCCCTCCTTCCTCCTCTGAAATCTCACCTTCCACCCCTATTCTAGACCTTCCCTGACCTACCCCCTTCTTTCCTACTCTAGTATCTCGCCTTCCCCCTCTATTCTAGACCTTCCCTGACCTACCCCCTCCTTCCTCCTCTGAAATCTCAGCGTCTTTCCCTACTACACAGGCATCCCTTGATCTACCTTGCCCCTAGCAGTTCCTACCCATCATTTCTATCAGAGCACGGCCCCCGGAGAGCCGACATAGCGTCAACCAAAACGTCAAGAGCGAACTTTAGGCTACAAACTACAAAAACAATGACAACCGCGTTGCCCGAATCACGCGCGTGCGGTTCTAGTTGCCTGATTTTCATTTTCTGGGCCCGTCGCTATGAGACCATTCAAAAAGTTGATCCTGATCCTGATTTATCGTGATTCAGGCACAGGTTTCTACTGTACATTATTTGGAGGCCCGCGCTCATTTCCTGATTTCCGCTGATGGGTGGCGACATTTTCCGCTTGTCCTATGTCGGCGGCCCGGATGCCGTGTCAGAGGAGGAAGGAGGAAGGAGGAATGCAGATCAGGGGAAGGCAAAAATAGAGGAGGAAGGTGAGATTTCAGAGGAGGAAGGAAGGGGGTAGGTCAGGGAAGGTCGAGAATAGAGGGAAAGGCGAGATACTAGAGTAGGAAGGAGGAGGTAGGTCAGGAAAGGTCTAGAATAGAGGGGGGAGACGAGGTACCAGAGGGGGAACTAGAGGAAGGTATAATTTGTATCTTAGGAATGCTTGTAAATGATGCTTGTGATGTGTCAGGTTGACTAATTATGCAAATTATTTACTTTACAGCAAGAAAAACGGCTTCGATTGATGTTTTTATAGCCGATTCCATGCGCAAGGAATCGAATCCCTTGCGGAAGGAATGCAGCTCACCCCATTCCTTGCGCAAGGAATGAGCGATTTGCATTCCATTGTGAACTCTTCGCAAGGATCCTTGAATTGTGAACCCTAGTTATAACCCAAAACCTAAGCGCGCGGGCAAGGAGGAGAGGAAAATCCGACGAAAGAGGAAATGGGCGGAGTTTCTTTTGCGTGTGTCTCTCTCGCTCCCCCGCCCCACCCTTTCCGACAATTCAGACAAAATTTTTAGAATTCCAAAAAAAAATCTTTAAATTCTTCTAAAATACAAGTGAACTGAATTTATATTGCGGAGCTAGCGGCATTCACTAGAAAAGCTTCAAATCACATTTTTCGACCTTAAAAGACGCGTTTGACCTACTTAAAATGCAGCGACCACTTTCCGCATTGCATACTTTGTAGTGGCAGCTGATACCTACAGAAAACGCTTTAGAGCGTCCTGTTTAATAGAGAACTAGAATTGCCGAGTCGCGTGCCCCTCTATAGCCCCAAAGTGGGCGGAAACTGTGGTCTCTAACTACTGGTAATCTAGACTTTTTAGACATAATAAGTTCATAGAAAACTACAGAAAGAGGATTCACCATCTAACGTCGTGCGAGATTCGGTGGAGATGTTTTGAGCGCCCATCTCGTTGAAGAAGCGTTGTTATTCCCTGAAATCAAAAAAAACTTCTTTCGATAAAATATCAAACCGTAAACCATTCGTTGATTAACAATGGCACAAAACATTTTGTTTTATTCTACGGGAGAAGTGTCACATCATGGTTTTCGTGCTGAGAAATATTGGCCAATGAATCGATGAGCTGAGTGGTATCAATTGATTATGACTCATCGATAAAAGCCAGCATTGATAACGGTCGGCACATTCAATCGCGTTTATAGGAGTGTCCGGAACGATCGTTCATTAAGAGATGTATTCATTCTGCAAGATGATCTGCCACCTGTTTAATCTATCTCGCGAGAAAAGTTCGTCAGTTTCTAGCCACCTTTGTTCATTTTCATTTTCACGTGTTACGCACTTTAGTTCATTTTTTTTGTGTTTATGTGGACGACAAGTCAAATGAACTATTTTTTAGAAAATATAAAACAAAATTAAAACTCGTAAAGAACAAGAGGAAACAAATTTGAAGTAAAATTGACAAGAAAAGCTCGCGAGAAAAGTTGACGAGATTTTGCATGAAAAACTCGCTTGAAACCTCGCGAGAAAGTGCGAGAGAGCATGCAAAAATGAGAGAGTTCAAAATAACTAGGATACGTGGCGAAACAAGATCTCTTTTTTTTCACACACTCTCTCGCACTTTCTAGCGAGATTCCTGTTTCTGACGAGCTTTTCATGCAAAATCTTTTCAACTTTTCTCGCGAGCTTTTCTCTATTTTTTAATTCAAATTTATTTCCTCTTGTTCTATACGTGTTTTATTTTAATTGTATATTTTATATGTTTAAAAAAATAGTTCATTCGATTTCTCGTCCACATAAACACAAAAAACTGAACTAAAGTGCGTAACACGTGAAAATGAAAATGAACAAAGGAGGCTAGAAACTAACGAACTTTTTCTCGCGAGATTCCGATAGATTAAACAGGTGGCAGATGATCAAACATCCTAATTGATAGGAGCTTGTTGAGGGCATCGGTTATGGAAAGTTAAAGTAGCATGAATATCTGGCTTGATGAGTTCTATCACAGGATTTTCGATATAATGGAGATAGGGCCGTACATCGATTTAGCATCCTATTCTAAAAATTTGGCCCTAGAGTCAACTTTGGACGTAGAGTTCGAAAACCGACCTTAGAAAGCCGTATCTCCAAAACCCCATTGCCTGTGGCACACTTTACGTTGTGCGGATGAACGGCGCTTCAAAGACCCACCAATATATAGTGATTCTGAAAGATCTCGACGAAATAAGACTGTTTACAATTGGGAGCGAAAGGCTAGCTCATCTGTGAAAAAAGTAGTCCACCGAAAGTTTTGAAATTGTCACCCTTAAAAATTTTTGTTCGTACCGTGCCAAATAAACTTTTTCATTCGATTCCCCTTTCGATTTTACCCCTGTGTTGTTTTTTTCGCGGTTTTTATAGGGGTGGGGAGGGGGAGGATAGGGTCAGAATTAGCTCCTTAGGTCAGAAATTTTCAAAATTTCTCCATCAATCTAAAAAAAAAGATTCTACAGTTCCCGAAAGTACGGTAGAATCATATTTGGTGATGGAAAAAATTTAAATTGAAAAAAATTCTCATAACTTTATGACCGACTATCTGAGATGTTGGAAATAGTTCTGGCATTCGTAAAAAATGGAATCTTCTGATATTGTGGCTATAAATAGTGCTCGATGAGTGGAGTAGGGGCATAATATTTTTGGAATTTTTCTGAATTTTTTCGCATCGGGACATAAGTAAAAATCCGTAAATCGAATCCAATCGCTTCGAGAATGGGTTCGTCGCATTCCTCGCGGTATTCTAAGACTCTTTTGCTCTCAGACATTTTTTGATCCCCCCAAGCAGAAAGCTGGAAATCGATAAAAAAAAAACTAATTTCGTCATACTTGATTAATTAAGAGTAATTTGCAGATTCTTTTTTGGTTCCAGTTTTTTTCGCTTAAGGCGACAACTCCGTTATTTTCGACCACCCCCCGGGCACGTTGCCCCCGGAATGAAAACAGCTGGCCCATACTAGATTATGTTGGGTACATTAATTTTGTATTTCACAAAAACTCAATTTACATCATGATGCTGGCTGGCCTCTGGCAGAAAAGTTAAAATATATGTAAAATTTTCGAAAAATCATATCTTCCCAACCGAATTAAATTGTTTAGATTATTCATTTTTGTTATTAATATGGTGCCTCATGTCATATAAGGCGTTCTGATCCAATTTTGCACGTATTGAAAATCAATATTTCAAATATTTTTTTAGTTTTTCCGTTAAAAATTTTCTATTTTTGAAAACAGCGTATCCTCACCATGTGTACATTGTGGACCTCACATACATGCATCAGAATAATGAAAAGAGGGGCTCATCATTTTTGGCCAAAATGAAATATGTTCGAATTAAGTTGCTCGAGTGAGGTGTTCGAACACGAATTTCTTCCTCTATGCTGAATTTTCGAGAAAAGCAGTGTAATTTCCACACCACCCAACGTTTTTCAATTAATAGAGTTGATTGACGTCGAAAAAACCGCATTCAGAACGTTTCTGAAAAATTTGATTTTGTAGATAGAAAGACGATCTACAAATTTTCCATTTTTTCAAAGTTGCAAAACTTAAGATTGCAGGGCGTATTTTTATCAATAAATAGCTATCTATTTTTTTACAAGTGATCTCAAGCTCATTGATGTGACGTCTAGCGAATGGGAATTGATTTTTAAAAAAGTTCAAGCAAATATTTGAAAAAGCTATTGGATTGACGCAAATGATCCTGAGATCATTTGAGAAAAAATAATAAGCAATTGATCATTATCATCAAACCGTGCAAACTTGAGTTTTGCAATTTTGAAAAAAAAATTAAAATTTGTAGATCGTTTTTTCTATCTACAAAATAAAATTTTCAAGAAACGTTCAGAATGCGGTTTTTTCGACGTCAATCAACTCTATTAATTGAAAAACGTTGGGTGGTGTGGAAATTATACTGTTTCGCACGAAAATTCAGCATAGAGGAAGAAATTCGTGTTCGAACCACTCACTCGAGCAACTTAATTCGAACATATTTCATTTTGGCCAAAAATGATGAGCCCATCTTTTCATTATTCTGATGCATAGATGTGAGGTCCATAATATGCACTTGGTGAGGATACGCTGTTTTCAAAAATAGGAAATTTTCAACAGAAAAACTAAAAAAAATCTGAAATATTGATTTTCAATACGTGCAAAATTGGATCAGAACGCCTTATATAGTGACATGAGGCACCATATTAATAACAAAAATGAATAATCTAACCAATTTAATTCGGTTGGGAAGATATGATTTTTCGAAAATTTTACATATATTTTAACTTTTCTGCCAGCGGCCAGCCAGCAGCATGATTTAAATTGAGTTTTGTGAAATACAAAATTAATGTACCCAACATAATCTAGTATGATATAACCAACATAATCTAGTATTAATATGTTCTAAATGTAATAACACAGCTTCTGTAATAAAGGCGTAATTTATTAAAATGGTCAAATTTGCATATTGGGGCGTCAAAGGAGCTCAACTCGCTGTTCTGGGTTACTGTAGGCCAGTATTCGTGCAAATGGGAATATCATGCACATATGTCAATGTTTCAACATTTACTGTTTCAGTTTATGGTGGAGTAATAAGACTGCACGATGTTGAGAATTTTTTTCTCGAAAGTCATGATTCGTCGAAAGTCGAAAGTCATGACATTCTCGTTCTCGTTAGTAGTCGCGAGCGGTTCCTCTCCACTTCTCTCTGATAGAAAATGGAGAGGCGGTCTATCCCTCTAGTTCCCCTCGTCTATTCTACCAACTCAACAAGATCGGAATCTCCATCCAAGCCGGACTGGTCACTGTGTGATGGGTATGACCTACTAAGATGTTTGGCCTCTCAGATCCTAGGCTCGATGACTCTCGTTCTGAGATCATTCGAGTCTGGAGGGCACGAGCTCAAAGAAGAAACTAGAACACGCATGGACTAACGTCTACCAGTGAGAATATTCTACGAGCAATGCGATCCAAAGCCCTAACCTACTCGGAGGATCGGAGCACTTTCTCCAGCGATTGATTCGGCCTGTGATAAGGAAAGAAGACCGATCCCTCGACCCCGACCCAGACACAATGGCTATGTTGAAACGAGAAGAACGACCCCAATCGGATGCCCCATCTTGATCAGCGCCCAGAAAGCGACACTGATAAATTCTGATTCTGATTCTGATTCATGATTTATCAATTTCGCAACACTTACTTTAACGAACGCAATAATGACACAGGCTCTTACTAATTTAAATGTGTAGTCCCGTGGATACTGCACCGAATCCATGTGATATGGGGCTCTGGCAATCCCGTGGTCACACTCATTAATTCACCCAAAAAATGCGTTTTGCAAAATTCACAATTTTCGAAACCTTGCAAACTCAGACATGTTAGTGCTCATTATGATCGTAATCCATTGTGAAAAAACATGCGATGATAGACGAACATAATGAGCACTAACATGTGGGAGTTTGCAATGTTTTGAAAATTGCGAATTTTGCAAAACTCATTTTTTGGGTGAATTAATGAGGGTGACCACGGGATTGCCAGAGCCCCATATCACATGGATTCGATGCAGTTGTCACGGGAATACATATTTATATTAGTAAGAGCATGGGTTATTATTGCGTTCGTAAAAGTAAGTGTTGCGAAATTCATAGATCATGACTTTCGAAAAAAATTTTTCTCAAAATCGTGCAGTCATATTATTCCACCATAAACTGAAACAGTAAATGTTGAAACATTGACATATGTGCATGATATTCCCATTTGCACGAATACTGGCCTACAGTAACCCAGAACAGCGAGTTGAGCTCCTTTGACGCCCCAATATGCAAATTTAAAATATGTGTTTTTATCGATTTGCAGCTTTCGGCTTGGGGGGACTGAAAAATGTCTCAGAGTAAAAGAGTCTTAGAATACCGCGAGGAATGCGACGAACCCATTCTCGAAGCGATTGGATTCGATTTACGGATTTTTACCTATGACGTCATCACGCTTACTCCCCTATGTCCCGATGCGAAAAAATTCAGAAAAATTCCAAAAAAATTATGCCCCTACTCCACTCATCGAGCACTATTTATAGCCACAATATCAGAAGATTCCATTTTTTACGAATGCCAGAACTATTTCCTACATCTCAGATAGTCGGTCATACTTTCGGGTACGGTAGAATCATTTTTAGATCGATTGGAGAAATTTTGAAAATTTCTAACCCAAGGAGCTAAATCTGACCCATCGAACTGAGTTACGGTAATCAGCGGGTTGATGTAGCATCGGATGGATAGATTGTTGATTTTCTACCTTCACCAAAAATCCATAATTGGACCATGACCGATGATGACTATGACCTGACCGAACCCCTGGAGACAGAGAGGCGGGAATGGGAACAGACGCGAACGAGTTCGGCGCTCGAACCAGTTCGGATTGGGATAAGTTTCAGAAACAGATCAAGTTCTGAACCATTACCCTGAGGTGGTAGCCGGGGCTTGTGGATGGCCCTGACCGAACTCCTGGAGATAGAGAGGTGGGAATGATACGGCGAATTTTTGAAAAACACTCTTCCCCAAGGAACTCAATCTTACCCAATGGACCGGGTTACCGTAATCACTGGGCTACGGTAATTATAATGTGACAACTTTCATTGAGCTAGGCCAATTCCCCTCTGAGCTGTGTCCCGTTGCGCTTTTGATAGCCCTCCTGAAAATCGACGACTCGCGTCTCTTCGGCGGCGTATAGGATATCCCCCCCTATAAAAAAAACCGTGAAAAAAACAACGCAGGGGTAAAATTGCATGGGGAATCGAATGAAAAAGTTTATTTGGCACGGTAAAAACAACAATTTTTCAGGGCGAAAATTTCAAAACTTTCGGTGGACTTAACTTTTTTCACAGATGAGCTAGCCTTTCACTCCCAATTGTAAAAAGTCTTATCTCGTCGAGATCTTTCAGAATTACTATATATTGGTGGGTCTCTGAAGCGCCGTTCATCCGCACAACGTAAAGTGTGCCACAGGGAATAGGGTTTTGGAGATACGGCTTTCTAAGGTCGGTTTTCGAACTCTACGTCCAAAGTTGACTCTAGGGCCAAATTTTTAGAATGGGATGCTAAATCGATGTACGGCCCTATCTCCATTATATCGAAAATCCTGTGATAGAACTCATCAAGCCAGATATTCATGCTACTTTAACTTTCCATAACCGATGCCCTCAACAAGCTCCTATCAATTAGGATGTTTGATCATCTGCCACCTGTTTAAACTATCGGAATCTCGCGAGAAAAAGTTCGTTAGTTTTTAGCCACCTTTGTTCATTTTCATTTTCACGTGTTACGCACTTTAGTTCAGTTTTTTGTGTTTATGTGGACGAGAAATCGAATGAACTATTTTTTTAAACATATAAAATATACAATTTTATTTTTTATTTTTTTAAATTCAATTCACCCAAAATTTATTTTTATAAAATCAATTCACAATCACCAGCAAAATTTGTGAGCCTCTTAACTACGGTATACCTCGTGGAGCGCGATAATTATCTCACTAAAGTTTAATTAAAAGTAGCGTTTTAAAAGTCGATTTTTAATTAATAAAGTATAGGGATCGATAGAGGACGACTTGCTAAACAAGAATATCATAATCTCGTCGTGAATAAACATATTCACGGGGTAGTAAAATCCATGGGTCACGATGGGTCACCCGGGTCACCCGGAGTTACCCGGCGCTACTCCGGGTGACGCATGTTCACGGTAAGACCCAACAGGACTGTAGTATCCTATTCAAATAGAGGTTTTCTTATAGACAAATTACAATAACGTATGGCTGTAGTAATAAAGAGCGTGTTTTGAAAAGGGAAAATAAAATGCAAGCAGCAGCCTTTTAATTTTGCTATATAGTTTCCGACTATTCTGCCACGGACTATAGCAAAATTAGGAGAGGTAAAAACAAAATTGAAAAGAACCAGTGCGAGCGAGCAAGAGAATCACATAAGCATCCTCCCATGAAACAAGTCTCACTGAGTGTGAGTCAGAAGTAGTCGTACAAATCACACTCTCTTTCTCTCGCTGACACAAACAACATGTGGCGAAAAAGAGCAATCGGAAAAGAAGAATAGAGGAGCAATGTGAAGGGCATTAAATGTTACTGCATGGAGGAACCGTCAAGAAAGGTCATCTTTGCGAACACTGCGTTCACAATGCAAAATGGCAGCTGCGCTTAAAAGTGCCTACTTTTCAGGAGGCAAGAGCCGAGAGAGAATGGCTTGGTAGTTTAAGAAGCGAGAAATGGGATTGAGGAGGAATGAATATTTAATGGTGCGTTTAATGTTGCTGCTCTAAATATAGAGACCACAGGCTCCGCCCACTTGGGAGACATAGAGAGTTGCCAAAAATCCGCAAGAGCGACTACACATCGAGTGCTCACTCAATTAAGCCGATCAAAAAACTTTTCTGTAGCTCTCAGTAGTCTTTACAAATGACGAGTGGAGCAGCCTGATCGGTCGAGTCGAACTATTTTTAAAATCCATGAATATGGTCGAGGAGAGGGGAATGAGGCACTTCCAATGAACGACATGCGCTGCTCCACTCGTAATTTATGAATTATATTTTATATTAATTTTAGAACAAAAAAAGAGTGGAAAAAATAAATCCTCGAATTTTAGTTCCTCGACAAAAGTAAGAGTATTCGAATTCCGACTTGCGTTGTTTATCTTGACAACTAGCAACACTGCCTGCAAAGGATGGGACTCGAACCTGAGGTTCGGGTTTAGTAAACGAGCGCGCTACCGATTGAGCCACAAGACCATGTGTTTGCATGTGTTCGTCTTCCGTGCGCTACATGATTATGCGAGGGCGGATTAGGCGAGTAATGCATAGTGGGAGCCTCAATATCACCTTTTCAATAGTTTCTCGACAATGAGTTGATATATCGACAAGCGCCCAAAAGTATGATGTTATTGAGTCTCAGAGTGGTGTTTTGGAACTACTTTTGCCGCTCTGAGTGAAATCGGCTCTCGGCTCTGTGGTCTCTATCTAAATATTATAACAGCCTTTTCACCGAATTCACTTCGCGCCATCTTACCAAATCAGTCATCATTATCACATAATCTATGACTGTCTATAATTATTCCATATTGATCAGCAGGTGCTCATCATAAATCTCGTAGAGCGATCTGAAGCATGTTTTGACCTGGAGGAGTTTAAACGCATTCAATTTGAGGTGCAAAAGAGGTCGCTCTTCATTGTTCTGCATTCATATCACTTCCTTGCGTTGTGGTTATCGCAATTGGCCATCGCCCGGCTGATCCTGGGTTCAAATCCAGCCCGAGAAGGAAATGCGCTATCAATTAAAAAATCTGAGACATAAATATTCTCAAGAGTTAGCGGAAGCAGGTCAAAATGTTCAAAAGAGACTCATTTTTTCGAGAGGTAAAAATTTATCAAATCAATATTTTGCAAGCAACTTGGCACTCAAACAGTAATAATTAGTTGTTTTGATTGATTCTGAAAATATTCGAGCTCTTTTTGAATTGAAATTCGGGAAAATGGGGGGGAAATCACATATTTCGTATTGCTGACGAAATACGATTTGGGATTTCGGCATGACTAGAATTTGATTTGTGGTCAGTCCACAACTTGTTAGAGATGATAGCCTGATTTTTACCTTCTTGTAGTCGAGAAATTCAGAGGGTTGATTTTTGTGAGCTCTAATTTATATGTCCTAAATTTCCGAAAAAATTGAACGGCTCAAGTACTGAAATCGAAGAACTATAGTTGCTCAATGCATTGGATCTTACATCGTACGTCCAGTATTTCTTATAACAACTTCTCTGGATCATGCGTTGTCCATGTACATTCTTTTTTCAGGAAATAAGGCTCATAAATTGTGCTGGTATACACTTCCGGTAAATCAAAACTATCAGATAAAAATGTTGCAAAAAATTTGCAGAGAGGGGGTACGAACTAGGGTTGGTGAATACGGGTCGGGCCTACGGGCCCCCGATTACCAAGCCCGGCTCGGGCCGAAGAATTCGGGCTGCCCCAAATAATCCTCAGCCCGGGCGGGCCGCCCGAATGTTAGGGAGACACTACGGGCAGCCCGAGCTGAGTCGGGCTTTCGGGCTTTTTCGGGCCGACCCGTTGAGCCCGCGGGCCAGAGGCCATTGGACGATCAGAATAAACGGAAAGCTTTTCATAATGGCTTTTGAGCTAAGACCGTCCCCTTCTGTACAATTAGCCCTCCTCTCGATTAGACGCAATTTGAGCTAAAAATGTTCATAGCTTCTCTGAAAAAGAGAGAGAGTTCAGCGTCCTTTGCTCTATTCAACGTATCGTGGGATCGATAGCCCTACGTTTTCTATTGATGATACAATAACTTATTCATGCAGTCCACTTGTGCGGAATTTGCCCTCCTCTCGATTTTCCTCTCCCAAGCGCGCGCTTTCTCCCCTCTCCCGTCCTTCTCTTTCCTCTCTGGCCCGCGGGCCAGTCCGCAGGCTGAACGGGTCGGCCCGAAAAAGCCCGAAAGTAGGACTCAACCCGGGCTGCCCGTAGCGTCTCCCCCACATTCGGGCCACCCGCCCGGGCTCGGTCTAAACCGGGCCAAATAATGAATTATTCCGATCGGGCCGCCGAACAACGGGCTGGCCCGTTTTAACCAACCCTAGTACGAACCCACAACTTACGGCCCCTACAATCCAACCATACCACTAAGCCACAGATGCTTATGAACGGAGCCTTTTGAATGCGCTCTTGTCTCGAGGGCAAATCGAATTATTGATTTTTCTCGTTCCCTAGGGGCATTCTGCAGATTTGAGAAACACAAAAGTTCTTAGATTTTTTGTATCTGTCGACTACAATGGGTCTCATTCGGAAAGTCCATATCGATGGTCCGACCTTCCCTTGTTAGCAGGAAAATATTGAATTTTGAAAAAAATTCTAAAAAACTTATGGGACACCCTATTATGTGATAAGGTGGTACAAAATCATGATCATGTCGTCGACAGTCCCCCTCGACTGACTGAACTACTGACGAGGGTGGTGGGAGCCGATAGACTGCTCAAGGACTTGAGCGATTTCTTGATCTGAGAACAATCTGAGAACAAAGTGTTACGCTCAATATTTTACTTCAACCTCTGTATTGCTTGTGAGATAAACAACAGCGTTCGAAGAAGCATTCAACAACGTCAAGCAAGTTACGATGCTTAACATTGGCAAGTATTCGACCTCAACGGTATTGTCCCACCCGTAAAGGTATTTCTTGTCAGTTCCTCTCAAAAATATCGGCAAAATGCGAATGCTGGTCCAAACTAGCGTATAGATAAGGGCCATGACAGCGAATTGAACGGCGAAACTTCAAATATTAATCAGATCGCATTATCGCTGCCGTTTACTCACATGTATTCTCCAGCCCTTGTCGATCCCATGTTCTTACTCGCACGAGACATCACTATCGCTATCTGGCAACTTTTATTTCAGATCGTGGAGATACTTGCTCATAACACGCCTCAGCGAACAGATAATAAATTCGATTTCAAGAAGATACCGAGCAATACGCAATACTCACCGAAGTATAAGCAAATAACGGAGTGAGGGTAGCTGCGACATTGATGGGAACCATGAATATGCTGTTGTAGTTGGGCATATCAGGCTTCGTCAAAAACCCGAAAGTATACACAGCAAAGTTGAAACTTATTCTGAAAAAAGGCCTTAAAAATAGAGCGTTTGCCGAACAAGCCTGCAGCATGGCGATACAAACTGTGCAACGATACCAATCGAAAAAGCCGAAAAAAAATAGCAATGAAAATCACTCGTTTCCTTGTGAAGATGGTAAATCGATAAAAGACAACTGTGACAAATCTGAAGTTTAAGTTAAAACTAATAATTATCGGACAAACTCCGATACCGATCGACGGCAATGACTATGTGAGAGAGGGCGCCGTGCCACCAACACATCGATAGCATCACATCAACAACTTCCCGTCCTGCTCCATCTAAACTCTCGTCGAATAGGAAATCCTTTAAGATTCGCTCGATTCCTTCATTAGCATTGATACCTGTAGCGCACAGGGTGGCGCGAAGTAGAACAAATTCAGAGAATACATCTGCAAATCATTTACGATTGTCAGAAAGGAGAAAATGTACACGTGACTTCCCTGAATGGAATGCTAAACATGTTCTAACGAAATACTCAACCGTTTGCAACATTCTCGAATACAGAATAGCGATCAAGACGAAAACATTCATTATTATCTGAAATTATTGTGTTTCTTTAAGAGACGTTCCACGATATTCTGCACCTACCCCACGGGGGACTTTTTTGCAACCTATGCTAATAAGTTCGGGGTGAAGTCCCCAAACATAGAGCTGGTAGCTGGCCCAATATGAGAGGTTGGGGTGCATCCTCCGGGAATGCCAGGGGTGTCCCAAAAAAGTCCGAAATATCATCCCAGAAATAAATACGTTCTTATAAATTTTTCTGGCGTATTTTTCGATTAAAATGACGAAAAACATAGTTTGGAAGCGGAAGTATATCGTTAAAAGGTTAGAAAATCGATTTTTCGTACTTTTGTTATCACCGTGAAATTTTTTTAATGTCAGGTACAAAATTTTATTGTATTTTCGAATTCTATGTATAAAAACTACCCCTGGTGTCTCAATTTGACGTATTTGAATTTAGGAGCCCGAATTCTGCAGCTTCCCGCCCGAGGCTCTCTCGGAGGCTGACGACAGAACGATGTCGAAAGATTTCGAAATTTCGAAGTGATACAGTCACTTTCGAATCCGTTTTGAGTCCCATTTATCGTTATTAAGCATTTATGTTGATATTATAGGGTTGTGATATCGCTAAAATACGAAAAAAGTGAAAAAAAAAAAAGAAAGAAAAATCACTTTTTCGAAATCTGAAAATTTCAAAAATTCATAAGTCACATATCTGAGCTTCAAATTATGCATTTTCATCGGAAAACCACTCAGATATAAGTTATGAACCATATCTGAGGGTTTGAGATGGTTTCTAAAGAAAAATTTTTTAATTTGCCCACCGAAAAATGATATAATTTGCCCACCGAAAAATGATAATTTCAAAAATGTTCGCAAATCGGCTAAAACTCTCAGAAATTGTACATAACTTATATCTGAGTGGTTTTCCGTTGAAAATGCATCATTTGAAGTTCTGATATGTTATGAATTTTTGAAATTTTCAGATTTCGAAAAAGTGCTTTTTCGACTTCATTTTTTTTCGTATTTTATCGATATCACAACCCCATAATATCAACATAAATGCTTAATAACGATGAATGGGACACAAAACGGATTCGAAAGTGACTATATCATTTTGAAATTTCGAAATCTCTCGACATCGTTCTCTCGTCAGCCTCCGAGAGAGCCTCGGGCGGGAAGCTGCAGAATTCGGGCTCCAAAATTCAAATACGTCAAATTAACACACCAGGGGTAGTTTCATACGTAGAATCCGAAAATACAATAAAATTTTGTACATGACATTAAAAAATTTTCACGGTGATAACAAAATTACGAAAAATCGATTTTCTGACCTTTTAACGATATCCTTTCGCTTCCAAACTATGTTTTTCGTTATTTTCATCGAGAAATACGCCAGAAAAACCTATAAGAACGTATTTATTTCTGGGATGAAATTTCGGGCTTTTTTGGGACACTTCTGGCATTTCCCGGAGGATGCACCCCAACCTCATGTATGGGGACTTCACCCCGAACTTATTGGCATAGGTCGCAAAAAAGTCCTCCGTCGACCCCTCCCAATAACTTCAAAATACCGTGGAACGTCTCTTAAATGTTTTCAAACAAATGGACATACACCTGCGACACAAAGGGTTGCGAACAATAGCCCCATGATGATACTGATACTTGTCGGAGACATTTCTCATAAGATCTGTGAATGCTAAGGCAATGGATGAAAAATACGAAAAAATATCTCGTGCTGAAAATACTCTGAAAGCATGAGTTTGTGGTATTCCGCATGAAAGTTATCACCAGAATTGATAATTAGAAATGTAGAGAATAGTAAGCATGTTGTTTATACAGTGCGTTTCCATCTGTCGACACGATTTCCAATATTCAATAACCGGTTGTGAGAAAAGCATACGCTTCCCGATACTTGTTTATTGAGATAGAAAAGTTGTGATGACCTTTTAGAAAGAAAAAAATTAAAGGAAACAGAAAGATTGGATAAGGCCATCCAACATCTTGCAGTTGCAGACAAAGAAGGATTGGTTTTCCGCGGAGAGGACATGTGAAAACTGTCAGCAACACAACTCCAATAACATTGAGCGAATCATTAATTTATCTGACTCGATTTGCAACCAAATTTGACTGAAGTATCTCCATCACTGCTTCAGTGGTCTTCAACTGAAGCAATTCCATTCTGGTGAACCCGCATCTGAGCACTGGAAACTCGCGAATGACTTCGCACAGTGTGGCGAAGTCTGGACTCGGAGCCCGGCCACGGCAAATATAGAGTCCTGCAATTCAAAATATGACGTCATCCGATTCAAGAAAGAGAGCATCGGAAGTTACAAGAAATATCACAGTTTTTTGTTATTTTTTGTTTTAGTTATTCGCTTACTGTCGATGTAGGCACTCGCAGTCAACTTCAACGGACGAATATCGATTTCCTCTACTCTCAGATTTCTCTTCTCTCTTGGGTCCTGACAAATTATGGTGAATACTAGACAATCATTTATCCTCTCTTCCCTCACTCAGGGAAGGTGCGTGCATCTTTTCTCTCTCTTTTTCGCGTTTATTTCCTCTTATTTCCCCTCCCCTAGTCTCATTCGTTCTTCCCCTATTCTGGCCATGAAACGGGCAACTTCTGGTGGTGGGTCCCCATTGGCTAAGCGGGGAGTAATCGATAACTTGATTTGCTCTGCCCAGGAGCTTTCTATGAGGGACACGCCTAAGGGAGTTGATCAATCTCTTTGGACTGAGATCACTAATGTCCTCAGTCAAATGGCTACACAAGTCGATTTGCTCCTGAAAAAGGACAGTGATTCCGAAGTAATGGCCACTTCCCTCCCTTCCACTTCCTTCTCTCATTCCACACCTCCTTCCCTCTTCCCTTCCCTCTCCTCCTCCTCCCGTCCCTCCCCCTCTCTTCCTGGCGAGGACCCCGTTGAGGCCCATCTGAGAGCGAGATCTCTCGTTATCTCTGGTGTTCCCGAGCCCGCCCCTTCTCTGACTCTTGAAGAGAAGCTTGAGAGTGATAGGGCGGCCGTAGGTCGAGCCCTCGCTTCTCTGATGGTCGAGACAACTCCTCAGATGGTTTATCGCATGGGAAAGCCGTCCAGTATCCATCCCCGTTTACTCAAAGTAGTCCTCCCTTCTCGATCTCACCTCCTCACAGCTCTCAAAAATGCCCATGTTCTCCGCAAGAACGAGGATTGCAAGGGTATTTACATTCGCAAATCTCAGACTGTCGAGGAGAGAGAGAGAGGTAAGACACTTAGAGCTAGACTCAAGTCGATGCGTGAGTCGGATTCAAACTGTCCATTTGTGATCTATCGAGATGACTTGTGGCACAGGGATGACATTCGTACTCATAAGCGCACTCGACTCCCCCCTCAGGGAAACTAAGTTGTCGTACATCACACCCTGACCCCTCTCACTCTGTGAACAGTATTGATTCGTCTCTTGTTGTTGCCACGACCTCTCCTCTTACTCTCTCCCCATTCCCCTCTTCCCCTGCCCCTCTCTCGTCTCTCTCATTTTCACACACTCTCTCGCCCTCTCTTGCCCCTCCCCTCTCCCCTCTCTCGTTTTCCCATGCTCTCTCGCCCTCCGTTCCCAATTCACCTGTCTCGCCTGTCACCCCCACCCCTTCTCTCCTTCCCCAAGCACCAACTAAGTTCTCATGTGCCATGTTTAATGCTCGCTCCCTTTGCAACAAGCTACCTCACCTCCACGCTATTCTTTCTATCGACAAACCTGATTTCCTGTTTGTAACCGAGACCTGGCTGTCCTCTAAGATTCTAGACACTGAACTCCTCCTCTCCTTTCCTTACCGTGTATTCCGTTCCGATCGTCCCCGTCGTGGAGGCGGTGTTTGTCTCTTTATTCGCGATCATCTCCCTTGTTCCCGAGTCTCCCTTCCTTCTCGCATTTCGAGTGACATTCTAGTCGTTGATGTCCATTCCCCTACTGCCCTTATCCCGACTCGTTTTGTTCTAGTCTACAGGCCTCCTAACACAACCACTGTTCAAAATACATCTCTTTTCGATCTAATATCTTCTCTGTTTTCCGTTCAGTATCAAGTGGTTGTGCTAGGTGACTTTAATTTGCACATCAACTGGAAGTCTCCTGGTCTTTTATCCTCTCAATCATCCTGTCTTTATGATCTCTCTATCGACCTTGCTCTTTCCCAAGTTGTTCCCTCCCCCTCACTAAATGGTCATTTCCTTGATGTCATTCTCTCTCCTCCTGACATCATTTCTGATTGTCGTGTATCCGCTCCATTTCGTAATGCCGATCATTCATCTATTGATTTCAAGTTTTCGTTTCCCCTCTCTCATCCCATTTTAGTGCATACTTTTGATTTCCGCAAAACTGATTTCTCTGGATTGGACAATGCACTTTATGGGACTGATTGGGAAGCGATTCTCTCTGATTTCATCGATGTATCGGATTTGTATGATCGTTTTGTGTCCTACCTCACTGCTCTTTTTAGTCGTTTTGTCCCCCTCAGAAAGTGTTCTCTTCCTTCCGATCACTACCCTCCCCACATTAAATCACTTCTCTCACATAAACGTTCTCTGTTTGATAAGATTAGCCTCCGACCAGTACACGCCCAGTTTATTCGTGTCTCGCGTAAACTAGATTACGAAATTCGAAAGTATGTTCGTTCCTATGAGAACCGATTGCTCGCCGGTAATCATAGTCGCTCATTTTATCGTTATGTTTCCACTCGTTTCAAGTCTAAAGGTCTAGTAATACCCGCTATTATTGCCCCTGACGGTTCCGTAGTCACTTGTCCTTCTAAGAAAGCGGAATCTCTCGCTGATTACTTCTCCTCAGTTTATACTAGTGACGACGGAACTGTCCCGACCTGCCCCTCTCTTGTTTCCCAATCCATTCCTGTCTCTATTATCCTCCCTCACGAGGTCGCCTCTCACCTCAGTCGTGTCTCTTCCTCCTGTTCCCTTCCCTCTGACAACATCCCATCCATTATTTTCAAGAAGTGCTTTGCTTCCCTATCCACACCACTTGCTCATATTTTCAATTACAGTCTCATGCTTGGTACTATTCCATCTCTCTGGAAATCATCTATTGTGGTCCCCATTCCTAAAGTAGCCTCACCCTCATCTGTTTCTGACTACCGCCCAATTAGTCTCACCCCCATCCCAGCTAAAATTATGGAACGACTGCTTAAGCCCTCAATTATCGATTGGTGTACCTCCCACAATGTAATTCCCCCCGAGCAGCATGGTTTTCTCTCCAGGCGTTCTACCGTAACCCAACTGCTTGATTGCACCCAATCTTGGCGTGATGCGATCGATCGCGACTATTGTGTTGACGTTGCCTATATTGACTTAGCTAAGGCTTTTGATAAGGTCTCTCATAATAAGTTATTGCTCAAATTAGAATCGATTGGAATTCGTGGTTGCTTGCTAAATTGGATCTCAGGTTATCTCTCCGAAAGGAGTTTCAGAGTGCGAATAGGCAATGTTCTCTCTTCTGAGAAAGCTGTTGTCTCAGGCGTCCCCCAAGGGACAGTATTGGGTCCTATCCTCTTTCTGCTTTATACTTTCGATCTCCCTAAGGTTTTCTCCCCCTACCCTAAACTTTCATGTCGGCTCTTTGCTGACGATATCAAGCTCTTCACTACTTTCGATCCACTCTCTCCATCTGACGCCCCCACTCAACTTCAGTCCGGGATTTTGGGTTTCACGGAATACTGCAAAACATGGCAGTTAGAAGTTGCTGAGAAAAAGTGCAACATAGTTCACATAGGACGAAATAATCCCCGAACCGTCTACTCTCTTCTCTCTACAAATCTCGCAATCTCTGACTCTATTCGTGACTTAGGTGTCCATATCGATCCCCTCTTGAACTTTGATTCTCATATAAAGATTGTTTGCCATAAATCAACTTCACTTGTCTATCTCCTATTTCGTAGTATCAGTTGTACTATTCCTTCCCCTTACATCTCAGCCTTCAAGTCATTCATTATTCCTGTATTAGAATATGCATCCCCTGTCTGGTCCCCATCATCCAAAGGTCTTGTTCGGAAATTAGAGAAAGTACAACACTTGTTTACTAGACTCTTACATTTTCGTTGCTCCAGAGTAGAACCTATCATTCCATGCTACTCTGATCGATTATCTTTCTATTCACTTAACACCTTGTATACTCGTCGTATTGTGATTGATATTGTCTTAGCTCTCAAAATTGTTGCCCATTTTGTTGACTTAGAACCTACACATTTTTACACATATCGTGCAATTAGTAGACGTAATGGTTCGTTTGTCCTTCATCTACCCCCGTTCAAGAGAGAGAATCTCAAAGTATCTTTTTCTCACAGAACCGCTCGATTATTAAATAAATTGCATTTGATTTGTAACCCCAAATTGTCAATCCCCGTTATTAAGGTTCACTTATTCAAACACCCTGACTTACCTCGTGTTTTAGGAATAGAAGTTTCGAATCTTTGAGCTGCCCTTCAATCCCCATCCATCCCCATCCATTCCCGTCTCCTTTTCCCTTCCATCTTTCGATCTACCTCGTCAAGTCATACACCTATATCCAGTCAGACATACACTGGATAAGCGGACTCCTTCATCCGTTTACGAGACTCCCTCTCCTCGATACTCGAATTGTGTGACTCCATGAGAAGATCGATCCCACCCCCTCCCCTCCCTTCCCCTCCCCTCCCCTCCCCTCCCCTCCCCTCCCCTCCCTCCTACACCGTCCCCTTTCAACACGCATCCTTCCCTTTGTTGTATTCTTACTAACTTTATATTTCCTCGTACATCCTGCACTTGTTGAAGCACCTTCAGTGGTGTACGATAAATAAATAAATAAATAAATAAACAATATTGCATACCGTAATGAAATAATCAACTCATCAGATGGTCGTGCATAATCATAATAGTCTTTTTCTCTAAAAAAAAACAAAAACTCCTTACCGTAATAACGATCATGTTTTGATTGAGATCGTTACGCCATATGAATCCGTTACGATTGAGTGACTGACGCAGTGCAGCTAAAGATTTCGAGAGAAAGCAAGAAACTAAATGATAAATCAAACTTGCGGGAGCATCTATCCAGGTGTCAGTCTGAGAAATATCCATCGTTGAATGATTCACCTAAATAGTATTCTTAATTGAGTCAATGACTACGAAAAAAAATCATTAAATTAGATATGAATGTCTTTAGCACTTTTGTTTTTTGATAATATGACTGACCACTCTGAACTCCGTATATGGAATTCGACGACTGACGTGCATGCAATATGACAGTTGAAACCATGCATCCGTCCTGGTCATTTTTGAAATTCAACTTTCGACAGTGAGCTTACAGCTCTACTTCGTCATCTTCGAGGTGAAATGAGATCAGAGGCTGGATAAGCTGCTTTGTATCGACCAAGAATGACGCGAAATCCACTGAAAATATTAAGAGAGCCCCTCTGAAATTTGTATTCTTTCGGCTGATTTCCGGACATGCCGCGAGGATTCAGACTTCCATACGCATACCATGGGTGCATGTTGGATACTTGTTTACAAAAGTGGTCAAATTAGGGCGCCGAGTCTAGAAAGCGGCGCGCCAGGTGGGCGCCAAGTTTGAAAATCGGTTTTTCATATTTTCTCAGCCGGACAAACTAGACTCAAAATTTCTTTTGCATAATCATAGACATGTCGAGAGAGCTTGAGAACACTATAGATATCTGGTTCAGGTCGATTTTAAATTAATTTTCGCGATGTCGAAAATCGTTTTTTCGACATATTGACTCACTTTTCGCGAAGGGAGCAACTAGGCACCTATCACACTCACGAAAACGCTAATGAAAAAAGTTATGCTCGAAAATCCGAAAAGTAGTCGATATTTTAAGTTTTTCGAGCATAACTTTTTTCATTCGCGTTTTCGTGAGCTCTTGCTAACAAATTCGAATTCTACGCACTTAAATACATAACATAAGCTTATAATCAGACAACATGAGATTTCGATTTTTTACCTAAAAAGTGACCTCGACCTGGTCATGGTAAAGTTGAAAATTTTTGAGTCTCAGAGAAATCTGACTATGGCTTTTTCAAGGGTAAGTTTATGCGTAGAATCCGAATTTCGGAATTAGAGCTCTTAAAACTACTGGAAAAAAAGTTGTGCTCGAAAAATGGTCGAAATCGAGAATTTTTCGGTTTCGACGCATATTTTCGCGGGGTCTGCTGGGAAGTGGGATGATTTGTACTGTATACCGTTCGACGCATAATTGCATGGGCTTCATTGTGTGATAGGTGCCTAGTTGCCCCCCTCGCGAAAAGTGAGTCAATATGTCGAAAAAACGATTTTCGACATCGCGAAAATTAATTTAAAATCGACCTGAACCAGATATCTATAGTGTTCTCAAGCTCTCTCGACATGTCTATGATTATGCAAAAGAAATTTTGAGTCTAGTTTGTCCGGCTGAGAAAATATGAAAAACCCATTTTCAAACATGGCGCGCCGCTTTCTAGACTCGGCGCCCTAATTTGACCACTTTTGTAAACACATGCCCATGGTATGCGTATGGAGGTCTGAATCGAAAATCCTCGCGGCCGGGCAGGTGTAAAAAAAATCACAGTTGCTCTCTTAAAGGAGGCGTCCCACGACCGCGCATGCAAATCGAAAGGCCGAGATGAGCGAAACGATTTGCACGGTCTCTTCATTGTCCTCTTATCCCTCTCTCGTTGCCTGCATTGTCAGGCCCGCTTGACATGCAGCCAATTTCTCATAGCTCAGTTTAAACGAGACCTCAAAACATGGGAGTTTCGGAAGTCTGGTCGGGCGCCAGATCCCCACAATCTCACGTCGAGAACTCGTACAGCCAAATGGTCGTGGGACACCTCCTGCAATGCTGACATTTTTATAACTAACACTTGCGTGATATATTCAATGCAGCACCGTGCAGGCGTTGAACACGTTCCGATAACTGGAGATGAAAGAATATTTTACAAAGAAGATATATTTTCAGAATCTCTCGATATTGGGGAATGCTTTAATCAACTTGTATTTTGTACAAAGAAGATACATTTTCAGAATCTCTCGAAATTGGGGAATGGTTTAAACAACTTGCATAGAGTATTATAGTGATTGATGATTGTTCTAATGCTCCAATCCTTCTCTCAGATAACTACTTTCTCACCTTCGGATCCTCGATTCTGAACGCCAAATAGGCGACGTCCTGGTCAGCAAAATCATGGAACTCCGGAGAGTCGGACTGCGTTCCACTGCAGGAGAAAAACACTGTATGATGCTGCAAAAGTATCTGAGGAAATAACATCTCGATGGATGGGAGTTGAGTCAGGAGATAAAGATGTGACCTGGTTGTAATAGCCATTAATCACTCCCTGCTCTCGGTCTCTAACTCATCTGTTTTCTCACACAATACTACGACATTAGACTTTACCACACTTCATCTAAGAATGTGAGGAACGAAGTCTTACGAAAAAACATCATATATGTAGGGACCGCCAGCCCCGCCCCTTTTCCCTCGACACCATTCTCTTCAAAAGCGAGATCGAGGGAGCACACCTCTCATATTCAACCAAATCACTCGCTCAAACGCTTGATCTGTAGCTCTTGCCCTCCTCTATTATTGACCAGCGGCGGAGCTTGCCATTTCGTGTTTGAGTAGGTCAATAATCGATATTGAGGTTGGGAATAGGGTGATTAGGGCATTTCCAGTCCACGCACAATGTTCCGCCTTTGATAGTCTATTAATTTGTATTTTAGAGGAATTTTAAGCACAAAATTGGATTTTTAATAATTTTCCGTGAATTGTGCTCGATGGCGTGAGGAGAGCGGGAGGAGCGAGGCGAGAGAGCGGGGGGAGTGAGAGAGTCGCGTGCGAGAGAGGCTCCGCCCCTTTATCTCTCGTCTCGCCTCTCCCCCTCCTCTCTGACTGGGGGAGTCGTGTGCGCTTCTATAGCTCTCACGGGCTTTAGAGAAGAGCTATCGACATACGTCCAAAAGCAAAGATGATAGTGAGATTCTGCTGGTCACATGGCGCCTAATGTTGAATAGATTCCGCAAAGTCGTCTCTCAGGCTGGTGGTCCCTAGTAGGATAGAATCTCTCCCTCCAATTGATGGAAGGACTAGAGAGAAAAAAATATATATAATTTGGGCTTGATTAATTCATTATTTTTGAATTTCTTTATTTTTGATATGCCTCGACATGCGTCTCAGTGCCAACAAGAGTAAGCCGGGAGCGGCAACACTGGCTTAGAGACTTTTTGATCCTTGATCTTTGATCTCTGATCAATCCTTACTTTCCGAACCCTGAATCCTTCTATGTAAACTCGTCTTACATCCGATCCTCATCAACACTCCTAGTTAAAAATAGATCACATCGCGTTGGGTTGGTATACTTTGTTCCGTAATCTATTGTTGAAGGCTTTTCAGAAGGACGATGCAGAAAATAAGAAGGCGTAGAACGATCTTTCAGAGTCATGAAGTTTCAAGAAGAATCATCCCTTTTTGTCATCAACGAGTTTCGTAAATGATAAATCATTGTTGGAAAGATTAATCACACAACACAAGAACTAAAACTACAAATGGTTCCTACCATTCATGATTGAGTGATGTGTGTAGTTTGGCACAAGCCAGAGACGGGTAGATCAAACGAGGTCTCCCCCCCCCATTCCCATCCTCTAGTCGTTTTTGAGTATGCTCGCATGTCTCTCATCTCGTCCTATGAGTTTTCCTGCCTCATCAATCTCTCTCTAAAATCTGACTATTATCTATTTTGTCACTGTCATTATCTCACTCATTCTCACTCCCCTCGTTCCTTCTCCACTCGTGCGGTCGTCGTCAGTTTTCCTCAGCTTTCATCAGTTCCGTGCATTTCTTTCACGTCTAATCGCCACTGATCTTTGATCGTTGATATCTCATTCTCGCTGGATTTGCTTTCAATTATGATCTTTTAAAGACAACAATGATCTTTGATCTCTGATCTTTCGCGTCTGATCTTTGATCTTTGAGATGCCGCGCACGAAACAAGCCCATTACCTGCACTACCTGCACGAGAAAGACCCGGAGACGGAGGCAGACGAGGAGGCGAGGTTGGTGTCACAATTATTCATCTTTTGTTCACTTTGCGATATCACATTAAAGTAGAAAACAAATTACGTATATGTTTAAAGTTGCATTGAATTCACCGCGTAGACTGAATAGTGATTGGATGGATGATAAGACAGGTTGAGATTTATCTGATTTTGTATCGTTTTTCCTTCAAATATCCTGAATTTCAGGAACTGGGTCGAAGCACGTTACACGTACTAGAGACTGCTGAGACTGATCATCGTCGGAGGTGCCACTTTCTTTTTTCCTATTTAGGTACGGTAGCATCGGTATATGGTAGGCATGTATACAGTAAAGAAACGATATCGATTGATAGTTCACGAGACTAATTGATGAATGAGAGTCGACCGGTTACGGTAGTTTCGGAGTACGGCAGTGCTGATTACGGTATATCTATGGCATCGATTTCTTTTCCCACATCGAGTGATTCTGTTACGATATCATCAGGGTAGGGTAGGGGAGGGTCACGGTAGTATAAATTACGGTAGGTATACTGAAGTGTTGTCTGATAGGGTGGTGGGTTGCTCTCCATTCTGTACGTTCTCCCGAGTTCTTGACAGCGAAAGAGTGTGCGAAATGGAGAGAGAGCATTATTCTGTCCGGAAGCAGTATTATACGGAATTCAATCAATTGCAGCAAAGATCTACGTGGTTGTGAAATGGATCAACTACAAGAAACCCACGGTCGAGTCCCTGGAGAATGTCCCGGTCAGACATTATTTAATTAATTGATTTAACAAAATCGAAGGAATAGTAGCTCTCTCTCTCCATTCTGCACACTCCAAAGTAGCTCTTTCGGTGTGAGCGAGTGTGCAGAATAGAGAGAGAGAGAGAGCATCTAAAATAATGACATCTAAAATATCTCAGTCGACTGACCCCAGCCTGCTTCGCCTGGTCAGAACGCTGAACGCGAAGCTGCCGGTGATATTCTCGCCTGCTGTAATGAGGAGCTTCAGACATCACTGACTTGACGTCCTGAAGGCGTAACAAGTGAGATTTCTTTTATTTTTAAAATTATTTTAATTAGCCTTCGATTAGTAGTGATCGCCCCTCTTCATTTGGCTCACTCTCTCGGCTAATTTACCGGGAAGAGAGCGTAGAGAATAGAGAGAGAGACAGTCATTGGACATTCCTATTCAAGGCCGATAGTAATGGTTCGGTTCTTTCCTTAGTTCGGCTCTCCAAATTCCGCTCTCTCTCTCGCATTTTCAAGAAAAGCGTGCAGAATGGAGGTAGCTATGTTCTCTAGTAATCCATTTCATCTCCAGGTTTCCGTGGACTCGTCTCTCGTCCGATCTCATCTCGCCTTGTTCCTCCTGTACACTTCTGTTTTCTGTGATAAAATTGCATTTGAATCTCTATAACTGGCTTTCCAACAATCCACAAAATACCAAGAAGTCAATCTACTAAGTTAATATAATAGAAGATCGAATACTCTGAGAAAGGAAATGAAAAAAGAATCATAATTATATCTTGGAGGATAAGGTGTTTTGCACAAAAGATTTGCAATAATTTATAGAGGTGCTAAAGATTCATTCGAGTATATCAGTTTGCCTGTGAACGAATCGCCGGCATGCTAGAATTCATGATAATTCATTCCAGATCACAGCTTCATTCTCTCCTCCTTTTATTCGCGCATGAAATCATATTTTTAAAAGGCTCCAATTATGACACGATAGTTTTTTTTTTATGCAATTCAACTCAATTCGTTTCCTCTTACTGCAAACCTTCCTTTCGGAGTCAAGAATGTGCAAAGTATGTTTATGAGATGAAAAAAATTGTCTAGTCCATATTAGGAAAAAAGGTAGACAAAAAATAAGAAATAAAAATTAGAATTTGGCGTATTCGCTGACTTTCAAAAAAGGATAAAAATTTACTAAATGTTCCGTAGTCATGCTTTGCTCAAGTAGGGTGCCCTAGGGAATATTGCAAATATTGCAATTCGAGACCGGACACAGTTCTAGTTGAATCCATGAAATAAAACCGATTGATAAACTAAATTCGTTCGTTTTTTCGAAAATGCAACCGCGCGGTCGGGAAATCGATTGTGTTTCATCATGACTATGAGGGGAGGATTGTTGGCGAGGATGATGAAATCGGTAAATGAAACTTATTATCGAAAACTTACAAATAAATAGTTTCGAAAAAAATAAAGCGTGTCTCTGAAAAAAATGAGTCAACATTACGATAATAAGAGTCAGATTGATTGCTTGTTGAAGTTGTATCATCGTTGATTGCTCAGTCCATATGACCTGAAAATGAATGCTCGATGAAATTCAACAAATGAACGATATATTGAGGAGCTGGAAGTGATTTCGCTATGTCAAAAAATTGATTTCGCTATGTCATGATTCTTAGAGATTTAAAATTTTTAAGAAAACAAACTAACGAAAGTGAGTTTCCGTGTGACGTTCGAGATTTGCGGCAGTATCGCATATTTTGCCGCACATGTGGCATTGGGGTCTGACATCCAACGATTGGCTCCATGCGAACTGAAGACACATCTCACCAATTAGAAGTTACGTACTAGTGATGGCAAATAGGCTCCGACTCTCCTCATTTTGCGTTATCTCTCGTTGTCAGAGAAACAACAGAGAGAGCGAAATAAGGAGCGTCGTTTGGTCTGCAGAAATGCAATCAAAAATGCAAGCGGTAATTCGTTGGAACAGGTAAAAAATTACATACCCTCAAAAGTTGGCCCTAGGGGTAGTTTTCGATTCTGAATCGACTGACGGTCCGTTTTTCGATCTGAGCCTTCTGAATCCCGCTACGCCATTACGTCAATTTTGACAAAATCGTTTTCTACGATAAAAACTGGTCCGAAAACGGAACAATTTTCTGAACACAACTTTTTTATTTCGTTATTTCATGATCTCTAGCATAAAAATTCGGTTTCTACGTGCCAAAATACGCCAGAAAATCATATAGTCATGTATTTTTGAAAATATGACTTTTTCGACCCGAAAATCTACCTCGTCGGTGACGTCGGGGTCGAAAAGTCATATTCTTAAAAAATGTCACTATAGGAATTTCTGGTGTATTTTCGCACGTAGAAACCGATTTTTTATGTGCGAGATCATGAAAAAAATTTTTAAAAATAAATAAAAAAGTTTTACTCAAAAAACCGCCAAAAAAGCGAGTTGGCGACACTAAAACCGATGGGAAACCCCTATGGCAAAGGTGAAACCCTTAATCACATATACCAAGATGATCAGGAGAACATGCTCTTTCTTGTATTAACTGGTTTCCGGGTGCAATTTTTCTGTCAAAAAAAAAAAGGCTGGAAGTGTGAGGATTCCTGAAAATTATTTCATGGAGTTTTCGTAACAAATTGAGAGGGCGTAGCGGATCTAAAGTACAACCGAGTACAACATTACAAAAAAAACCGAATACAAAAAGCTACTAATCAAAGAAAAGAAAGGGGGATATTATTGAATAAGAATGTGAAGACGCAACTACTCGATAAAAAATGAGTGGATAAAATAATGATGGATGGGTGGAAGTCAATAGATGTCTCGGAAGAGTAGATTTGTGGGAGTTTAGTAGAGACAACAAATGGTATAAGCATTAAATAGTGAGTAAAATATGATAAGCGGAGGGGAGACCAGGTTGATCGGGCGATGAGAACACATGAATTCTGTGTCTGAGGCCCGTCTTTTATAGGGGAATCTGGCTCCGCCCCTTGCGAATAAACGGAATGCCCCCTCCGATGATAACGGATGCCATTAAGAAGGCGATCCCAGTGGCATCGGAATCCTCTTTAGGGGCAGAACATAAAAGGCGAGGAGTCGCTTTTATTGCAAGGACGATTAATGAGTGATCAATGAAACGATAAATATCGGAGCTAGAGTTCCGATTACGGTACCAGTCTTCCAGCTCGCAATGTCCCCTCTGGCTAACCTGAAATGGAACGAACATGGCACGATATATTGAATCGATATTTATCCCAGAGGAATCATATTTCTAAAAAAAAAAAGAGATATTCACAATATGGAGGGTCCGAAATTAGAACACTCACACTAACGATAAGGCTTTATGTTGAAAATACAAAAGAAAATGTTCGATTCGTTGAAGAAAGAGGATGAGCATTTTAGAGAAAGATTGAGATTGCATATTGAAGCACTTGCAATCTTCCTTTCTTAGTTGAACACTGTTGAGTGAACAATGACCAGCAATCGGGAGAAAACAATTACACCCGCCTATTCCAGTTCTGAATTTGTCTCAAGCAAAGATCAGATAGCTGATTGCCACTTAGTCTTGTCTTACAGGTTCGCTGAGTTTTAAACACGACGATATAGTTCCCCATGGAAAGCGTTAGCGATCTCACCCTTCAAATCCATGGAAATATCAAGATATTCCGTCACATCTTCACTCTTCTTTCTCTCCTCTTCGCTGTCCCAGCTCTGATAATAGTCAGCATGTGCGCTAATCGAATGTCCAAGCGATACTCAATGCATCTTGTACTCATAATTGTGGGTATTCAACGCATTTTCTAGTATCTTTCTTCAACATTTCAGCTATTGGGCATCGCTATGGATGTAGTTCTTCAATACATTTGGGAGCCTATCATGCTTCTGCCGGCACTTTGTAATGTCAGGTGCAACTTGTTCTTTTACTTTTTTTCTTACTTTAAAATTCCAGGGAAAATCCTCTCATTCCCATTCCGGGCGATGCCGCATTTTACTACGTGATAAATTCATTAATCGATTGTTTTCAAGTTCCCTTTTCAGGAAGTTTTTACGCTCTCTACAACCCTGAACATACCGTTTTTCGCTGCCTGCTTTTGGAGAGACACCAGGTGCTCATTGTCTCGAACTTTTCTGAATATATATATACAATATTTGAAGGCGGTGCAAAGTCCGGGGTCTCGTTGGCTACTGCCAAAGTTCGTCCGTCATATCACATTCGTTGTCATTATCATCATTGTTATTGCCATGTCAGCTCTTCTCAAGGCAAGTTACTCGTTTTAGATAATACTTTACGAAAAAATCTGCAGACAGCCGAAATGTCTTCGAATGAGGAACAGGAGCTACTGCAGGTATGATAGCCTTGATGTTGTTCGAAGTTTCCCTGACAATTCAGACACTCATTCCCCGTTGGCCCAATATCGCTGTGACTCGAGCGAAATGTTTCGAACCCGTTCCATTCGTGTTTTTCACATTGCTCGGAGTGGGAGGCCTTGTTGTGTGCACGGTGGTTACTGCTATGGTGAGATGAAAACATGCAGGATCTCTGAAATTCCCATCACTCAGATTTCATGGCACACATTCCTGACACTTAGACAAGTGTCAACATTGAGTGAATCGTCGAAGAAATTCAATTCGTCGATGGCGGAAGTGTTAATCATTCAGGTATAAAATTGAGATCGAGATAACGTATCTCAGATACGAGAATAGCTCTTTCGTTTTGCACTTATTTCATTCGTCGACTTACAGGAGAGGAAAGTGTCTGGAAAAATAGAAAGAAATAATTTCTGCGCCGACGATCGTCTATAATTATGATAATTATATAATAAAATATTAATATATAATTATGCAAATGCTCGATGAAATAGAAAAATCTCGCCAAAAATGAGTGGAAACTACCTCGGAACGCGCCATCTAGCAAAGACAGGCGTTATCGAGTGACTAGGCAATCAAATAACAGTGATCTAGTGAGTAAACGAATAAAAGCAAGCGCAGCTACGTGATAGTGATAAACATATCACGAAAAACACGAGAGAACTCGCTACTAGGAGAAGTACAAGTCCGCATATGGCAATGTTATTGGAGGGCGTGAAAACACGAACCGATGGACGACGGTGGGCATCTTTCTCTGTGTCTTGGAGAGGACGATCTCCTTCAGCTCCTGAAAAGAGCAAAGGATAAAGTATAAGAACCACAGATACAAGAAACAAATCGAAGAAAGGTAGAAGAAACTTCGACTCACCGCCGTAGTCGGCACCACGCAAATTTTCTTGAAATTGTAGGCTCGCGCCATCGTGGTAGACCCAAGGAGAGACTCTGATAAAAAAAAAATGAGCGAAATGGCCAATAAATCATGAAACAACAAAAAACGCGAAAAAGAACGAAAAATTGAAGCGAAACTGGAAAGCGAGACCGGCAAATCGGCCAAACCGGCAAAGCCACGAATGTCGTCAAAGTACCGTAACCACACCGGGTGGTTCAAATTCACTCAATTTTTCAACTTCTATTTAAAAATCGAGTATATTTTAATTTAATTTCAAACTTTTATATTGATTTTGATTCAGTCATGCCTGTGGATTTTCAAAATAGCAGCAATAATAAAAATTAAAAGTTTGAGGCCACTGGATCCCTTTAATCCACAATTTTTTTTCATTTGGAATTTTACTGCTCTCGTGCGGATTTTAGCTCAAAGCTCTCGCGCCCTGAACCAATAAAAATGTCAATTTCGAATGAATCTCTGCAGGTTTATTTTTCAAAATTATCCACGATTTTTAAGCGAGAACACATATCATGCCGGGCAGAATATCACGAGAGATGAACTGATTGAAAATTGGAAGAGATGTTGCGTTCACTCAAACGATGTGAGAGAAAGTAAATGGTGATGGCGAACTTGATAAGCTGACACATCCGAATTACGTTTGGAAACGCTCCTAATGCGAGAGCTACGATTTTGCTCTTTTGGAGAATAGCAATTGTTTTGCTAGCATAACAAAAATTGATAGGGGAATGATCACTCACGATTTATTGCCTATGAGAAAAATGTTCTGGTAAAATGGAAAATAAATCTTCGATAACGCGACTGAGCAATGAGAAAGAGAGAGAACGCCAGAACATAGCCATAACAAAAGCATTCCAAAACTGGGGAAAATCGAAGTGAAAAAAAGAAAAAAAACACTGCAACCGAGGAATCGAATTCTTATGCTACATAACAAAATCATGTTGGAATTTTTTTTTAATGATTTTAAGTCACAGTTTCGCACAACTGAAAACAGACAGGATGGGATCAGCAAGGGAGACAGAAACAGACAGGATGGGATCAGCAAGGGCTGGAGGAGGTTGTATGATCAGCCACTCTAACCCAACGGATCACTAGAGAGTGACTCTCTTCGTTTGTAGGTCGCTCTGTCCTTTCTCACTCCTAACGTCGAACTTGTCTTTTTTCTGCTCGCGATCATCAATCTCGCACTATTTTCGTATTTGGACAGCCCCTTGGGAGTAAAGACGAGATTACTATGGAAGTCTCTCATCTAGAGTACTTCTATTATTCCCCATGGTTTGAAATTGGGCGTCTTAGCGATTCGGAAACGGATTCTGCTCCGAATGAATTTTAGAAAAATCTTAGGTCCATGAAAGGAGATCGAAGCAAGTTTTTCAATTGTTTTAGTATTGCGCAAAGTTTTACGCTCATTCAAATAGGAGAGCAAAAAGGGCATTCTGGAAGAGTGAAAACGAACCCAGAATCTTCCCATTTTTATATCCACCGATGGTCTTGCGAAATAATTGTCTACACTAGTATCCAACTGTTCTCTGATATAACATTCCTTGTCACGTGATCAACCGTGTTCTCCTATTATTTGATCTGGAACAGGCGATATTTTCACAGTGCCCAGGTTTGCCCGCTTCGTATTACTCATGTTCTCTCATATAATTGATGAAGAATCGTGGAATTTTCACCCCATTGAAAACCGAAGTCTCCGGCCGTAAACCAGGAGAATAAACGGAGTGTAAGGGAAAGAGAGAAATAAAGGCGCTCAAGTAAGGGAAGTGAAAGATGAAATGTTATGTTGCGTCTCCATAAGGTGATACTTTGGCGTTGCATTTTGCTAATAGGAATGATAAATTTCCCTTCTGTTTCCTCTCAGATTATCAGTAAATAAAAAGCGATTGAGGAGAAAATAAGAACAGACACAGTGAAATAGAGAACAAGTGCTTGAAATCAGAAATAATATTTAATCCATACTTCAATATGAGACTCGAATATGGAAAAAAAAGGAAAATTCATGTTCTGAGAGATGCCTCCTTCATTTACTCGCAATTACAGCCAGACGGTATTCTCACGATTCCTCTTCTGTACGCGCAGTACCGATTGTCAGATAGAAGAGTTCGTATTTTCATTCCGCATGTATTCCCATCTCTCGTCCATTCTAGGGAGTATGCAGAATGAAGAGACGAATTCTTCACTCTGACGGCCCTATCCCTTCTCTGACAGAGTAATTTGTTTTCGTCTGGTGTTCCTAAGCTGCCCTTTCAGCTATGGTCCCAAACAAATGTTCTCTTCATCTCATATCTGTGCCTATCTATATTCGTCTGTCCCGAAAAGGCGGATAGAGCCCTATTATCTTGTCTAGTATTCCTCACTGCGACGGATTCATCCGGATTGGTTCACTTGTGACGGAATGGATGGCAGTTTGATGATATTTATTTATGTTATTCCTAACATTTCAAATCTTCGGCGCTTCAATGATCGATTCGCGCAGCTGCAGCAATTTGCTCGGTCGACCCTGAAATAGTTTATTAGTATATTTTCATGACTTTTCATTTAGGTTTATAAATTTCAATTCAATTAGAAGAATATCAGACTCACGTTGAAATAACTGAGTTCGTTCCTGAATTCCTTATCAAACATGTAGTGTCGTTCAGAGTACTCCGTAGTGGCTGCCAACCACTCAACTGGAAGCAGTGAAGACTCGTTCTCAGGCCCGTTTGGATTCCTGGAATTATTTTGCTATACATAGGTGAAGAATAATTCATAAGTCAGTGAAGAAAACTAGTGAAATTACAAAAAAAAATCAAAGTGTTTTTGTGTTCAAAATTGTAAAAAAAAAACTTTTTTCTCTTCGAATAGTGAATCCGCACTGAAAACCCGTTATGTTTCAAGGGCGTTTATTAGAGTTAAATCGAGGGAAGTGATGATATGAGACAGATTGATCCCAAGGAATTATAAAAGTTGCAATAACTGTCCAATAAGTTACCCGTATTTTGCGAAGTTAGTGAATGCAGTGGAGAAGACATCACACATCTGACGATCTTGGTCGTTGAAGTCGAATTTGAGCATGAGAGATTTACCGAAGAGAGGGTAGTTCCATCCCGTGAGTTGCCTCTGGAAGAAAAAAGTGTCTAAAAAATCTTTTCTAAAAACAGACTATTGATAAAATATAATGAATGCAATTCTTGGCAAGACTCACCAACGACTGAGAGGTACCACCTCAGTGGGCCGTAACTCTTCGGGTTGAGGTAGGAGAACACATAGCTATACACGGGATTTGCTGAAAGTACCGATATTATATCAAAATCGTATTTTTCAAGTATGTTTTAGACGCGTTGTTTTAGCCTCTAATCCATCGAGTTACTGATTGTTTCACAAGATCCCTTACTGAAAAATAAGACAAACAAAAAAGTACCGGGATGCGCAGCAAGCGTGTCCTTGATCATTTTCAGCGTCGCTGCATTGGTCGCGAAATCGGAGTGCACCTGAACAACAGTTACGATTATTTTCGGATGGGTGACAATAGCGCAAACGACATTTGCGCAACTCGACATAATTCGATTTCTAGACACCCTAGGATCCTAGCAAAGTGTCAAAATAAAGAGGAAATTATGCTGATCAGAATGACACCTCCGCCAGGATCCTAGGGTGGCTAGAAATCGAATTATGTCGAGTTGCGCAAATGTCGTTTTGGTCGAGTTGCGCAAATGTCGTTTGCGCTATTGTCACCCATCCTAATTTTCACGTAATTTGACTCGGGTTGTGACCTTTTAGAATGGAGAAGTGGACCCTAATCGGTACAACAAAGCTAAAGAAAGTGTTTGGAGAATGGCTAGAAAAAGGAGCACATTACATATTTTTATAATAATACTAAAAACATATAATTCACCTCATGAAGCGCCCGATGCACTGCCTTCTTGCCCTTGACAGTATCGAGGTCTATGTACTCCCGGATGAGATTCTCCTTCGATTTCATACAATTTTTCGAACTCATATCTACTCTTTTCGATGCAAACTGTTCCTCATTCTGTTTTTGTTGATATGCTAGTGTTGATATCATCTACATAATGATGACAATGATGTTCAGCAACATGCCTATATTGGTTGTATTTTTTCGTTGTTTGAATTCACGACTAAATAATAAAAATATATTTTAAAAGAGACGATGAAAATTGAGTACTACTCACGATTTCATCCTCTCTGTTGGGTACATGCTCTGGTACTGCTTTGCTCGCGGCTTTGCGCACTTTTCCCGCCGTCTTCTTCGCCATCAACACTGAATTTCTACGTCATGCTGAGAGTGATCGAGTGGCTAGTTCAGGTGCAATTTTCGAAATCAATGTAGACGCTGACTAATCACCCATTTCCGCTTACAATGATTTTATTTTCAGATAATTTTCAAATAAGGAAATAGTCGACTGACGGAACATCAATGCCTCCAGTTTAGCCACTCCGGTCATCATTGGCTTCGGATTCGCATTCTTCCTCATTTCATCCACGGATGCTGGGAGGAAGTCACCGTCGATGATGGGAGTGCACTCTGAATAATAATAAAACAATTAATACCGCTGGAACTAATTTTAGAAAATTTTAGTAGTTGTTTGTTCTCTCTGATCTCAGCTCACCCAGATCAGTTCCATCGATCAAATCCGCACCGAACATACTGATCTCGAAAGCAGATGAGGGCAGAGCTCGGAGTTGCTCCATGAGCTGAAGGGCACAGATAATATTTTATTGGCACAAATGAGAGATAAAAAAATTTCAATATTAAATAAGCCGTATTGCTTCGAAACAAGTCAGGAAAATAGAAAATATTTCGACTCACATTCTCACTTTCGCTCCACTCCTGAATCTTCATTTTTCGGGCGCGTTTCTCACATATTTTCTGCATTGAGGGAGCGAAGGCCCACTGGAAGATTAGAAGATGGAAGAAGATTTATTTTTTTCTGAAGCATGCTCTTTTAAAAATGCATCTTTGCGAGGTTATTCATTACAAAAAGACACCTTGGCAGTCGCACAGCCGCCCATCGGGATCACTTTGTGGAAGAGACCTGAAAGATGCGTGTTGTGGATCAACGACTGTATTTCTGATCAAGAGATCACTTTGTATACAACTAGGTGTGGCTTAAACTTCTTGCAATTGATTTCTTTAAAAAGACAGATTCAACTGCATAGTTTCAATCATCACCGGATGAATGTGGACTGAGGGCGAGTAGATCAACGCTAACGCCTCCCGCACTCTGACCCATCACCGTGATGTTGGCCTGTAATGACCCATGTATTCCCACGATAATTCTTTTTTTTAACAAAGATGATAAGCAATATTGATCATATATTCGACATTCACCAAAAAAAAACAATTGTACTGAAATTGTTTCTTGTTGAAATGCCGAAGATGAAACAAACTCATGAACAGCTATGATATCGACTAGATGTCTGCTATTAAATCATTTTGAGTATTTCTCCAACTGAACCCAATGCTATCATCTAATGAAGAACCCAACGACATATTTTTTATATCATGTACGAGTGGCAATTTAGTCATTTTCAGAAAATAATACTAAAAGCATATAGAAAAAAACGTCACCTTGTTTCCTCCGAAGGCTGCAATATTCGCCTGTATCCACTGCAGGGCCGCAGCCTGGTCCCATAACCCGAGATTGGCAGGGCACGCGTCATCGCCTGATTTGATTTTTGATCTTTGATCTCTAGTCTGCACTGACCCGTCGTCCAGAATCCGAGATATCCGAGTCGATATTGGATAGTGACGACGATAACATCCTTCAGGCACTGCAAGAATATAGCGCAAAATTAATCGAATATACAGTTTTGTTCATGTCTTCGGAATGAATATGAAAAAAACGATCAAGAATCTCTTATTTTAGGTATAAAGTAATATTAAAACGAGTCGTCGTACCAATGTCTCACAGATGCTCCTATCTCCGTAGACACTCGCGTCGCCCATGGAGAAGCCTCCGCCGTGCACGAAAACCATCACAGCGAAACCTGTGAGTTGATCTTTGAAACCTAAGCTGATGTCGTCCTCTTCGATCTCTCACCTCCCTCGGGCGGTTCCCAGCATGGCGCGAAGACATTGAGCCTCAAGCAGTCCTCGCTCTTTGGACCAGCCTAAAATCATTTCATTCGATATTCAGTGAGTGTATGATTTTGAAGAATACGTTCGACGAAGCTGTGAAAACTATACCCCTCAAAAACTTTCGATTCCATGAATCAAGCGAGAATTTAATGAGCAGATTGAAAAGTCCCGTGTGTCATCTCATCAAAGTTCTCTGGTGTTTTCACTCTAAAGATTGAAGGGAGTCGACTAAGAAAGTGCGGCGTCATGAAATTTGATATTTTGTTTTCTCCCTCACCTTCCACAGCCCGAAAGTGAACACATCCTTCTGCACTGCTCTCGGTCCCCATTTGCGAGCGTCGAAGATGCCCTCCCATCGGTCGGGAGGCTGCGGCTTCTTAAATTTGTCACATTCGCTCAGAATAAAACGCAATAAATACCTTGAATCGGAGCTCGCCGACAGGAGGTTTGGCAAAGGGAATTCCCTTAAATGCATCAATAGCTATTCGTATTTCAGCATAGTGAAAACACTGTTCAAAATCTGACCCATTCGGATCGAAAATGACAAAGAAAAAAATTCGAGTTGCGAATGGAATGTGGAACGAAGAGGGAAAATACATTATGCATGCATGGAAAAAAGAGACAGGAAGGAATTTGAAGTGAAGGTACCAATGTTTTTTTCAAGGTCCTCGACAGCTAAATGGAATTCTAACCTGAAAGGTGTCGACTTGTCTATCTCCCTCATTGATGAGCCTTCTCCCTTGAACCTTCCCGTTTTCTGTCTCGACGACTCGCGAATCGAGGATATTAGAGGACTGAGCTGTGCCCATTGCTAGAATTGAGATGAAGATGGTAAAATAAAGCGATACAGCAGCAAAAATCACTCAAAATTGATAAAAATCGTGAAATTCCGTCTGTGAAAATAAGAAGCATGAAAGTGAAAGAGAGAAAGAGTAAAGCAGTAGAGGTGACCGGGGCTCCACTGTGCCCTACAAACTTCACTTCCCTCCTTCCTCTTCTCCCTCCCCATTCCTCTTCTCTCTTCTCTTTACGTCTCTCTCTGCCCGCTCTCGTTATCTTGATGTTTTCTCCACTTTTTCTCTCTTTCCTACTCTTTCTTTGCACTATTTCGTCGTTGTGAGAGAAGGCACAGACCGAGCACTGAACAGACGCAAAAATGAACGAGAACTGGAGGGATGAGTGGCAGAGGGAAATTCGGAAGCGGGTCTCTTCACTTCGATTTTCACATGCCCCATGGGCTCTTGTTTCCTCCTCTTTTTTTGTTATTTTCAAACCCTTCCGAGATCCGACATTTCCTCCATATACCGAAAGTTTTTTGTGTGGTGCTGTGACTTTTTTCATTGAGGTATTCGTTGAATCAACTTTATGACTCATCATGAATAAAGTGTTAGTTTCTGACAGGGGAAATCTTTCTTCCTCAGGCACTGAGAATGAGATACTCCTTCGATTGATTGCAGCGAACCTGAAATGGCAAAGTTTCGCCGATCGAATATTGTCAAATTAAAATTTCTATTTTCGCTGAAAACACCGTGAAACGCAAATGAAACGTCAATTCAAAGATAAGAGAGGAACGTCGCAGGATTATTGGATGTGAAACATAGTTAAATCAGGATATGAACTCGCACCGGTTTGTCCTCGAATGCGTTGATCTTCTCCGGTTCGATGCCGAATCCCTTAGGAAAGCACACGAATGGAGTGAGTAGTGGTTGAGGAATCGACCAGTGGAAGAGCAGATTCTCGCTCTGAAGTATATGAGGCCGGTCGCCTACTATTCAACCAATGCTTAGTGATGGCTGGCACATCGATTTTTCGAAAACTTGTGCAAAGGGTTTCTCGAGGATGCTTATCACCATGGTTAGAGACCACAGGGTCGAGAGCCGATTTCACTCAGCAATGGGAAAGTAGTGCCAAATAACCCCTCTGGGACCGAATAACATCATACTTTTGGCCGTTAGTCTATATATTAACTCATTGTCGAGAAACAATTAAAAAGGTGTTCTCGAGGGCCCCACTATGCATTACTCGCCTGAGCCACTCTCGCACATCCATGTAGCGCAGGTGAGACGAGCTAACACATAGTCTTGTGGCTCGATCGGTAGCGAGCTCGCTTATTAAACCCGAACCCCCCGGTTCGAGTCCCATCATTTGCAAGCAGTTTTGCTAGTTGTAAAGATAAACAACGGAAGTTGGAATATGAATACGCGCGTACTCTAACTTTTGCCGAGGCCGAGCAATTCAGAGACTTAATATTTTTCATAAAATTTAATTTTAGAATTAGTGGAAAAATTGACTTAATAAATAACGAGAGGCGCAACAAGATCCATACACTATGGATGCCTCATTTTCGCCAAATAAAACTCTGGAAATTATTTTGACCGATTTATATTGAATGGATCATGATGCGCCTCTCATATTTCATAGAGGATCCTGAGACCTACAGAAAACTCTTTTGATCGTTCAATTTGGTTGAGTCTCCGATTTGCTCGGCCTCTCGCCATGTTTTTGGCAACTCTCTATTCCCTCCAAGTGGGCGGAGCCTGTGGTCTCTAACCATGGTACACTTCATTTTGTACCAATTCGATCGGTGCGTCTGTGCAGCACTACCACAACAAAGTCATATTTTTGACTGTTATCGCGTAACTTCGGTCAAAGTTATTCAAACCATTTGAAATTTTAATAGCGTGGAGATTTATGTATGATGAAACTTTCCATGTTTTTAACTTTCAGTAATCGAGACAGTTAAAAAAATTTATCTATAATTTTCTAATAAATGGAAAATGTGTCCTTAGTTTTTACCAGCAGAAGATGCGCCTCTTTGAGAGGATCATTTTTCGTATAATATGTATGGGTTTTAAAGTATGGTTTTTCTGCAATATTCACTTTTATGTGCGAAATTTCCCTCTAACACCGCTTATGGAATAGTTTGTCAATCAAACAAACATGTGTTCCATTTTGAAGAATGCCGAAGGCGAAGCATTTCTGTCGCTGGATCAGAGCGTTCTCGTCCAATACAACTGCTGGAGTCTTGTTATACGAGGTCATGTGAAGTGATCTAATAACGGGGATTGGTGTAATGGAAGTATCGTCCAAGCGACCTGGTTAAGGAAAGAAACAACTCACACCACTAAACAGAGCGGCGGTTCCTCATTCTCAACACATTGATCGACAACTGAAATCGCGTTTTCATTGGTAGATCACGGTGTGGGAATACCGTAATTAAGCTTCAGAACACTTACCGCCCGTTTTTTTCCACCAATCTCCACCAATTTGGTATTCAGAGTTCACGTTTTTCCCAGCGAACGAGAAGGAAATGAAAAGAAAGAGCGAGAAACCGCCCATAGTAACAGAGGATGGATTGAATGGGAGAGCAGAGGGGATTGTTGTTTACACCAACTCAACAACAGTTGTGTTTTTGTTTTCTCATTCGCCATGCAAATGCAATTTTGTTGTTTTTTCATCGGATTGTCTGTTGATTGATCTCTCTATTGTTTTCATAAACACTCCTCGTTTTTGTGTCGAAAAAAATGTGCGTTTAGATAGAATCACAATAGTTGTTGGAATCCGACTAAAAATGGTTCAGATTGCATCAGGTCATGATGTTTTTCTCCCCTTCGCACTGCATGTTTTCGTCATTCAACAATGGGGCAACGGATTGCGTTTCGGAATATTGATATTTTGAATCACACCATTTTATGCTTCACCAGAAACTTCATATTCTCCCTCTGGCTCACTGCTTGTTGAACACCACTGATTCACGTCTTTCCCCTATTCCCACAATGACTAATGACGTCATATAAAACGGCGAGCTTCTTGCGGTTTCCATACAGTTCCGAGATGGTTATTCTGGTTGTCCTTGCTGCACTGGCCGGATCTATTTCTACTGCAGGTTTGCCTCTTTTCGCTTTCGTGGTTACGAAGAGCTGAAATGCAATCAAACGCGTCTCATTTGCATTACTTACCATAGTACTCTATACAGAACTAATTGTAATAGCGAACTAATGCGCAGCCCCACCGGGTGACTATGCCTGGCCTTTGCCGATCGATGACGCTAAAATTCCTGAGGAATTCAAGAAGATGGGAGTGAGCAATTACACGAGAGGAGGGGATACGATAGAGTGCGGACAATTCAAGGATTCCTTTATCGTGCGTTTCTTAAATATTAATTTTTTGAGTGGTAGGTTTTAAAAAATTGTTCTGAACCACGCTCGGAAAGAACTGTGGAATCGCAATAAACACGAATCCCACAGATATGATCGCCATCTCGCGGTATGAAATAATATAAATAATAAGTGTTTTTGCGGCCTGGTTTTGACAAAAGAGTTAATCGCAGTTGGTGGGCGATGCCGAGACTCCCTATCGCACTGAATTGGTCGGAAATTTCAAGTATGAAGCACAGCCAGGAATCGCCCGGTGAACAAAGAGCCGTTTTAACCATATTAGTGCAAAATCTGAAATGTATCAGGCTGGTGCAAAAGTCTTTTCCCTTTTGGGGGGATGAGGTTCTGGCCTACCATGTCCTTCGTATTTGGCAGATGAACAAATAGCTTTTCATAATATATGAGGGCATGTATGATATTCATAGCGCACATTGTATCATGGCTTGACGATCAGGCAGACAGGCACAATATGAGTCCAAAAATGGTGTGATCGGCATTGAGATGCAACTTTTTCTAGCTGACTGCACAGCGAAGAGCCGGTAAAGGGAGCAACTAGTGACACATTCGGAAAGTATGATGAAGAGATCACAATATAGTTACTAGGGCGGATCAGTCACTATATGCCTAGTAGAGATGGGTGCCTACACATAAAACATGAGCTGGTGAATGTGAACAACCATTGTTTCTCTCACTACCTTTTCGAGCCGATAATTCTCCAGATTTCTACTATCGTGCAAAGTTTAGAGCCAACATTCGTAAGTATATTATATTATTTGTAAGAAGACTCGACACCAGCAAAAAGTTGAATTTCGTTGAACTTCGATAGCAAAATTTGAAGACCGAAATCGAGACTAATAGCTGCTCCCTCTTCCCCACATTGCTGGAAGGCCGGATTTTTCAGCGCCAAAAGCACAATCTATCCTTGCCCAATTGTTTTATTTTTGGGCAGATCTCATAGATCTCTAGTTCATGTGGGATGAGCATTCTCTAAGAATATTTAAAATCGAGCTTTTTTGACTAATTCTATTCGAAAATTAATTTATCTTTGTCTGCGCGTGGGCGATCTGATTTAACCATAGTGCAATAATACCCCCACATACCCCCTCACTATGCCATGTTGGAATTCGGAATAAGTGCAATTGATAAGGAAAAAACAGAAAAATAGAAAGGGAAAAGACTTTCGCACCAACCTAGTAGCATGAAATCTACTACTAGATTTTTTTAAACGTTGTAGATGGACGGACGTCTGGAACGAGTTCAACTTCGGGCCCAAAGATATTAAGGTAGCCCATCTTCTCCAAAAAATTAATCAACGATTTATTATCATATCATTGCGGTTACATTATTTTTTATATTGCAAAACGTAGGAACTGAAATTTTTTTTTAAAAATTCAGATTTCCTGCGTCGCTGGCGGATTGGAGCTTCTGGGTGAGGGTTTTTTGGGGAATGATCTTCTACTGCTTTATCGATTTTTCACGGATTACGGTAACTTTCCTGGCAGGAGAATGCCGCTTTTTCCTACACGATCACATTGCGAGACAGACGAATGCCGTGCTTCGACAGCCATCTTGGACTTGCCCAACAGGGTACAATATAGCGTGAGTCTCATCACAGAATTAGATTGAGGTTGGAGAAAATAAAAGCTGAGAGATCATCCGCGGTACCAATGGAGATCGATCCCCACCTCGATCTTGCTAGAAATAACATAGGGAGAGGGCGCCCTTCGTCTAGGGAAATCGTGGCTCTGAGAATTGGTCCCACGATGCCCTCGAGAAAATGTGTGACGAATACACAAATTCTGCGGGTCAACTATTTTTTTCATTGGTGCTTTGACACCACATGTAATGTGCAATATCAGATACCTCACCTCGTTCTCCAGTGCTCAAACGATAGGCAATAAACTTCATTGCACCAAGGGCACCGGATTCGGTATGTACATTTAATGAATGTATCTTATTCAAACGATGATAATCATGGCAGCGACGCCAACTTGGATTCTCTCTGATGGAACTAAGAACTCGACAATCAGCAATGACATCAAACCTCACTTCAGTTGCGTGGACTCAAGTGAGCAACTTATTTGAGGGAGGTTTCCTAATTTTTCGTACGGAAACAATAAAACTAGAAACGCAGAAAAATAATTTTTTTTAAACAAGTTTTTTTTAAACAAATTTGATGTTTGATGTTTGGCTACTCTCAGCCGTCTACAAATAAACATCGTAATCTTCGATAATGGAAGGAGAGACTCATTATCGTGCAGAATATGAAATTTGCTCAAACGAACGATAAATCATTTTCTCATTGTGAGAAGGACAGAATAGCAAGAAAAAGTACGTTTGAAACATATTCCATCACAACTCAACAAAAGCGTACACTATTATTTATTCCCACTCTTTTCCCTCTTCACTGCTCATCCTGGACTGATCTTTGATCTGTTCACTCTCTCCTCGAGTGAGTGCTGCTATCACTCATGGTAGGAGGGGGTTCGAGTCGGGCGATCGAGGGGGTACTGTAGGTGGGCGGCGCGAGCAGATCGGCCGAGTGGGGAGTCGCGAGAGAGAAGTGAGGGAGGACGGTGGTGAGGGGAGTGCTCACCATCGATTCTGGAATGGACGAAAGATATTTCAATTATGGTTTCAACGCTATGTTGTTTCATGGTCCATGAATAAATTTTTTTTTAAATGCAGCTCTTTATTTATTTTTTCGTCCCGTTCGTTTCGATATTCGAGTAGGAATCAGTCTGACTAGCCGTGCTTCTGTATAAATCTCTCACCTCCCTCTCGAGTCGAGTAGTATGAGGGCGGGGCAGTGGTCTCGAGTTGCTCGGAATCCAATAGACGCACGCCCTCGTTGCGAATCGCCATCTGAAGTTATTTTTGATTTTTGATCTCTGATCAATTCGTTGTTCTCGTCTCTTGTCGGCTAAAGTCAACGAAAAAAATTATCTATTACGCGACCAACCGAGTATGTTGGCGGCGACTAGGCGATTTCCATTGTATGGCCATCGTTGTGGAAGGGGTTGATAAGGTTACTCTGAATCGAACAGTATGCAGTGGGAGTATATATCCTAACATATATGTTAAGATTTTATATTGTTCACTGTTGGCTACTCTTTCGGCGAGCTTTTGCACCTCGTATGAATTGGACTCGCTTCGCACCCCAGGGTACTTCTTTCTCAATATAATGTCCACGATTTGGTTTACGGCGAAGAAAAAGATGACGAAGAAAAATATGGCTGCGCACAACTGCAAATTGATTATGATGCTTCACCTTAGATCGTTTTTCGAAGGTTCGTGAACACAGAAAGTCTTTGGATGCAACTGATCACCATGCAGTCAATCATCACCTCATAAAGCAGAAATGCAATCGTCGGCGGTCCCATCATCACAACGTCCGCGAACACAACCTAATTCCCTGAAACAGACTCATGGTTAAGACAATTCAAGAGCCGGGACAACTCACATGAGGTCCTCGTGATAAGTGTTCCATAATATATGCTCGGATCGCTGATTTCTTTTATCATCGTAGCGAGTTTCAAACAAGTTATAACTGTCTGAAATTATTAGTTCGTTTAAAGGGATCCAGTGTTGAAATATATATAAATTTAAATAATTATTATATTTTGGATATAAATTGAAACGATTGTTACGAAATAAATGCAAAATTTCAAAAATTTATAAAAATAATTACGATAATCAAAAAAGGCATTGAAAATATTGTAATTCGAATTGGAAGCGTGATTCTGTAATATTACGGTAAGTTTTCGAGTCATTTCAAGTTTTCTGCGGCGTTTCGGCGTAATTTCGCGTTTTCTCCTGTTTCGCGTTCCCAATCAATTTTGCTTATTTATTTTAATATTTTGATGTGTTTATAATGTTATAAATGTGCGTAGTCGCTTCTTCATCGTTTTCTGTGTATTTGCGGTCCCTTTGATTGCTAAATGTCGATGGTTTGACTGATACACGTCGTTGTAGTTGCCATGTTCTTCCTTCTCGCGTTGGACCACGAAGTCTCCCTCCACCCAAAGTATTTCGGCGCTAATTTAAACAAGGTCATTAAGTCCAAGCTCTTCGCAGAGGTAATTAGTCTTTCTAAATCAAGGTCTTGTAGTTATGACATATTATTTCTGGCTGACAAGTTGCACCTATACGAATATTTTCTGCAAATTAAAACATTAGAGTGCTGTTTATTGCAAACTCTGCTTCAGGCTGAGGGTACGTGTACAGGAAAGCACGGCTTTGTGATCGCAGTGACTACTATTGACACCATCGGACACGGGATTATTCAGCCAGGTCAGTTGCATCTCTCTTGCCTACCTCCATTTGATTGCAGTGAATGCAATAAATACGCATCGTGTTGATTTGCGTCTCTTTTTAAGTTATATCTAATTTAAATATCCAGACATGTGTTTTGTCTTGTGAATACCTTGTGAATTACAGGTCGAGGCTTCGTGATCTATCCGGTAAAGTACAAGGCTGTCGTTTTCGGATCATTCAAAGGGCAAGTCATGGATGCTGTAGTCAATCAGGTATGTTTCCTTATTAGCCTATATTTTATACTATTCATTTGTTTATTGTGAAATCTGAGTTGTGTGTCAATTGTTGAGCGAATCAATACTGGTATGAAATGATTATAGGTGAACGACAAGGGAATCTTCTGCGATGTCGGTCCTCTCTCGTGTTTCATCTCTCGCCATTGCATCCCTCCCGATATGGAATTTGACTCCAATGGAAATGTGCCCTGCTACCAGGTGATCTTTTGTGTCAGTGGTGTAATAATGGTACTTGTATACTTGGCTGGAAGGCCCATTTTGCACGTATCCCCTTGCTGGTTTACCCCTGCAAGGGGAGGGGGGGGGATGGTCCTCCCGCTAGGGGAGGACCACAGTCCACGGGGGCCCATTATCCCCGCACTCTCCTCGAGAGAGGAGAGTTTCAGACTGGCTGGAGAAAGCTGGGGAACCGCTCTTTTATAGGAGATGGACGGAGAATGGAAATGAGAAATGGGAGAGTGCGAGGATACAAGATACGCTAATCCATTTCAATTCGTTATCGTCCCATGTAATTGCATTCCCACTGCTTTTTCCTCGCGTTCGCACGTCAAACCAACCGACCCAGCATCGGCGAAGTGAGAGAAATGAGAACGATTGGCGCCGGGGAGAGCAAATGAACACATGCAAAATGGCCTTCCAGCCAAGTATAAAAATGCCGAAATAATTTGGGGAAAGATATCGGCACTTTTCGGCGAAGGGCATAATTCATTTTAATTTTAACTTTGTAAAGCTGCTAATTATATTAAAACCTTTCTAAAAAATAAATTACCATGTTCAATTTCAGACGGTGGACGAGTCAGTTGTCACCAAGGGATACGATGAGATCAGAGTCAAGTTAATCGGCACACGAGTCAGTTTTCCTTATTAGAGTCTTCAATATATGGACTCCTCGTCTTATCGATAGTATGGAGTACCATACTCCCTCATTTATCGTTTCTCAGACCATCTACCAAGTGCTCAACTTCGCAATGGTCGTCTCCTCTGCCCTCATGATCTGGAAGGGTGCGTATTGGTTCATAAATTGCTTTTCCAATGTTGATTTGGTGCGGCTGATAAGTTCCGATGTTGAAGGGTTCTATAATTTTCCCTCGAATTGTATTGTTTAGTTTATTGTGAATCTATACTGATCAGTACTAGATACTGTCGAATGCATACTCAATCTCTTTCTCTTCAGGTCTGATGGTGGTCACTGGGAGTGAATCTCCCATCGTCGTCGTTCTCTCCGGAAGTATGGAACCCGCTTGTTACAGGTACTCGTAAATATTTTTGGAATATGTTTCAGTTTTCTCATTCCTTTTCTCGTACTTGTTGAATATGAACTGGTGCTACAATTAACCAATTACCTCAAAAACTATTTTTTTTTAAATTAATTTTCTTATCAGAGGAGATCTGCTCGTGCTGACTAACACCCACTCCGACACCATCCGCACTGGAGATATTACCGTATTCAAGATCGAGGGAAGAGATATTCCCATCGTTCACAGAGTCATCAAGGTGGGAATAATTATGATTAGTTGTTGAGAGATGCATTCGTTATACCATTATTGGACGCGTTTATCTCTACTACTGTGTGTCTCATTGTCAGATATACGAAGTAATGAGCTAATACCTCCACGATTGGCTAATATTACTGCATACCTCATTGGATTTCACTATTGGATCAGAACCCATCGCTTTGCAGGTTCACGAAGAGGATCTGGACAACACGAAGGTTCGAAGAAGGGAGACAACAACCAGGTGAGAGCCAAATTTGATAATTCACTGTATTGAGGTTTCAAAAAACTTGTAAATTGAGACAACTGTGGACATTATTTTATCCTCTCACAATGGTGACTACAATGTCGTGGATATAAAAAAAAGAGTAATCAATTCACAGTATCTCAAATTCCAATGATTCATTCTCATCTATCAGGTCGATGATCGTGGTCTCTACGCGCCCGGAAAAATGTGGCTGGGAAGACAAGATATCGAAAGAAGGGAATCGACAATAACTAACGGTGAGTGAACAATTGTATAAATACAATGGCATAATGATATGAATACTAATAAACGAGCACGATCCCTAGCATGCTCCTGCCCCCTCCCTCGACCCATTCTATGCCCCCTTCTTCTTCGTCCTCTTCACTGGCTCTTCCTCCGATTCGCCTGATTCTCGCAAGTACTCCCGCTGCCTCCGAGCCCTTCTCTTCTTCGGCTGCTCCTCCTCCTTCCTCTTCTTCCTCCCTCTCCATGGAGTTCCTCTCCACTCTTCTCCTTCTCGCTGTGGTGCATCTTCCTCCCCTCCCTCTCCCTCTGCCCTTTGATCCCCGACCAGTCGTCTTCACTTCCTCGTCCTCTTCGCTCTTAGCCCACTCCGACTCTGAGGGTTCCTCCTCTTCTTCCATCTCGAGAGCCTCCGCCTCCTTCTCCTGATCCTCCTCCCCTGGACCCGAATCATTCCCATCATTGGGCTGGATTGGATACATATGGGGATTGGAATCGGAGTCCACCTCCTCTCCGTATCCTCCTCCCAACTCGACAGAGACGTCACTGTCCTCTCCCTCCTCGCCATCCCTTCTCTTCTCCGGCTCCTCTTCCTCCATCTCTTCTGCGAGTGCGGCCACTTAGCGATTCGAGTCCGGGATGTTGTTCCTCTCGAGGAAGGCCACATCCTTTCGCTCCCGAATCACTCCCGCCACTTCATCCCACACCTGCAATTTTTGTGGCTAGTAACCGATTACGGTAAATACACTTATTTTTTCGTTATGAATAGGTAACATACTAACCTCTCTCCTCCAATAGTGATCGACGGGAGTCTTCTTCCTCTTCACAGCTAGGGTGTCTCTCCCTCTCACTCGAGTCACATACGAGGACTTCTCCTCTCTCAAACCGACTTGATCTACCGCAGAGATGGTGTTAGAGTGCAGCACCACTAACTTGATCTTCTCGCGGTAGACGTGCGGTGTGCTGAATAGGTAACATATAAAATGGTGATTCAATGGCTTATTAGTGTTGTCGGATCGGAAAATACTCTTTTACTTGCACACACTCTCTAGTTGGGTAGAGAAAGGAAAGGGTGTGCAAAATGGAGAGAGTAATTATTGTTCATCCTTATGTATTACTAACCTGGCGATGCGCTTGGGCGCATAGAGATTGATGAGCGAGTTAAAAGACTCGCAAGGCGACGTGTTCTTCTTGGTTCAGGCGCGGAGGAATCCGGCAGCGAAGGTGGGCTTGAGGATGACGTCCTTGAGGAGACCGAACTCTTCGCTGTGCCGATCGATCTCGTTCTCTCGAGAACAAGGCAACTTCTCGTGCAGACATCGGCGAATTTCTTTGATGAAATGCACCTGAAAAGTGATTATTTTTATTAGAAATGTGTTAGTGTCGACACTGACTCTCGAGACTGACTCTCTGATTCGTGCACTCTCTCGCCGGTTAGAGAAACAAGAGAGCATGAGAAATGAGTAGAGTCGGGTTCCAGTTTTATATCTAGCGCTTCGACATCACTACTATGCATGCTGTAACTAATGGGACTACCAAACTAACCTTGTGGAAATCCTTGTGGCGCCCTGTGACATGGGCTAGAGAACTGTTCCAGTACTGCAACCCCTTCTTCCTGTCCTTCATCTTATGCACGTGGTAGGCGTGATTTATGAGATGCTGCCGCCAGTAGTTGATGTTGGGGCATTTCTTCAACTTTCCCAACTGAATTAATACTTTATTTTTCAGCAGCCGACCTTCCTGCCCCTTCGACTACACGGGAAGAAGCTGTACGCGACACTCCCGCCATTCGACTAACAAGGTGAATGGTTGCTTTGCAAATATTTCAACTAGCCGATTCCGTATTGCATGGGTAATTTTTTTGCAAACTAGTGATGACAAATCAGTAACTCTCCTGAATTCGCGCGTTCTCTCGCTTCTCTAACTGACGAGGGATCACACTAAATGGGGAGAGCCGGTGCCGATTTGTTATCAGTAGTTGACATATTGAACCGTTTGGTGAGACAGTGATGATTCAGGTAGAGATAGATAGTTTACCTCTCTCAGTGCCTTCTTGATGAGTTTGACAATGTGCCAAAAATCGAGATAATGAGCGATGGACTTAAAGTCCTCTCTCATCATCTTGGATATCTTGGCATCATTGTCCGTGCAGATTCTATTGATCTAAAAATAATCGATCATGAGATATGTGACAACACTGACTGCTGATTGCTAGTAAAGGTGCTAATCTCCTGCTAACCTTGAACTGCTTCGCGATCAACCCGTCCAATCCGCGTCTCACTCCCTCTTTCTCCATTTTGCAGCTGGCTCCATCTGAAATGCCTCCCCTCTATGATCAATCCACGCATGAGCAACCATTACCGATTCCTCTCTCGTTCTTCTCCATGTTCACCACCGATAGGACGTAGTTTGTCTCGATGTCCACAAACGTCACTGTGCAATTAGTCGCGCAGAATCCGGGGGAGTCATATCTCCCATCCACAGCGAGATTGACACCTCGATTCTGAAAATAATTATGCGATAATCTGGTTTTCAGTTTTCGAAACTGTAACTTTGATAATCAATGGGATACTGTAGGTCTCAAGTGATACAGTATCAAATTATTAATTTAATCAATTTGCAGGCCGAGCGACTGGCGAGGTCGTTGATCAATGACGACTAAGGATGGAGATTGAAGGGAAAGAGGTATGACACTTTTTCAATAGTATTATATATGGATATGAATAAGATACTGACTGTACTGGCCGCTCTCACAATGTCCTCCACCCTCTTCATGTGGTTTTGGTGGACGATATCGACGGCTGACATGATCACGTGTACCAGCTGAGTCCTCATGGTACTTGAACATGGAAGAGCGAGTCCCAGTACCTTTCCCATGTTGAGCAGTCTCTGAAAACTTATCCGGATTAGGGTAGTTTTATAACCATTCCTTCCTGGTGATTTTAATCCTCAATCGTTATGTATAGTTGGGATGTCACTTCTACACAATCACACGTGTTTGTTATTGCGAGGAGTGACTGCTCTGAATTGAGAATGCATACGAATAGTACTAACCGGTATCGGAAGGCCTGTCGTATGTACCGATGAGGTTAGCTTCAGGTTTCCCTCATAGTAACCCTCCATCGTTGGCTGGGATGACCATTTGATGGTTCTCGCGCAGACCAGGCAATACCATTCCACGACTAGTGCGGATCCCACAGTCCAAGACTTGAAGGTGCCAGACTCTATCTCCTTGTTGTGCAGCGAGTGAATAAGGAGAGGAGGCACTGTTTGGAGACTAGGAAGTAGTCATAGGCTTCCTCAACAGTGGGGGCTTCAGACTGAACACCGGTATCCGATGTCTCCTCGGTGTAGGTCGTCTCTTGAGACGCGTTGTAGGACTGAATGTAGATATTAATCATTCACACATCCTCTTTTTTCTCCGAACACGATAGTCTAACTAATTCAAGTTTATTTCAGATCAGCTTGCCGAAGCACACAAGAGGGATGATAGAAGAAGATAATTGATGTGCCTACCGTATTCCCTCCCTACCGTATCCCCTTCCTACCGTACCCCTCAATACAGTATCCCTCGAGGTAGAAGTAAAGTACAACGAACAATGGATCGGTAGGTCTGGAGTTGTGGCCCGTCCAGATCGTCGTCTCCACCGAGAGGCAAGTCAGCCATGCCATCCAGCAGATCTGGGCCTACCGTATCCGCATGGCTGACTACGGTATCCGTCGATCTCTCTCTCTGTAATGGATAGATCAACCTAGTGATATGATGTTCATTCTCTTGTTTCTCTCATTGCCTCTTCATGGCGAATGTATTGTGCTTTTTGCCTCCACAGGGGCATTCTATCATCTTATGACTGTGTTCTCTGTGGATATAGTGATGCCTACTTCTTGGCGGTTGATGGCATTCTTGGGGAGACTTGGCGGAAGATGAAGAGGGAGGCGACGCTAAAAGAGCGGTATTGTGTGAGAGAGAAAGCTAGTAACTCGTATCACGAAGTCTCACAAGAGTTATCACTAACACGAACGACGGGCGTAATTTAGGCCATAAGAGCAAGCAGTAAGTGTGATTCAATAATAGGAACTCACATCGATGGGGAGTTGGTCCTTGTCGTCGTGGAAATGTCGATGGCAGAGGCGAGCTCGCTTGCCTTCCGTCTGCAGCCGAATGCACTTATCCTCTAGTGCGTTGTTCTCCTCCTCGTTGAGGTTGAGACGGCGCAGCCATTCCTTCCTCCGTGCTTCTATCTTCGGTATCGTCCGTGGACGAGAAGTGCGTAGACAACAGACGTCGCATTCGACGGTAGCCATGATACTGGGAGCAAATAGAAGCGATAAACATGAACGAAAACGGTTGCAACTCAGTCAAAGCGTATTTTGGACCGATTCCCAACAGTTTAAACGGCTTGTTCGGTGACGAAATACAATTGAAAGCAGTATAAAGCGAAATACAACACAGATAACTAAAAAAAATAAAGATAAAGCTAGCTGAAGCTTCTGAAAAGTGTCGTAATCGTCGAAAACGAAAAGCGAGGAACAGCACGACATTTTCCTAATTTTTGCAATCAATGCGCCTCCATTACCGTAATCGTGATATTTCTCGCTGCACCAAACGAAAATTAACTATTACCCGGCTTTCTCCTGTTTTCTCTTTAAATAAATTTATTTAATTTTTTTGCTTTTCGCCATTGAATTCAAGGTGCCTGGCAGGACATTTTAAGGCATACTTCATTTTTGGGTAGTGGATCCCTTTAAGCACATGAAAATGGTTCATCTCCGGCACCGATCGATGCGTCTCAGCAAGCTCTACAACTTTCTTTTTCAACACGAGGCACAGCAACTATTTATCCGCGAGCTAAACATCGAAAACCTCGAATTCCTGAAAGAGTTCCTCAGATAACTAATTGCCATTAAGCGGCTTTTGGTGCTACCAGGATCTACCAAGTTTAAAAAGATGCACCGGCGTTTTCTGAACATCGTACAATTGTCCGTTAGTATTCAACCATATTTAACCCATATTAAACCATCGTGTTTTTAGTGATTTGGACGATTTTCACTCATTTTTCACCGAGTGTCCCATTTTCGGCGCCCACTCCTGGCTTCAAAAGTAAATTTCCCTTAAAAGTGCTTGCTGGGAGGTGCCACTGAAATGACAAAAGGAAAAAAGTTTCTTCAGGAACCGTAGCTCTAATTCCACGGTAAACCCCTCAAACACCACATCCGGCTTTTCGGGGCCGGGTTTCGTTTATTCAACGGCTCCGCACCCATTTTGACTCTTCATGAAAAAGATGCGCCGTCCAAAGTTGCATATGCATCTCAATTTGCTAAATCTTATCCCACGCCTAAAACTTTTAGCAGCAACATGCCGATCTGGCATAGGTCTTTCTTTGATGTAGAGGCGAACTAGCGCTCGCTACGGGCAAGCCGTAGGTTTATTTATCCTTTTTGTGATATTTGTTAGTGAAAATTAATTTTTCTAGCCGGAAAAAAATTTGCAAAACTTTGTGCACCGGCGGGGAGTCGAACCCGGTAGACATGCGCCCAACCACCTGCGCCATCGATACTTTTCGATCGAGTACTATATTTGCCCTCTTGAGCAGAAGCCTGGGCGAGCAACAGTGAAAGCGCGATATCCGGGTTGATGATCTGGGTTTCGGAGTAGTGGGTCCTTCGGATTCGACGTTAACGGGCGCCAGGATACTTTTATCGAACCCGCGTGGTCATGCACGCCAGTCTAGGCTCTAACTACCTGCGCCATGATTACGCACGCTCCCGACCACCTAGGTCACGTTCTTGTCACTTGCGCGCGAATCTCGTTCAATTGGGCACGGAGTAGATCAAACGATTGACAGCGAAACTTGAAATTTCGAATTTACCAGGCCTTAGTAGGCTTCAAACGCATGAAAACTCTTCATCTCTGACACCTGTCGACGCGTCTCTGCGAGCGCTACAACTTTCTTTTTGAACACGAAGCACCAGGACTATTTATCCACCCGCTAAACTCAAACCTCAAAATCCAGAAAGTGTACCTCTGAAAACTAAATACTATAAAGCGGCTTTTGATGCTACCAGAATCTACCAAGTGTGGAACGATTTGCCAGCGTTTTATAAACCCCGAACCGCTTAGTGCTAGTATTCAACCATATTTAACCCATATTAAACCAACGCGTTTTTAGCGATTCGGACGATTTCGACAACAAAAAGTGCACTTTTTGAGCAAAAAAACCGGTAAAAGTCGGTTTCAACGTGGAGATCATGCGCGAGAATAGAATCTAGGTGCATCTCGAAAAGTTGCATCGAGTTCGCACTACTCCCGAGTCGATCCGTTAGGTACTTTTTTAGCTACAGAGCAAAACGCAAAGTATGGTCACTTTGGACTGGATTTCGACCTACCCGACCAAGTCCAGGCCAAACGCCGATAAGCGCATTCGATCCGCTAAGACACTTTGGGTATAGTCTGACTAATTCCCAAAACTTTTCCCAAACCTCCAAGGCTCCACCCGCCCCTTTCTTCGACCAGTAAATTTGCAATCGTCTTTCTTTTATGTAGGGGTAAGGTAATAGGCGAACAACTCTTCACCAAATCCACCCTGGATTGAACGGCAAGCTTTTGAAAATGGTCATTTTCGGGTTTTCAGAATTTCGGCGACGTCCCTCTCTATCTCCCATTTTCCGTTTGAAATCTTTCTCGAATTCGACCGCATCTTGAGCTGTGACGATGTTGTTGCACCGACTAAAATTATGATTCATCAATTGGTAGTGAACAAAAGTGATGTCGAATCGAGACCGACCTCTCATCTATTTGCATACTCTCTAGTTTCTCTGTCGGCGAGAGAGCATTACAATGAAGAAGAGTCGGTCTCGAATCGACGTCGCTAGTGAACAATCACACCCGCCGAATAATCCGTTGTTTGACAATGGGATAACTAGAAATGGTGTTTCATAAAATGCCCACACACAAAAGATAACTTTAGCAATATTGTAAGGCAATTGTATGAAAGAGTGAGTGAAAATCTAATTCCTCTAGCAACTACTCTTCCCTCGTTTCCTAGATTCTCTACTCACGTGGCGGTGCATTCGTAGTGCACCGTGTCTTCCTCCCTGAACCACCTATCGACTTCCGGAGCTGTCAGAGTTCCCTAGAGATCAAAGATCAGATATCGGTCTAAGCATTGCAGTAAAACACTAAATAGCTAGATCTAGAAAAAAGAAGGGTAAAAAGCGAAATAAACTTACGCATGATCCAACCCAAAATTTGAGGGATCCATCGTCTTTATTTCTTTTCATGCTAAGTCTGCAGCTTCTCGTGCAAATCACATCGGCCTCACGTTGGGTCTCAACGGCGTCTAAAATATTACTATTCTTATTATTATTATTTTGAAAATAGATTATTTATAAGCGTCACTAACTCTGCGCATTGTAGTAGTCCATTTCAAATCGGCTACAGGTGAAGTTGGTCCATTGTGAGCCTCTGAATTTAGAAGTTTTTGATATGAGGAAAATTTTAAACTCAATGAACTCCTATAACAAGAGAGAGGAGAAGTAGAGCAAGCAAATTCATGCTTGGTGAATGGATGTGAATGGATTCTTTTATACAGCCCATAACTGGCATAACAAATGTGATTTTCAGTATCAAATGTAAAGATTAACGTTACACGATTTCGAAATGTGAAATCTTTCAGCGACAATCTAGTTCACGCTCTGAAGAGTTTATGTTCCCATTATTTCATTATCACATACTGTTTTTTTGTGTTTGTTAGAAATATTAACATTTCTAGCTCTTCCTCGGGCCATAGCTTAAACTCTCCATTAGTGTTCAATTATTGTGAAATTGCGCCCGGACTGCAATCTCCCTCAGAAATAGGTGCTTAACGGGGTCGCCGCGTTCTTTCATCGAATCTCATTTAGTCCGATAAATGATATTGCGCTCTGTCGCCGAAGAGACCTCAGACAGAGTGGGTACACTAGCAAAGATGGAGATTCTGTACTTGATTTGTGGCCCCTTCGCCAATCATCGACAGCACCTACTATGATTGAAAAATATATAAAACTCCTCGATGTGCCATCGGACAAGTGGGAAAGAGATATGTACATCACCACTGGATTTATCAAAAAACCGAATGGAAATCAGAATTAATCATGCTTTGACTGAATGCGTTATGTAATCGTGGAGTATCGGGTGAATATTCTTCTGCGATTATGGTTCGGCAGGGTCAGCAGCAACAAATAATACATATTTTATCATAAGACGGTTTAAAACTTTGATCATCCCTTCCCAGTTACCGAGCCACGAACGGAAATCGTGGTCGGCGTACTGATCTTCCATCTCCAAAAGCAGAATATTCGGCTCACAGCCTGAATTGATGCTGAACCTTCCAAGTAGGTTTGTAAATTCGGTTTTGGCTCTCTCCATTCAGCACACTATCTCGGTCAGAGAAACGAGAGATTGTGCAAAATGAAGAGAGTCGAGAAGCGAAACGGCATCACTACTTCCAATTCAATCTCAGTTCTCACCGCTCTGAAGTTCTTCGACATTACGAGAGTGATTGCCAAATTGCTGCTCGTAGAGGTTATTTGAATCATCGCAAAAAATGAGGCTGAAATTAAATATAAATCCTTGTTACTGACCCTGTAAAACATAGGTTGTACGTGTACAAGAAATAGAATCCAGGCGGAAAAATTCCATTCGCGACACTAACGAGACCTGAACAAATTCATTCGATTTAGAGTGATAAATTGTAGATTGAAAACCCTGCGGCAACTCTGAAAGTAGAGTGAATATCGCTATCACAATGAGCATTCGAGCAGCTCTCTCCGCATCACTGTTTCTGAGAAGGTTTATATGAACGGTTAAGTTATTAAAAACCTATTTAAAAAATAAAAATTTTAAATATTGATCTTACTTTCTCGCGCTAGGGCCTGCAATCTCTTCATGACTCTTTCGAACCTGCAATGTTATTTTTCGCATTTGTAAGCGTTTTCTGGCTAACGTTGTTCAGCTCAAAAGTGAGTAGAAACGTAAAAACAAGAAGCAGGAGTGAGGGGAGTGTAATGTGGAAAAGGCCAGTGATCCATTGATTCAAGCGATACAGCTGAAAAGAAGCACGGCTTGGAAACAGAAGCTCACAGAAAATTGCACTAACAAATTGTAAAATACTTCACGAAGTATATTAAGTATTTTTATACTTTTTTTTAGAATTTTAAACCAAATTTGAATGTGATAGTAATCCATATGTTCTTGCAATTGCTCACCAAGCAGTTATTATCCACCATTGAAAAGGACAATCCCGGTAGCGGGATTGTCATATGACTGTCGAACAACTCTCTGAGAGTGATTACACTGTGTGCGTAAAATCGCAGCTTTTTGTCTGTTCGAGCAACTGCCTGGAAACTCACGTGTCTACGGGGCATATCACATCGACAGGGCGATACTGGATTTCCTGGAACAGGAATAGCGGAATGCCTGCTACCCCACAAAACGATGCGAGCAATGTCATTGAGATAAACACGAGCGGGTAAGAGGCCTGAAATTCGTTCAAGACCACCCGACAGACATCCCGCCACACCTCCCATCTGCCTTTCGAGCGCAGCGAACGGTATCTCATCAGGGTTAGAATTGCTTGAAGGAAAAAAACGCGGTATTTTTTTCGAATGAGGACAGTGTCAATAACTATACGAGAAAAATGCAAGAAAGGGACTCGAATTCTTTCCTTTTTTTCACGACTGGTCCGATTCGAATATTACGATTGTCAAAAACGAGACTAGCTACTGACACTCTCCACACAACAAGAGAGGAAACCCTACCAGCAAGCCATGTATACAATGCTCTGAAGGGCGCCCAGCAGTTGAATTCGACAAACATATGCAGCGCCAGCGAGTACGTCATCTTCTCGATGCTGAGATCATTTGATAAGCACCCCCTGTCTCGGGCATCTAATTGCTTTCATCTAAAGCCGTCCCCCCACATTCATCAACCCTATATCTTGATGGTTTGCACGGCTTAGATTCAGTCAGACAATACATATTAGCACAAATTCAAATCTCAAGGACAAGCACTGACCAGCGTCCGATGAAGAATAGCTGTCTGTAGAGGAGCGAGACCCGAACGACCAGAGGAACCACGGTTGAGAGGCACATGACACCCAGTACGAGGTTGAACGGGTTGCGGAGCTCCTTCCTGGTGTCGTTTTCGATTCATCGGGCGCTACTGCTCTTTCTGTACGAAGTGTTAAAGATGGGACTGGTTTACCATCTATTCGCAGCAGTAAAGTCTGAGCGATTCATCTGGTCCTAACGCAACAATTCAAAATAGTCTCAGATTATCCTCCTGCGAATAGTTGGTAAATATATTTTCAACATTTCTTACAGAAAGAGCAGAAGGAATGAGGCGAGTAGATTGGCACAAATGCTGACGGGAGCAACAGCGAGGATGATGATGAAGTACGCATCCGAGATGGAGATGTCAAATTGCCTGGAATGAGGTCGTGAAGCCACCTCTTCGCGCTATTCTCAAACATAACATATGGTTTATGGTACTCACTTGATCCCAAGGAAGACCTCATTGGAGTAGGTGATGTTGATGATGGTGGAGTTCGCACATCTCTCGTCCAGAGGTTTAAGAGCCTCCATCCTCTCTTGGGTCTGCAATTATCTTCTGCCGTGGCGGAGCGAAATGAGAATTATCGGGCGGACTAAAGCAGGAGTCTATTAAGCGGGAACAGATTAGCTCGCTTGTGAGGCCGATGGAAGAGGTTGTGGTGTAGTGCAAAATGAGTTTGCACTGAGTTAGTCCACACAGTTACAACTCACAATCAGTGCAGTCGCCGGGTCATGAGATCCATTTTTGCACGGCGGCTTCATTTTCCTTGTACCGTTTTCAATCTATTCCTTCCGATAGCAAATAAGCTCATTATGCTCTGACTCATTCGCTTCTCGATTGTAACACATGTAAATCAGTAATAATAACATTTATTAGTATTGCTTGAGTATTGCTGACACACGGGGGACATGACACTGTTGAGTGGGGAGACGTTGATTGCAGGCGGCCAATCATGTAGAGTAGTCGGTTTAGAACTCGATGTTCTTGGGCACGACGAGATCGGCCATGGCGATGATCGTGGTGAGACCAGCGGGAGTCTGCAATACGGTAGGGATTACGGTATCGGAGTATTAATCGAACGCTAGGATCTGATGACTATGATGTGAGTTAGTGATGTTGTTTCTGTTCTTTGCTCTATGCACACTTTACTAGACGAGATAATGTTCGGAATCGATACAGCCGGAACCTATCCGACATCACAAACCGTATTATCGATCGCAAAGCTACCGTAATATCGTGCGACAACTGCCGTATACCGTACCTCGACGACCTCATCAGGGTCGGAGCCGAAGATGGCCTCGTACAACTGGTTCATCCAGTCGACGTACTGTAAGAGGAAAGTATTGATTGAGAACTACCGTATCGATCTTTGACTACCATACCCAACCCTACCGTACCTTGAACAGTGTCTGTCCGGTGGTGTGCTCCTGCTGGATGTTGTGGCACGACGCGTGCACGCCGTTAACCTGAGAGATTATCGATTGGCGTCGGATTACAGTATCGATGTTCATTATCAATTGATTTTCGAATAATTATTGTAATCATCGATTAATACTCACGATGATTTTCCCGCTGGAGGTCATGGGGGCGAAGATTCCCTGTTGAGTGACGCGGCCCGTGCGAACGACGCGGATCTGGATTACGGTAGTTTTGGATACTGTAGAGTCGGACTACGGTAGGATACGGTAGATATAGATTAAGATTTGGTTCTATAGAAATACTGTTGATCGGGTTACTGTAATAAGTCCGACGGGTCAGAAGTCTCACCTCATGCAGTTCTCTGTCCTTATCTCCGAGCGCGTAGAGGCAATCGCCGGCTTGCACCTGATTATCGATTGATTAGCGTACTCTTACCGATAAATACCGTACACTTTTGTAATTGGTTCTCTCCATTCTGCACACTTTCTAGCTCATCAGACATTCAACGGAGTGTGCAGAATGGAAAGAGATGAATCGACGGCATACCTGATCGGCGGTGACGGCTTCCTGCGAGAGTGAGGAGATCGTGACGGGACCCGAACCTACGCGAGAGCAGTCGCCCTGAACGGGAGGAGTACGGTATAGGTTACGGTAGTGCAGTAAGGTGTCGTTGAGGATACGGTTTGACCTACTAGTGAACATTTCAGGATTTTTTTTATTGTTCATATGGTCCCGAATTACCACTGTCTGAGTTCGTTTTCCAACTCGCTTTGAGTGTCGGATGAAACTCAACCCATTCCGAGGGGAAACTCAACTAAATCAGTACATTTCAATCAAACGTTGAGATGTTCCATTCAGTCATTCTCTTTCTGAACCCCATTGTGAATACTCTCTGAGTGATTTATTTTCTTAGGACTGTATTGTAGAATTGATTGCGGTACCTTGAAGATGTAGTGCTTGTCTGTTAGCTTGATGGTCTTTCCGTCCTCGGTCTCGAACTCGTTGAATTCGGCCTCCTGAAACGATTGTAGATTATTGATTATAGTATGCATTGATTTCAAATAGTTCAGATCTTTCCATTCTCCACACTTTCAGGCAGCAAACAGAGTATAGAATGTAGAGAGCTGAAGACCGAGACGGCCTTGATTCAAGGATTATCGCTGTAAGACAAAAGCGCAGCGACTCAAATTCGCTTCATATTTCTGTAGCACATTCAGCACAATATTTCAAGAGCAATCGATTTAATCGATTTTGTATTCAATCTACCGTATACCTGAGAGGGGACGCGATGCAGCCAGAACTCGACGGGAACGTACACCAACTGGTCCTTGTCCACGGCGAGAACCCAGTCCTGAGAGGAAAGGTACGGTAGTTCGAGAGGTCAGAAGAGATGTTCAAGTTCGGTGTGTCAGATTATCATAAATTAGTCTGGTAGGTCAGATTGCTAACCTGCTTCTGGAGTTGGTCCATTCTCTTCTGTCCTCCTCCGAGCATCTCTACGGTCATGTCATCGGTGAAGCACCACTGGCCTCCTCCTCCTCCGCCGGAGTAGAACTGGACGGGAGGCTGCTGAAAGGGGAGAAGAGTGATCTTTGATCTTTACTCGGCTATCTGATGGTTGTCTTTGAGAATAGTAGAAAGCTACTGACAACAACGCTAGGATAACGTGCTAATAAGATTTTTTTTTTTCAGAAGCAATTATTAATTTTTCTTCATCGCTATTTATCTGCTCTTTTATCGCTCATTTTTTTCTAAAAAGAAGGCAAAGGAGAAATCGTTTTGTCTCTTCCATGACTTCTTTCAAGTTATTCTGAGACATATCTCGACAGTGCTCCGAACTACAATGTTCATTTTCTCAACTCCTGTCTCCGGAATATATATATATTTTCCGGGTGCAACTAGATATTAGCAGTAATGTATAATCGGCCCCTGAGCCTTGATCTTCCTCCTCTCACTCACGTAGTATTGGGGGGCTACGGCCTGTTGGACAGGAGGCTGCACGAACTGAAAATTAAAGATTTAAATTTTATAAAAATAATAATATCTTAACAATTGTTTTAGAGAATAACGTACCGTTCTTCGAATTTTCGCAATAACTCACTTGCTGAGGAGGGGGCTGAGGGGCCTGGTTGAACTGGGTGCCGGGCGGGAGCTGGATTGCCTCTTCTTGGATGATCTGCAAGAGTACAGTAAGGATAATATAAGATTACGGTATTTGAAAAAATCGATAATACAATCGATAACTGACCTCTTCAAGGATGGCGTTGCCCGAGGGAGGCAGGGGCAGGGGCGAGTCGACGGATTGAGTGGGGGCCTGAGAAGTGGTACTGTAGCGATGGGATACTGTACCGTACGGTAGATGTCCAGTACTGTAGAGGATTTGATGCTGATCGAATGATTACTGTAGCATTCGGTTACCGTAATCAATGACCTACCTGATGGGCACGGGCAGCGGCGCGAGCTGCGGCTCCGTACTTCTTCGCGGGATCTGAAATATTTTTTTAATATTGATTTATTTTAATTTATTTTTTTCGTTCTACATTGAATGCTTTGCACGTTTGATTGTGAATGCAGTTCTGGCCACACTTTCACTTATCCGTTCTCTTTTTTGGCTGCGTAATAACGATCCGAGCACAAAAGAATCTATGGAACGTGAAATTCCCTGTCTTTCACTATCTCTAACTGTCTGTCACGGCAATGTTTACAGCTGATTAGGGGAATCGGTTTGGACAACAGATCTCTCCTTTCTACATGCGTAGTCTCTCTCCAGTCAGATCCACAAGAGACCCCTAATATCCGAAATACCATCTAATTAATTGGTGCCGATCATATAATCCTAATGAATTCTAATTATTCGCATTCCACTCTCTTTCTCTTCTCATCCCTTTGTCAGCAGGGAAGGGGGGGGGGGACTAACCAGATTGGCTCCCTTGCACTGAGGGGTATTAGTGTTGTCTGATCGAATAGTACCCTTTACATTGTGCACACTCTCTAGTTAGAGAAGTGAGCGAGTGTGCAGAATGGAGAGAGTAAATCCCTAGTTGGGCCATTTTATGAGCTTTCTCAGGGAAAAGTGTCTGCTTCGCGACAGGAAAGGATCAAAAGAGAAGATCAGAGGATGAGATAGAGAGATCAGCGAGTTCACACGTTCTTTATCCACCAATAGGTGATACATGAGGTAGGTGAGAGGGTAGAGGTAGCTAGAGCTTTTGGCTGAGATTTCATGGCACTTTGCGAAAGAAGTGTGAGTGACAAGGACTGGAGAGATGGATAAGTTTCTTTGCAACTATCGAGAGATTGGAAGGCATTTTGAATCACAAGCGATAGGCCAAACGGCTGGTATTGAAAGCGGGATGATATGGCACAGATCAGAATGAGAACAACAAAGAAGAGGCGCAATCGAGTATAGATATTATAATTCGGCTTCACATTTCCCGCTTTATGAAAATATTATTGAGAATAATAATATGATATCCACTCACCACTATCCTCAGGCAGACCGGCGCAAGACATGCGACGGATCGACACGTCGTACTGTAGACTGAAACATCGATCGATTACGGTATGTTCGGAGTACGGTAGACTGATTACGGTAGGTCATTAGGTCACACTCACGATCCGTCCTCTCTGACTCCCTTGGCGATGTCGGAGATGTAGTCGAAGCCGACTTGGAGTCCCGAAGAGATCACCTGAGTACGATATCGATTGGTAGATACCGTATTCGAATGATGCAGTATTGAATCATTACAGTAACTAACAATCGGTATTCATCTGCTACCGTACCTCTCCTCCCACGACAATCTGTCCGGGAGTCATCGCAGCGAGTCCGCGGTCCTCCGACATCTGAAGGGGCTGGAAGCCGCAGCAACGCAGCATGATCCTGAGGGAGAGTTACGGTAATTTCTCATGGGTACGGTAGCCTGTGTGCACAATATCATTGGGTCATGGCTGGTTCATGTAATAGGTGTCTGGTAAGGAAAGGGTTTTGTAGGTGGATGTTACGGTAAGGATACGGTATAGGGACTCGATAGATAAGGATACGGTAAGGATACAGCAACGTACGGGTATGTGGTGAGATTCTGTAGGGGAGCGATGCCTCCCACCCATTGGTGGGTGCCTCCGCAATCGGCTGAAGAGAAGGACTGCTCGCACACCTGAAAAGAGAGGGGATTGATCTACCAGATGAGATTGGACTGATTGTGAGTTTGGACTAAGTCTAAAGTCCGATTTGAGATTTTTTAACACGCTCCTTAGCTAGGAGTCACGCTGACCTTCCCGAGGATTTCGAGAGGAAATCTTCAATTTCATTAGCAGTGTTTTCGTTTCGAGTTTCAGCTCTCTCTATTCTGCACACTGTCTCACCGACGAGATAGTGTGAAGAATGGAGAAAGCCAAAAGCGAAATTCGACTCCTATTTCGTAGTGAGATCAGCTGGGGTACACGCGAACCGGAGACGGATTGTAAACAGCAACAAAAACTGTCTATGCATTGGCTGAATGGAAGCGGCGCCAATTAGCTTCCGCTTTAGTGTGTTCCGAAACTTGTTCCTGGATTTTGTGCATACATTGTGCTCGAACATCATTACATTCTGCAGCAGCTGATTTTGCAGTGGCTGCAGCGGCCCGATTGAATAGTAGCTATGTTCTTTTAGCGCTTTTGGCTCTGTTCAGAGAGAAAGTGTGCAGAATGGAGAGAGAACATTATTCAAATCTACAAGAAAACGCGCAGAATACAGAGACCATTTTCCACGAAGCCATTCATAATTTTGAAGGCAGGATGGTGGGTATTACCCGTCCTAGAATTCCAATCATCACAAGGACTATCTTGCAGCATGATCACTCACGGCAGTCTGGGGTCGGTTGTATCGATCGTCGGAGGGACCGAAAGCGGGGATCGAAGTGCGCTCGCTGCGCATGTACCCGTCGTCGGTGCTGCAATGATTCAACGATTACATCCACCTAGAGTTTTTATTCCAAGATTTACTCATTTTCATTTTCGGAGTTCTTTCGGTATTTTTTCAGGACTTTTTTTATTTCTATCAATAGTATTAGATTCCTTTTTGTCAATTCAATCAAGCGAGTCAGTCGCGAAATCTCTTGATAAATGAGTAGGACTAAAACCAAATCGGTCTAAACACCTGTCTCAGGATCAAACAGAGATCTCTCCATACAACATCCTCCCTAGCCAGTGAGATTGACGAGATAGTGTGCAGAATGGAGAGAGAAACTATTCGATATGGCAGGATTGCTCAAAACTGCTGCATCGTGAAAACGAGTAGCGCAGGTTTAGAACGTATATTGAGGAAAAGAGCACTTTGTTTCGAAACGTGAATCATCAACTAAGTGCTCGTTTTGTGCACAGTGCTCGTTTTCTAGGTACGCAAGCCGTAAAAGCAGCTTTTCCCGATCTCGATCTCTATTGAAAAGATATGACCAATAGGAGAGGAGTCTCCTCAAATCACTCTCGTCAGTTAGAGAACATCTCTGGATAAAACCTTCCCAGTATTTTCACAGTGATTTCCACAGGTATCTTACAGGTTTGGGAACTCAACCGTGATTGTTCTAGGAAACTCCCTGCCCCTCCCCTCCGAGTGTGATCTTTGGAAACATTCCCAGAGATGAGATCAGACAAGTAGAGATAAGGAAAGTAAAGACGGACTCTTGGATTCGATAGAAAAAGGCGGTGCTACTGGCAGGTTGTCCATTGGGGGCCCATCCGAAGCAAGTGGGACGGGCACAGCCAAGGACTAGCTGACCCGAGGGAAGCACCTGAAGATTCAATTGTTTATCTGTCAGGGTATCACGGAAGGGAAGGATTATGTGGTTTCTTCATTCTAAGATTGAGACATTGTAAGGCCATTTGATGATTGAGCAGAATCGATTGGAGAAACACCAAAACACCTAGTTGATCATCAGACATTTTCATGAGTATTTGATCGACTGTTTCTGTTAATTACATTGCCAAATTCCGTTACGTTGCCATTTGAAGAATGGATGAAACCATTAGATTGCACTTCCCGAGGCTATCACTGCTATAAAAAAAGCGCTAAGTGATCAGAAATCATTGTTGAGCGCGAAAAGAAAGAAAAAAGACTATCCTTTCATTTTTCTAATTTCGATTTCATCCGCCATGCGAGGGTGAATGAAAGTGAGAAGGGGATAGGGTGACACGCTTGCTAGCCACTGTAGATTACAGTAGGCATATCAAAATAAAACTATGTAGTTTATTCCCTAGAAGCCTATTCCTTAGGTACATTACCTTAGGTACCCCAATACCAAACCCAATGGTCTTTGGCCGAGAGGGTCAACGAAAAGTATTGAATTGCCATCCCTAGAGTACAGTATTCCTCTAGGCGCAGAGCTCACTGGCTACAGTATGCCTACAGTGTCCTACAGTATACCTCGAGTGAGAATGGGATGGAGGAGTCTCCGCAGAATGAGGCAGTGGAGAGCGTCACCAGTAGCGAGGCGAGAAGAATTCGCCGCATTCTGAAGATCGGCGGAGATCAAAGATCGGGAAATCGGATGATCGAAGAAATACGACGATAGGCGAGTGAGCAGTGGCATGGGAATACAGCGAAGTAAAAGTGAGCAGTGGCATGGGAATACAGCGAAGAAAAAGTCTCTTCAATCTGCATCGGCTGATGAAGAAACTGTGTTGGATGAAGAGGCCTAATCACGGATTCAATTGAAAACACATATTCGCACGATGCTGGGCCTACGTGACCGGCGTACGTGACTGAATGCAGAAGCCCAAATTAAGTGAGAATAAAGATCGTCGAAGTAAACAAGAGGGCAGAAGAAAGTGATCGCCTTAGGAGACTCACCGAATAAAAGGGAAATCGGCCGGAAAAGAGGGAGTAGGAGGAGGAGGAGTGGATGAAAAGCAAGAGGGTGATTATAAAGCGCTTGAGGGGGAAAGGCCAACGGAGAGGGGGGAGGGATATTGCAAAAAGGGAGGGACACTGGCCTTACCCAGTTTGTAGAGAGAGTGAGACAATCTATCCGCCCACGGATTGAGCGGCGATCTTATCCGACTGATGACCTGTCTTTGTTTTTCGCCCCTCTTTATTCCACTTTGACCTGATGAGAAAGGTGCTGAGAGGCACAAAAGATGGTGATATCCTTGTAGTGATGGGCCCTTTTTATGACTAGCCCAGGTGAAGGATGTCCCTTTGTCGTTGTTTTATCCAGTGAAAGTTGGTCGGAAAAGAAGGAGAAACACTGCGAAGGTGGATCATAAGGAACTCATTTCTTCCATGGAATGTGATCCCTTTGATCTTTCTTGTCCCTCATATTTTGCCTTCAAAAACAAGGGTAAAGGGAATATTTCAGGTGGGCTAGCAATGCAATGGAAAGGAGGTGGTCGGGGATGCCTACACTGTCCTGTCCATTGTCTTCCTTCACTTCCCCCAGGCGATCATCCCTACTGTTGACCAAGAAACCAGAGAGTATTCTTTCCCTTGGCTTCAACGCTGAAATCGAATTTCACATCCATCCCTAAACACAACTACCATCCTACAGGCCGAGTGTCTTGAGGTTAACTCTGTGCCTGTATCATCAAGAAGTGTAGGTAAATGAGCGACACGAAACAAGAGACATTAAGAGACCGCCTCCGTTATTTTCGACCACCCTTTGGTCACGGTGCTCCCGGAATGGCAGCCACAAGCCCATACCCGAGTATGATGAGTACTTTAATTTTGTATTGCTCAAAACATTTTTTATTTTCTGTTACCTCAAATCACCTGGTTGAAATTTGATCTCATAGGCAAAATGCTCAAAAAATCATATTTTCTTATCCAGATTAGATAGGTAAAATTGCTCAATTGCGTTAACATAAGAGTGTCCGGAGGCACAAAATCAGCCGCTATGATATGACTATACTCGTTTTGAAAATCATTTTAGTAATTTATTTTTTGCTTTTTTGGGATTTTTTGCCAAAAGCGGAAATAACGCAGGCTCTCACTATGCTCATATTGTGGGACCTTCACACATGCATCGAATCCTGATCGAGTGGGAATTTTCATATGATGCTAAAAGCGTCGTTTTTACGTTTGAGTACAGTCAACTCATGTGTTGGATAGCGATTATATTCCATTATGGCCGAATAAATGATTCAAATGGGTTAGTTCGATTCCTAATCAGCCTTTCCATTTGCGTAGTGTTGATTTTTGTCGAAATAACCACACTTCCCGAGATTTTGAAAAATCAGATTTTTGGATTCTTTCGACTTTGCATTTTTCAGACACTTTTTTGTCCTAACGCAGAAATAACGCAGACATTCACTATTATAATTCGGTAGACCCATCACATGAGTTGACTGTACTCAAACGTAAAAACGACGCTTTTAGCATCATATGAAAATTCCCACTCGATGAGGATTCGATGCATGTGTGAAGGTCCCACAATATGAGCATAGTGAGAGCCTGCGTTATTTCCGCTTTTGGCAAAAAATCCCAAAAAAGCAAAAAATAAATTACTAAAATGATTTTCAAAACGAGTATAGTCATATCATAGCGGCTGATTTTGTGCCTCCGGACACTCTTATGTTAACGCAATTGAGCAATTTTACCCATCTAATCTGGATAAGAAAATATGATTTTTTGAGCATTTTGCCTATGAGATCAAATTTCTATCGTGTGATTTGAGGTAACAGAAAATAAAAAATGTTTTGAGCAATACAAAATTAAAGTACTCATCATACTCGGGTATGGGCTTGTGGCTGCCATTCCGGGAGCACCGTGACCGAAAATGTTCGAAAATGGTCGAAAATAACCGAGCCGTCGTCTTAAGAGACCGTCTCGGTTATTTTGGACCACCCCCCGGAACCGGTGCGCTAGCAATGAGAACCAGGGGCTCATGCTTGAGTAGCAAGAGGGTCTTGGTCCCGTATTTCACAAACCGTCACTTGTCTGTGGTTACTGCCTCTACGAGGGGAGAAATTATAATTTCAATGAAAAATAGTCGAAAAAAAATATTTTTTCAACCATTCGGAATAGACCCATTTTATCTTTTGCGTTAATTTAGAGGTGCCCTGAGGCTCTGTAATATCCGTTCAGATTGATTACAACTCATTGCGACTTCCAGATCGCACTATATACATTTCGTAGTCCTTACATCCATGCTTCGATATTTTTTATCGTCGCGCTCATTCATTCTCTCCGAATCCACTCCGAGATAAATTAAGTCCGAAAAAGGTCGTTTTGGTACAATAAAAATTTCTAACTTTTTTCTTTCTCTGTTTCATAAGCTCTAATGCCAAAATTCAAATTCTACGCGCCAAACTACGTAAGAAAATACTACAGTCAGATTTTTCTGAGATGAAAATTTTTCAACTTTTTTCATGACCATGGTCGTTTTTGGGTCAAAAAGTCGAAATCTCAGAACTATATGACTGTAGGTGTTTCCGGCGTATTTTCACCCGTAGAAATCGAATTTTTACACTAGAGCTCGCCAAATTGTCAAAGAAAATAGTTATTTTCGAATTCTAGAGAAAAATCATTTATTAGAGCATAACTTTTTTCTTTGACAATTTGGCGTGCTCTAGTATGAAAATTCGATTTCTACGAGTGAAAATACGCTGGAAACACCTATAGTCATATAGTTCCGAGATTTCGACTTTTTGACCCAAAAACAACCATGAAAAAAGGTCATGAAAAAAGTTGAAAAATTTTCATCTCAGAAAAATCTGAATGTAGTATTTTCTTACGTAGTTTGGCGAGTAGAATTTGAATTTCGGCATTAGAGCTTATGAAACAGAGAAAGAAAAAAGTTAGAAATTTTTATTGTACCAAAACGACCTTTTTCGGACTTAATTTATCTCGGAGTGGATTCGGAGAGAATGAATGAGCGCGACGATAAAAAATATCGAAGCATGGATGTAAGGACTACGAAATGTATATAGTGCGATCTGGAAGTCGCAATGAGTTGTAATCAATCTGAACGGATATTACAGAGCCTCAGGGCATCTCTAAATTAACGCAAAAGATAAATTGGGTCTATTCCGAATGGTTGAGAAAATAATTTTTTTCGACCATTTTTCATTGAAATTATCATTTCTCCCCTCGTAGAGGCAGTAACCACAGATAAGTGACGGTTTGTGAAATACGGGACCAAGACCCTCTTGACACTCAAGCAGGAGCCTCTGGTTCTCATTGATAGCGCAACGGTTCCGGGCAGGGGCCAAAATGCTCCAAAATAACGGAGCCGGTCTCTTAAGAGCTCATACTCGGGTACTAGGAGGGTCTTGGTCCCGTATTTAACAAACAGTCACTTATTTGTGGTTACTGCCTTGCCGGAGGGAGAATAGTGAATTACAAGGTAAAATGGTCGAAAAATCATATTTTCTCAACCATTCGGGATAGACACAATTTATCTTTTGCGTTATTCTAGGGGTGCCCTGGGACTCAAAAACACCTATAGTCAGATATTTCTGAGATTTCGACTTTTTGACCCAAAAATGACCATGACCAAAAAGTTGAAAAAATTGTATTCTCAAAACAAAAAAATCAAAAAAAAATCTGATTATAGGTATTTCTGACGTATTTTTGCGCGTAGAATCCGAATTTTGCCATTAGAGCACATAAAAACAAGAACTAAAAAAGTTATGATCTAAAAACCTTCAAAATGACGAATTTTTTTGGCTTTGTTAAAAAATATTAGGATTTGGCGTCCCTGGCGGAACAATTCGAACAGTGATTCCGATGCGCAATAGCTACAAAACGCACATAGTGACTACTTGTAGTTCGGCCAAAAAGTTACAACTTTATCCGAAAAACTGAAATTGAAAGTAGAAAAACCCATTTTGGAAACAACTAGAAATCAAGCAGAACGGGTTTTCCAGAGTCCCAGGGCACCCCTAGAATAACGCAAAAGATAAATTGTGTCTATCCCGAATGGTTGAGAAAATATGATTTTTCGACCATTTTACCTTGTAATTCACTATTCTCCCTCCGGCAAGGCAGTAACCACAAATAAGTGACTGTTTGTTAAATACGGGACCAAGACCCTCCTAGTACCCGAGTATGAGCTTGTAGTTCTCATGCCCATTAGGCTTGTAGTTCTCAGCTTGTAGTTCTCTGCTCTCTTAAAGGGAATTCTGGTCGCTACTTTGTGCTGAGATGAGTTCGCTTCCCTCCAAATCAAGCTGGATCGACAACTAGATTTACGACCGTAAGAGATAGCAGAACAGTGCAGATTGCCCGCAAAAAACGAACGTGAGAAGGGACCAGAGAGGCCAGAACGGAAGTCGCAACGCCCGTTTCGGATTGATTCCGGATTGGAAAATCTCGGTCTAATATGGTTCTGATTCCGAACGAAAGCAATCTTTTTAAGCTTTTCAAAATGTTCATATAGTAATGTATTTTTTGTTATTTGAAAGGTAGCTTCTTAGCTTTTCCGGTTCCCCCATGCCGACTAGTACACTATGAACCCAGACTTTGTCCTTCTGATTGTCTCTTCCGGATCGAAACTCTCTCCATTCTGCACACTTTCTTTGACTGACTTTATAGCCGTGTATCGCAGACCTGAAAACCGAAACGACATCGCCATCCTCTAGTTGGCATGGCTAGCCGCTTGTTTATCTGATTGTGTGGTGCGGGGTACAAGGTTGTGGGATGGAAGGGGAAGATGCGATCGAAACAAGAAACATTATGAGACGAGAAGTAGGCTATAAGGAACGAACTTCGGCGGATCTTCTCAAGCAGGATTTCCGAGATCAACCATTGACCTCTGGGTAAAAAAGTGGTAGGGGGTGATTTGCTGAGCTTGGGGGAATTCCTAAACGTGAGAACTGAACGGAATTTTGCATCGGACGAGCAGGCGAGAAGGTGATAGAAAACGAGATAGCAAGGGGGAGAAGAGGGAGAGCACGAGAGGTATCGTTGCGAATTTGTTTTGGCACGTTGCCAGCAAAACGTCGTTAACTGCCGAAATGAACGCCGACTTCCTCATGTTTTGTTGCATTAGTCATTTCTCCCACAAGTATGCAGCGGTAATCGAAGCTTCACGGAAGAGACATTTGAGGGATAGTTCCGTTTTGATGTGTCCCATTACTATTCCCACTATGATCAGGTCTAATCGCGACTGCCATAGAACAAGAGACATTGGGGGGGGGGGGGGGGGGAATTAGATAGATACTTTTGTCCGCTGATTGGTCGAGTCTCACTAAATTGAGCCGGCTCACGATTAGGGAAGTTGCAGGATCGCGGATAGCACAGATTGGAGTTGCATGTCCTGTGGACGCTAACTGGACTCTATTTATGTCTTTTTGGCAACATACAACTATGCGAGACAGTAAACCAGCAGCTATGGACTGGTATGAACAACGAATGATTGGGAGAAGTGGTCATGTGTATCACATACCTGCCAAAACAAACAGTCGCGAAAGCGAGATTAGCAGTGAAGCCAGATCGTTGCTCTCTCCATTCTGCACACTATCTCGTTTGCCTGATCAGTAAGAATCGGCGCAGAATGGAGAGAGCAACTATTCAATGCTCGAGATTAGATTGAAACAAGAAACATGGCGAGGAAGGTACATATTTCATCTCGTCTAGTCATATGTAATTATTTCTCAATCGGCGAGATTGGAATTGGGGGGGGGGGGGGGGTGAATGAATCTCTGGATATGGACCTGATCTTAGCCCCACTGTAGTCCTCTTTGTTCATTTCCGTCGCGCAGCAGTGGCATGCACCCAATGCCATTGAAAGGTTACTCGAAAGGTTGCCAGCTCTACCCAAGGCACGTAGCTGCTATTATCCTTTCGATGATGATGGAACGGTTTGGACTTGTCTTTTTGGAATGATTTGTTTAAAACGATCGTAAGAGTCTGCTCTATCAAAGAAATTAAGCTTTCCGACCAAATCTAACTCAGTTGTTTCCTTTTTATCAAAGGGTTCCAAACCGTCGCGTTACCCATTACGTTGGACAGTATCATTATTCTTCCCCCCCCCCCTTGCTGCCCCTTCATAATCTCACTTCCTCATCTCCTTGCGATGTGTTTTGGAGCTTTTTCTCACAGTGAATGCTTCCTACCCCGCTCTCCTTTGCTCCTTTGAAGGAATGCGTCATTCCCCCAGGCTGAAGAAAGATGGCATTGGCCAGTCGCGATTTCTCACGGAGATACACGATCTGATTTATAACTCAGATAGTCGATGGAGTGGAACCTATGTTAGTATATATTATCTGATTTGATAACAGTTTTTGGATACCTTTGACTCACGTAAATATTGTTTCAGTAAATACGCTTTTTTCCAAAAAAAATAATCAACGACGTGTACCTCGCTATCATACATCGGCCACTGCACGCTGTATTTACTAACAATTTCAGCAGGAAAGAGTGTGCAAAATAGAGAGAGCTAATATTCTATCCGCCATCACCATGTCGCTTCTCATTCATCATTTTATCATCTAGGTCAACGATCTAGAGACCTATCACATTTATCATTCTGGTGGGATAGGTAGAGATTATTCTTCCCTGAGAAAGACTATCTTGACGTTTCTTAATCACTCGTTGCCACTCAAAAAACTTTCCGAGAATATATTGTTCCCCAGTAGTCTTTGAAAGGTAATAAAACTAGTTGTCAAAAAATCTAAGTAACTCGTTATTGCTTTTGTGGTCATGATGAGCGGTCGTCCCTCACACAGTCCTTATTGCATGATAAACGATTTTCCAATTCAACTACACAGTTTCAGTAAAGTGAATGAACATGATTACTATAAGCATTCTTTAATCACGGAAAGATATATTTTTACAGCTAAATGGACAATGAAAATTTGCAGAGCAGTTCACAATCGTCTCCATTGTCTCCGATTCATTCCATATTTAACTTCGACCAGATTCATGTTGGAAGTATTCTCGTCCTTCAATACTTCAGTTGCATGGCCCCACATAACCTGTTTTTGAATCCTCTTGTCTGATGTCCGGCAAGCGAAGAAGAGCTTCTTTAGACCAATGCCTCTGTATAGTATCTGTAAAGTATGAAATTACCAAAAGATCATTCTGTAAGTTTCGATCAAAAGAATAATATATCTAACGAAGAAATATGGAATAGAAAACTAACCTCGGATAGCTTATCAGCATCGGCAAACGACAAAATGATAAATGTATCCGATAAATCGAGATAAGAGCATCGACTTCTCAGAAGGTCAACAACGAATCGTTGAATGCATGTGAAATGAGACAATTGGTTCCATTCCCATTCAATGATCCAGTTTATGATCTTTGTCGTAATTGATATTCCGTCCACAATTTCAGCCAGTTCTTCCAGAAATGATCCTTAATTCGACAGTGTGAGTTTTTTAATTCGAAAGTTTCATGTTTTTTTTAATCTTGAATAAATTTTTAAATAAAATATATTGATCTTACTTTCAACAGACACGTTGAGATTCAATCGAACAGCAGTCGTTTTCAGTAGACGAACAAGGTTTATCACATCTCTGGAAAGACGATACTGTATCACAAACTGACACACTTTTTCCATGATATGGTTATGCGCGTATACATATTTTGATAATATTTTGAAGCGTACCTTTCTTGTTCCACATCGTCTATTTCGAAGGTGACATTGGAGACAGTTTTCCCTTCGAACCAGTTTGAGATTAGCGATATTAGCGATACAATTCCCGTCGTTGAACAGTACAATTCGAGAGATTCGACGTGAAGTACTTCCATAAGATGACTGAGTTTATCGAAGAAAGTCTCAGTAGAAGTCAGAGTTGTGATGTTTATCTGAAATAAAGGGAATTTACTTGAAGAGAAATGAAAATTTTGAGAAAATCAACAAAAGAGAATAGTTTTTTTGTTGGAAACATATCAAAATGTAATGTATTCACCTCAGAATCGAATTCAAATCCTGGAACTTGAAGGGAGTTTATGGTAGATATGAAGAATAGCTTTGAAGGAAGTCGGTTATTCTCAACAATTCCACTGAATGAGAATTCCGATGTGATCTCGTCTGTCTAAATCGAAAATTTTAACTGATTCAAATCAATTTTACAAACCTTTCGAGACATTTTGAGAGAACCAATCACTGGATTCTCAGTCTGTTTGAGTACAACAACCTCTGCCAGATCCTTTATTCTCTTGCAGACCTAAGAGATGAGAGATATTGAGAGATTTGATTTGTTGGTACTCACATTTCTCAAAGAAAAGAGGGATTTGTAGTCCAGATTCTGGAAAATATTTTCCAGTATTTCGATCGGTAATACCAGAAGATTGATCGACATTGTTCTGAACGAGAAATATTCTGCACAAATAACTAAAAATAATCGAAGAAAAAGAAATACAGCTAGAGCGAAAAGTTAAGCAGTGAATTGAATTGAGAAATTGCGAAGAATGGTAGGTCCGTCATGGATAAGCTGTATTTATAGTGGCACAATGGAAGTGTGCATCCGATCTAAGATGAGAACGGAATACCTCGAGATGTGCTCTCTCAAATCACCACACTCTCTCGCCTAATGAAACTTGGGGACTTACGAACTGATTGATGATCGAACGATACAAGCTAGCCAGATAACTCAAATAGAATTTCTTCAGATATTCAATTTGAGATTCTGTGTGAATGGATTTTGAATATTGAATCAGCTCGCAACATGAAATTATCAAACAACTTATTTTCAGCGTTCGATACATTAGACGATTTTGAAAACGCCTTTGGGAAGTACCACACTTGTTCGAGTTCTCTCTCGACACACATCACAACACACAATAATCGATTATTGTTTATCTCGTTTTATGGTAGTTTACATCACTTCTAATGATCTTCCATTCTACGTTTTGAACGGCGAGGGAGGTGGATGAGGGCTATTTCTGGCAGGGGAAACGACACCTGCAACAGTTGCAGCATTGATAGGGATAACGACCAGGGTTGACAATTCAAGGATGACTCTCATCTTTTTGCATACTGTTTCACCGATCAGAGAAGGGAGAGAGCGCGCGAAATGATGAGTCAATTCTTGAATTACCAGCCCTAATCACGACTCGAATGAGAGGTATTCACTGGTAGAATATTAGACATTTTGACAGTTTTTCTTTATTTACTGTTTCACAATTTAGTTACTTCCCTCACCATTATTATCATTCCACTTCATTGTCTTCTGCACTCCATATTCTGATCCACTGCGAGTCGTGGCCATGTGAGCTGCAATTTCATATTTAAATTTAGAAATTTTATTTAAAACAGGTATCACGAAAGAGTGTAGCAGAAAGCGCCTCATCAGAAATTTTTTTTTTTCAAGTTTTTTTTAAAAATCCCATAATATTATTAGAGAACGTCCTGGGCAAGAGTTTTCGAACGATACCGGTCATGAGTCCCAGAGCCGGCTTTTAGGAATTCTCCAGTTGTGGATCCGGCTCTACCGTATCTCAGCTCACAGATGAGCTAGAATGATGGCTTAGGCCTTAAAATATGCGGAAAAATAGAACAAACAAGTTTTCTGAAGAGAACAAAAGGTTTGGAGCAGAACTCAAAAAGTTATGACTGAAAAACTAACTTCAATTTAAGAAAAAAAATATGTATACCGTAACGTAGCGCATTTGCAGTGGATTTTATTGCAGTATATTGAAGATCTAGGAGATGTGTATAAGAAAATTATAAAATGTGGCAAATTGGGGTACCGATTTTTAGATAATTGTGATCAAATGTGGAAAAATGCCATTTTTAATAGTTTTCCGACAAAAAACTTTAAAAAGTTAGGCTTGAAAAAACTTACAATTTTAGGGTTTCAGGACATAACATTTTTATTTTGCAATTTGGTGAGTTCTAGACTCTAAAAACAGCTTCTACAGACCAAAATACACCAGGAAATCCTATCGGCAGGTGATTCTGAGATTTAGAATTTTTTGTCCCAAAAATGGCCATGACCCGGGGGTCATGAAAAAGAATTTTTTTTGTCTCCGAATAATCTCACTATAGGTGTTTCTGACGTATTTCGACGCGTAGATTCCGCATTTTATTGTTTGCGCTCATGATAACAAGAACGAAAGACGTTTTTTGTCGGAAAACTATTAAAAATGGAATTTTTTTACATTTGATCACAATTATCTAAAAATCGGTACCCCAATTTGCCACATTTTATAATTTTCTTATACACATATCTCCTAGATCTTCAATATACTGCAATAAAATCCACTGCAAATGCGCTACGTTATGGTAAACATATTTTTTTTCTTAAATTGAAGTTAGTTGTTCAGTCATAACTTTTTGAGTTCTGCTGCAAACCTTTTTTTTTTCAGAAAACTTGTTTGTTTTATTTTTACGCACATTTTAAGCCCTAAGCCATCATTCTAGCTCATCTGTGAGCTGAGATACGGTATAGCCGGATCCACAACCAGAGAATTCCTAAAAGCCGGCTCTGGGACTCGTGACCGGTATCGTTCGAAAACTCTTGCCCAGGACGTTCTCCAATAATATTATGGGATTTTAAAACATGTTTGAAAAAAAATTTTCCCGGCCTTCTACAGTCTCTCGTGATTCTTGTTTTAAATATTTGGCGGCGAACTTTGTAATTGATCCTTGTTACGCCTGCACGTCCACACAATGAAACAGATGTCCATCTGAAGAAGGAAAACACTTGCGAACCGTATAAATGCTACAACCCACAATCAAAATGAGCAGAAGAGTGCCTCCTATACCGAATCCGAGCAACATCTTCATGTCAGAAGTCATTTTGGCTGCATTTTTAAATTACCGGAATTCAATAAATTGCTCTTTTCACCTGGTTCCATCGCAGAGCACTGCACCTCGTGCGAAGAATCGATCAGCTGGGATCCTGAATAGAAGAGTCAATCGATAATCTAGGGTGGATCTTGCCATTGATCCATTCGGCAAACCATCCTCCCATGTGGCGTCGACACGTAATATTGTCGGCGGCAGTCCAATTTCGATACAAGCCCGCCTCGGAAGGAGAATGGAACCTGAAGGATGATCTTTGATGTTTCATGATGAGGAAAGATCGCTCATTCGAATAGGATAAGCGAGACAGATCCATCGTATTGTCGTCATGTCTAGATATTTATCCTCATTCACTGTCTACACAATATAACGATATCTTTAATCTCAGCTTACATCGTAAGACCACATTAGATCCCTAATATAAAAAATAAATAAATAAAACATCAAGAAGGAAAATGGAGTAGATCATTTTATCGCCAGTTGAAAATGCCCACCAAAGATGTGAGGAGCAGTTGACCACCAGAGCATCAGAGTTTTGAATTATCTGAAACTATAACTTATTATTTATATTCGCCTGCTATTTAGGAGTCAATTGACGTTGAATACTCATATTCTGATTATCTGGCGAGACTCATTATATTGCTCCTCTTTCGATACGTAATGTTTTTACAAATTCTTTTTCGTACCTCGTCACAAGTATCGTAGCACACTTTCACAAGTATCGTAGCACACTTGCTTGACTTTTGAAAAATTACAGCTATCTGAAAATATTTTTTTAAACATTTATATTATATGATTTATTTATTCATCAAGATTAAGGGTTACTTATAATTACTAGACGAAGATGCTCACCGAGTAACGGAAAGAATCGCGGAAATATCAAACACGTATCGCTTGCCAGGTTTTCCTGTTATTGTGTTCCAAATTGAATCGAGTGGCTCCATATGAAAAGGCGCCCTTCCTTCTAAAAATAATATTTTAAAAATAATGCAAACACGGTTAAGTTTAAGAGCAAAACGAACGAGGGTCTGTGGAATTCCAAATAAACTCGGCAGTAAAATAATTCTTGAATTTTAAAGTGGCTCGATCGAAGGAGAATCTTAGAAAGGAGATATCCATTGATAAATATCTGCCTTTCACTTGATAGTGTGGATGCCATAGTACGTAGTCACAATAATTCTCCAAGAGTCCGATGTAGTCAACCTTAATTAATAGTTAGATATTATTGTTTTCGAGATCTCAATGTAGAGAAGTGGCAATGGTCACTAACTGTACTGTCATTTTGCCTATGTTTCACCGTTCCCATTACCTCGAAAGAGGAGAGTAATGGATAGGCGTTCGCCAAAAAATAAAAATAAATTTCCAAGCTATGCCTTACAAATCAATACTGGCTCACTTGATTTCCAACCGCGCGAGCAAGTGGTAGTATGTCAAGCCCTCGCACTGGGTGGTAGCGTCCCAAACGACGCCTGAAACGAATTTGTTTCTGGCCCAAATAATTCTGCTATTGTTTTCTCTCCCTCCACAATCTCGATTTTCGTTTCCCGTTCTATCTCTAATAGATCGGGAGACGTTTTGTCTATGCAACCCATCTGACAAGCGAAGTTCATTCTGCCAATCTCACCGAATGAGCCAGTCAACGTTTTTCCATGTACAATGCATTTCGCTTCATCGAGAAAGAGGACGCACACCTGAGATGAGAATGGTATAAAATAGGGATGTCAACCAAATTCTTCAATCGCTGTCGAAAAGGGATGAAATTTAGTTTTTTGCTCTTTCCACTCTGCATTCTATCTCGCCGGTTTGAGAAACGAGAGAGTGTGAAGAATGAAGAGAGTCGAAAGCCAAAACACCATCACTACTGTCGATTTGCTTGGGCTTAGGAGAAGAAATACGACCTTTTGTCTTCCATTTGAATTCGAACTCACGTTGTTTTCGGGGCACGGATCAATGGGCTTTCCTTCTATAAGCCCAGTATCGATGAAGGGGAGGAGGAGACTAGGGGCGGGGAAAGGGAGGAGAAGACTCAAGGTACTGAAAATTTCAAATCAAAAACTAGCAATATGGAGACATTTACCAGATACAAACCTCATTGAGACCCAGTCGACCGCACGCAACGGGTGAAATGGAGGAGAATGGAGTGAGAAATGAGGGAAAGGGTGAATAGAGACTGAGAGGGACTAGGTAAATGAGAGATTAGAGATGAACAATGGGTAATCAAAATTTCAATTGAATGAATATTTTATCCGATTCTCAACCTCAAGGGGAAAAAGTACGGAAGAGACATTCAGTTTCGCTGCCTCCTTATATTTCTCCATGACTTCCCTCTGTTAAAGCTTCACCGCATTATTTCGTTTCAATGAAGACCTCAACGCTCGAGGTTGGAGATGTGAGGGCATGTGGAAAAACAACAACAATTTATCTAAGAGAAGCGAATTCAGCAAAATATAAAATTGACTGATTCACTGTCAATACACTAGTAAGCAGATGATGGGAGATATGAGGCACTTTGCGTTAGAGTCAGTAAATGTCCAACAGGGGCTGGTACAGTATTTTTTAAATAATGTATGCTCAACAGTTGGCCCTAGGGGAAACTTCTGATTGTGAACCGACTGACGTTTTCCGTTTTTCAATCAGAAGCTTCTGAATACTGGTACGACAACGACAAACAAATTAAATTTTGAATGAGATTGGCTCATTATCGTTTCAGAACTTAGTGATCTGTAGAATTACCTGTATCGAGTAAAGCCACAACAAAATATCGTATTTTTTTCGCCATGGGTGTTATTCTTTCCAACTTAGATCTTTCGATGAACGATCTTTTTTCTCAGATTACTGCGAGACGATTGGGAAAAAACACTTCGCTGTTCTGGCTGATTGTGCTATTCTGCTTGTTGATCGTAGTCAGAAGACAATCGAGATGCGCCCCAGTTCCAACTGATAAATGTTTCAAAATGTGATTATCGATATGCATGGAGAATTGAATATCGAGAAATGTATTCATGTGTAATGAGCCGTGACGGTCCTCGGCATAAACCATGGATAGTCTTTGGCACCAGATGGTGTAGTGGAACCCTGGTATCTCCGTCTAATCGGAGCCATGGGCCCACTTGGTACCAGATCGGCGTCTGGCACCTGGTCATTGGGTCCGACGGGAGTTTGGAAGAGGACGGTGAAAATGACGAGTGAGAGGCCGAAGAAGCCATAGCAGAGGAGAGAGACGAGAGCGAGAAGGAGAGTGCCTGGCTCAAAGATGACGCCGCCCATCTAGAAATAGAGATAATTAGGATCAGAGTGCCAAGACTTGGTCAATTCCAGTCCCCTTGAATGAGTGATGTTAATAAATATAAAAAATAACTTGAGGTTCGAGAAAGAAAATTAACGGACTACAAAGTGTGCAAAATGGAGAGAGCCCAATTCGATACGACATCACTAGTACTGAGTTAGTAGTACTCACCACGATCCTTGGCACTCCCTTCTCTCTCAGTCGCTCATTGGCAATGTGCCAGAGTGGGAGATCGTCTGTCTCTGGCTCAGGCAACTCATCCACACTCCGCTGAAGATATTCCTCCACGTGGCTTTCATCCTCTTCAACTTCAGACACCAGAGATGGGTACAGACCCTGCAAAGCAGTGAATATCAGCTTCAAATAGGCAGTGTCTTGTTCTTTTCTTGCATTGGAGACAGCTAGGTTTTGGTGATCGACTATCGTAAGCCCTGATTCCAATCGATCTCTCAAAAAATAGATAGCTTGCCTGGCTGGATTCAGGCGTTCTCGATTTCCCCAAACTATAATCATCATCATCGACTAGAGCGTCATCGAGAGCGAGCGATCCTCGTGAAGCGTCTGATAGAGATACCGGATAAAAATAGTGCTCTCTCTATTCTGTACACTCATTAGTCAGTCAGAGATAGTCAGAGAAACAGTGTGCAGAATGAAGTTCAACTATTCGAGGCTTCATCTCTAGCATCCGACATGAAGTAGAATCGTCTCGGTATATAATCAAAATGGATACTAGCGATGTCGTTTCGGTTTTCGCTCTCTCCATTTTGCACACCGCCCGTTCAGACAAACGAGAGAGTATTCAGAATGGAGAGAGCTGAAAACCAAAAGACATCCCTGATGAATACGCCCTGATCGACTTCGAATGATGTCGTACTCATTCACATGAGTTGAATTATTGGAGGAAAACGAGATAAATAGGGAAGGATTGGACATTCGATTAGTAATATGCTTTCTACGAGCTAATGCCGAGTAGAATTTCCTGATCGAATGGTAGATCTCTCCATTGCGTACACTATCTAGCCAGTCATAGATAGTGTGCAGAATGGAGAGAGTAACTATTTGATCCGGCCATACTAGCGCCGACTGACCATAAATCGCTCCTCTTCCTCCTCCTTCTCTTCTTGCTTTGCTTCTCGCCCTCTGATCATTGTACACAACAGTTACTACATCCACGACTTGTTTTGCTGTCCAAGCAGCGAGGTTGAGCCGATCGGACATCTGGAATAGGGATGTCAGAATGATCAACGACTCTCTCCATTTTGCACACTCTCTCATCGTCTCGAGATACTAAGAAACGTGCAGAATGGAGAGAGGTGCTGTTCGTTATGACATTCCCAATCTGGAACCACTCTGAGAGAGGTGTGGGGAGAATTTCGCAAACAAGACATAATTGCGGAGAATACTGATATGGAAACAATAATAACGCAATGCAAGAAAATTATTAACCAATCATCCGCTCAATGAATAGGTGTGGATTAGGAAAAACATGGTATGACGAGTCAGAAATTTCACAATGCATGTTATTCAGGTGAGCACGGGAGTACTAGAACTGATGAGTAAGGGGGTCGATGAATCGAAAACTGGCAGAAAATATAGAGAAAATAGTCCAAATAATTGATGGAGACATTGGTCAAATTAGAATTCCGCACAATTTCTATACTGGCCCTTATCAATTTCGATCAGAGGGCCAACCATCTGTAATAGACGAGAGTGACTCATAAGAATCAGCCGAGTGGAGAGATCCAACTCGCGATACCGAAGGAAACCAACCAAAACAGGTGGGAGGTTGGGTTTTTTTCAAAGATATTTATTGCGGGAATAAAATGCAACATGCAAATAGTATAGTTTATCAGCTTTCTAGATTCCATCCGACTTTCAATTAAGCTCGCGTTGAACTCTATTGATGCGAGCCCTCTGCACATAGTCGTGAAACATGGAAACTGACCGATTTATGTTCCACAATTGCTATGAAAATCGTCAAATTAAAAATCTCAATGAACAATGCGTACAATAAAAATTTACAGTGAAAAACTAGTCAATAATACACCTCATCCCCTACAGTACTCCTCACCTACAGTACTCCTCACTCATATGTCTCTCCTCCGAGGTGATACCTCTCCATGTCTTGTGAATGAACTTGGCTCGCTTACTCCAATCGGGCATTCGCTCCTTCAAATCAGGAAAAGCGATGTTCACGTAGAGAACTGCTGCCTGATTTAGTTACTGTGTTTTATGTTTTAGCTCTCTCCGTTTGGCACACTTTCTTGCCGGTCAGACAGACAAGTCTTGTGATCAACCGGTTACAAGAAAAAAGGAGTTATGCTTGGTACAATGAGTGGTTCTTTGATAAATAATCGCTTACAGTAATCACTACCGTACCTTGGTGGCCTTGTCTCCCAATGGTTCGTCTTCCTCCCATCTCTCAGTTGTTACTTGGGTGGTGCTCATTCTCTCTCCAGCTGCTCCGACCGATGCAGCAGTCGCACTACCATCAGAGATAGTCATCGGAGACCTGTAGTTGATAGAGGGTTTTCATTAGGTGAGTGATTCCAGAACGAATATAGCTCTCTCCATTCTGCACACTTTCTGGTAGGCTAAAGAGAGTGTGCGGATTAGAGAGAGCTTACAACTAGATCAACTATGCCGCATAGTCTATGCAATAAAAAAAAGGATCAGAGGGACTAATGTGCAATGAGAAATAGCCCATATTAAAAAGAAGCTCGCGAAACAATCGTTTCCAAGTCGTCTTTCTCCGCAATTTTGAAATATAGCAAAGCATGAGCATCGAAGAAAGATGTAAACAGCGGATAACTGATAAGGGTTGAAGAGAGAGAAGGGAAAGAGAAGGGATGATTGGGAGAGGAGGAAGGGAATGACCCGATGGTTTCGCAAGCTCAATCATTAGATGATAACAGAAGGATGGGAGAATGTACGGCAACGGAAACAACTGACCCAAGTCTACTTGAACTATGTTTGACCGTTGAATGTTCTCCACTCGGACCGTTGAATCCATTCATTGGATCAAATTGTAGAAGGAAAGAGAGAAAATAAATGAACATATGCCTCGCGTACAAAGAAGATCCCAAATCCAATCGATAGTCCCAGTATTAGCCAATGGCAAGTGTTATGGCAATCAGATGTGATAATGGACAGACATTGTATTGTTAGAATCATGCTTTATCGCGGGGATGGAAGCATTCCATTATTCTCCATTGTGCATTATTCTTCAATCCCTCTTCATTCAGTCCATCTTACGAGAGAATTTGTCCTCCACTGAGGACTTGACCTTTCGGAGCTGCAAAGATCAAAGATCGTTCTCCGTCCCTCCTCCGGAAACCGTACCTTCTTCTTCGTCTTAGTCTTGACGCTCTTGGAGGCCGAGCGGCGAGTCCTTAACGGAATGTATTGATTACTGTATCTCATCGACTACTGTAGGCTAACAATACAGTAGTTACGATGACACCATAAGCTACTGTATTCTAGAAAGCTAAAGTGTGACTCCGTCTCAATACCGAGATCATGTATTATGCCGTATTCCACTGTATGACAACGACCGTACCCTACCGTTTCCCAATACATTGGTACTATACTCTGGACCACACCAGATTACGGTACCGTTTCCTGGTTACTGTAGTCTCACCTCTCCTGCAACTCGGCGAGATGGGCGGGCGAGGGAAGGACGGAAACGTCCTCTCCCACTTTGAACAGACGACCACACGGTGCCACGAACCGCAAAGAAAGTATGGAAGGTGGATAGAGTACCCCTACACTACACGCAGGTACGGTTAGTATACAGTAGTCAGGGGCAAGGGTACCATATACCTTCCTCTTGGGTATCTCCTTGAAGAACTTGCACGGCGTCCACATCTCGCCCTCGACCTCGCACCATTTGTCCTACAACGATCGATCGGGGCGATTACGGTAGGCGATGGGTACGGTAGGTCACCCATAGAAGACTATCCCAGTGCTACGATGCTATGGATACAGTGAGTCACGGATACGGTAGGGTTTGGCTACGGTAGGGTGGGGCTACGGTAACTCACATATTCGGCCTGGGTCATCTTCTTGTTGTACTCGATGCCCGGTCCCTTCTTCTTCTCCTCGGGTTTCCCACTCTTGGAACCGCGCAGAGTACTCGCCTTGTGACGTGCCTCTGCAATCAAGAGAGGGTTACGGTAGTTCGACGAGGGGTTCGGTTGGATACTTTAGACCGATCAATGAGGGACGTGGCTACCGTATACCTCGTTTGACGGTGGTCTGGGGGGCTGCAGCCTCCCTCTTCGGCGACTCGGCGTGGGCACCCACTGGCGTACCCGCGGAGTTCGTTTTCTTCAGAGATCCACTCTGCAATATCGATCAATTGAGGTACGGTAGATGGATACAGTAGGTGTGCAAGGGTACAGTAACGGAAAGTACGGTAGGTGTACAGTATGCGTGTAAACAGGGAGTGCGACGTGGCACAACGACTATTCATTCAGCGCAATAATTTTTCATTTCGCCCCTCTCCACACCTGCTTAGCGGTTTCTTCGGGGGAAAAGGGGGAAGGGCGGATCAAGGGTTCCTGTAGAGGTAGTGTAGGGGAGATACCGTACCCTGGTGGGAGACTGTAGTGTGCGGGGCATGTTACCATACCCTGGAGGTTCTCTTCGAGACGCTCTGCTTCTTCCTTGAGCCTCTTCCCTTCCCTCCATCAGAGGCGTCCACCTTGCTGTCGTTGCTGCTGCCCGATCCCTGCAAGGAGTACGGTAGGATACGGAAGGTAGATCATTCAATAGATGGGAGGGGTACGGTAGGCAGGGGTTAGTGCGGTAGTCTATCGATCGATCGATGGATACCTTGTTGCCCGTGAAGCGGTGGAAAATCTCGCGACGGCTCGAGAACATCGAAAGAGGGTTACGGTAGGTGAGGGGGGAGGGGGTCGGTATTGATCGATCGATCCGTCTGGGTCTACCGTACCTTTTTCACTTTGGACTTGCTCTCCTTGCTGGTTTTGTCGTCCGCCATGGCTGAAGGCGACCGATCGAGTGGAGGGGGCGGGGCCGAGATGGGCCTTTTATAGGGGAAGAAATGATATGATAATGAGGGGATTAGAAGGGAGAGAGAGGAGGAGACAAATGGGATTAGAAGGGGCATTGTTCGATTTGATTTCGCAAATCTCATTTTGCCTTCGCTCTGTTTTTTTGAGTTTCACGTATAGGAGAAATGTGAGAGAGAGAGAGAGATGGGAGGAGAATGATGGACTGCCATCCTTCCAGGATTAATAATCAATCAATAAACGAACAATGGCCACAGTAAGATGGACAAACCGCAAGCGTCAGCCTGAAGTGGCGTAAAATAGAGCCGACAGTTTTCCATCTCTCTCCATTCTGTACACTCTCTCGTATGTCTGACAAACATCTACATTTCAATCACCGATAAAGTCTAGCGTTACCGAATCAAATAGTTCAATCTCCATTCAGCATATCCATAGACGGAAAGGTGTGCAGAATAGAGAGAGCTACTATCCATTCCGATATCACGAGCAATTGTCAATTGATGAAGTAATTTCTAAAACCGATGTTAAAGTTTATTTCTGGTTATGAATCCTATTTCGCACTATTGAAGTTTCGGTTTTAGGCGCTCTCCATTTTGCACACCCTCTTTTGGGTCAGATATACGAAAAATGGCAAAATCGAGTGCAGAATGGAGTGTGCAAAATGGAGATAGCAGAAATCTGTCCAACTCACGACGGAATGTTCATCATGCTTGGACATCTGAGAATGGCCGCTAACACGAGATGATTGGCTCCGAGTGCGTAGGTGATGGGGATTGACCAGAGGAAAATGACCAATCGATCGTCCCCTCGGATTGAGAGGGTACTGTAAGATGAGGACGATAGGTACGAAGCGCTTCATTTTTATATTTTTGTCTATACAAAATATGCAACTGCTCAATTGACTGTCTACATTTATTCTATCCTCCTCGGTTGAGTTGCACAAGATAGGGAAATGATTGAGGAATGAAACAGAGCGATAACCCCCCAGGATGCCCATCAGGATCGATGTTAAGGAAAATTTTTAACAAATAGAGCTTTATCGACTGTTTTCGAGATTCTCTTCGAGTACGAGATAATTTGTGATCTCTGAAGCTCATTTGCTGCAGCTGCTGCAGGCTAGTTGGCTTTGTCGTTCATCATGCCGCAATTCATGCACTTGGGGCGTCTGAAAACATGATCTTTGATCTTCAGTCCCTGATCTTATAGCCATATTTTCTTAACTCCCGATCTTTGAGCCCTGTCATCGAACACCTTGATGTTTTTATCTCTGACCTATCGTATAACCAACGGAGTCTAACTTCCGATACATAAAAAATGATCTTTGATCTTTGCTCTGTCTCACTTCTCGAGGTAGCAACACAGCATGCACAATCCGACGGGTAGACAGAACAAGAGCACGATGATAGTGACCAAGAGGCGGTCCCCATAGTCCAATGTGGTGAAGCCGCCCTAAAATACAAACTGCGAAAAAAGGGCAAACTACAGACTACAAAATCAAAATTCAAGTTCTTGATCTTAGACTATCAAAAACTAAGCTGAATCCGTCCTGCGAAGTCAAGATTACGGTGAGAACTGCGAGAATAGAAGGCGCAGCTAATTGCGGAATATGTAAATAGATCTCGTTTGGCATTATTCAGATGTTATTTTAGACTCAATATAAGAAGGCCAGAGGAACGCCGCATTCCAAGTCTACACACATACTTCAATTTTACAATCCAATGAATGGATTCCATTTTGGAATGAACTTGGAATTGACCGGTCTTCTCAAACTCACGCAGTACATGCAGAGTCCCTGACCGCCCGGCATAGCCGACGGGCCGGGATAGGGCGGAGGAGCGGCGCCATCTGCAGTGATGAATACTGTAGCTAGATGATACAGGGATTCTTTTGCCAATACTGTATCAACTGTTCACGGATACTTTCCACGTTTCGTGTATACCGTAGTTGTCCATACCGTAGTCTATGAGAAAGAGTAAGAACCGGGGTTACGGTAGGTGCTAAGAAACTACCGTACACCCGGAAACTGCCTCATTTTACAGTATCCAACCATTATTGGTGCTACAAACTCCGAGGATACTGTAGCCACCGTGATGATACCGTACCTTCCTTGTCTGAGCCGGGTGCGGACATGACGAGTACGGAGTGGAGAGAGAAGAGAGGGAAAAACCGCACGGGACGAGGGAGAGACGAGAGAATGAGGAGAGGAGGAGAGAATGGGGGAGGGGATAGGAGATGAATTATTACACGTAGTCAATAACAGATTACTCTGACTATTCAAAATAAGTTGCAACATAAAATAAGTGTGTTCTGATAATTTAACAAAACTTTATAGAAGAACCATTTTTCGTTGTGAATTCGTAAGTTTGTTTCATCTTCGCTATTTTCTGATGAGTTTCACGAATACGAGAAATATGGGAATGATGAGAAGTGAACGATTTGTTTATCGTTTTCGACCAATAATAGAAGAGCTTCCACACTAATTGTAAGATGGACAAACTGTAAGTGTCTGCGTTGTTCATCTCTCTCTATTCTGCACACTCTCTTGTGTGTCTGACCATCCACTTCAGTTTAATATTAGTGAACAAATGGAGATTGAGATGGGAAGGTATTGAGATATTTTTTATGTTTATCATCTTATTAGATTCACTCCATTTCTCATCCCCTCGATCATCTCGATATTCTACTCGTTCTATTCGATATCGTCGTTGTGATTGGAGTGGAGATGACGTGACGTCGGAAGAGAAGACGGAGGACTTCACTACGGACCTGAGAGGAGGAAGGAGATGGCTGAGTCATATCCTCGATGGATGTCATTGTGGTTCATCTCTCCACAATGCATACTTTCTCGCCGGTTGTAAGGACGTGAGAGTGTGCAGAATGGAGAGAGCTGAGAAACTATATCTCTTGTCGATAGTTCAATTGGTCTAAATCTAGTTTTTCAACTGTCATCTACAGTAACCTCCGACTAGTGCGAGTGATCTACCTTTCTCACTGTGTCCATACTCCATAAACGCACCTTCGAGTTGAAAATGAGAGCGATCGTGGGATGCGTCTGGAATATGTCTCATAGTGATGCCAAATCTGAACCAACTCTCCTCAATTCGCATGCTCTTTTGCCTGTCAGAGAGAAGATATAGCGTGCTAACTGAAGAGAGTCGGATGCCGATTTGTCAACACTAATGGGCAAGTGTAAACAAATCCACATTGGATTCTCCAAATCCAGGAATAGCTCCTTGGTCTAGAGAAAGTGAATTATTGGTCCTAACCTATCTGGATAAGGGGAAACAAATGTGGGGTGACACTCTTCATTTCACAGTCTCTCTCGCTTCTTTCGTAGATCAATGGAAGATCACGCAGGATAGTAGTTTTCCATTCGAACAGGAAGGAGGTTTCGTATTTTTCTCCTCTATTTGTTTATTGGTTTAGTTAGAAAATTCAAGGGAAAAATGAAATCAACCTCGCCTGTTCCATTCACCCTTTTCGACTAATCGTGAAACATATAAGAATAGCGCAGCAATTCTTTCCGAAAATCAGTCGCGTTGGGATTACGTTACATATTTTAAAAAAAATTAAAATTGAAGATTTACAATATTTGCATTTCTCACCGCATTCTGCACGAACCATAGTGCAGTCATAAAGGAGTAGAGCCACTGAAAGGAATTGGGAGAGGTATAAAGCCAGCCCTTGATTGAATAAAGCCAGCCCTCGATAATCAGTCCTACCTTCGACGTCGATCCGGTGTACGGTAGGAGAAACCACGTTGAGAAGGTGAGCACGTAGACACCGCTCACGATGCCAATCTGAGAGTATCATTGGTTGCTAGATCGAGGGTAACTCTCTCCATTTTGCACACTCTCTCATAGCTTGACGAGATAGTTTGCAGAATAGAGAGAGCTTCTATTCGATTCGGTAACACCCGTGAAGAAAAATAAGGCATCATAGCGGATAGGGTGATGGGAGAAAGGCTCCGGTATGAAACGCAAAATATGATTGTTCGAAACCGCGCAAGCTTTGATGTGAGAAGATTTTTCATTTTTGAAAGAGGGCAATCGTCTTTGATAATTTCATCTCACCTGCACACTCACTCCCCATTCCCTCTTGCTCGTGCTGTCACTCATCTGCAATCGGAATGTTTCGCCAAGATTTTTTGCGTTTCAGGTGAGTTTCACGATTTCTGTAAAAGAGTGTGGAATCGGACTGAGCTGATCATTCTCCGATGTATGCTATAAAAATCCAAAATTCCCTCTTATCCACCTCTGCTCGACTCACTAGTGTTGCCAGCTCGAATAGTAGTTCTCTCCATTCTTTTCTCTTTTTCTCTCACACTTTCACATATCTCTGATCGACTAGTGTGCAGAATAGAGAGAACTTTACTCGATCCGGCATCCTCTTCACTCACCATTTTGTGTGTTTTCCTTAGCGAGAAAAGGACAATTGAATAACAGATGACGACTATTCCAGTGGTCGAAGTGGAGAAGGACTGATCGAACCGGGCGTACCTCAAACAAATCCAGTCCAAGGGATATCGGAACCAGTCCCAATTTCACGAAACCAGCCCAAATCCTTGGAATCGTCTGGGTTTGGCGATATGCATACGACAACCGGATCGAAAACCAGTGCTCTTCATTTGATACATTATCTAGGCTCTGACAGGCGAGAGAGTGTGCGGAATGGAGAGAGCTATCTACTATTCGATCCGTCAACCGGACTAACCAGGAATCGGCCGGCCAGTAGGACGAACTGTAGAATTCCGGAAACCATAGGAGATAACAGCATGAATGGAGATTGGGAAGACCCATCAAGAAACCTGGAAATGTGGATTTTGAGGTTGGCTCTCTCCATTCTGCACACTATCTGATCCATGGCATTTTCTAGAAAATTTAAAGAGCCAACAAAAAGGGAAATTCTAATGGATAGACATAGCTTTTCAACGCGTTTTGTGTGATAGTAAATATTAATTTCGCTCTATGACAATGTTTCGATGGACCCCTTTCCAATGTGTTTCCCGAATATCGTAAAGGAGATGGAAATGAAGCGAGACTAATCTCCTCCAAGGGCTGCAGAGAACAACAAATAATTCGTAAAGTATGTAAAATAATATAAATAATTAATAAATTAACCAGTGACGGCTGCACCAATCGCGAGAGCCAGCGAAACGCGCGCAGAGAAGATGTTCTGCAAGAAAAGAGGAGGAGATCCGGAGATTTCAAAGCCGGGTTTTAGAAGATCCCTGGTTCCTTCTGGTGCTCAAATTCCTCATCCACTTCCCCTACCTGGTATTGATGAGGGGAGATGGTGCACACAAGTCTGAAATAGTGGAAATTCTAGGGAGAAAATCCGATAATTGCTTATCCATTTAGATGGGATAGCGGGGCTTTTTTTAGTTCTTCACGCAATCAAAAATTTAAAAGCAGTAACTAATTGAACCTGATGGGTTTCGATTTTGGCATTTACTCTGATAAATCACAATCTCCTCCCTGATCAATCTCAAATCTCCCCCCCCCCTCGATCAATTCCAAATTTCCCTTCTGATCAATCCCAAATCTCTCCTGAGCAATACCAAATCTCCCCCCCCTACCATCAATCCCAAATCCATCCCCTCCCCTCACCTGTTCACTGCCATGATCACCAGAGCCAGCACGAATGTCCACCAACACGAATTGTAGACGTACCACGGAGCGAAATTAATCGCCGATCTGGAATTATATCAGCGCTTCGTAATCATGTCGTTTCCGTTTTCCGCTCTCTCCATTCTGCACACTCTCTTGTTTTCCAGACCTGCGAGAGAATGTTCTGGATGGAGATAACTACACCAACATCACTCCTTCGCAAGGTTTGCGAGGAAGTAGCCGCCAAAATGTTTAATTACAGACATGTTTTACACACTTGTTAGGAAGCCTCGAAAACTAGAAAAACATTCAAGCAAAACCCGAAACTTTGCATCGGTTGGTCCATGGGTGTTCATTTGATTTTTGTTCGATAAATAGAAATGTTTCACATCGCGCGTTTTGGATGAGTTTCACAATTGCAGTAAAAGAGTGGAGCCTCATATGGGATCGATAATGAAAATAGTGATAATGAAAAAAATTCAATATTGTATCTCTCTATCAATAATGAAGCCATTAATACAAAAAACAGTGTTCTCCCATATCGTTGGACACCTTTTGTGTGTTCTATGCTCTGGGTGAATTCACGTTTCCTTCTGGAATTCGATCAACAACAATCCCCCGCAGCGAGTTTGGGTCATTTGTCTATCGTGGGAAATTCATCGGAGTTTCCGTGAAGAGTAATCACTCATTCATACAGAGAATGGAGGAGAAATCGTGTATTCTCATTTCTAATTAGAGCTTTTTTAGGTGAAATTCGCATGCGATTCCCACTAAAACGAGGTGGGGCCGAGGGTAGAGAGGAGCGAGAGAACAAGAGATCAGAAGGAATCGCAGTCTTTGATGTGGGAACCTTCCAAACATAGCTATGCGAAGCTTCGCTCGCTCGATATAGCTGTTGGAAAATCAGCATTCGATGTGCATACAACTCTCATTTTCTGAACTGTTCAATCACATCAAATATTTTAGATTTCTCTCAGTGTGACATGGTCTTTAGAAAGACAGCGGAGCGTGCAGAATGGAGAGCGACGATTCGTATTTCCAACTCACAATGGCTCAGCGATATATGCCTGTCTGAAGGCAGTGTAGGCCAGAGGGCCGAAGATGGAGATATAGAGCATCGTCAGATCACACAGACACATTTCGATTATGAAGAAATACCTGGAAGTAATGCAAGAAGTATCAATATGTCGGATCAATTATCATAGTATCTCTCTCCATTTCGAATACTCGTTCAACGACAAAAACTAGGAACTAGTAGGTGTATATAGCGCACTAACGAACGGTCTATCATAGCTCACCATAGATCCTTCGAAACTAGGCTCTACTCTAGATGCTATTTCCCACCCCTCAACAAGTCTGCAACTTCCTATTCATAGATCGAGAATCCCAGCGTGAATGAGTACGAAAGACCAGTCATTTCTATATATCGTTATACCTCGAGGATTCGATATAGCATAGCGTAACCGAATCAAATAGTTCCCTCTCCAATCAGCACACTCATAAACGGAAGAGTGTGCAGAATAGAGAGAGCTATTATGCATTGCGGTATCACGAGCAATTGCTTATTGATGAAGCAATTGGTATTTTTCGCATTTTTTTGTTGTTGAGAGATTCTCTCCAGTCTGCACACCCCTCTTGCCGGTCAGATAGACGAGAGTGTGCAGAATGGAGAGCGCAGAAATCTCTCCAACTCACGATGGAATGGTCCTCATGCTTGGACATCTCAGAATGGCCACTAGCACGAGATGATTCGCTCCGAGTGCGTAGATTATGGGAATCGACCAGAGGAAGATGATCAATCGATCGTCCCCTCGGATTGACAGGGTACTGTAACGGGATACTGTAAGGCAGCATGAGAGAAACAGCGCTATATGGTTTACTATCTGCCGATACTACTTTCAGTTAAATCCCAATGGGTTCATTTCCGGGTCGACAATTGTCCCCACTATTCGACTGAGTTTACGCAGCATAAACGAATTAGGAATGATTGACGATCTTTCCATCACATGTTTGAAAAAATAACCATAAAGAAAAGAGAAAAATAATGAACTTTTATAAATTATATTTTTAACTCACAAAAAAGCCTCGACTGTGAGCTCATCTAACGTGAATTCATAAGCAGCGTTGTCCTCAGCCATTTCTTGTTCAAGGGCTGAGATCGAGAAAGGCGAGAATCACAGGCAAAATCTTGCCAAGCAAAATAGGGAACGAAAGCAATGACACTGCGATTTTAGCTTACTCATATCTGGGGTGGCGAGAAGGATTATCGCTACGCTCGAAACATTTTGGAGCAGAATACACCCAGTGGGAACTTCACTCATTCGCGAGATAGGAACCGAATCTATGTATAGACCACGCAAATGTAGGAATAACTAAGGAGAAGAGGAATCCTCGGGCTTTTGGTGTTCAGAAACTAGCATGACCTACTCCCTTCCTCAAGGGAGAAAAGTGAAGAAGGAAGTGAAATCAGAAAAGAGTCCAATCTAGAAATATATAGGATGTGGGTTGGCAGAGTTGCATCAGGAAAGAAGAGTGAATGACGATTGCAGTGGGAGGAAGTGTCATAATGAAAGAAGGAAGAAAAAAGACTGATACAAAACTCAAGATAGACAAGGGAAATAAGGAGAAAGAGATATAACCAATCGCTACCGTACCCACTTGGTTAAAGCCCACTATCCGACATTATCAAACGTATAGTAGCACTACCGTAATCCAGTGATATATTAAATCACCAATGACTGAGGAATAACTTACTGCACCCGTTCACATTCCCTCATCGAGCTCGCTGGCTTAGCAGACAGATTGCAGTACATTTTATCAGGTTCGTTGAATTTCACCCTCGACTTTAGTCTATGAACTCTCCATCCAATCAGAGAAAACGAGAGACTACGAGAAAATGAGAGATTGTAGAGACATATATCTCACTAGGAAGATGTTTGTCCGCGAAGTTTCCTCAAACTTGACCAATTTTGGAGCTCGTGAGATTCCGGAAGCCCCGCCCATTTGTTCGAAACTTTTCATGTCGTTTTTCCATGTTTTGACGACGTAAGTGGATCTACATGGTCTTTATAAACCAAACTCGAATTTAAACAAAGATCATGGTTCGAAATACTCGGAAATACACCAATGGGAGAGTCGTGGAATTGGGAAGATCGGGGATTCGTCTGAAGATCAGCACCACGTTGGGAGATGAGACCATGGGATTCAAGGATAAAGCATGACAAGAGGGAAAGAGATTTGAGGTGTCAACATGTAAAATCATTCAAAATATGTGAGATTAACATAGATCATAGATTACGGTGGCTAATCAGAGTACGGTATCGTCTCCATCGATCGATTATCGATTACTTATCGGTGTTGGTGCCCGGAGCGCGGCCGTCACACGCCACGAACTTCATTCTGCAAGTATCGATTGGTTACGGTAATCAGTAATCTATCCTACAGTATCCTCTTCAGAATCCCATCCCAGATTACCGAATTCATTACTAGTCAATCCACAAACAAGGTAGCACGGTGACATCGCTTAATCTAGCATTCTCCACCGTATGATAATCTTTCACATACAGCTAAAAAATTAACTATATTTCGAGTTTGTGCGATGCCTAGACGCGAAAGAAGTCCATTTTAAAAATTTCAAGCGGGCGCATTTTCTTCTCTATTTCAATGGCGCTCGATCTGCTCACTCTATCTAACTCTTCAATACTATGTTTCGTTATTCAACTTTCTCCATTTTGCACACTATCTGGTTTCTTTGATCGGAGAGACAGTGTGCCGAATAGAGAGAGAGAGGAAAAGCCGAAACGCCATCCCCTACTTAGTCCATTCTTTCCACTACCGTAACCCTACCGTACCTTCTGTTTCCGGCATCGAGGGAGGATCGATGGACGTCGCGGAACTCGACGTTGTCCATCACCAACGTCCACACATTGTCGCAGTACCGATACGCCACCAGCTTGCCCGCCTTGAACTGCACCTGGGAGGGATACGGTAGAATGCGGAAGATACTGTATTATCGATTTATCTTAGCGCTCATTGGAGAACATTCAGGGAGCATTAGGAATGTCGTTTGGCCTTCAGCTCTCTCCATTGTGCACACTTTTCTAACCGGAAATATAGTGTGCAGAATGGAGAGAGCTAACACCGAAAATGCATACCTATAGAATAGCCAAAGCAAAATACACCCAAGAGAATTACAGTACGTGAAAAGAATACCGTACCCTGTTCTTGGCGCGTTGACCGAGTGCCTTGCTCATGTTCTTGTCGAAGGAGCAGAGCACCTGCAAGTATTGAGTCTGACCCGCCGAATTACAGTAATCAATAAGCTGAAAATTTTAATAAATTATGAGCATATTAGCGTGCAGAAAATGACAACACAACCTCAATGTAGTTGTTTTAGTGCAATAAAAAAAAGAAATCGCACTCGCAACTCCCACTATTCTTATCTCACATCTCTGCAACGCCAAACTGGCCAGTTGTCACAGATCACCTGGTGCTATTTAATTATTTTTAGGCAGCATCTACTCTCATTATTAACCCGTTAGTCGTCATCGGAATATCTCATAACACTGCAGCACCGAATCACCTGGTGGAGATCACCTTGGAATGCCAACTATTTTAAACTCCAAAAAGCAAAAAAAAAAATTAATTGGTCCTACTATTCACATCTGATTGATCTCAGATGTCCTGATCCCGAAACTACCTAGTGACTGAAACACCACCATCCCTCACGTCTACTTTTCATAAACATGTTTTTTTAATAAAAAAAAAAGGAATGCAATAATTAATTTTTTCTGATAGTGCGTTGAACGGAAAGTATTGTCTACAAAAAAAGAAGAGTAATTATATTTGTCGAACAGTCAGCCACAACGAAATTGATCCCGCTCCTCCAACCCTACCTATGTCACACCTCTGCAACGAAAAACTACCTGATGATCATAGAACGTCTAGGACTTATTTCGAAAGCCAACGAAGTCGAAATTGATCCTCCTACTCTCAATCCGAATATATCATACCTATGGATTCCGGAATCGCCTAGTGGTTGCAAATCAACTATCAATCCTTGAATGTGAAATGATAATTCAACTATATATCCAATATCTATCAAGTGCACTGGAAGTAATGGCACAAATAAAAGAGATGGAATATTTTTGGATACTCAGAGACCATAAAAATAGATTTATTTTCTTTTTGTTCTTCCCACAATCACACAACCATACTGTCTTGTTTACGAAGCTCTAAAAGGACCCAGAGATTGGATATCAAACAGATCAAATTATTGGTAACTATTATGAATCTTTTTGTTTCTTCCCACAATCACACAACCATACTGTCTTGTTTACGAAGCTCTAAAAGGACCCAGAGATTGGATATCAAACAGATCAAATTATTGGTAACTATTATGAATCGCAGATCTGCCTTATTGATAAATAAATCTCTACCGTACCTTCTGAGCGATTGCCTTGGGGATGAGGTCGTCGTCCATCATCTGGTCCAGCACCTACAACGATCGATTACGTTAGCCATAGATTACGGTAGATTATCAATTACCTCCTTCAGGGCGATACCCGCCGTCGTCTCGCGGTACAGCTGGTAGTACTGTGTCATCCTGCAACGATCGATTACCGTAACCCCAGGGTATTTTAGATTATCGATCAACATTGGAGGTATCACAGTCGTGCATAGCGACGACTTCCCTTCTTCTCGCCAATTGATCCACATCGAAGTCATTTATCGATCGATATGATTTTTAAAAATACGGTACACTCAGGCGGAAAGAATAGTCAGCTCAAACGGGGGTTCATTGTGTGGTATTTGGAAGATATGGTAGGGGTTCGCAGGAACCATAGAAAAACAACCGAGATGGGGGGAAGCAATGGAATCGGTTAACAGCGGGGTGAAACACATTAGTTGTAGGGGCGATCACAATTATCGGCATGATACAGTAACCATCATGATACTCTGGCCTACTCTTGAAGCACGAAAACACTACTACTCTTCACTGCTATAACATCATATCAACACTCTGTATCTCTTCTTAATTATGTCTCTATGTACAAAATCTTATAAAACGGTTGGTTATGTTGGTTAGGGACTAAGGTGGATTACGGTAGGAAGGGGGCGGAGTCTCTTCAGGGGTTGACTGCTGCAGTTGCTGCAATAACCTTGTTCGTGCCATCACAGGCAACGATCTTGAGTCGCTCCTTGGGAGCAGTGATTGCCTCGCGGAACTCAACCTGCAATTGCATTACGTCATCAATATGGAATTTATGTCGCTATCACCGGTCAGTATTTACTTAAATATTATGCATCTATTGCATCATTCCTATGCAACCCCCTCCACTTTCGTCTCTTGACAAATAGCTAAACAATGAAAACTATCACCAACTTCCCGGTTTATCGGGGTCTCACCAGTAATTCACTTTCTCTACAATAATCTCAATCGATAGTTATCAGAAATCAGATAATAGATATCAAAAAAATATTTTCGTGGTGAACGAACAGGATCCCTAGGCCATTTTATGTCTCACCAATTCAAAGCATTCTCCAGGAAAGGCCCCAACCCGATCGTCACTGTATGAACATTCAAAAAACCCTCATTAATTAATATCATTTCCCTCATTCGAATTGACCAGATGGTGATAAGACATTTCGACAAAACAATTTCGAAAAATATTTTTCGAAAAAGGACATTTCGCAAATCCATTTCGAAAAATTCCGTTCCGAAAACGGACGATTCGCAAAATTATCAACTATCGCTACCTTCATATAATATTCAATGCATTTTTGCATTCACTGTCAAGTTCTCCTGCTTCCGGTGAATCGAAATTGATAATTAAAGTCGAGAAAAAATGGTTTTAAACACGTGCAAAATAGCTTCCAAAATTTCTCAAAACTGCTAAATGTCCTTTATCCAAATGGATTTTGCGAAATGTCTTTTTTTCGAAAATGTATTTTTCGAATTTTCTTTTTCGAAATGTATTATCACCGACCACATATCACCCCCACCCTCTTACCGAAAACTAGTGACATTCCCGTCTATCGAGCGATAATCCCTTCTCACCTTCTCCATCACGAACGTCCACACGTTGTCACAGAAGCGGTAGGCGCGCAGCTTTTCAGCCTGAAAAAATCAATAATTAGGTTACAGTATCCCAATAAAAATCAGTCCTCGATCGGTCCTACCGTATTACCTTGAAGTTCATCTTGTTCTTGGCCTTGGTGTTGAGGGTCTTGTTGATGACCTTGTCGAAGGTGGCCATCACTCGCTCCGCCAGCGCCCTGCTGATGATGTCCTCCTGATGGGAAGGCCGTTAGATTACGGTAGGTGACAGTGATGCCGTTTCGCTTTTGCCCTCTCCATTTTGCACACATTTTGTTCGCTGAACAAAGATACGTGAGTGTGTAGATTGGAGAGAGCTGTAAACCGAAACGTTTTCATTATTAGGTGATAAATTGATAAACCGTAAGTACGCTATATGGATAGAATGCTATGTGAATAGGATGGAACTACTGTATGGATTACGGTAGATGTCCAATCGATAATCTCTCCCCTCACCGCTTGGAAGTCATTGAGCGTCTGCTGCAGCGCCTGGCCCACCGTCGTGTTACGGTACAACTGATATGTCATCTTAGGGTCCCGCCTGGAAGAAGAGGGGATACAGTAATCGGGGATCGATACTGCTTCTTGCAATTTGTGGTATCGTGAAGCAAAAGATACAGAGGCTGACTCGAACAGCTTGAATAAAATATTTCAACCATAGGCAGAAAAAAAATAAACTTGTTTATCTTTTTTATTTTAATTTTAAAAAAACATCAACAACAATCGATTGGCAACAGAATCGGAACGGATTCGGACCCGTTTGGTGCCCAAGAGAGAAACAGACAACGGGGGAGGATAAAACAACAAACAACGTGGATAAACTCTGGATGAACGTAACAAACAATGATGGTCTAGGCGAAAGATCTGAGATACAGTAGCAAATCGGGAGAGGAATTACTGTAGCCAGATCGATATTCGACCAGAGGTATACTGTACCTACAGTTCCCTTACTGCTCCTGCTGCTCCTCATCGATCTGGAGCACTCGGATGGATCCTGCAAATACAACCTTTTATTAAATCGACTGTAATAATGTAAAGGAAATTTTGCAAGCAGCTTAGATATGGTAGAGGGTAGTTATAATCGGAAGTGTGTGCCATGAGTTGATCAAGATTTTATAGTAGGGAGAGGGAATAAATAAATAATAATAAATATTTAATTAATTAATTAAAATACCTTCGCTGCACGCAGCCAGCAGTCGGCAGACGGGGTCCGACTGCAGCACCACCAGGTCCAACACGGAGTCGCCCCCGCAGCACGCTTCCTGCAAGGGGAGAGAGGATTGATTTGAATGCCGCAAAAGGAAAAGCTATCAAAATTAGCAGTTGTGTTGAGTCTATGAAACAGTGGTGAATCCCGAATGAACCGGGTGATTATGATCATGCGCTCTCACAATATCAGATCTTTACCATAACTATTGATTAATAATTAATAATTGTATGTTAATCAACGGAAGCATCAAGACAATATAGTCAATGATCACGGTTCATCTGTGTTTTACACCTGCGTTATATTGTCTGAAACGCTCGTGTATATCGACGATCCTACGGGGAAAAATTAAAATTTCACGGGTCACCCGGTTTATCTAAATACCACCAGTAGTCCTTAGTCTCTACGTGATAACCTAGTCGATAGCACTATCGTGCGGCGAAAAAAATAACAATAAAATGTTTTATGTTTCTCAGATACTTTTTATCTTTCTCAGCAAGTTCTCGAACAATAGTAGCGCGGTAAGCGAAAAAAAAACCTCTACTCAATTTATTATCCGTTGATATCGTATACTACCCCCGGTAACTCTGTGTTGCATCTATCTTTCTTATTCTCAAAGAGAGATCTCAAAACGATAGTGACGGCGGACTCTGGCGTGCGCGCCCAAGTTGGAAGCAAGCTTGGGGGACAACTTGGAAACGCATTTTGCTGCTTGTTACCAACTTGGGCGCGCACACAAGAGGAAGAGCGTGAAAAAAATCCATAGTCAATCAATCTGTTCATTCTACCGTACCTTGACCATGGTTCCATCCCTGGCGTCGTGTGCTCGGACGAACGAATCGACGGACGAGGTCACCAGCAGGGGACGGGGCGGCACCGTGGCGCCCATCGTGCACCAGCGGACGCGCGTGATCGCCTGATCAGGGAGAGATCGATCATTAATTGATGTCTACTACATTCCCATCTTAATTAAATCACGTGATACGATGAGGAAATCAAAAATTGATTTTTACTCTATTTCCATCCTAATATTGGTTATTTTTATATTTATCTGAAAGAGCTCGAGGAATCATTTCAGCCGTGGCAACAGATGATTATAAAAATACAGAAGCGGAAAAGTTGAGGGTGAGCGTGAGGAGCCCGAATCTCTAGATGCACTTGCTTACCGCATTATTCTCTCGCTTCAGTATCCCCTCCCGGTACCGTACCTGTCCCGAGTCGTTCCGATAGGTGAACCGGGGTGCGCACTGGTCCATGCCGTGCACAGCCACCGTCCCGTCGTTGCGACCCACCGCGATGAAGTTAGACCCACAGCGATTGGCACCTGCAGCAACACAATACATTTCATTCTATTTATTTCAACGACTTTATACTGAAGCCGCCCGTCAATTAATATACCTCTCAAAAACCGTAAAAGCAAGGCACAAAAGCCAACCTAAAGTATTTTTAAAATTAATTAATATAAAATAATATAGATAAATACACGACTTATAGATAAATACACGAATTGCTGTAGTAAAATGCTTACAAAATCATATTCTGTTCACTAGATGCTCACAAGTTGTGAGTCACAACCACATTATCCTTCGATCCCAACTCCAAACGCTCCATGTTTCAACCAATCACTGCCATCGCAACCACCCGTCACTTCTCCGTTTCTGCACCGATATACCTACTCTAGAATGTCATGGCTATTCAATACCCCCAACGGTTGTTTTCAATGCACATTAACTAGCCAACTCCTCCCCGCATTACTCACAAGCCACATCTTTGTTTTTTCTTCAATAAATTGAGCTGTTCTGATTATTTGCAAATTCCAATGTGCTCTTCGAATAATTCACCATTACTACGGTAAGCTAGTGTGCCGTATCGAATAGTATCTTCATTTCGTTCACTTTCGTCGCTTTAATCGGAGAGTGTGCAGAATGGAGAGAACACGATGCGATCCTCAAAAACTACCCCATACCCCTTACATACGTCAACCGCATCCCCAAAATTACATCCCTCTCACTCCTCCGATTGGGAAACTTGGTCACGACCAATCGTTCGCGGTTTCAAAAAATTTACTACCGCCCGTCAAATCTATGTTACAACTCAAACATAACCAGCGTGGTATACCGCGGCTGTTTGATTTCGACTTTGAACCGCCTCCGCCAAACCATCATAATTATTTCTCACCCGGCGTGGCTCCTCCAAATGCGAGTGTCTCTACGCAGGAGTCGATGCTCTCCACGTCCCGCTCCTCGCCCTCGACCACCGGCTCGTCGTGCTCCTGATAGAGATGAGGAGATTACAGATGTATTTCCACAATATTTACGTTTTCGCACTCTCCATTTTGCACACTGTCTTTCTCAAGACAGACGGCGGAGCGTGCAGAACGCTGAGAATCGAGACGGAATTTCCATTTCACAGTCAATTTTGTATTACCTGCATCTTCGCTAAATGATAGATATTGAGTGCACGCGTTTAGCGAAGAGGAGATGTAGTTTTTTTGGACGATCAACCACCTACCGATCAAAAAAGTATTCAGTTCGATGTACTTTTATGAGGCTGAACCCTGAATGTGACTAGTCAGTAGAAACACCAAAATTCTCATTGGAGCAATGCAGTTAAGGAAAATGTTTCCCATTTCATCCACATTTTTGCCGCTAGAACAAGACCTGTTTCACGGAAATTTTTCATGAACTCTCCAAGGCAACTTTGGGTTGCATTCTTGCCTGATAAACTCTATCCGTCCTGAGTACTCAATAAGCGCTCGATGACGATGACGATTTGAAAAATAAATCTCCGACTCCTCACCGTTTCCAACCGTCGCCAGTCAGTCCCCGCTCTTTTTTGTATTAATAGGCGCATTCGTTCGGTCGTTGACCTCCATTTTCTCCATTCAATTCTCCCTCTCCTCTTCCAGCCTCTCCTGAACCACTAAATGCGAACGAACTCTCCACTATTCGTCTCTTGCACATTCAGCTTCTTGGTCCCTCTCTCCTTCTTATTTCATCACAATCCACTCCCTTCGTCTCCCTCCCAACTCGACCTCTAACCCCTCTCTTCCCCCCCCCCCCCCTGCATGACCACTCTCGATTGACCAACCCCGAGACAAGTATCTTACTCTGCAGTAACTCCCCTCTCTCACCATCAGAGATCACACCCGATCGAGAGAATCTCACTCATCTCTGTCTCTCCTCCATTCCCACACTCTCTCGTCCATCTCTCGCGTCTCTCTCCTAATTACATTCTCCCTGCACGAACTTTTTCTCGCTCCAAGGTCGAATTCATGGGCAAAAAGACCTCGGAAAAATTGGGCGGCGATTCTCATGGGGAGAAAGGGAACTCTCCTCCTTTCCCCTGATCTCTCTCCTTCTGTCCTTCCTTCCTTCTTCCAAGGGAGGTCTTCTCTCCCACAGGATCCTGTCCTTCCTTTGCACTTCTCTCCTCGATTCACACACTCTCTCGTCTCTCCCAGGTGTGACAAAGTGACAGAATGACAGAGAACCGCGCGACTTTCGCGCCCATTCGAGTCACATTCAGAGGACGAGACGAGAGATGGAGAGAGTGCAGACAGACAGAGTAGGCGAGGGAGTGTGCAAATTGGAGAGAGCGCCGCCAACCTCGCCTGATTTGTTTTGAGACATTCCACACTTGAGAGCGAGCAATCGAAGTAGAACGCGCGCGATTTAAATTGGCAGAGAAGCGAAGAAAAAGATAGAGAGAAACACAGCTCAAGAACCATTCCAAGATTAAATTTCTTGAGCAAATCATGTTAGGTGGAGAGATTCAATCACGACCATTCGTCCTACAGACTGGATCCGCATACAGCAACAACAGTTTACTAGTAATTCCTTGAGCAAGGGAATATTCTGAAGTCGCATAACCAACTCGCCACTTTCGGGATTCAGGCTCCTCATAACATATCGAAAGTGCGCTCAATTTGATTTCGTGTCGTTCTCCTACTAAAACAATTTATCTGATAGAAATGCAGTTTTTAATTACTCATTAACAAAATAACATAGATCCCCGACCATTCTGTTATCCGTGTATCTACGATCTTCTACATGAAAATAGTAATATAATACAATAATCTATTCTCACCATTCTGTCCTCCTTCGGGGGCGGCGGGAGGGGAGGGAAGCGGGCATGACGCTTCAGCCATGGCTCCTCCACCGAACCTGAGATGTGGAGATTAGGGACTGCATCACCACTTTTTTAAATCCCAGAAATTGTAAAAGAAAAAGAAAATTCAGTGGGAGAATGGCTGTTTCAAACCCCTCGCTATTTCGAGTTTCAGTCTCCTCGTAACTCATTGAGATCGCTACTGTTTTGATGATGTCGAAGTTGGTTCGAGCAACAATAAATTCATTATTTCATCACCACATCACAACCCATCTATCACGGGCTGTTTCGTCACCACTAGACAATCCTGTATTTCATCATCCCTATCCAATTCCCTCACCCGTATTGAGCATGTAGACATCGCCCGAGATGCAGCCGGCAGCAACGATCGGCTGAGTGGGATGCACCTGAGGGAGAGAGAGAGATGGTGAGAGGCAATCGAAATGATACCCTGTCATTTGCGGTTTCACTCGCATCATATCGCTTCGAACTAGCTAAGGAAATTGATTAGTCTGATGTTCCGAGAGAGAAAAATCAACAGAGCAGGCTGTTGGCAATTCCACTATTAACCAGGCACTTCTGGGATTTAGCCTACTCATAACCCATCCAATTTTTTTTTAAAACGTATTCAATTCGATCAACCACAGCGTTCAGAAAAATCATAAGTTTCACATTAGCTGTCAGGTGGGAAATCGTTTTTTTTTTCAACTGATTCGCCACTTTCGGGATTCACACTTCAAATAACACATTCCATTTTTTTATGAATTCAATCATATGAAGTCTCTATTGATTAAAAAGTTTTGTTTCTTTCACTAGTCTCGGGACACGTGAGCGCATTAGTAGCTCTGCTATCCCTGTATTGGCTGTTGCACAATTTGCAAAATTGTGCAAAGTGCAGCACATTCTTTTTATATCCCACTCCAATCATCCAATTTCGAAATAAATAACTTTTTTTTAAAAAAAAAACCTCGACAGTGTTGACTTCGGTAGCCAGTCTGTTGCTGACGTGTGACTGGTCCTGAAATAGATTACGTCATCATTATGTCACTCATTCCATCCATTCATCCATCCATCCATCCCCTCCTCCTCCTCCACTTCCGTTCTATTTATACTGCACTTTACATCCCTTTTCCTCCCCTCTTCCTGCTTATTTTAGTCCCTCTCCAATCAACAAGCCACTTTCCCTCCTAAAAGCGCTTGAATTCCACACCCAATTATAATTTCCGACGTGCTTCCTGCATCTAATTTCCTCTCTTGAACCAGGTGTTTCCTTCTAAATGCCCATTAGGCAAGTCTTTCGGGCGTCAACGCTCTCCATTCTGCACACTCTATAGTCTGTCTGACCGACGAGGGAGTGTACAGAATGGAGAGATCCAGAGTCCGAAAATACATCCCTAATGCATACTCTTCTCGTCGCTTCTGTATCTGATCTCTCAATCTCCCTCCATCCAGTAATCTCTCCTCCCTTCAATATTATTATCCGATTTTTGCTCACTCTCAATTATCCCCTCCCCTCTCCCCACTATTATCTTGATCTACCCTCTCCTTCTCTCCCTGATCTCTAATTCCCAGATAGAATAGATACACTCTCTAATCCATCACTAGTCTCCTCTTATTCCCTTGTCTCTCTCCTCTCCTCTGGCTTCTAAATCGTGACCAGGAAGCCTTTCCCTCCTTCCTTCCACGGGAAAGGCGATCGTTGAGGGGCCTCTCACCCTCCCTTATAGTCCGATCCAAGGACTCTCTCCATTTCGCCCATTCTCTCGCTCTGTCTGGCCAGTGAGAGAGTGTGCGAGAAGGAGAGAACCAGAGAGGGTGGCGGAGGGGGTCACAGAATACGCACGACCCCTCTCTACGATCTCGAGCAAATATCTGCGTGTCCAGTCAGAGACGACGAGAGAGTGTGCTGAATGGAGAGAGCGCAGAGAAAGGCTTCCCCTATTTGTGTACTATCCCCTCTCTCTCCTCGTCCTGTCCAATTTCACGTCAACACCTCTCTCACAGCTCTCTTCACTTCACCTTGTCTCTCTTCTTCTCCCTTTCTCTGGCTTCTCCACCCTCTCTGCTGCTCTCTTCATTCTCCCTTCTCTCATGTCTTCTCTCTTTCTCTGCCCTCTCTAATCCCCTCTCTCTCTCTCCTCTCCTCCCTCATTTTCACCTGCCTATTTGTCGGCTCGCCTTGCCCTTCCGTGGAAAAGGAGCGAAAGATTGAGAGAAGGAGGGAGAGCAGAGGGACGAGAGAGCATGGGAGAACGAGAGGGACCAGACAGGCTAGAGATGGACGAGAGGGGTAAAGTTCACGTGAAGGGGAGAGTCCTCTCCTCTCCTCATATTCTCCATAGAACGCTCTCCCTGTTTTCCTCCTTTCCCATTCCCTTCACGTTCCATCTCGCTGTCTCTCAATTTCCCATTATATCTCATCTTTCTCTGACCTCTCTTTTCCCCACTCTCTCACTTCTCCTCGCTCTCTCGTCCTTCTCTGTCCTCCTCCTCTTCTCCATTCACTCTCGTTCCTATGACTACCACCGTCGAGTGGTCAAACGAGACTGAGATGGGGGATAGACGAGAGAGTGAGGGATACTGGGAATGGGAATAGGCAGACGTGAGCATCACATTCAAAACAAGCCTCACGCACAAAACCACCGTTGCTCACTACATTTGCGAATAGTGTGACCGAGTGTGGTCAACAATCAGGCTTTGCTAAAGCCCTACGAGTCACTCATGAAAATGGTGAAACAGCAAATGTGCAGGTGATTCGCTTGCGATCTCTAGGATAACTACATTAATAATAGGTAACCCTGGATTAGCAAGGGAGAAGGGTTGACTCTCCAGACAGATAAAATAGCATAAAATACCAATTGTATCCATTAAATTTCCCGTATCCCCCTTGGCCCCGATGGAAAACACCATTGTCTGCCAGGGGGTCTGCTGGGAAAACAAGCAAACACGCCCTACAATGTTTGGCTGTGAGGTAGAGTTCACGTGCATAGTGCCCTGCGGTGTGCCCCAGATGATTCCCCCCCCCCCGGATAACAACCATTTGAGAGCCAGGGGGTAGGGGGCCCTCACCCTTGCGTGATCATCTCGAGATACCACCCGCTGGGAGGTCCCAGTCTGAAATCACAGTGACAACCGCAGTCTGTGTTGCAAGTCTTCCCGGACTAATGCACTCTCCATTCTGCACACTATCTCGCCGATCAGAGAAACTAGAGTGTGCAGAATGGAGAGATCTACTATTCGATCTGGCACCACTGGTCGATAATAGGAATACTAGCAATATATCCCAGTGGGTGAACCTTTGAAGTCTTGTCGGGTGTGAAGTGGGAAACCAGCGGGGAGGATACCAGAGGGATAGAGACATGAGGAGTACGGTACCTTGAGCGCCCAGAGCCGGAGATTGCCGTCCTCGTAGCCGGCGAGTAGTCGCTTCCCGTCCGGCAGAAGCACACCGCACGTGCAACGCGCGCCCGACCCGGCAGAGTAGATCTTAGAGTTTAGAGCAATTAGATTCTCGTTCAATCTCTAATTCTACATTCGTTTTAAAAATCTGAATTTGTGTATTATTATCACAACTACATATTGTACACTCGCATTTTTTTTTAGTTTCTCAGCCACACTGAATTGGAGAACAAATTAAATGTGTTCGCGTATTTTTAAAAAAGCAGCAATCAGTTTCTAGTTTCACTATCTCATGTTGAACACTGCGTTAGGAAATATTTTAATGCATTGTTGATTCCCGCTTTATAATCTGAAGATCCCCTAAGAACACTGGTGAGCTTGGAAAGGTCTAGGTTTCAATTTCGGGGGAGCCCGGACATTTGGAAGGCGAGTTTTGCGGCTAGTCCGACCTTTTTCTCGAAAATTTCGGGCTCACTTTTTTTCACCCCTTTGAGCTCATCAGTGCCTAGGAAAAGTCCTTGGAAATTTAGTAATTCGCCGCTCGCCTTCCCATGAGCAATTGATGACTAATTAGACATTCTCTCCAAATGAACATTCATCGTCTTCCCTCTCTCTCTCTCTTCCCTCTCATCATCTTATTTCACCCTTTCCCTCTATTTCTCAATTCTCCCGCATTCCACGTCAAATTCGCCATCCGTTAATAATGTACACTGGGTGTAGGGGCATTCGGGAATGGACGATGACGGGGGGATATCTTGACACTAGTAGAAGGATCCCCTTACGATTCGTGAACACACAATTTTGGCAAAGATCTCAGTGCTTGAGGAGCATTTTCGCACATAAGAATCGCAAAATAAATGTGAAGTCTACGCTAATGAAGTAAGCAAGTAAGGGGGTTTCATTGACGTCAGAAAGCGGATTCAAAAGGGGTGAAATAATAGTACCTTAGATTGGGCGACTCCGTTTCCACCAATCAGCCACATCCAGACGAGACCCTGCAATGGGAAGGCGTTAGTGCGCAGAAACAAATTCCCATTTCATTCCCCCCATATCACATCATTCCCTCAATCACAAGTACTTTGGTCAAGGGACAATAGATTGGCAATATATTTTCCTAGGGCTCACTGTATTTCCGGTGATTATGATACATCGACTGAAGATGTCAACAACCGGGAATTATTCCAAAAGTTCATTCCAAATTAGCCATTAGTCTCACCTCCTTATCACCGGCGAAGAGAATGTCACTGGTGTGATGCCAGAAGAGCCACTCGAGGTCAGAGCAGTCATCCAACTGAAATGCATCTGGACTATTCTTTTTTATTATTATTTTAGTCAAAATATTATTGTGGGATAGGAATTTTCCACCGAATAGTCACTGTCTATTGCCCCAGTCGAAACTGAGGGAGTTCGTACCATCAGTGAAACTCGAAGTGGGCTTTCGCCCTAAAAAATTTTTTAAGATCCATTGGTCAAAAAAATTCTGAGAAAATTTTTTCAATACATTTTTTTTTTTAAATTTTTTTCATGCCACGGTTGGCGTCCAGGTTCCGAGCGCGGAACGAGAGTTTCGAAGTGGATGCCATTTTGGTGTACTCGCACGAGGTAACCGTTTGGAAAAACGGCGAAATGCGGCACGACGCCGTGAATGGCGACGATAGACGCTCATTCGTCGCCAGCCGGCGCATGCATTGATGGTCGAGTGCTTTAGAAGGAGGGGTAAGTAGCAGTATAGTAAGCAGGCCTAGGGAAGGGGGAGCAACGCTCGCGACGACTCTCTCTCACACTCGGTAGATCGACTTTTCTCTCTCTCTCGCCACCTAGAGCTCCAGACACGCAGGGCACGACCTCGTTTGACCCCTTAGACCTCTTTTGATTCCTCTCAGTCGGATAAATTCATCTGAAAAATACAACTATTAATGAACAGAATTTTCCCGTGTCAATGGACAAATGCAAGTACTTAAAGTATCTTTTTTTCTCTTATAAGACTTTTTTGCAAGCAAAGTAGTTAAAAATGCAACGTTTTAGAAAATATAGATTCTGATCTGATATTGTGCAAAACGCTATCATGACAGTATACTACACTGAAGCCAACGCATACTTAGAATGGATTAGGTATAGTTTGCACTACTTTTACTATTGGTGATTACTAGATGTCTTCTAATTTTTAAACAATATAGGTATAGGGTAAAGTGAACCTTCTTTCTTTTCCCAAACCCCTAGTCTGTGGTTCCCCTCTCTCGTTCTATTCACATATAACCACATGGGGCAGACCCTAGTGCACCCTAGATCCCCCTTGGAACGGGTCTATGTAATTGACCTGCTTCGCTAGCACTGAATCATAACAGATTCAGTGCCTCGTGACACTCTTGCAATGATGCTATTGAAAATTCAATCTACGTTATTTGCAAAAATGCCATCTTTCGGCGGTTACATCTTTATCTTAGCTTTTCTCTCACATGAGAAGCAATGATCGGGAATAAAAATCAACTTTGCTCTGTCAAAAAATATCGATTCGTCGTCTTAACAATTTTATTTTGAAATGTACTCAAAAAAATAAATCCTGACCTCGATTCGTCTCTGTAGCGTTGACAGTTCCGTGATGTAGATCTTGCCGGACATGTCACCAGAGGCGAGCAGGGTCTCTCCCTATAATATATATATCGTAATTTAAAATTGTCCGAAGATTAATTCCAAATATATTCCAACACTCCTCCTTATCACGGAAGAAATATTACACCTGTCACAAGCTAATTGAGCTGTAACAAAATTATTTGAGAATGAGCGAAAATTCTTAAATTTTACCTCTCTTGGGTTTAGGTCATCTCAAGGCAAGTCCAACCAGCCCCAAAATTATCCTTTCGTTTGGGTATTCTGAAGCTACCTACACTAGGACGGTACAATTGTGACTGTGATTTTTTTCGGTTCTGGTGCGCCTTGAAGAAAAAAATATTCACCTAGATTTCTCAAAAGTGCTTCTGAACAGAGCACTTTTGAGAAACGCTTTCAAGGAACAATAACTCAAAACTTGAGGAAGAGATTTTGCTATGAATGGTCGTCAATCGTTTATGTTTCACTCTTGTGTGCATTGTTTCTCTTCAGTGTCGTTGAAAAATGGTTTCAAATAATTTGTAAGGCTTTGTGGAATTTTTGGAAAGAATTCAAGCAAGATTTATGTCAATTTTGCCGTAGGCTACTCATTCGATAAAACTCAAAGATATATGCAGCAAAATTTGCTCTCATTTATTGAAAACCTGTCCAAATTCTCCTAACTATTCGAAATTTCGCGAAGTAAACTCACACATCTGCGATGTTGACTATATTTTTTGTATGACTTATGACAAATAGGTTTTTAAAAAATTTTAATGAATAAATGGAATGATACCATATTTACGTCGCAAAGGATAAGGTTTTGAAATAACGAGACAACAATATTTATATAAGCGTACCTTGTTGAAGGCGACATACGTCACCGAATCGGTGTGTGTGATCTCCAGCACAGGCTCAGATTCTGGAAATGTTTCAATATTTTTTTAAAATTTAATGTGAAAATTTAAAATAGTGTATTCACTCGCATATGCCTTACAAAATTGCAAGGTGCATTGTTGATTAAGAAATTAATACATTGGTGATGCGTAATTATCTTTACATACTCAGCATTTAATCATCCTATCCTAATCTGATCGTAGTTTGCCTAATGGACTTTAAAATCGCATTAGATTCGACTATTTTACGATCTTCATAATCTCAGCATTTCTGATGCAATTTGAAAGCAATTCAAAAATCGAAATTAGTAACAGCGATGCGCTGGCATCGAGGGTTTAAAAAAATAATTACAATAAATTAGAACATCATACCCGACTTCTCGAGGTCAAAGAGAAGGGCGCGATCATCCTCACCACCCGTCGCCATCCATCTGAAAAAAAGAGTTTTTAAAATTCTAAATCAAGAATCACTAACACCATATTGTTAATCCGACTACAACGTGTTTATGGCGCTTATCAATGTACCGAGAATGCACGAGGTGCAATTATTAATCTGGCACTAGAGCACGTTTATGGCAGGTGTTTAAGACCATCTTAGGACTAACAATACGCTTAACGGGTACTCACATCATCGTAGGGTTCAGGACTATTTAAGGCGGCGGTTTCTAATTAAGTTGAAAGGAAAGGGGTTAAATGATTTTGCAGTCTTTCTAACCTGGATCCAGACGTAGCCACTGCGAACACGTCTTTCTGATGGCATTCCAGAGTCCCAACCGAATCATCGGGCAGTCCTTGCCTGAGAAAATCGAAATTCATCCTGTTGCCTCCTTTTTTCATTTCCTCCATTTCCTCTGCTCTGACTATTTTATTTAGCAACATTCCGAGAAAGAAATCGTTCATGTCTGAAATATTGTCTACTGCTGGAAAAAAAAATGCTCGACTCGTAACTACTCGCTTATTTCTCGTGTTGATCCTATTAATTTTCGTTGCAATTTCGCTTATCGCGGAAGTTAATTTTTTCGATATATTACGATTCAGGACTAACCCTGAGGTGGATTGATCATCGTCTCCGTCTTCATCGTCAGAGAAGGCGACCTTGCCTCCACTCTCGGTAAACTCGTCGAGCGGGATCACCTTGAGGATCTCGCCCTCGGTGAGTCTATCATCATCCACTTCATCCACGTTTTCGTCCTCCATTCTATGATCTTCGTCCATCTGAAACAGTTGAACATCTGGGAAAATGCTGAACAATATTGAAAGGCGAGAAATTGGATGAGGAAAGGATTGGGACAGAGTACATCAAATGACCATATTTTGAGCTGGAAAGATGCAAATACTTCCTATGCATGCTACTGACATAAAATAAACAAATAATAATGAGTAATTAATTATGTAAATGAACGGAAACAAATTATGTAAAGTGATGCATTATGATGTTGAGAGCCGCGTCGCGTGGTAAGGGCGTCGCGGTCGTGCCCTGCGTGTCTGGCGCTCTAGGCGGCGAGAGAGCGAGAGAGAGAGAGAAAAGTCGATCGACCGAGTGTGAGAGAGAGTCGTCGCGAGCGTTGCTCCCCCTTCCCTAGGCCTGCTTACTATACTACTACTTACCCCTCCTTCTACAGCACTCGACCATCAATGCATGCGCCGGCTGGCGACGAATGAGCGTCTACGCACACGCTATCGTCGCCATTCACGGCGTCGTGCCGCATTTCGCCGTCTTTCCAAACGGTTACCTCGTGCGAGTACACCAAAATGGCATCCACTTCGAAACTCTCGTTCCGCGCCCGGAACCTGGACGCCAACCGTGGCATGAAGGTGTTCTTTGCGGACGAGCTCCCCGACATCTCGGAATGTGCCCCCATAAACCGCGGTGTCAATCCAATGCCCACGGGCATGGAAAAGGAGGAAGAAATGGTGAGTCTTTCACTTCAGCATGGCTGCCGCCCCCTCCCCCTAGTGTAGTGAGAGACCAGCTCAACAATCGATCAGTGTCTCTACCGAGCCCATGCATTGAGTTTGTATTGAGGATAGCCCATGCATCTCTAGATGGTAATACGACGTTGTCGTCGACCCCGACCGATGACGTCACCAAACCGTGACGTCATTAGACATTCGCAATCGGGGTTTTGAGCAAAGTGAAACATACCAACCGCACCCAAACATACTAGACTGACGCAAATACATACTTTGAATATATTAGAATGGATTAGGGTATAGTTTGCAACGTTACTGACATGTTTTCATCATATTTGTTAATGGGCAAAATACCTTTGGGAAGAAAAGTTGATTGGGTTTTCTTGGGGTGATACCTTTTGCTATTGGTGATTACTAGATGTATTCACAAATAATTTATAAACTGTTTTAGGGTAGATTGAAGCGTCCTTCCTTTTCCCAACCCCCTAGTATGTGGTTCCCCTCTCTCGTTCTATTCACATTGAACCACATGGGGCAGACCTAGTGCACCGTAGATCCCCCTTGGAACGGGTCTATGTAATTGACCTGCTTCTGTCCCCCCTTCCCCTTCCATCTCTCACATACACTAGTTTTTGTAAACACTCATTGGCTTCAGTCGCGAGTGCTAGAGGGGGCAGAGGGGAAAGTGACAGCGCATCTCGTCTCCCTAGCTTCTTCTTCTTCCTCATTCCATTTCTTTCGCTGTGCCTAATGGCCACTAGGCGTCGCGCTGAGACGAAAAACGAGGCGGGTGCAAATAATCAGAATGAATGAGGTCGTTGAAAACAACAGCTCGAGTGGCCTTATTACTGACGAACGAGACGAAAACAAGAAAATAATTGGAATAACATTCGCTTGCAGGAAACCCATCTTCAAGACGCCATCCATGCCCAACAAGCAAGCACATCCGGCATTTCCGACAACCATGTCATCCCGACTCCGAAGGTATTGTTTAGTGTTTTTTTAAAAATTAATATTTTTATTTTATTTAGTTACTATGATAATTGTTGTAGGTTTTGTACATCGAAGATGACCGATACGATCTCGTGTACCCAGTCCAACCACCATGCAAGGCGCAGTTGATGAAAGTACAGGGTGAGTTCCTTCATATACTTCCTGGTGTTGTCTTGGTCTACCTTCCCACATTTCCTGTTCCTTGTCGTCACTTGCTGTTTCTATTCCCGTTACTTATCTGCTTCCTTTCTCTCTTGATTTCCTCCTTGTCTTTCGGTTCAAACCAGCTCGATTTCGCGCCCAATTCTCCTCGCGCCGTTTCGTTCTCCTTTATCGCTCCTCCTTTCCTCGATAGTAGTGCCCGCTCCTCTCCTCGCCTCGCTCCTCGCGATTGTGTACAAGCGATACGCACGCCCGATAAGAAAATGTGGCAATAAACGTCGCGCGCGCGAGAGGCGAGACGATCCCCTCCTCTCTTTGCTCTCCCCGCACACTTTCCATTGTTGGCCAGTAGGGAGGCTGGTAAATCAAGGATCTGCCTCTCCATTTTGCACACTATCTCGCTCGCTCTGACAGACGAGAGAGTGTGCGAAAGGGAGAGAGCGTGAGCGTCGCACTTTCTTTTGTTGGTGGTCAGACGCGCTCGGATGATTGTGGGACAATGGGCGAAAGCGAAAACAGGAGGCGATGAGCACAGTCGAGAGAGGGATAGTTGTCCCCCTCTGGATGATGGATTATCCATATGTTTTACTTCCAAATGGTGGATTCGTAGTGTAGGGAAGGTATGGTGGTATTTCGGAGCTGGTTGGGGTGCGGCTGGTCCGGGCTAAAATAGGACGAGAAATGCTGTCGAAAGGGTGATGATGATTCAAGGTTCTTGTGACCAATGCCAGGGTGACGAGAGACTCGCTATCGCCCTCATATCTCCCTCCCCCTCCTCCTCTCCCCCGGCTGTCAGAGAGACTCGCCTTGAAAAAAAGCGAGCAAGAACGGGGAGAGAGACGTAAACAAGGCTATACGGGGGAGAATGCGGTTAGTGGTTGTTCCCTCTCGCTCCACGCTCTTTCGATTCTCCCTGCTATCTCGGCAGCCCTCTCGTGATCTGGAGCTACTCTCTCCTCTACGTGTGCCAAATTGGCTTGAGCACGTCAAGCATACAGCTTCCTCTATTCTCAATTTGCTCTCTCTGCTCCCTCTGTCTCTCGTCGTCTGCCGCTCTCCCCCTCGCGACTGCATCTCTCTGTTTGTCTCTGCCCGTCTCGCACCCTCTCCATCTCTCGCCCCCTCTAGTCAGTGGTTGGCAGAGCAGAGGAGGAGGAGGATTTCACAATGCACACGAGTGAGGGAAAGAAGAGAGGGAAGGGAAGGGAAAAGGTAGGGGGAGGGGGTGGCTGAAAGGGGGTCGAGACAGGAGAAGAGGGAGCAAAACGGGGGATGGAAATGAGAGGGAATGCTGTCAATATCACCTACAGGGGCTTCACGAGCAGATTAAATGCGTATCCCGTGACTATTGGAAATCACATGGGTTTACCGAATTTTATAGTGAAAAACTGAAATATTTGGAAATTTTGGCTTCAAAATCACCTGCTATGTCACCCCATTCTGTCACGTTATCAGTCAAGTGTCATGGTTTCTGAATCTCGTTGTGGAGGGTGATGATGATTCATCACATGACTGAGTGGAGGCAACACGAATAGCACATTTTAGTGTTGCCTGGAATAGTTACGCTCTCCATTGTGCACACTATCTCATTTCTCTGGCCGGCTAGAGAGTGTGCCGAACGGAGAGAGGATTATTAGTTCCGGCATCACTAGCACACATTGGACAACAGTCAGCACGATCCAGTCGGGAATGGAATTATGCTCGAGTGGCGGGGACGGTGGACTGGGAAATCTGCTTACTCCCGACGGTTTTCAATGCTCGCACCCGGTCGATTATTATATATTATGGAGAAATGATCTCATATTCACACTGCGTAAACAAAACAAGGAATACTAATATTTTCGAGATTTGTAACCAGAATTGCAATAAGTGCGGTGCATCTAGAATTTCTGAGAGAGAGAGCAAACCCCCTGAAAGTTTGGTCGATCCCCCGTTTCTCTACTGATCCCCCGAATACTCGTTCCGCTCTCTTGTGATGAAAGGAAGGAAAGGGGAATGGCACTCGACCTCTATTCTCGTATTACTGGCTACCATGCAATGAGAGAGATGTATAGTGAGAAGGAGAGGGGAGATGGACTAGTGGCGAGAACAGTTTTGTTTGTAGTTCGTCTTCTATGGTCTATTGGGAATTAATCTACGCTCGAGATTATTCATAGATTCTGATCTTTGGCATGTAAAATTAGTGGTTTATTCGTCTTGTGAATAGCTCTTGTAATGAGGTTCTGCTTGGGTCACTTTGGAGAATGCTCAGTCTGCCCCAATAGAACCCAGTGGGGCTTCTCCTCTCCCTCCTCTTACCCAAAGTAGTCTTTTGAGTCGGGGCAGTCCTCTAGGAAAGTAGCTCTCTCCTCTTCCCTCGTTCTCCTTTCCCTTCTTCCCTCCTCTTTCCATCTCTTCTCTTTTCTCATGGCTATGCAGAGGGAGGGGGACCGAGCGAGGGAGCGAGTTGGTATGCAGTCCATACATTAGAATCTCCAATGGAATCGGAAATGGCGTGCGGCGGGGAGAGGGGAGAGGGAAGGAGAGTAAATATGTCGCGTAGCAGCAGTAATGATCCCCCCGACCCCTAATGATCACCTCCTATCTCCCTCTCCCCTGTCCCTTCTCTGTGTAAGAAAGACGAGATTGAGTAGAGGGGGACCGAAGAACGGGAGCCAGGCTCGTCCCCTTTTGTTACACACACATTCCGCCGGTTTCTGTTGGTTCTAAGTGATCTTGTTGGTTCCAGCAAATAAGACAAATAACAAGAGTTATTAAAATAGAAAAAATATGTGGTTTCTCAAATACACATTATCCACCCATGGCAGATGCCGAGAAATTGTGGCCTTGCAGTGTCGATGATTGGGGGTTGGAACGGGGAATTCTCCTTCCTTCCTCTTTCTCTTATTAGAATCCTCGCCGAGAATTGTTGTGGAAGGAGGAAAGGGGATAACGAGACGGGGGGGGGGGGGGGGGGGCTGCTCTGTCTGATGTTGTCGTTGAGACGAGAAATGAGTCTAGGAATTCGTCTACGATAGTGATGTTATTTCGGCGTTGACTCTCTCCATTCTGCACATTCTAGTCAGTCAAAGAAACAAGAAAGTGTGCAGAAAGGAGAGAGCATAAAACCGAAACGCCATCACTAGTCTAGGAATCTTTTTTTTTTAACGTTTAGGAAAATATCTAGGCTTCTTTTCTTCTTTTTTCGCATCCCCCTCCTCCTCTTCCAGTCTGTCACTGTTGTCTGTCGTCAATCTTCCCCTTTTTGCCTCCCAATTCCCTGCACTTGCGCTTCCCTCTCCCTCGGTCTCCTTTTTTTGTTCCCATCCTTCCCTCCGAGGGAAAGAAAAAGTCACTCACTCGTCCCTTTTTGTGTACGCAGTCGCACTGCAAATGGCAAGAAGAGGAGAAAAGGGAGGGAAAATAGGAGAAAAGAAGGCAGAAAAGTGAGGGGATAGAGCGGCGAAAAAGAGGAGGGTTCCACGTGTCCCGTCTCCCTCCCTTCTCTCGTTTCTCTTCTCCTTCTCCCTCTTCTTTTCCCCTCTCCCCTCCCCTCTCCCTCTCCCCTCGTGCTGAATCATCATTTTCCCATCTCTCATCTCTTGTCTGACCCGTCTGGCCTCTATCCTCCCTCTCGTCTCTCCCCTCTCCCTCTCCTCTTTCCGACCCTAATCGCACTCCTCCCCCTACTCTCAAATCGCCTTTCGCCATCTGCACTTGTGTGTGTGTGTCCTTCCCTCATCTCTCCTGCTCCCTCCACTCTCCTCCTCTCCTCCTCCCCCTCTCCTCCTCCACCTTTCCTCCTTCCCTCCCCTCGCTCTCCCAGTTTATAGAACGGGGAGGGTCGTTGGGAGGACGCCCGCTTTTTACGACTGAATTCTCCCTCGCATCGCCTCAATAGTGCAGAGCAAAAACGCGCCCCACCCTCCATCTGAGAATAACTGCTTCCACCCCCTATTCTGGAAACCAGAAGGAAAAGGACGATTACGAGGGGGTGAGGGAAAAAGACGATGACAGACAGACAGAAGGAAGCACATGATGTGGAATATGGAGAGAGGGACAGGGACATGGGATTGAAGGAGGGAGAGATGGTCTAAAGAGGGAACATGGTGGGAAGAATGAACTGGAGCGTGGAACGAAGTAATTTATTTGCGGGCGTATTTTGGAACTCGTCAAAACTCATTATATCGAACGAGATGAGTTCGTTTCTCCTTTTTCCTTTCCAAAATGGGGAGTTTACTCTCCCGTCCCTCTTTTCCTCTCTGATCGTTCAACTCGCTCCTCCACTTTCTTTTTATGGTGCACACTGTCACTTTCTCTCCTGTCTTGCTCCATTTGGTCGGCCAATGAACCAGATTCTGCTCCTCGTATGCACACCTCGGTGTTATCCCTCCCTCCCTTCACTATGAAGGGGTGAGCAATGATCTCGGTCTCTCATTATCTCGCCATCTTTCCTTTCTGTCTAAACGACTAGAGAGTGTGCAAAATGGAGAGAGTCCGGCCATTATTCTAGAGTTTTATGTGCGATAGTGGTCAAATCATGGTGCCAGACTCGCTGGAGGAATCGAGAATGGGGAGAGAGGAGAGGAGGGGAGGGGGACCGGTGCTATCAAATGTCAACAAGCCGCCCCTCTCTCCCTCTCTCGTTATCTATTCATTATGTTGTCTGCGCCCTCTTCTCTCGCCCAATCCCTTGTATTTCGGGGTATTTTGTGGGTGGACTATTCGAGAATGATGGCGAGTTGATAAGGGAGAGAGGAGGAGGATACTGGGGAAATGATAGGGGAGGAATGGAGGAGAAGGAGAGGCTAGCAGAGGGGTACCGAAGTGAAATGGGAGAAGGGGAGTGAGACTGGGAATGGATTGGTCTCTCCTCGGTGAGACAGTGCGAGATAGTGTGCAGAATGGAGAGAGCAGGATGGAGGGGAGGGGCAGACGGGGCAGTGGATTGTGTGTGTGTAGGGGCAGACTGGGACAGCTGCAAGTTGAATGGAGGGAAGATGAATGAATGAATGGAGAGAGGAAGGAGGGGGGGAGGGGGAAGGGAGGGAGCGAGGGGATAAATCATGCCCAGACATTCCTAGAGGCCTCTGAAGCTTGCGAGGAATGAATCTCTAGGGGTCTCGTTGGTTCAAAATTGGACACGCGAAAGAAATATTGCACGTGGAGATTGATGAGGAACAACTTATCTATCCTGTTCTTTTAATTTCTCCTTTCTGTCTTGTGTATAATACACTCCTTGAAGCACTTTGAGTTATGTACAATTAAATGAGGAAAAATTTAAACGAAAATTTTGTAAGAAATTTATAATTGTGCTTGCAGCATGGCTGTCGATGGAGAGGGAAGAGGCGGAGTACGACATGGACTCGGAGGATGAGGAGTATCTCAGGGATAAACCCCATATCAACTCGAGGTACGCTAGCTTTACGAGGAAATATATGTCCCTAACAATCAGTCAAAAAATATGCATAGCCTTTGAAAATGTATAACGGAAACCGTTAATGTGTGTCTATGGTTCCTTTCTGTCTATGACGCTACAATCGTCACACTTTTGTTTTCGAGAGTATTTGTTCACCCAGTAGTTTGTGCTAAAGTGCCTGTTGTGGGGCTAGGAAACGAGCAGTGTAGTTCACGTTTCAATGATTTGTGAAAGTACTTGAGGTTTGGAACTTGATTAGTATGACTAGGGGTCCGGGTGATCAATAAAAATATCTATTTTATCCTGATAATATTAATTAATGAATTGCAGGGATCTGGAGCGTATCATGGAGTGTCTGGAGGGGCAGTCGGATGAGAAATTCATCTGCCAACCGGCCAGTGCCCGCAAGGTGTGTTATTTTGGTTATATTAAATTTGAATCTAAAAAGTACATTATTATAATTTTGTCTAAAAGTGATACAGTATTGATCAACATAAATAAATTTTATTTTAAAATATCGTATCTGATGATCCATGTCTGATTACTGTATCTAAAGGCTGATCTTTGACCCTTGCAGTTGCTGATGCCACACTTCGACGACAACGTGATAGACGACGTGTACGACTACTGGCTGGCCAAGCGGAAAGAGGCCGCCACCCAGAAGATTCTCGGATTGTGAGCTGTTTAATTGATTTTTTTTAGTCCGATAACAATCAAAGAGACTAGAATAGTTCTAGATTATTAGCGAGGAAAATAGCAATATTAATAGAAGTCGAGATACTGTCTCTGTTTATGGCGCTTGTCTTCTATTCGCGTGCAAATTATTGCTCAGAGACCAATGATGATTGAATTATGCAATTTTTGAGACAAAATATTATGCATGTACAAAGTGGGTACAAAGAGATGTTTGTTGGAATACAAAATGTTCCTTTCCTGGAAATTGTATAAAAATAGCAATACAATTAACACACAATATTGTTACAGTGGCGGTCTGATTCCGAAGATTCGTACGGAGTGCCGGAAGGAGAACGAGAAGCTCAATCCGTACGTGGCCTTCCGACGACGAGCGGAGAAGATGCAGACGAGGAAGAACCGGAAGAACGATGAGGACAGCTATGAGAAGGTACGGTAGCAGAGGGGGAGAGAGGGATATTGATTGATAAGAGGGGATACGGTAACCCAGCAGTAGTATGGTAGCTTCTTTTGTTTATAGCAAAGGGTTCTGCCTCTGCATATGATTCCTATTGCACTTACTAAGTCTTGTGTTATTGTTTGAATACCGGTGACCGCTAGGTTATGTAGTTTGTAAAACACGAATATCGTATGTGACATGTTTTATGCTTGTTTTATGATTCTAACGGAGAATCGTAGCAATATATATTTTAAAAAAAAATTAGATTTTATTAAAAAATATATCAAAAATGTGTGGACATCTTCATGATCATTCTCATCCTTGCAGGTGCTCCGACTGGGTCACGATCTGCGTCGGGCGGTGCATCTGTTCGAGATGGTGAAGCGACGAGAGAAGAGCAAGCTGGCCATGATCGACCTGGACGCAGAGATCCTCTCGGCACGCGCCACCCTCGGGGACTATGGCAGCGTTGTGTACAACCAGATACTCGCCAAGGTGACGGTACTCATACAGTAGTGAATAGGGAAGCCGTCTCGGTCGTAAGGACTCCATTTTGCACACTCTCGTTTATCTAGCCAGGGAGGGAGTGTGCAGGTTGGAGAGCGTAAGACAAATCAGTTCACAATGCCAGAACTAATGGCTTATTCCATGCATCATCTTTTTGTTGATCTGTTGGAACATATATCAACCTATCTAGTCGAATTCGTTCAAACTTCTAGAAAAGCTATTCCTGTTCTAATTGCCCGCTCCTTCAGCTGCAACCCGAAGAGGAGGAGGAGTCTGTGCCTCGAGTGCCTCCCAACGGCTCGGCGGCGTCCTCTTCGGTGTCGTGCGCAGCCTCCTCTGACACGGCCCTCCAACCCCTGAGGGGAGAAGAGAATGGAGTGAAGAGGAAGAAGATGAGGAAGAGGATCAGTGCTGGACTGGCCGGACTCACTGGCAGGAGTGGTGCACTCAGCGCCCAATTCGATCGGGACTTGCCCAACAAGGTACGGTAGCCGGGGTTGGAATCAACTTTTGGACTGATTCTGCTGACCCCTCCTCGATGACGATCCACTCAGCTCACTCTGAGAACACTTGAGGATAAACATTCCATATTTACCGAGAGCGAGTCCAAATACGGACTTGTATTTGGAATGAATTTCTTGGATTGATACTGGATCATTGCAGGCATGGCTCAAGAAGAATGCGGAAGTGTGGAATCAGTCGCCGACGTCGTTTATCTCGGGAATGGGTGGGAATGACGTCAAGACAGCAGTGGAGGTTGGTGTTTCACCCTTGCAAGATTAGGCGCATTATTCGATGCTGTTGAGAGAAATTGTGCAGAATGGAGAGAGTCGAGCACAAAATGTCATTCTAAATATAACAATAATATTATTAAAATTATATTAAATATTCTTGTTGTTGCAGCAAGTGGACCAGTCGGTGGCAGCAGCGAACACTGCGAATGCCGACGGTCGATACGCCTTCAAGCGACGACGAGGCTGCCACTACCGACCACCCGCGCCCCTCAGGGAAAAGGTACGGTATCGTAGCCCCGCCCCTTTTGAGCTTTAATCTTATCCTTTTCCATATCTCTATTTTCTTCTATAATTGATCCGCATTGGTTCTTGTATCAATATTTCAATCAAGTATTAATCTTATTTATACTTCGAGTGGAACTTAAATCTGTCCCTCCCCAGAACGGTGCCCCTCCGAGTCTGGACTCGATTCCACCCGAGCGTCGCTTCTACTACGTCTCGATGCCGTCAACGTCGAGGGAATCTGTGGTGGCCGAGGCTCCGACGACGCCTGCAGCAGGTCCCGCCCCCAAGCGGTCGCTGCTGCTGCGCCGTCGCATCGGTCGTGGCGGCCGCGTCGTCTTCGATCAGTTCCCGCAACCGGCCAAGCGAGCAGCAGCTCCAGCTACTGCAGCTGCAGCACCGCAAAAGTATGTTGTTGTGTTTTTCGGAAGTGATCCGGCGAGATATTTCGAGAAGTTGCGGCCGAAAGCAGATATGATGGTGCAGAAACAGCGATGTAGCGGGTTGTAGAATTTTATTTTAAAGATTAGATGCCACAGAGATATTTAAGGTTAAAAGATTGGCTTCACATATGGTCTATCAGTAACAGAGATAGCGCGTCTGCTATTGTAGATCTGCTGTGCGCTTTTCATAAAAGAAATATTCATGAATACACAAACAATGAACATTAATTTCGGTCCCGTTCAGAAGCAGCTACGTGGCGGGTCGCACGAGCGGGGTGATCTACGATCCGTTCGAGTTGGATTGCGTCGCGATGGAGAGTGAGGAGACCAGCAAGTGGGAGGCCATACTCAGACCCAGTCTCATCGAATCGGAGGTACGTGTTTTTTGCGTTTAAAATCATTTTTCAATTGGAATATTGGATTTAAAAAATTTTCGCCATGCTATTTCGAGTTTCATCGTGAGTAGTAAGCGCTGCAACGAACCTCTGACTTGATATTTCATACATTTCGTCGTAAAACATCGAATTCTGGGAAAATTTTCACTAAGCGATTGCGAGTTTCACAGCGATTAGCAACCACCACAATGGATCATTTATTTGAATTCTCAACCTCTGGCTTTTCAACTATTCCTAAACCCCCCCCCATTGCAGGAGGAAGATGTCTCTTTCCCTCCCGTCTCCTCCCGCTATCTCTACTCGCGTCGCTATCAATGCCGATGGCGACCAGAGGACGAGGAAACGGACGCCGTAGCCGAGCGCGAATGGCTGGCCTCTGCCGTCTCCCCCGCCCCGCTTCCCGACCCTCCGACCCCTGCAGCCGATGCGACAACTGCAGCCGTGGAACCCCCGTCACCGAAAAGAGCCGCGCCGCAACCTCGAGCCCGACCCGGCGGTCCCTCGCCGCCCTCGGAACACGAAGGAAGCCCCGCCCCCAGCCCAGCCTCTAAACCGCAGTCGGCGCAGCGCAAGCAGCAGTCACCGAGCATGCTGAAGTCGAACGGAGCTGCAGCCCCTGCGACCGCTGCAGCCATGAGTCGGATCGTGCAGCAGCAGCCGCCGCAGCCCGAGGAGTCGACGATGGACGAGGAGGGGGCGGAGTCTTCTTCCGAGTCGCCGATGGTAGTGGAGGACTCGCCCGCCTCGAGCAGCGAACACGACAACATTGACCAAGAAAAGCCCCTGCGACTGCTCCCTTTAGGCGAGGGCGCGGCGCCAGCCCACCTGCTGCATCTCACACAGGGTACGGTAGCCAGTTATCGATTGAGATAATTATTGATTGGGTACTATAGCAGGATGAATTGAGAGGAATTGTTCTCTTGGAAAATGGTGTTTCCACCTTGCGATTGCTAGTTTCGAAGTGAATACTTGATATCAATTTTCTTGGATGACTTGCTGAGAGAATCATTGGTCCTATAGAACTCACTTATTAACCGTGGATACGGTAGCTCGTCATTTATTGATTGTCTCCATCGCAGGTAATGCATCGGTGCTGTCGCCGCCCGACTCGACGGCGCCCTCTCCGCGCGTCTGCAACGGATCCGCGTCCGCGCCTGGTGCCGCGCCCCTCGCCGCGCCCGCCCCTCATTCGAACGGTATGGTAGTCTACCCGAGTCTATCGATAACTGAATATATTAATAAATCGCGCTAGCACACTCGAATGGTACGGTAGCTTGCGCGTAATTCAATAAATTCGATTTCTGCGCTGATTGAGCGAGTGTGCGAAATAGAGATACAAGTTTGAAAAATTAATCGCTAATAATTGGCCTGCCTCATCCATTTGCTTGCAGGCCACAACGGACACGCGGGGTCGGGAAACGGGGGTGGCGAGCGGCTATGAAGCCGCAGCCCGCGCCGCGGCTCTCGTCCGCGCGGACCTGGGCGAGAGCGACGCGGATGCGTGGAGGGTACGCGCCAAGCTGGAGGTGGCCATGGAGGCTGTCGCCAGTAGACTCACGAGGGTCAAGGTGAGCAGAGGGAGGATGATTGAATGGGATGGCAAAATAGGACTGACGGAAGGAATTGGGATTTGTTTGACTGGAAGACGATCGAAAAATCGTGGATACAGTTATCAACAATGTGATATGAAACTGCTGTAACGAATTTTCGCCTGGTCAAGACTGAATGTGACACCCTGATTCCATATTATTTTTTATAACACGTTCTATCAGTACTTCTGAGAAAATATTTCTTATGTATTTTCGGGGTCTTTTGTAAATCTCTGGTATATATAATTGTTGTGCAGGACCCGGACGCGTCATCCCGTGAGTCAGGCTGCTCCCCCACTGAGAAGTCACTGCCATCGCCCGACGAGGGAGTGGATGGAGTAGAGGTGAGCAATACCATTGTGTTTCTGATGTATATCATGCCTATTCTCGATATTTTCATTTCGTTGTGTCATTGCAACCTAGATGTGCCATATAAGATAACTGATTTTATCTTCGTATTGTACAAGTGTTGGTGCTTCATAATTCATTTCCACCCAAGTGCCAAGTGCCATGTAAAATTTCATAGATCATGGGATGATTGATTGATCGATTCCCCAGGTGCAGCTGGTCGAACCGTGGAGGGAGCCATCCAACTCGCCCTCCGAGAGCAACTCCTCCTCCGACTGGACACCACCCACGAGGTACGGTAGAGCGAGATTAGAATGGTTAATCATAGGGTTAATCATAAGGTGCGGTAGTAGATGCATTGATAAATATACTAGGGCAAAATGCATAAGTTGGTTTAGAGATAAGCATATGAACATTTGTGCTTCAGTTATCATACAACTACCTAGAATTCCATCTCCTGGGCTAGCTGAAAGAGATATTCTTTTTTAAAAGAATAAAAAAAGATTACTGTAGGTTATATCGTATTTCATTAATCGACGTGCGTTGCAGGACCTCGGGCGACGTCTCGGTGCGTCTCTCAGCGTACGCGACTCTCTCATCAGAAGAGGAGACGGGAGCGAGGACGGGCGATCATCCATCCCTCCCCGCCAAACCAAGCAGGAAACAGCCGAATGGAGCAGCTGCCAATGGAAATGGAGTCGTCCAGATGGGAGGAATGGGACCCCGATCATTCGCCCCTCTAGCAGCAGCCACCACCACTCCCTCGCCCGTAGTCTAGTCAGTCTCTCTCTACCGTATCCCGATGATGACCGATATTCGATTGTGACCTTCCTACCGTATCTCCGTCCATCATTTATATTGTTTGTCTATTCTCATCATATTCGTCGTGTTCTTCTCTCCTCTTTCCCGTTCTCTCCTCTCTAATAGTGCGTGTCTGTCAGCCTTTTCCATGGTCTCAAACATCTTTTTTCGTCTTTTCGTCGTTTTTCACATTGTCCCCCACCCCTATATTATTTCTTTCCCCTCACCCGACCATTCCTATGTACCCAAGGCCTCTCACTCCTCTCTATTGCATCCAATCAACGCCCCCGCTCGATCGTTTTAAGCAATGCAGCACTGTACTTTATATATGCGACAAAAGCAGTCACACAATTGTAAAGACGTTTATTATTCCATTTCTACTTGCTTATATACTATCTTCATACACACAGTCGTTTCCCTCCTTGTTCTCTCTATAAAGACTCGTTAATCACCCTTTCCATCCCTTCATTCTAATCACCCCCCCCCCCTTCCTATATACCTCTTTCTCTCTTTCAAAACACGTATATGGTTTATCGTTGCAATTCATCGTTCTTGTGCGTCGCTCCGATCATCTCATTCTCCCCCGCCCCTTTCCTCGTATAACGACCCCCTCCCCTTCCTTTCTATTGAGAGGGCAGTCACGGTATTCACAAGAACGAAAGTACAAACAACAACAACATGAAATGTGTAGTAGTCGATCTTTATGTGCTGAAAGATTTCCAACTCACCTCGCTCTATCCGGTAAATGATTTTCCTCACCTTTGATGGTGTTGTTAAGTCTACGATCTGGCATGTTTTGATCTACCGAATAGGAGCAGAATGATTGGTTGTGATTACCGTATCTGGCCTGATATTGATCTTCTGCGATTGAGATACCGTAGCCTGTCCTCATTTATTCGTTATTATTTTCGTCGTCCCTATATGTTTTCGATTGTGTATTTACGAGGTTCACTTTTTCTCTCCCGTTTTGTCCGGCTTTCCTTTCCTTTCGACAATGTTCTCGATCCCCCATCCACTAGACATACCCTAATCCTTTGATGAACCTACCGTAGACCACCCACTAAACAACGGAGGAATGTACTCTCATAATAAGTAGTTTGGTCTATTTGTGTATTGCAGTGACGCGAGGTTCTCGTTCTCTGTACTCCATCTCCATCAAATGTAGTTTCCCCTCCCACTGCTAGCTGTTTATTCTCTCTCTTTATCGAGACATTTCCCCCCATCTTTCATGTCGTGTCCGAAAAATCTCATCTACCTGAATCATTGAAAAAAGGAAAAAAATATATAAAATATTAAAAATTATCCAAGTTGATCACACGGAAAGAATCTATACAGTACACAACAATGTTTCGTCGATCACAAACCCAGAGTGAAAAGTGAGAAGCGAAAGAGAAAATCAATATCATACATAGGCGGTCCCGTCTCGAATGGAAACGTTGATTGAATTACTGTAGCAAATAAGGCGAAACAACATTGGGAAAGTTGATTGCGGACAAGGAAAAGTAGTACATCGATCTAGGCTAATGGCAGATCTATTAGCTATTGCATTAGTATTCTGGAAAGGAACGAAAGGCTACCAAGACATTGCTTTCGTTATTTGTAGACTGGAATGTACGAGGTGTATGGACTAACTACAGTTCGATGGAAACCGTATTGGATAGGGTTATGATTCTCGAAACGAATACCTACAGTATACCGGGAGTGAGGGGGTCTCATCTCGAGCGAGGTAGTCTTACTTGTTGGGCTCTCTTGAAAAGAACGGCGCCGAGTCTCTGAAGGATCCCGTTACGGTATTTTTTAAAAATCTATTCATCAGTCTCATAATGATACCGTAACTAGGACATGCACGTTAGGCCGTTTCGATTTCACCTCTCTCCATTCTGCACACTCCTATTGTGCGACTGGCGAGATAGTGTGCAGAATAGAGAGAAAAAGATGATTAGTCCGATTGGGTTACGATAACTGTATCTGTGTGTCACAACCCTGATTCCTTGCAACCACTCACTTGTTCAGAAGCGTATGACACACTGCACACACGGGCGCGGGTCGAGCGTTTTTGCCTGAAATAAGTCAATTCTCGATCAATCTTCGTCGTGTCTTTGACGCTCACCAGCGGGTACGGTAGTCGATACGCAGGGCGCGCAGAAGATCTTGCTGCAGTGCATGCAGCGCGGCTTGGGTCGCAGCCGGGCGACGGTGGTGGTGCAGGAGGGAGCCGAGCATTCGGATATCTCGTCCTCCCACTGCCATCGCACCTCCTGCAATGAGTCTGACGTGGATTACGGTATGAATACCAGTTCTATTCAAGTCAGGGATTAGTATCAGGATCCAATTCGGTGCTAACTATAGCGAACAAAAAGAAATAAACCAGAGCAGCGCGGCATATGAGGAAAATACTCATCGATGTCATCTTCACCTGGTATTTCCCGCTTCAACAGATTCTCAATACCAATCAGCCTTAGAGATTTCCAGTCGTTCAGCGTTTCAGAGTTGAGAAAAAATCCAAAAGTAACGACCGTGGAACAAACAAATAAGTTCTTGCCTGCCACATCGTTGCTTCATCAGATTCACAAAACCGTTTCAAGTTTGAGGTTTTCAATCATCTTCTTCCAATGCGGTAAACAAAAATTAGCAAAAACTATTCAATCGAGTTATCCCCTACATTCAACCTAGGATTACTGTACATTATAGATATCGTTTCGGTCAGTGCTCTCTCCAATCAGCACACTCACTCGCACCAAACCATAATAGCAATCCTACTGTACCTCTTCGACTCAATCGCCAACTGACCTGATCGGACTGGCGAATCTTCTCCAACTGGATCTGCAGTGACTGAGACAACTGGACGAAGTCCTTCTGCACCTGCTCAGACACGTCCAGATCGTGTTGGAGGGCAGTGACGCGTTGCTGAAAGGAGCGCTTGCTTATTCTAGTTTAATTGAAACATGATCCGCCAAAATAAGATTAGGAAACAAAATGACTTGATAAAATGAAATAGATACAAATACTTCCAATAGGACGCGGTTGGATGTTTTATTGTTGAGTGAAATTCGAGGTGATATCAGACAATTACAGACTTTCATGGATTTGACCTGCGCGAGCAACTCGCATGCACCTAGTAGAAGTTAGAAAAAAAGTCAAAGCGAAATAGTCTAGTGGAAGTTGACAGGTTCAAGGTAGGGCACTTAAAGGATTGAAATCGCATATTCTTGTATTTTCATATCTAAGATTCGTCTGAGTAGCACAAATGCTCATCGATGACGGGCAATGGTAAGAAAATTAGAGAAAAAAAGAGTATTGTATGGATAGCTGATGATGAGTGAGATAGATGAAAGTTTAAAAATCTGAAGAATTCATAAAATCATCTGAGCTGCAAAAAAGGCAAGCGCAAATCCTTTCCCACTCTTGTATGAAACCAGGCGCATTCCAATTTCTGCCAATCTCGAAATGCTCAAGAGCACATAGAGGTTTGATTGACGTAGTGCTTTGATGTCTAATAAATAACAACATCGGCTTTATAAAATAATAATATTAATAACAATATACCCGGAAGTTGGCCGAGGTCTGCTCGACTGCCGCTCGCTCGCTCTGCACTTGCTGCACCTGCAGAGATAAATACATAAATAATGAATAATGTATTATTGAATTCGACAGTCCATCGAGCAAGCATCGGACTCCTTCGTTTTCTCTCACTGGTGCGCGCAACAGAAATGTATATGGTACCTAAATAAACAATGTGGAAACAGACCAAACATACTAAAAAATAAACTTCCATTCATCTCAGCTAAATAAATCAACTGCTCTACTCAATCTCCTTCCATACATCAGGCTACAGTAATCCAACACTTGCCCATGAGATAATATACTACCGTAATCCTACAATCATGGCAAGACCCACCTGTTGCTCCAACTCGGCTACAGTCTGCTGCAGTTCGGTGATCTGACGGGCTTGCGCGTCCGACTTCACTGCCACCTTCTCGGAAGTCGAGATCTGAGTGATTTTGATGATATGTTTCCCGAATATACTGATGTATGCCTATTCCTCTAAATATTGTAGAGCCAGTGAAACGCGAGTGTGGAAGGGAGAAAAATGATTCGGAATGTCTTGCGAGATCTGAGATCTTCAAGAGGTTATTTTTCAAATGAAATATGAGAATAATACTAGTGAAAGGCCATTGCTCTAGTACATCCACATAAGGAGAAGCGCAAAAGTGATAGGGAAGAATTGAAAAAAATGACTCGGAAATTGTTCAGATCAATTTGTATGAAGAATAATTTTTCAGAGCTTATTGGATGGAGGTACTATTGCAAAACCTTGTCTACAGACAATTAAATTAAATCGGAAAAATAAATTGCTAAATTCGAGGTTTCAATGTTATGATAATATTTTTTTATACAGCGAATGGAAAGAAGACTTGCGTAGGACCATCGCTCTGTATTTTGAGCACTGTGTGAAACTGAACAGGGAAGGAAAATCTTTTGGGATATCTTAGATGTTGGATGGATAGATTTTTTTAATTGAAAGGATACAAAGCTACTATTAGTGAAAATCATTTCCGCAAGTTTTTGAGCACTCAGTGAAGCGCAACTGTGACAGGAAACATCATGTAGACTTCCTCAATTGCTGTTTAACCTATATTGGGTCTATTTAAATCGAGAATAAATTTAACTATGTGGTAGCGATGTCGTTTCGGTTTTGACGCTCACCTTTCTGCACACTATTTAAATCGAGAATAAATTTAACTATGTGGTAGCGATGTCGTTTCGGTTTTGACGCTCTCCTTTCTGCACACTCTCACAATCACGCCGTTCAGACAGACGAGATAGTGTGCAGAATGGAGAGAGCCGAAAACTCAAATGACATCGCTACTGAGTGGCTAGCTGATTCACCGTTCATACCAACCATTGCACTAATCTATTTTTTTTTAGACATTAAACCGATATTAACAGTTACGTTTAAAACCCTCCACACCTGGCTGTTGGCTATGCCCAGATTGGTCTGAGCCTCATTGAGCTCTGCCATCATCTCCCTCTCCCTCCTCTCCTTCGCTCCCTTCTCTTCCTGCAGTTGAGTGGCCAGAGCCGTGATCTCGTCCTGCAAGGAAGCGGTTTCATGACAGATAGGAATGAACAAAATTATTTGATAAAAACAATGTTGTACAGGTTCCCAGTTGTAAAAAAAATTATTTCGTCCTGAAACGAGTGGGGTGTTATTGCTAGAACGAAAGTCAAAACTATGGAGGAAACCTTAATAGTTTAAAAATCAACAGGCCTTACGTCCTGCAACGGGGGTAGTATGTCTGATAAGAGTTAAGATCGCAACAAAAAAATAATGGTCGATACTCTTCAGAAATATCTACGTGATTTCATCCTGGAACAAAGCGGCCTCAGGACTGATACGAAAGAATGAATTTTTTAAATGAAACCAATGGTCATGAGTGGCGCAGTTGTAAAGAATCAAAAGAGCACTAACCTGGAACAAGCGCGTTTCATGCCTATTTCTAAAGTGGTAGAAGCACATAAATACCAATGCGTGTAGATTTTCTATTCTAAAATATCTACAGATCTCATTCTAGGACACGAATAGGATAATTCAAAACAAACATTCGAGGAGACATCGATTGTGCAAAAAACTCCCAGTACTTATTTCGGAGGGTGTATCATTTTAGAACTCGGTATCTTACCTTATCCTTAACCTGAAGTGCTTAAGGTATAACCTTCAGTTTTTAAGGTCCTTTCTTAAGCCTTAGGGTCACACTAGAGTACTTTAGGGCAGTCCTAACGCCTTAGCGCTAACTTGGTTCAGTTCTAAAACGACCAGTTCTAAAATGATACACCCCACCTCCTTATTTCGAACTACAAGAAGTGGGTTTCACGCCTGCTAGAGAAAAACACAGGGGAAACAATTGTAATCGGAGTTCAATTCTAAATCAAACACAATTACGTCCAAAAGCACAAGTGTTACACGCTCTTACAAAATTCAGACAATCCAAAATAAAACCATTCGTGACGGCAGTTCTCGGACAAAATAATAATTTTCTCCTAGAACTTGAATGCTTCACGCACATCTTGAATGAACTTGAATGCTTCACGCAAATTCAATAATGAACCCATGAAAAATGAATCAATATGTTAAACCCTGCTCACTTTGAGTTCTGCCTCTCTGAACTCCTTGGACGCCTTGCACTCGATCAATTCCTCTCTCGTCTTCAGCACAGCGTACTGTAGCGAGTCAACGTCTGTCGCGATGTCCTGCCAATTATAGATAGATTAAATAAATATTTGCTAAGATTCATCAATAATTCACTGTCCAATCAGGCTCCGATCTCCCAATGTACTTTAGCTGGAACTCAAAACTTTTTTTGAGTCAAAAGTCAATGGATATTATTGAATCAGTGGTTATGCAATCAGACAATGAATAATTATTGGATAACAGATTTGAGACGAATTGCCAACGTATTATAAATCTCAGCTTCAAGTCTAAATTATAAAATCGGTGGAACCCAGATGTGACAAGAATATATCATTTAGAAAATCGAATTCGCTAGACCGATTATAAATATTTTCGCATAAAAGACAACGAAAAACTAGTGCTCGTTCTCGCTCCGATCTCCTGTCGTATGCTCCTTGGAGCGCAAAAGTGGCGAGCAAAAACTCGCAAGACAGATTTTTTTTCTGTTCCTGCGAAATCCTTTTACCGTTTCTCCTCGAGTAATCCTCACCCTACCATACTTATTCCCCTACAATATGCCTCTAGCTACCGTACTCCCTCCCCTCACCCTCTTCTTCAACTCACGATGGGTTCCTCTCTCATCATTGCAGCAGTGGCCACCTTCACTCCCAGCAGTTTTTCGAATCTCTCCACCAGATCCGCGTGTTCCTTCTCGATCAGCGAGATGTGATCCTGCAACGAAGGCAAGAGGGGTTATGGTAGGCACGGTGGAAAGGGGTACTGTTGATTGTGGGGGATACTGTGGCTATGTGAGTTCTTTACAATTCCTTTACTATATTAATTTCGCTAATTTAATTGTCCAAAAGACTAGTAATCCGCCGTTCTCCGGCTACGAGTCTCTCTTCCTATCAGGTTACAGTATCAGGTTACGGTTACACAATTCCAGCCATGACCCCTCCACGGCTTCTAGCCATAGCTACCGTAATCCCTCTTACAGTCCACTAGGGTTGTGAGATGGAATAGTACTCTCTCCATTCTGCACACTTTCTCGGTCAGAGCGACACGGGTGTGCAGAATGGAGAGTGCTACCGTAATCTCTATCAACTCACCGAGGCTGCAGACAGCGTGGAGGTCGTCTCTTGTCGCGCCTTCGTCGCTTTCTGATAAGATTTGATTGTTAAATAGACATAGAAGAAGAAATCATTCCTAGGAACCGGCACTAATACTATTCAGCAGTCGATGCACCGATCTGCCGGGCTTGCAAACTACGATGCAAGGTGAGATGGGGAAAATTTCATAGGATAGTGATCACTCCTACGTGAATTGTGCGACAACGAGTAATATACACCCAATCAAACTCATTGGTCTGCGGTCGAGAACCATTTTTTGGTGTTGTCTGTTATGCAATAAACGAAATGCTGCACATAACATTAATCTTATTAATTCTGTGAGTTAACTATGTTCTAGGAAGTTTAAAAAAATTGCCGATTCATCATATATCAGCGTCTCATTGTGCAATGGATTGGCCTGTGATTTATTTCTCACAGCCCATCCAGGTATCTACCCACTAGTGATGACAAATCGGCATCCGACTCCTCAATTCGCACCCTCTAATGTCGATCAGAGAAACTAGACACCATGCGAGATGCGGAGTCGCGTGCCGATTTGTCAACACTACTTCCCACTATCCCCTTACTCACCTCGACTGCCTCCTGGAATTTGGCAGTTAGATCGCCCAGGCTCTTGGCGCTGTCGTTCAGCTGCTCCTCCGTCTGGGCAGCAGTCTGTAGAGAGAGGGATACGGTAGTGGAATGATCGTCTATTGATTACGGTAATCATAATTAACTTCTAGATGTTTAGAAGTTTCGCACACATTAATATTGCCGTTTCGATTTTCAGCTCTCTCTATTCTGCACACTCTCGCGTAAGTCCGGAGAGACAGTGTGCAGAATGGAGAGAGCCAACACAGAAATTGCATCCCTACTACGCATGAGTCATAAGACCATTCGAAAGAGATAACTGCACAGAGATCGATCATAAAAAGAGAAATGAAATATCTGTATTTTGCATATTTCCTTCATAGTCCGAGATGCAAACTAAACTGATCCTTCTTCATCAATCGATAACTACCGTACCTCCATCATCTTCTTCTCGAGATTCTGTCGGTACTGTCGCTCCTCGACGAGCTCCGACTCGTATCTCTCGGCGAGTGAGCGGGCAGCCTTGAGCTCATCCTGCAGCTTGCGCTCGCTGTCCTGAGCGGAATATCGATTTGTTACGGTAGGGTCGTCAAGTCGCGCTTGAAACTATCCAAGCCTGTATTTTACATACCACGGAGAGCTAACTAATTGTACAATTTATTGGTTCAATTGACACAACGTTATCGTTTAATTGTGGTTTTCGAGTCTCGATAATGAAGCGAGTAACGAGAAAGTACCTGGACATTCTTGAGACTGAGCTCGTAGTTCTGGCACATCTCACAGGGAAGAGCAGAGGAAGTTGGAGTGGGAGAGACGGTCACTGAACCAGTCGGAGAGATAGTCTGAAGAGAATTAAGTAGTTTCAGTGGTCGACTCTCTCCATTTTGCACACTCTTTCACCTGTCTGACTAGCGAGACAATCTGCAGAATGGAGAGAGTCAAAAACAACAATGTCGTCCCAAGTATGAAGAAAGGGGTAATTACTGCACTTGACAGGGAAAACGCATAGCTATCCTTAGTGAACACATGCCAAATTTTCATTTATACATTTCCGATCATCGCGAGAATACTTTCGACAATGATAGGTGCGACAAACAGTTAGGACGATTTCAAGGTTTAACTAAACAATACTCAATCGTATGGGGAAAACGATCCACTATTCAATAAGGAAACTCGACAATTCAACCAGTCTTATCGTTAGTGAAGGCGTATTTATCTACTATGCGCAGGTTGCCAGGATAGAACAAATGAAATAGTTGCTAACTGTTGAATCGAGGATGGAGATGAGCTCTCCCTCTGCCATTGAGGACGACATGGCTGGATATGTGAAGAGAAGGCGAGAGTTTGTTGAAGTGACGGCGCTAGTTTAATGGAACCTCCTGGTCATGTCGGAAGGAACGCTGCAATGATTAGGTTTTGCGGATGAAAGGCGAGGAGGCATTAAAGATTTGAGAATAGCATAAGGTGGGGCTGCAAAAGAAAACCGATTGCGAGAATAACAGATAAAGATAACGGGAAAAAGAAACAAAAGATGAACGTTAGCGACTTTCTTAGGGAAATTTGGGCTTCGAAAATGGATCGAGCAAGATGAGAAGACACGTATGCCAGCTAGGCATAAAGTACTATAACACATACTAATCGACGAGAAAGCGAGAAGGCGAGAAATTGCGCAATGGATCCACGAGTACTTCGGAGCGCAGAAATCGAAACAGCGATAATGGCTATTCGTTATGAAATATAAGTATCAAGATCTTGCAACCACGATGCTACGATCATGATAAGTATATAAACTACAAGTATTTAAAAAAAAAATGAAATAGAGACGAACTTCAATCAATTTTTAGCAGTCACGATCGTGCTCGCATTGGACAGTACAGTAAGCTATGCCACACGCAAAATTTAGCGCAACATGCGCACGCGATTATTGGCCGTGTCTCTCAACGCATGTCACGGCGAATATTCGGCCAATCTATTAGCTGGCAGACTTTACGGCTCTCGGTTTTCTCGAGTTGAAGACGAATTTCATGTAATTTCGTCAATTTCTCTTCGATCGATCGTGTTCACTTTGTAGTTGATGATAGCGCCTCGCGCTGTGCAAACGCTCATTACGTTCGTCGAGTCGTTGCTCATGCTTTGAAGCTGCAAACCAATTCTCACTTCAGGGTATGTCACTATGGAAGCGTGTTGACCTGCTGGTCAATGGCAGGACGCCTTTGGCGGTCTACACCTCGCTAAGGACGGGTCTACGATTCGCCATCGGCGACATTCCCGGCCCGATGGTCAAGACCTGTGTTTCTCTCGGTAAGGAGAGCAATGTTTCTGGACGATTTTGAATAATCATCCCTCAGTGAATTGCAATCTCGCTACTGGATCATGACAGTTCTATTTCCAGTGACTGAAGCTCATACGGATGACGGTCTGCCCCATACCTTGGAGCATCTAGTCAGTATTATTTTCTTATTTCTTCTCACTTTCGATTTTCTCCTCTCTCAAGTAGGAATCACTCACCACAGCGCTCCCCTCTGCCGCTCTTAAATTGTGCTAGCTCAGCCCCTCATCTTAAACTTTTGCTTACAGTATTTTCTCGTTATCATCAGGAAATTTCCGTGGACCTGACAAAACCTCCTTTTAGGGACTTCTCCTGGTTATTTTCCCCGGACACGGCTCCAGTTACTAAACCAAAATAATAATTTAAAATTGAATTAAATTATTTTTTATAAAGCAACGTGTTCTGGGTATTCATTTGACGTCAGTGAACGATTATTCATAGCGTTCAAATGTTTTCCGGCCATTTCTTTCACCTGCACAAAACGGTAAATGTGTTTTATGTGATGGAGAATCGAAAGGGGTATAAATAAATAATATAAATAATCGACATAGTCTAATAAATCGATATATTAGGAAAAAGATAAAAAAATTTCAGCATTTGAAATTTCGCGGGTCAACAGTGCGCGGCTTGCCGCTTGCTTTTTCACCCGACTACGCCCCTAGCATGCGCCCCGTTGTAAGGAAGGCGACTTTTCCGGGTTGCTTAAACCGCTGTGACTCACTTGATAAGATACCACTTACGATAAATGCCATGAACTTCGTCATAGGTATTATTTTTGAATTTTTGCGAAGTCCGATGAAACCCCGCCTACTGTCCTCTCATTGGTCGAAGGATGGCGTCGCGTCCCGCACACACTTTTCACACACTCCGACGCGAAATGTCCATTCCAATTTCCGCGCGGTTTTCAAAACGAATTATTTTCGTTACCACGCTTAATTACTGCCTCTGAACCTCCGTGAAGATGGAAGAATTATGACAAACGAGTGAAACATAATCCTCCCGTGTTCCAGGTGTTCATGGGATCGGAGAAGTACCCGTTCAAGGGATTCCTCGATGTCATTGCCAATCGGTGCTTTGCCTCGGGCACCAACGCATGGACCGACCAGGATCACACCGCGTACACCATGGACACGGTAAGGTTTCTGTAGGCGCACAATGAACACGGTGCGGATACTGTAGGTACGCAATGATGAAGGATTGACGTTGTTTATGAAAACGCTCTAGTTCTCCCATATTCTCGTCGTTATCAAAGTTCCGAACGCGAGCAGTCCTATGACTTGAATATGAACCACTACAGGCGCTAGCTGTGCGCTTGCCATAAAATACTGTTGTAAGAGATTCTTCTGTTTCGATATCAGGGATTATTATAATTTGTTTTCAGGTGGGAGCCGAGGGATTCTACAAGAGTTTCCCCGTCTACCTCAACCACATCCTGAGACCGACGCTTACGGTAAGTTATCGATCGAACGGAGACTACTGTACCCATCTGTTGACGATACGGTAATGCTTCTCTTGCAGAAGTCGCAGTATCTCACCGAGGTGCACCACATCAACGAGAAGGGCGAAGACGGCGGAGTGGTGTATTGTGAGATGCAGGTATCGGTCGATCGGTCTGGAACTACCGCATGCACTGGTGGCATAAATATCCCTTGCCTATGCACGTAATTTTGCGAGAAAAAAAGCATTGAAAATACAGCGGGTAGATGACATTATGCTAAATAAGTTTTTAAATTTTTTCAGTTTTCAATTTGTTACCATAACCCTGACATTCGTGCAGGACCACGAGTCGGAGATGGACTCGATTTTGGAGCGCAGAATGAGGAGACTACTGTACCCGGAGGGACACGGCTACTGGTGCGACACTGGAGGCAAGCTGGATGCCATCAGAAGCCTCTGCTCAATCGATAGAGTGAGTATACGATATAGGGTCAGGGTTCGATTCGGGTAGTTTTCGAAGTAAAAAAATCGATATCGTCTCTATATTGGGTTTCTCTATTCTGCACACTCGTAGAGGTGACGGATGAAATGAGAGATCAAGAGTGTGCAGAATGGAGAGAGCGGATACCCGAAATTACATCACTAGTGAACATGCGATAGATGAATACGGTACTCACGAGGTGTTTATTCGCAAATAATGACCGAGAACAAATGCTGAAGAATAGTTTTACTTTAAAAAAAAAGTCATTTATTTTTTGCCATTGAAATAAGGAACTGATCCTCTCCGTTTAGCACACTCGCTCTGATTGATGAGAGAGTGTGCAAATTGGAGAGAGTCAGGTCTTTACCCAATACCAATGCAGGTACGAGACTATCACAAGAAGTTCTACCACATCGGCAACGTCTTCTCCATCATATGCGGAAAGGTATGGTAAACAAGAGTACTGTAGAGTACTGTAGGAAGATCAGCGTTACTCGAATCCGGAGTAATTTTGAAGTTTGTTTCTATGTGTTGCGACCTCTGATCATCCGCTGAACCCACATCCAACTTTCTCCAGCATCCAAAACCTTAATCTGACTGGTCCTGCTAACTGTCCCTTTCTTGTCGGGGAAGAATGAATTTGGCATTGCCTGTGTCACGGGGTGTAGAGTAGAGTATTATTAGCTTCTCAGATATACGATAATCGGTAATTATCGATCGATTTTAGGTGGATCACGGTCGCGTGCAGAAGATCCTGGAGGATCTGGAGGAGGCGGAGATGGCAAGAGTCCCCGCTGACTTCAAGACGCCATTCTCGGTAATATATTTGGACGTTTATCGATTTCATAAAATTCATCATCCATAAATAGGGTACTGTTAGAGCGGAGAGCATTAAATATTGGTTAGGAGATTTTTTGTACTTCTGAACATCAGACTCAAAGGTCCGACAAGCGCCGTTCGTACAATCATCCAGTTGCAGCCATCATGATAAGAAAATATATTTATTCTAAAATCTTTGGTTACTTGAGATTGGGTGCTGACGATCACAGCATCTGCATTTTGTTTTGTATCTGACTCAATATTTAGCGATCCCGATAATACCCACCTTACCTCAGGCAACTAGGGCTAAGAACAATAGCTTTTAAGCTATTGTTCTTAGCACTAGGTGTAGTAATCCATAATCCATAATATTTAATAAAGCGCAAACGTCTGTATGTCTGTTTGTCCGGATTGCGAAATCGGAAACATGTAAACCTCCCTCTCTCTCTTTGCGATTGCGAAGTACGGCGCACCGAGAAGCGGTGAGCCCGGCCAGTGGTATCCCCCGACGTAGTCGGGGGGATACCGCTGGTATAGTAATATTAAAATATAGTAATTGTATGATTGCTGGTTCGCTGTTTTTGTTTTACCAACAAATAGGTTTCATGTTTCGAAACTCAGTTAAAGTTTGGGAACTTTATGCTGGTGCAATAGTCCCTCGGTTGACGCGTCTAAACTCAATAATTGATCTCTGTTCACCTGCAGACCCCGGTGCCCGCCCTTCCCTCGTCGATTGTGGAGACGGTAGAGTGCCCCTCGGATGATCTCTCTCACGGCGGAGTCCACGTCGCATGGTCAGTTGTGTGCCAGGATCGAATAGTGCTCTCTCCATTCTGCACACTGTCTCACTGGTCAGACTAACGAGAGAGTGTACAGATTGGAGAGAGCAATTATCCAGCTGGAAACATCGTCTATAGCAATTTCGATCCAGTGATGTATTAGGGTGTCCCAAAAGTCTTGTCGCCGTTTTTCTTTCTATTATTTCAAGAGAACCGTAGGTTGCAAGTGCAAGTACTCCTGCACTAATTTATTCGACTTCGATTAGATCATGAGATTGCCTAATGGTGAAACAATAATATAAAATGTATGTTTTTCGACCTTGTTTTAAAATATTCATAAAACAGAGGCGGTTGACATTCCGAAGCCCAAACAAATACCATAGCAGTAATAGGAATCAGACTTTTAAATGCAATTTTCGAATTAAAAATATCGCTTGAGAACTCAGATATAATCAAGAATATGTGAAAATCATGACTCAAAATCATGAGATTTTTGAGTTATCTATTTTTACCCCCTTCGATTGCGCTCTAATGTTAATTTTTCAACGTTTTGATTTATTTGTAAATATTTTGATCGATTTCCGGAATCAAATTCGAAAATTTTTATAATAATGTGTGGGAAATGAATTTTTTGACGGATTTTTTGAACGAAAACTGAACGTGGGTGTTTTTAGTGTGGTCAGTTCTACATACCGTAGCTCCTCGGAATTGTAATGATTTCACTGGCTCAAGTATTGAAACAGAATGTCAATAGTTAATTCATCAATCGCCGCTTAGCAGGATTCGATAAGGCTCTTTACAGTTGAAAAAATATTTTTCAAAAAAAACGACAGGAATTTTGGGACACCCCAATAGTAGTGAGAAACGTCGCCTGGTAAAAAATCGACAAGGTGGTTATAATTACTAATCGTCTCCCTCTCACAGGCACGGCCCCCCGTCTCGTGATTGTCTCACCGCCGAGGCACTCGACATCCTGTTCAACTACTTCACGGACACGGCTGTCTCGCCCTTCCACAAGAACTTTATCGATATCCCCGACCCTCTGGCCAGTCATGTGAGTTTCTCATCGATCGTAGTGAAATTTACGAACCTGCTCTGTTCTGTGATAGTTCCTCCGTATATAGGGTTTAAAATGGAAATATTTATCTTACGAACCTAGTTTGTTGATACATCGTAGTTGAGCTAAATTTTGAGAATCGGTGATGCGAGTCTCCACCTTCTCGTGTGGTTGTTGTTTCGCATAGCAAGGGATAAAAAATGTACATTCGAGAGCAGGTTGGGGTTTCGTGTACAATTCAAATAGTGAGGTAATTTTGTTAGTTCGATTGTTCTATGGGAATTCAAATGCCACATTTTCAGGCTAGTATTTCGTAGTGAAGACAAAGTTTGGGATGCATATGTTTGAGCGATCGTCGGCAAACACATAACCAAAAATAATAATTTGTTGAAAAAATCATGCCACATCCATTTTAGGGTTTCGTTGTAGAGTCAAATATTGGTTACATTCTCTCAGTGTGAAAGCTTGACCTTGGTTCGAGAAAAAAAATACAATTAAGAATGCCGATCGCAGGCTTCTTTCCACCTTCTCGCATAGTTTGTGTTTCGTATTCAAAGTTTCTACATTAGAACGATTGATGTAGATAAAAAAAAGTGTCAAAAATTAATATTCTAACTTATTAACATTGGCAGGCTTCTTTCCACCTCTCCGAGCAGACTACCTCGTGCATCTCACTCGCCTTCGGAGGAGTGCCCGTGGAGAGAATCGATGAAGTGCTACCAGTGTGAGTCGAGGGGAAAGGGGCGGGGCTTGACGAGGGGGCGGAGTCAGTTGGTCGTCACGTTCGGATATCTTGAGGATTGTATTGTTCAGCCAGAAAGAATTGCGCGGAGTCAATGAGCATAGTGATATTGGAAGGATGTGTGAGCAAGATATGCGTCTTCATTGAAACTTGTCTGGTCTTGGATGCAAAAGGAAAGCGTGAAACCTCAAAGTCGCGTGTTCAGGTAGCGCGTAGCATCCCGTAAAAAATTGATATTTTTGCTCATTCTGTAATTGGAGCCCCGATATTCTAGCTTGTAAAAGAGAAGCGCGATATGTGAAACTTCCACGTAATTTTTATTGTCGTCTTTCCGTTAAATCGGAAGGCATTAATGAATAGATATGAAGTGGGTGGAGGCTCCTGTGATATATAGTGGCGGAGATACGAGCTTGATGTATCTCGATATCGGATCAAATAGTCTAGTCGCTCTCTCAATTCTGCACACTGTCTTCTGTCTGACCGGCAAGAGAGTATGCAGAATGGAGAGAGTTACTATTCATCCATCATCCCTACTGCCCCTTTGCAGACTGGACAAGGTGCTGAAGGCGCATCAGGACGCGACGGCCTTCGACGCCGAGCGCATGGGCTTCGTGTGCCAGCAGGCTGTGCTCAACGCACACGCGGCGGTCAGTGAAGGGTGGTGTGGTGTGGGAAACGTCGCCCTGTCGAAAAAGTGACGGAAGTGCTGAAGAATAAGAAGGAAAAAATAACAAGCTAGTTTTGTGCACCTCTCATTGATGAAGTGAAGCGATAGCCTTTGGGCTTCAGTTCCATCTCCGCTATTTTGCAGTAAAAAACAATATGCTCTTCTTTGTGTGGAACCATGTTAATGAATTTCCGTTGTTTTGGGTGATAAACATCGCTCTGTAAATTTGTTTATTGATGTGCTGAAAATATTTTTTCAAATGCCAGCTGGATTCGGGCAACACTCATGGATGATATGCAGCGAGAGCCTTTCAGTTGTAGTTATTGTTTCACATGCTAGTTCAATAATCAATGCATTCTTTTTTTTAATGCGTGGTAGCCGTGGGTTTCAATTAGGATGCCGTTTCTTTATTCAGCTCTTCAGCTTCTGCATATTCTCTCGTATAACTCATTGGCAAAAATGGAGGGTAAATACCGAAATGGAATCCCTGGTTTTAGATTTCGATAAACCATCAGAGTTCGCAGTAATGTTCACTGTTTGAATTTTCCCCGTGATATGCGAAATGATCGCTCTGTCGAAAATTGGGCAGAGTTACTGAAAACTAAATGTTAAATAAATAACCACCCGGCTGCTTCCGTGCTCCATTCATTGATGATATGGAGCTAGACCCTTTTACCCTCAATGCTTTCTTGACCCACGCTAACCAAGCAATTCTTCTTGTAGGAAATATTGATTGGTCTTCTAAAACGGTTTTCAACGGGTTTAGAATCTGATACCATCTGTGTTATATTTTCGGCATTTTACCTTGATGCGAGATGTTGTATGCGGCACTATTTCTAAAAAACTGGCAGGCCTACTGAGCCCACGATGTGCGGAGAATTGAACCTTTACATGCCAGAAATTGAACAAAAATGTTGAAAAATTAGGGGGGGGGGAGCCAGCTGGTTTCGGGCAACCCTCTTCCATGAAATGAAGCGAGAGCCCGTAAGAGTCATTAATCTCTTGGCAGATGCTACAAAATCAACGCATTTTAGCGGGTTTCCATCGTTTCTTATTTTTGTTGTTGTTTCGTGACAAATCAGCAGAGCTAGCAGTTGTGTCCAATTTTTAGTGAGAAAAAGTATTTACAATTAGTAAGGAATGATAATTATTTTTTTGTTGTTTCGTGACAAATCAGCAGAGCTAGCAGTTGTGTCCATTTTTTAGTGAGAGAAAGTATTTACAATTAGTAAGGAATGATAATGGCCGTCGAAAATATGAGAACTGCATATTAGGGGTTCCTGATCATTCTCTCTCCATTTCCTCCCACACTACTTCGCATGTATGCCCGTTGGGAGAGCTTTTCCATGCGAGAATATAATCGCTTATATCATAGTAGGTGAAATGATAATGGTGATTCTCGTCTTTCAGCTGGAGACGCGACCCTCGAAGAACGTCTTCCACTCACTGATCACCCATCAGTTGTATGGAGAGTCCAACAGCGAGGACCTCGAGCACCGCATGAATGACGTGAGTGAGAGGGGTCGTGTGGTGTAGGGTACTGTAGGGAGGGGGAACGTCGCCTGTCGAAAATCAATAGGGCTTGTGTGGTGGTCATGGTAAGTAGTGGGAAACAGGAATCGATCGGGAAATCAAATTTGGGAGGTATGCTGAGCACAAGAAACACTGCTGAAACAGGAAAGAAACGGTAGAATTTATAATAAAAAAATCGGTTGTCAGCCCGGTACGTTAGCGTTTTACCCCCGATCTTTATCATCTACTGTGATGGCGTAGATGATGCTGCTGCTCGACATTTTGCGTTCAATTAAATGAATGATCTCAAAGTCTTCCCACTGTCTACGGAGTGCGATTATGGGAAACGTCGCCTGTCGAAAAATTGACAGAAGTGGTAGTTGGTGTAGCGGGTAGTAATCGTCGCACTGTTGCAGGCCAAGGTGATCGAGCAGCTCGCCAAGGAGCCCATGCAGTTCTGGGCGGATCTGGTGAGTGCACAGGCTCCGCACATTTTCAAGCTCCGCCCACTTCAAACAAATTATTTTCGCATTAATTGAACTTTACAAGTGCGTAAACCCCGAAAAACGGTGAAAACGCAATTTTTACGTTGTAAGTGTCGGGCAGACTTATTCTCGCCGTTATTCGCTAGAGGCTTTTGAAAAATACATGGTTTGATAGAGAGCACTGAGACAAATCAGAACCACAAATAGAGGGCAGACTTTTCTCAAAGGATAATTTATAGCGAATTTTTGAATTTTATTCCAACTTAGCTTTTCGACCTATGAGTCTTGTACAGCTATTCGAACTAAATATTTGTGGTGATCGAATAGTGCTCTCTCTCTCTCCATCCAGCACACTGCTGTCGATAAGACGAGAGAGTGTGCAGAATGGAGAGAGCTCAGACACGAAACGGCGATAATTAATTCGAACCACAATGTTCAGGTCACCCGCTTCTTCTCTGCGCCCTCGGTCTCGCTGAAGGGCAAGCCATCGGAGAAGCTCGTCGAGACGGTGAGAGGGCGGTGTAATGGTGTTGCGAATTGGGAAAAGTCGCCCTGCAAAGAAATTTACTAGAATTGTTGATGGTGTAGTGGTTGGAAAACGTCGCCCTGGTTGCAGCTGGCGGAGAAGGAGAACGCGCGCGTCGCTGCGCAGCGCGAGCGACTCGGCTGCGACGGACTGGAGAAGTGCAAGGCCGATCACTGCAAGGCTGTCGGAGAGAATACGGTAAGAGGAGGGGATACGGTAGATGGAGCGATTGGTTAATTAGTTTCGCTATTGAATGCGCATATTGGAAGCGATGTGAGAGCGGCGAATTTTAATAGGATTGACGTATTTTGAAGAACAGAAAACGATGGAATCATGTTGTCTGATTCTTTGCGAAACTAATAGCATTTGTGAAACTAGATAAGTTCAGGTTGCTGAAGAACAAAATGTCCGTTCTTTCGTGGACTGTCAATCTAGGGTTATGAAAGTTGCTGTCGATAAAATGGTGAACGAATCCGGAAAATTGCGTGTACCGGTAGCGATGAGTTTCTATTATCGGATACGGTAGTGGCGGGTTACTGTAATCGATTGATTTCAGTCTGAGCAGCCTCCGAAGGAACTGCTGGACTCGCTCATGGTCAACGAGTTCGAGGGATTCGATAACTTCAAAATCGACGTCAGTTGATATTATTTTTTTTATCGTTCGTGCCGACATATGACTGCCCTGAATGGTTACGTACGAAAGTTATGATATCCATATAGCGGAAATATTTTGGGCTCGAGTGGGATGGTGAAGGCGTTTGCGAGTATAATTTTGGTAAAGTAAACTGGGATCACACTGTCTCCAGTGCATTCGCGCCGAAGATAACAATTTGTGAAACGAAAAAAGTTTGGGTTGGGTACTGGAAATGTGACGAACGTTTGCATGGTATTGGTTTTCAACCCTAGAGGGATATCGAATGACTGGTTGTATTGGTGAATAGAGGGATCGGTGGATTTCCTGTTTTATCCTACTATGCATGACGCATCATAATTTATTTTCTATTTTTTTTGCATTAATAATTAAATGCTCAGGTGTTCCACTCCGAGTCCTCTTCCTCAGCCCCTGCCCCCGTGCGTGCCATCCTCGACGCCTTCCCCTTCCCCGCAACTCTCCATCACTCGGCCGATACCCGATTCGTGGAGGTGAGCATGCATTGGAATGAGGGGGAATGGATAAGTGGGCAGTGGATGCTGATAAAAATCGAAATCGAGTTGGTTAGCTCCGAAAAGTGGGTTGGAAAAAGTGCCATGTGAGACGGAAGCATTGATGGAAATATGCTATCATGAGAAGAGTGGATACTTGTGGTATTCTGGATGCAGTGAGAGGTCTAGTGGGAGTCGGGTGCTCACGTAGATGATAGAGATAATGCGTTCTCGAGGGATTACAATATACAAGAGGAGGGAAAAGTAATACTTGAATGACAATGTCTGAAATTATTGTGAACTTGGGACTAGGTGGATTGTGTATCCGGAGTGAACTTTAGTAGTGTTTCCGATAAAAGGTTCCGGAAGTAATTGACCTAATAGATTGGAGAGAACATCGCATGTTCAATCAGAACTACCAGAACACGATTTTAAGATGTATAACGAGCGGCACTCGAGATTGATCACGTCTGAGTTTGAGTTCTGTGAATAATTACGGTTGTACATTCATTTTCGACACTAGTCAAAAAGTCGCTGAAAGGGGGCTGAGGAGTAAAAAAAACGGTCTTGGGACTTGCATGCTGGGTCTGATGAAGAGGATATATTTTTGCACTCTTGTTTCTAGAGGTGGACTACGGACTAGGTGGATTGACGATACTGATCTAGGTCTAGAGATCTTTGACTGTTCGGCAAAGTAATTCAGCTAGCTTGTGCACCGAAAGATAGAATCACATTCACCATTGTTGAATAAATCCCACGAGATGTGTGCCTGGTGAATTTTAAAAAATCTCCTGCTGGTTTCGTTCACCACTCGTAAATTATATGTATCGAAAGGCTTCATTCACCAGTGTTCACATGTGCTCCTATCGTTAAAAAAATACTTTGCATGGAAGTGTGTTCGTATTTTGCCTGGTTTCCATCTCGACCATGTCGATAACCGGGATTCGCGTTTATCGTCGTACAGACATGGTTCATAGTGGAAAGAGTCAGTGAAAGTAGATGGTAGTATCACTTCTCGACAATGAGGGCGTCGGGCGAGTCGGCGGAGGAGACCTGTCGCTGTCGGGGACGGGTGCTCCAGGCGGGGTTGTTGCGGCAGCAACGGTACTGCAGGGGTATTGTAGCGAAGGGGAGTACGATAATGGTATTGATTGGGTAGAATATCGCGGTGCTAGCTTGGATTGTACATGTTTGTTCAGCTCTTTTGTATTCTCTCAGTGAAAAATAAATGTAGGTATTCCTAGGAACAAGCTACTGAAGCGGAGGAGTACTGTAGTGCAAGAGAGATATTAATTAGGAAATACCGTACCCAGATGAAGAGTGCGAGGAGGGATACGGTAATGAAGCCGAGTAGTGCGATGAAGACGGCAGTGAAGAGAGAGTTGCTGCAATGGTTGGAGATCAAGTTTACAATAGTATGAGGCTATGTGGTCGAATAGTTTGGTCAAATCGAAGAAAGCTGTATATTGTGTATTAATTTGTTTTTCGACCAGATCCCAACCTGGAATTACTGTGCCATTTTTCAAATAGCTTAATGTGACATTCGTAGCGCGTACTCACCGGGACTAGATAGTACACGGCGAATTTTATTGGGATTGAAATTTGCATGAGGCTGCAATGACCGACGAATCAACGCTAGCCATCCTCTCATCGCTATGCATGACTTGCGCATTGCTCATTCACCTGCCTCTTCTAGAGGTTCCGAATTTTGTTGGGAAGAAAAATGATTTATGCATTGCTGCGTTGCTGCGCAATAAAATCAGAGCTAACATTGCTGGCATTAATTCGGAAGTCTTGGGGAGTTGCCATTCGCTAATGATGCGCATTCTCGTCTGTCTGACCGTCGAGAGAGTGTGCAGAATGGAGAGAGCCAAAATGAGATGAATACTAGTGATGTCGTTTCGGTTTTCGACTCTCCTCATTCTGCACTCTCTAATTTCTCTGACTGGCGAGGGAGTGTGCAGAATGGAGAGAGCCGAAGTGCCATCACAACTATTCACCTGGGCGGCTGGACGTCCTCGTAATAGGGCGATGGCTGGACGGCGGCACTGCGATAGAGGACGGAGGGAAGGGGAGGAGAGGGAGAGGGAGTGGTGGAGGAGGACTTCTTGTCGAGCAGCATCTTGTCTGCAATGGCGGAAGAGTTACGTTATTTTTAAAGATGGGGGACCCACAATTATTGTTCAGCTTAATTTCTAGGGATATTGAATACAGCGTGAAACGTGGATTGTTCGAGAATCGAACAATTCGCATAATTTTATTTTTATTTGACGTCTTAGAACTATTATTTACGGGAGTGATCCCGGCTGATGGATACAGCGTGAGACATCGATAGTACGGGGAGGAAAGCGAGCAATGAATTTTAAAATCTTTAAAAAAAAAACTTATCTAAGTCTGTGATATTATTGAATGACAGTGATCACGGCTAATTGTTCCTGCGTGAAACCTAGATAGTTCAGGGAGGTAAAAAATACGATTAATTTTTGGTTTTCTCATTCTGATGCCTCATCAAATCACTTATGCGGTAGATTTGAGCTAATATTCTCTGCCTGAAACCTAGACTGAACGGGGGCGAAAAAAGTGAAGGGTGAATGAGAGGAAGAGGAAACATACGCAAGTTGACGAAGTTCTTGGGCGAGAGACACCACTCCTGGCCGTTCTCGACCTCGCAAACGAAGGGAGGATCGCATTTGAGAGAGCACGATGACGTCATCTGGAAGGGGGAGGGATCCATTCCAAGTCTATCCAGTCCAAGGGCTATCTCGAAGGTCAGAGAGGGAGATAGACAATGGAGACCGAGGAGAGAGCAGAGAGGAAGGGGGAACAGCTGTTCGGGGAAGATTCCAGAGGGAATAGGTTAGATTAGAACAACATAAGAGATAGGAGGAGGTGTAGTGTTCCAGAGTGCGATGAGGGGGTGGAATTGGAATGAATGAGTGATGATAGGGTGGAAATAAGATGAAGGAGGTTATGAGTTTCAGAAAAATATGAAAAATGGATGGCGTTATGCTGGGTATTGTCACATCCCCAGGAATGAAATCTAGAGACTTGTTGAATGTAAACATGAGAAACATTTCCGGCCGGAAATCGGGGCTTGAGGAGAAATGTTTGTTATGCTATGGGAATGTTTCGCCCGTATCTAAGCAGTTGCGTTGACGGATAGAATAGGTGCTCTCTCCATTTTGCACACTCCTTCGTACCTCTCATCGGCGAGAGTGTGCAGTATGGAGAGTGTCAAATCCGAAATAGAAATCCTAATAGGCAAGGATCGCAGAATAAGCTCGCGTTTCCATGTGATTCTATCCCTTAGATGGAAGGGAGAGATGACTCCAGCAGGCGTGAAAGTGGCATTAGAGGCGAGAATGTTGGCGGAGTGTAATCGGATTGGGAAACCCCTCTGGGGTATGGGGAGATGGGAAAATGAAACGTAAAATAAGTAGGAAATGCATGCGCAAGCGCGAAGCCAACCGAAGCGCGGTAGGATACGGTAGGGCGATGATGGAGTATTTATGGGGCAGGAAGCGCGATTGAACCGCTGAAGCGAGAATTAGATGAGTTTCATTCATTCTACGGGCACAAATGATGTGGAAACAGGGCCCACTGAACGGCACGAGTTTGAAAATGTATTAGTTTTGGCTCGATTCTAGGCGTGAGAGAGGAGGTTTGCAGGAGACGCTTGAATTTCGAAAGCAGGGGGAGGAGAAATTTGGAACGAGCCAAAAAAAGTTTGGAGACATGTGAAGCTGAAAGTGCGTAATTGTCCCCAGAGGGAAAGAAGCTGAGAAAAGTGCGAGGGGATTTGGAGGAGATGAAAGAGGAAGGGGGATTAAAGATGGAGAAACCTAGGCTAATTAGAAGTCTCTCTTGTGTGTTGCATAGAGAGCGCCCGCTTTTATTGTTCTTATTAGAGCTGGAAGCGAAAAAAGGAGTGGGAATGAATAGGGGATGAAGAAGCGATGAGAGGTGGAAGCAGAAGGGAGACGAAGGGAGTTGTACCAGTCGGGGGATATTTTTGAGAGGCGTGTTGTTCAAATACTATAATGAGAGGGATCGGCGAGAAGTGATCGTGATGAGAGGTGAGCAGATTAGTATGGTTTTAGTTTGAGATGGGTAGTGGCGAACGAAGAATTGAAATAATCCAGAAATGTTGCTGAAAATGAAAATGAGAAACGCGAATGGCACTAGTCGAATGGCGAGGTGAATGAAACCGATTGGAGAAAAGCCCGGAATAAGATGGACGAGAGAGGGAGAAAAAGGTTGATTAATGGGCATTGACAGGTCCTAGTGCTAATCACTTTTTGCCTTTTCTCGTCACTTCTTCGATGTATTCGAGAAGGGGGAAGGATGTGATTGAGGGATGGAGAAGAGTGATGAAAGTGAGCGATGCTCTGAGTTCGTGATGATCCTTACAAGCTTTTGATCATGGAAAGATCTTTTTAAAACGCGTTCTCTGTAATAGTGCAGGGAAATGGGGAAGAAGTGGCACAACTATGTCAAAATAATCACCCGAAGTTCATACTTTGGGTATCGAACCATCAGCGAAGATGAAAACTTTTTTTGGAAAAAAAAAAGTTTTGACCCACTTAATCGATTTTTTCATGAAATTTCAAACTTGATATTTCGGTTCCATGTCACATATCATTCGAAAGGTGATAAGACAGTTCGGAAAATCAAATTCAGAAAAGACTCCAAAAAAGAAAAGAAAAGAAAAGACAAATTTCAGAAATTCCACTTCAGAAATTACCACTTCAGCAAAGCCATTTCAGAAAATGTCAACGATCGGTAAAATATATATTTTCGTGTAATTTTGTATTTGTTTTTAGATTCTTCCACTTGATTTGATATGGAATTGATAAATAATTCAGAGAAAAAATATTTAAATCATGCGTAAACAGCTTCACAAGACGTGTGCGCGCTCACGCAAGCGCGGTCGCGTCGCGAAAAATGCCTCTCTGGAAGTCCAACTATTCGATTTATTCACATCTGAACTTTTCGCTTCCCTGAACATCCATTTTTCAACTTCTGGCCTTTACTATGCCTGATCCTGGTTATGGATCTTCAATGTCAATAGGAAAGTTGTTTATTTTTCCAAGTTGGTCATTTCTGTGTTTTAAGTGAAGGTGTTTGATCAATTTGAAGTATATTATTGATGTTTCTATATTTACCTCTTTGCAGAGTATGCCATGTTTGAGCGATGAGGATGGTTCTTCGGCACTGAAATTATGCCCCAGAAAGAGTTCCATCTGAGTCAGCATATTGAAATACACAACATATCTCCGAATTGGAGGCAAATAATGATATCTTGGTGGGTAGCCATCTCGATATTTACCAAAATCGGCGGAAATGATAACCTTTCGAGGCCTTAATCATGTTAAGTCAAATGAAATTTAATTTTCTCTCGGATTTTAACATAACTTTCGATGCTCTTTCGAATGATATGTAACATGGCACCGAAATATCAAGTTTGAAATTTCTTGAAAAAATCGATAAAGTAGGTCAAAACTGAATTTTTTTTCCAAAAAAGTTTTCATCTTCGCTGATGGTTCGACACCCAAAGTATGAACTTCGGACGATCATTTTGAAGGAGTTGTGCCATTCCCCCTTCGCTAGTACAGAGAACGCGTTTTAAAAGAATGAGAGAAGAGTAGCGCAAAAATTGGAGTTATTAGCGAAAGGGACTGTAACTAACATTATGGAAATCCGAAATTATTGAATATGATGAGATAGAGAAACGGGAATCGCGCTGCTCAAACTAGTTAGGTTCCTGAGGATTTTTTTAATCGTTTAAAAGTGAAGGTAGAGAGTTAGTAGCAAGTGATCGAATCACATGAAGAGGGCCCGCACTTATGCATACCAGACGTGTTCTACTGACTACTGCAGTGTCTCTTTAGGTTGCTCGCTCTCTCGTGGTTAGAGAAAACGAGAGAACACAGGAAAAGGAGAGACATTAGAGGGAAGGGGAATTATGGATGTGTGAGGAGGGATGATGAATGGAGTCGGACAGGCGGAAGAGGGCACGGGATGCCATTGCATGTGAGGAGGAGGGGGTATGGGAGTTCAAAAGGATATGGGGAGGATGAAGATTGCAAGATATTGATTTTAAAAAAATCAGTGATAATGATTCGGAAGTGAAGGAATGGCTGAAGGAGAGAATCTCCGAAATGTTGTTTTGATTCTACCAGACAGCCTCACTATATCAATGAGACGCGTCTACTTCAGATCACAATGTGCAGTTGAAACATCAACGTGTCGGTGTTTGTGATCGTCATTGAATTATGGTGCGAACAGTGGAGGGCTTCAAAGATTTCATGTTGGGGGGGGGTGGAGGGGGTGCGGGGAAAAAAATTGAAAATTTCAGGTTCGCGAGCGAAGCGAGCGATAAAGATTATATCATTTTATGAAACCGTGGTAATATATGCATACAAAACACAAGAATAATGAAAGAATAAAGAAAGTAGAAGAAGCGAAGTGAAAGGAATGATTTGAAAGTAGTGTTTTGAATGGAGACTGGGAGACTGAGGGCGCAAACCCGTCCTGACACCGTTTCTGGTTCTCGGCCATTTCTGGAACAAATTTGTAGAATTTTTTTTCCATCGATAGGTCTCGATATTTCCACTCCTACAGTAACCCTGAGCTAAAATCGATAATTCACTACTAATACACATCTCAGTCAATTCTCAATCATTTTCAGAATTTTTTCCCCCATCGATTCCTATTGTCGAGAGCAATGTCAGCGGGGGTGCGCTTTTTTGATATTTTGGCTCCTACAGTAACCCTGTGTGAAAAATCGATATTTTTCACGTAAATTCGAGATATCTTGATCATTTCTGAATTAATTTCTTAGATTTTTTTGATTCAGTATAGCTCTTGATGCAGAAAATATCAGAGGGGGTGTGCAATTTTGATCCACTGCAAAGTACAGTAACCTAGTTCTGAAAATCGATTTTTAAACTGCATTTTTGGTGGTTGTGTTGTTTCTACTATTTAAAAAAAATGATTTTATGATAATATAAATAGTCCATCTCGATCATAAAAAGCAAATGCTGCTGTATCCAGAAATTACTTTCTCCATTCTGCACACTATCTAGTTCGTTTAACCGACTAAAGAGTGTGCACAATGGAGAGAGCAGTATTCGGCAAAAGGAGATTGGGAAATGAGAACCTTTAGAGTAGTCACAGACAAATCATGTTGAATGACGACAGGAGGCGCAATTACGATAAACACTAGTCACAGATCTCTCTCTCGCTCTATTCTGCACACTCACTAGTTTGCCTGACCTACGAGGGAGTGTGCAGAATGGAGAGAGCTGGAATGGAAATGTCATCACTATTAAACACATCGTCCAGTGGTCTGAGAAGCGAGTCAAAGCAAAGGCAATTTCGCTGAGAATCTGAAGATAAATAAGAGCTATATAGAGCATATATCAAACATGGAAACATCCGCAAAACACCGTGGGTTAGTGTTGCTGTGTCTAATATTACTCTCTCCATTTTGCACACTATCACAATAAAGAGGCATTAGAGTGTGCTGAATGGAGAGTTCTACTAATGGAACCTGCAAAACACCCAATGATGTTCCTCATAGGAAAGGATAGGAAGCTTCTGAGAGAGTAGAAGATAAGCGAAGTGAGAGATTCTGTAGACAGACTGAAGCTATAATGGATGTGGATTTCATTGAGAGAAGACTATGGGAAGAACGTATTCACAGGGAAACTAAAGCGACAAACGACTGTATTTTAGAGCAATGAAACATTCCTCGATCACCCAGCACCTTGTCGTAAAAGTAGAGATTATACACACACATAAGTGAAACAAATTCATTCATCACACTAACACATACCATTACAAACTCTCGCATTAGAAATATACACGCAATGACATCACAAAGGGAAGACGTGTAATAGGGTGATGTTGAGTGGTAACGAAGAAGCTTCATTCGTGCAGGCGTGATTCCGTGCATTTGTTAGTGATGTTGTGCAGATAATCATGCAACCTGGAAATAAATAAATTCATCTCATCTTTTCTGTTAGTGTATTTAGTTTTATTAAGGCACATTCTTTTTACGATTTTTTTATGACCTATCAGAAAGGTAACCCCGCTGCGCACATAAATGGTAGACTAAAATAAACCCTAGAAATAAGTCAAAATTTTTTTTTAGGTTTATTAGGAACGTTAAACTGCAATGGTTTAGAAGTAGTGACCGGCACGAATCGCCGAAATTTTTTTTTGGCTTTTTTAACGATTTTCCCGGTGATGGGGAGGGGGGGGTGCGGAATATAAAGTGGGCGGGGGTGCGGAATCTGAAAAGCTTCACCTTTTCTAGGCTCTTCACTGGGTGCGAACGTGGAACAATAAAGTTGGAATTGCTTGCGAAACACCTCTCAACCAGAGTCGATGTTTCTCGCGCCAGAATAGGATTCGTTAGAGAAGGTATTGGAAGGGAAATCACCCTGGGAGATGAGGGGAAACTGCAGGACGGAAAGGAGAGAGAGAGAGAGAGAGGAGGAGTGACAATGAGGGGAAGGAGGACTAATAATAGAGTAGGAGAGGTGCACTAGGGGGGTTCAATGAATTGATTTGAATAGAAGGCGATGAATGCTGTTGTGAATGCGGTTTGAAATTTTGTATCTCGCAGAAATTGATTTGGGCATTCACGCTCTGGGCATTCACGCTCTGGGCATGAAACATGAACCGGCGGTTAAAATTTTTCGCATACACTCAGGCATATAATTCGTAAAAGAGGCATCCGACTTCTCAATATTTTCTTTCATTTATTCCGAGCATACCGCGGTGAAGCATGAACTGAAATGGTTGATTTGACAAAAAATCGAAAAAAATCGAAAATATTCAGTATGTTTTGTATTTAAATAAAAAAATTAATATTAAATAAATGTATTGTTGCAGTGCTGGCTGACGATGGACACGGCTCATCTGACCGTGGAGCAGCGCAAACTCCTTCTCGTGTTCAGTGAACTGCCATTCGAGTCGGCCGCCGTGGTTGATGGAGTGCAGAAGACGCCCAATGAGGTACGGTAGCCCGGAGGGGATGGAGAGGTTACGGTAGGGAGGGCTACGGTAGGAGGAAGGGCAGTGATAGACGTGGGGTGCACTATTTTTTAATCGGCTCATGATATCGAAACGAATCAGTTCTAAATTGATGCAACGCCGATTTAGGTATATTGTGTGTTGGTGATTCGGGGTAACATTGTGACTTTATCTCCAAGTGGAGACGCTTTCCGCAATGGATGACATGAGTCGTTAATAAAATATTTATTCGTTGGATACGGTAGTTTGATATTCTTTGATCAATCGATAATCCCCTCGCAGGTGTGCTGCCTGTTCACTCGTGATCTCCTCGAGCACTCACTGCACACTGGCTTCAGCTCCTCATTCGATCGAGCACTCGTCCTATGGCTCAAGGTACGGTAGGGGAGGGTACTGTAGACGGGTCGAGGTACGGTAGTGGAGCGTGCACGGTAGCGGATAGAGGTTGCGCAACAGTAGCGTATACGGGCGAGAATAAGTTCCCATGATAATGAGAGATTCGCGCTTCTTGACTTTTAATTCATTTTCCCTGAAAGGTGGATGGTTGTTTCAGCATCAGGTTATGAATACAAGTTGGACCAAGTTTGCAGTTCTTCCGCCGACCATGTATGAATTAAAATAAATATTTAATGCTGACATACCGTATTGCAGGTGGACGCGGCTCGTTACGGTAACATCCCCAAGTGGAGCGAGATCTTCCTCCAGGGAATCAAGATCGATGCTGAGAAGATCAAGAATGTACGGTAGTCTCAAGGGTTACTGTAGTTTATTGGTAGGGTGAATTTTGTAGTGTTAATACCCTGAAGACACAAATGACCGTATAAGACACAGAGTTCGATTTACGGGTAATTGTTTGTCTCTCCATTTCTCGCACACTCGAGTCGAGTGACTGGTGAGTGTGCATAATGGGCCAATACCCAGATTTCGAACTTTCGAAAAATTAGATAGTTTAGCAGTAATAAGTTTTTTTTTAAAAATATATGCAAATACTATGAAGTTGGGATACGGTAACATTGAAGGATACGGTATTAATGGATTGATTGTCAGGTCGCGACTCGACTGGCGGGAGACGCGCGTGAGAACAAGAGAGACGGCCACTATGTGTGTCAGACGGCCATGAATGGAATCACGTACAGGCATGGTGAGGAGTGGTGTTCGGTTTTCAGCTCTCTCCATTCTGCACACTCTCTTACTGGCCAGATTGACGAGAGTGTGTGCAGAATTGAGAGAGTTTAAAAAAAATCAAAACGAACGCACTAGTGAGGAGGGAGTGTTTATTGTTTATTGAAGTGTGAGGCTAAGATTGTTTTGAATTTTTCGTTGAACATTGTATCGAAACTATGAAGATAAAAAAATAACCGAAATTTGGCTACACATTAATTTCCATTGCGTGCCTTTTCACCCTTCGATAATGGCGAATTAGGAACGTGGTGAACGGGGGTTGCAGAAGAAGTGTAAATGATTCATTTCACCCCATTGGTCGATTATTGTGCGAGAGCCTACCAAAAGAATCAATAATTGCAGACTCGAACGCGTACCTCATGAACGAGCTGATCCTGCAGAAGGTTAGCAAATATCGATTGATTTCTAGGATTCGATAGTCATAAGGGTTCTCAGTTCTCTCCATTTTGCGCACTCTTCCACACCGGAGTAACGAAAAAAATTGAGAGCACGCTGAGTCTTGTATCGGTTAGTAGGATTGCTGCTCTCATTACCAATTTATCGATCGATATTCAGGTTCACGAGGCGCTGGCGAAGGAGGTGAAGACGGACCCGAAGGCTGTCGTGGCGAGATTCGAAGAGGTGAGAGAAAGGGGAGGGAATACGATAGAGGGAGTAGAAGGGGTTATGGTAGGAAGGGGAGGGGAAACAGTAGGAGACGGGAGTACGGTATGTGAGAAGAAAAATGGGAAATAAGCAGGGTGAACGACCGGGTTCATTAGCGTCTCTGGTAGGGTAGCTATGCGGATATGATCGGTTAATTTTGATGAGACTTAACTCCAGAAATTACAAAATTATTATTTGCAATAGGCGGTTGTGTAAGCCACTGAGAAGAATTGGATAACCTGGCTAATTGATGCATCAGCAGGATATGTAATCTGGGATCATGGCACGTGTGTAATTTCATTGGCGAAACGTCTGGCGAAATAGATTATTGTAGATTTAAATTACCCGGATTCTTAGTGTTTCTGGTTGGATATGCATTCGAGCATTATTGTTTGTATGTGATCTCCTCTCGTCGTCATGATGTTGACTAAATATTATTTATCTCTCTTCTCTTCAGCTCCGCACGGCCCTCCTCTCTTCCGGCTTCAACGCGCACGTCCTCTGCGATGCGAGTGCAGTGGCGGCAGGTGAGAGAGGGGAGAGAGAAGGGGGAGGAGATTAGGACATTGATAGGAAGGTGATGGAGTATTCAACCGTGACGTGCAGAAAGAGTTTATAAAACAACATGTTTTGTTCCTGCACAGTCCATGCTTCACTCGGTATTCTAAAGAACTCGAAACAAATCACAGCGATCATAGGTCGATTGATTGGGTAAAAATTAATTAAAATCCGCTGCCAGTCAAAGAGACAAACTATTCGTTCTCAGGCAAGCAGCCGTCGACGAAGGACATGTGGGCATTCGCGACGAGAGATAAGAAGACCCCCAGATTCGAGGTTGGTGGATATCGGGAGCATATCTTGATATTAGATCGATTTACTGTGAAGGGTTAGTGAATGCCATTCATTTCACTCCATTTACTTAGCGCTTCACGGTTTCAGTATGGTTGGATAAAGTGATGAGGCGGATGCGCTGAGATGTGAAGAGGCGTTCGAAGTTAAAATTAATTCCTGCAAATGAGATGCACTCAATAGATTAATCAATCAATGTAACATCGAGCATCAGAGTTATGGTTAAACGTTTGAATATCACTTGAATGGGAAAAAAATAGCAATGTAAATTTAGTTACAGAGATTTGCAATGCTTGTTACTAAATAAGAATATTTAAACTAGAGAGTTCTAACTGGCCACGATAATTTTGATTTATTTAATTTTTAAAATAAAGTTGTGGACACTAGCCTCGTTCTGGCTTCACAGATAAGCGTTTACTATATGTTTCTAGTGCTTGTTGATCGTCGCAACACAGTCAGAAAAAAATTTAATTTAATATTGTTTGCTTGGTGATTCTGCGTAGCAGCTTGGTATGATGAACTGAAAGTATCGCCTGTGGTTGATAGATTCAACGTGTCTCCCTCCATCTAATAATCTCTCCCTTCTCAGTTCGCTTCCGGAGAGGAGACGTCCCCCTCGTTCACGGGCAAGGAGCTGATCCTTCCATTGGGAAGTTGCGAAAGCAGCTTCATGATTCAGGTATGATGAGGGGTACGGTAGACGAGGTTACTGGAGGAGTACGGTAGGCGCACGAATAATGACGAATGCAGTCCCCGACGGATGCGGATTCGGTGTTCAGCTCTCTCCATTGTGCACACTGTCATTGGTCAGACAGGCGAGAGAGAGGGCAGAATCGAGAGATCTACTTTTCGAAATTCCTATTGTGCATGCACTTGATGATTCCGTAGAAAGTTATTTATGGAAATTATTAATCGATTGCGGGGTACAGTATTCCCGTTGGATACCGTAATCCTCCCCCACTCAGAACACTCCATTCGCCGTTGACTGGAACTCGGAGGTGCTGCCGGCGGTGTTGCTGCTCACGCAGTATCTCAGCCAGTGCGAGGGTGAGCCAAGGGTTACGGTTGTTGGTGGAAGGATGGGGGAGTTCTGTAGGTGGTTGGGATTTATCGCGATCATCTTCTGTTAATTATTGCCACAGTGAATTGGGCGGGCAAATATGATGATGTTGTGTAACACTAAATTTCCTGGTTTGCTTATTGAAATTTTGGTATGTTTAGACTTGGATGTCTTCTGTTAATCATTGTTCTGGCGAATGTGAAATTAGGAACAGCCCGTGAAACTGCAAATAGAACGGTTTCATAATTTTTTGTAGCCAGCCAGAGAGTGAGGCACGAGGGTAAGATGGATAGTCGTAGTGCGGAATCGACGTTTAATAAAAGAATAACTGAAAATATTAGAAATTTGTGTAGTACTTTGTGATGTAGGGGGTTTTAGATGATGACGGCTCACCAGGAATCGCATTTCTGGTAAGAGATCATCATCTATTCCCCCTTGGTGTAACGAACTAGAAAGAGTTTGCGAAAGCACATACGCTCTGCTCTCAATCAAGTAAAATCCACGCCAACGGGTATGCGGCAGGGGTATGATTGGAAGTGAATGCAATGAATGCTTCGGAAGCTCGTTAAGGACTAGTAGCCCCTATCGCTTATCCAGTGAGACAAATAACGAAAATAATTTTCATATGCGCACAAGTTCCTGATAGTCGCATTGAAATTTTTATTTAGCCCATGCATCTTCGTCCAATCATAGATCAGAATATTTGCCGGTAATATTGAGGTTGTGAAACCGTTGATTGGCTGGTCCTGACCTTGAACGATGTGACTCTCCCCCTTGTTTCAGGTCCCCTGTGGAAGTCTGTGCGTGGGAACGGACTGGCATACGGTATCTGGATCTCGGCCAACGTCGACGTCCAGGAGATGTCGGTCACCATCTACCGCTCCACGAACATCTCGGAGGCGTACGCCAAGGTGGAGCAGATCGTGGTGAGTCGGGAGGGGGTACGGTAGCGAGTGCGTGCGCCGAGTGTGGCAGGCGGGGACTATCTTGGTGAGGGACTACGGTGGAGAGTGCGTGAAGCGAGGACAACCTTTCTCAACTCTCCTCCTTTCAGAGAGAAGAGCTGACCAGCGGCAAGCTGGACCCGACGCAGTTCGAGGCCGCCAAGCGATCCCTCATCTGCGATCTGTACACGAAGGTGAGTGCATGGTGTGGCAGGTGGTGCGGAGCGTGCATCGCACAGCGCAATGTTTCCGAAACGTCATCGTGTTCAGGTGTCCACTGTGTCCGCGACGGGATCGCGATCGGTGCTCGCGGTCAACCAGAAGAAGAACCCTGAGTACCTGAGGTAGGGTTATTTAGTTAGAAGATCAAAGATCAATCGATGCTATTTCCAGACGCCTATCGCAGACGATCTGGGACAGTGACCCTGCCAAGGTATGGTTTCTTTGGTTTCTAGCCATACCGTTTCGATCTCTCTCTTTCCATTTGGCACACTACCTACTCTCTCCATTTAGCACACTTGTCTGTTTTAGTAGTGTGTAGACTGGAGAGTTCAAATTTCCTAAATGTCTCTAAATAATTACGACGTTGATTAGTCAGTCTTCGATATGTCAATCGATACTCATCCCTACCGTATCCAGGTGCTGTCACTGGGCGTGGCTCCGGTCCTCTCTCTCTTCTCGACGTACAGTCGTGCCGTCTGCTCTCATTCTCGTCAGGCCGCGGCCATCAAGAAGACCTTCCCCGGCGTCCAGACGGTCAAGGTCGACGCCGTCCCCATCAGTGCCTCCGCCTGAGGATTACGGTAGCACGAGGGATACGGTAGCCCACCCCCTGGTTACGGTAGACTGATTGTGTTATGAATCGTGTACCCACTTTGTTGCATCATCTCGAATCGTTTTATGGTATTGCTACTCACTCGAATTGTTGATTATTATGCATCTAAAGTAATGTGAAAGGTTATTTGTTTCGTTTGATGTCAGTTGAGTGTGAAGTGAGATAGAAATTAATAAATTATTATTGTTCGCATAAGGTGACGAGAATAATGCGGAAATTTATGGGGATTTAATTCATCAATTAATGATGCACGTCAGAACAAATCGATCAGTACAAATGCCGTAATCACAAGTTTAAGTAGAAATGGTAGATCAGCCGAACATGGATCCAATAATAGCTCCCTCTACTGCTCCTTCGATGGCTCCTACAGCCGGGCTCACTCGTCCGCCTCCGTAGTTGCCGTATCCGCCATATCCTCCATTACCGTATCCATTGCCATAGTAGTTACCGTACTTTCCGTAGTTGCCACCGTACCCTCCATAATAGGGATTGTAGTCACACGAAGGCGATAGAGAGAGCGAGGAGGAGAACGAGTAGACTGTTCATCCGAAATTCGGAAATAAATCAAAATAAAAAAAATTAATAATTGAAGAACAGATACCGCAGATAGTTCGATGAACGTTGCTTAGGTTAGCAGCGTTTTCGATCTGCATGCGCACTAATTTATCCGATAGACAAGTGTGCAAAATGGAGAGAGACGGAATCGAAGAGAGACATGGGCGAGATGAACGAAATACGCGTATCTTACCTTATCTAGAGAGTTCGAGTAGACTGCCCCGATTCTCCCTGGTCACTCCATTTATACGGAGATATCATTGACCAATTGGACAAATGAACACGCGAACCCGAACGGAGGCAGTGCTCAAGGAAACAGTCAAGTTGAGAGAAACAAATGGATCAGAGATGAAGTGTGGCCTAGAGAAATCTTGATCTGCTCAAGATCGAGCGAATTCGTTGAAAACGATAAATAAAGTTTGATCTCTGTAGAATTCATGACATCACAGGTCTCGATTAGTCCGTCTAGACTAATGTTACTCTCTCCATTCTGCACACTCTCCCGCAGATGAAAATTTTGTTTTAATGGAAAAGCCTACTATTTAATCAAAAAGAACTATCGTTATCAACGATTTATAAATAAATGAGAGATGTTACATAATGGTAACTATCTCCACACAGTGGCCGCCGGCAGCTGCGGGGGAATCAGAAAGTCGGAATTATACGGTTTGAATGAGGATGTTTGAGCTGTTTATATTTTTTATATTTATTTATTCATTTAACCACTATTCTTTCGAGGATCTTTTCTTGCATAGGACCGCATAAATCCATTGGCATTGCTTGATGATCAGGTTCTAGGGACCGTCAAGGTTGAGAGCCGTACCCAAAAACCGGGAATAATACGTTGACTTAGTGTACTCAAATGGTGTGTTTCCCAATTGCGCGAATTCAATTTTTCACGGCCAATTTTGATCTTTTCTCCGTTATTGCTTAATGGGCGTTTCCTAATCTTCCGTACTATGTTGGTTTGGTTGGAAATCTATCGTGCCTTGCTCATCTTTTTTCGCTTGACGTTTGAAATGTGAGAAATTCTGCTATCCTCTTTTTCCTGGAACACTGTTTTCTCAAAAACCATGTTTTCCGAGCATAACTTTTGAGCAACGCTTTCCTAATTGCCAAATCGTTTATATTCATTATGAGGACCTTGATATCCGTTTTGTGGCAAAGTCTGATACATGCGGAATTGTGAGAAATTTTTCTACACTCGTTCAAACTAAGGTATGTTCAGTGCCTATTCTATTTTTCGTTCACGGATTATTTCTCCCTGTATTCTCGAGCTTATTTTTCAATAATTATTCTTACTATTCGTCTTGGTATATCTTTTATTTCCAACCCCTCCTGTCCAATTTTTGTCTAGAACTACTGAGGGCATTATCACAACTATTCTGACAGAGTTTGAAGAAAATCGTGAATACCAGATATTTGCTGTGTTCATCCTATTGCGGTATCTTCACTTTTTATTCTAGTATTAATTCTCGATGCATTTTCTCTCTATTCCCGAGTATGTATTTTATTCTATTTTTTTCTCAGCCTATGATTATGCGAATTCCTCACATAAAAATCTAAGCTCGCAAAAATTTATTGCCAAAGTTGTGAACATCTGAACTGTAACCACCTTTCTCTATGTTACTGTATTTTATTCTACTCTGTTTCTCGTTAACGTCTATGCTCCTACATCAAACTCAACAGATGACGATTATGATGCCGTTCTTGACATCATCGAAAGTTCAGTGAAAGAGGCGCCCCCTGGGTTTCGAACATTCGTCCTAGGAGACTTGAACGCAAGAGTTGAAAGAGAAGCAGGCATAGAGGACATAATTGGACCGTACACATACGCAGAAATGAATGATAGAGGGAGAAGAGTCGTTGAGATGTTCACCCGACTGAGGCTGAGAATCTGGAGCACCTGGTTTAAGTCAAAGAAAGAAAGGAGATGGACTTGGCGCAGCCCGAATGGAACCACAAAACATCAGCTCGATTTCATCGCTGGCCCTAGGTCCGCACCCGTTCAAAACTGCCATGTAATCAATCGATTCGAATTTGATACAGACCACCGGATGATTCGAATGACGATAGTAGTGGGAGGACAAAGAAAATGGCACACTGACTGCAAAGCGCGCCCTCAATTTGATCGAATGGAATATCGAAGAAATGCCCAAATCCTGAGCGACTTGGATATCCCCGAGCCAGCAGATGCTTCATCGGCATATCACTCGATAATCGCGCTAACTAAAGTCACCTCTGAAGGCTGCTGGAATGAACACGAGAATAGGCCGAAGATCTCATCGAAAACACAGGCTTTGCTCCAGAAGAGACATCAGCTGAAGAACGACCCCGCCAATGCCACCGAGTACGTCAAGTGTGCAAAGCTGCACGGGCGAGCCTATTGGATGATATGACAAGAAGGAAGGAGGAGAGACTACTCGAAGCGATCCGAAAAGGGAGAAGTACTGCCCGATTAACGAAGGAGAAAGGAACGAGAAAGAGATTGTTGATTTTCGATCCACTCAAAAAGAAAGCGTCCCAGGAGTATACTGAGGCTCAAGTCCAATCTTTCTATGAGAAATTATACGAGTCCGCCGCAACAATTCTCGTGTACATTCCACCCTCAATCGATCCACTCCTTCCATTCACGAAAGAAGAAATAGAACACGCTATTCGTAGCCTTCGCAGTGGACACTCAGCAGGAGAAGATAAGATCAAGCCAGACATGGTTCTCCTCTCCTGTGAAACCATTGCTCCTCTTATCACCCGACTTCTCAATGGTATTGTGTCAGGCGAAGCGATCCCATCGGACCTATTGAAATCAAGAGTCACGCGTCTACAGTCAATACTAAATAAAGTGAACCGTTTATGATAACTTATGATAACTTATGATAAGAATCCATAAAACATTGATTACGAAGCGGAGAGTAGATGAATCGCGCTGAAATTTGGAGAGGATACCGATTTCACAAGTACCGATCGCTGGACGATCTTGAAAAAAAATAATTTAAAAATAATTTTTTGAGTCTACACACATTTGGAAAAAAAGTCAGTTTGCGACTCACCAAATCCAGATCTACAGTATGACGGTCCGCGAATTCGCTCGCGATCGCCCGTGCTTTTCTCTTTTTGGCACAACTGAATTTCATTTATTTTCGAAATAGCTCTCGCTTTCGACTCGTTAAATCTGTGCTAATTGTTGTTACTTACTTGTTTTGCTGCGCAAAACGATAACAGCAATGCTCCCGTCACGCCCGTTATCATATTTCGGCCAAAAACCCAATTTCTCGCTCTGTTTCGCGTGTTTTACCTTGCCTTTTAGCATTTATCCTCGTTTACGCTCAGTAATGGTTATAATTGTAGGGCCAAACGTCTGTCCCCAAACGTCTTTCGCGTGTTTTACCTTCCCTTTTAGCATTTATCCTCGTTTACGCTCAGTAATGGTTATAATTGAAGGGCCAAACGTCTGTCCCGTGGACTCAAGCGCAAGCACCTCGCTCTTCTATAAAAAGTAAGCCATTTTCTCTAATTATTTCGTTCTTTCTTATCTTTCGGTTCTTGTTTGTCTCCATTTTGCTGATAATATCGTCGTAACTACCAATAAAAGAGCGTGAACGCACCGCACCGATTTCCTTCACCTCTATTGCGGTAGATCAAAGGTGCTTTCTTGATTCCCTTTTGATATTCCCAGTGGAATCGAGGTGAGGGTTGATCTTCATTAATAAGGAAGAATAGGGAGTGCTAAAAGGTTGAATAGCATTGCTTCTAGATAATGTTATTTTGTAACGTTCATAATTGGCAGGCGCGCGCTGTCCTCGAGAAGCCCGCCACCATCAAGACTCATCTCCGTGACATGGTCATCCTCCCCGAGATGGCCGGATCCGGCGTCGAAATATTAAACCAGGTGCGTCTTTCTTTCATGTTATTATTAGATTAACCATTCTCGCAGTTGTGGTGGTTAGTTCCGCATCTTATTTCTTGAGCATTGATTGAAACTTGTAATCGCCATTCCCTTTTCTGATTATGATCGTGTTTACAAACTTCGTTGAGTTATTATTGTTCTGCTCAGAAGCAGGCATTTGTTAAAAAGATGCTGAACTGACCCCCATCAACTGCAGAGACCTTGTCAATTGCTTCTTATCTGTTGTCTTTGGACTGGACATTGTTTATTTTTAATTGTTCAGATTCGATCACGCTCAGAGAGCTCGCCATCTCATACAAGCCCGTCAAGCACGGTCGCCCCGGTATCGAAGCCGCCCACTCTTCGCGTTTCATCCCCCTCAAGTAAACGCATCGCTTGGGTTTGTAAATATTTTTGTGATAAATATGTATATTTCTCTGGTCTGTGCTTACGTGTTTCATACAACATTTATCAACAGGGAGATGTAAGAAGGGACACTAGCATACTAGTCTAATTGTGGACTGGTCCACCATCCGCTTCCACAATCCTCTTGAGAGAGGCGGGGACTCCACTTATTACTGATCGGCATAGGGTGAGAGTGCAAAGGTTGTTCCACCAGAGCTTGGCTCCTTCCATCAGTTGATCCATATTGGTGGGACGATGCTCATTCACTATCCATCTCTTCATCAGTGCCCAGATCAATTCAATCGGATTAGCATCTGGTGACTCCGGTGGATACTCCTCGCACTGAAAAAGAAAGAGTGAAGTTGTTTTAATGTTCATGCATTACCTCTATTCCCTTGTTCCTGAGAAATCTCTTTGTTGATTTTGAGACATGAGCGGGGGCGGAGTCCTGCACGTATACTCCGGCGGATCCATACGTTGATCTGTGATAGAACCGTGTCATTCTCATCTTCTTTTCCAGTCTGACCTCATGAATGGGACCAGAGCCTGATCCAATATGTCCTGATACACCACTGAATCCACCCCAGTGTTTCCAGATAGAATGACCATTGGAGAAGGGCCACGCCATGAGATAGCTGCCCATATAAGGATCTAGGAGAATCGGAGCTATTGAGAGAAATGTCATAGAGATTGAACAACCTTCTGGGAGAATTTTGGTGCGGGGAGGACAGCAGCCGATCGTGCGTTCACCCACACACATTTCGCATTCTTGTCCAACTGGACTACCATCTCATCAGAAAACACATGCAGCATAAACTGCTCATTCGTTCTCAGCTACAAAGAAAATCGATAAATACTCCCTTTTCAGTCTAGTTCACACCTTTTGAGTGGCGTATGCCAGTCGAATGCCCCGATTGATCAATCGCACAGAGAAACCGTAGCGAGCACGCATTGCCCGATATCCCATTTCCTCTCTCCAAACAGACACCACACCTTTCGAGACCTGAACATAGAATGATCTACTATCCGATTGTGAAAAGTGCAGTACCTTTAGTCCAAAGTGATCCTCAATTAATTTTTGCACTTGAGCTGTTGTTCTGTGCCCATCTTTGTCATACAATTCTTTGATGAACCCCCTCACTCCCTCATGCATTGCCAATGGGACAGAACGAGGAGTGTATTTCTTCTCCCTCTTCTCCTTCTTCAACAACTGACGACGCACCGTGCTTGCGGAGATGTTCTCGCCAAGCTCATTCAATCGCTTAGCGATTGCTGCGAACGACATTCGCTCATCCCTCCAGAGTCTCGCATGGTCCCGCAACTCCTTCCTTCCCAGATGCTTGTTCCTCTCCTTCAGCCGAAGTCGCTCTTGATATTGATTTCCATCCTGCAACAGAATACGAATGGATCAACAGGAAAGTCGTAGAAATGGCGTGATAAACCAAGGATAGTGCAAAATAGAGAAACTAGCAACGAACCTTTTTAGGTCGCCCCATCTCAAAGGAGTGGCAGACGACACTGAATCAGAAAAGTAAATCAAAATGAGAAAATAATTTGGTGAAATAAGATAAAAGATAAAGAAAATCACAAAGACCAAAGATCATTGCGTGCATTCTGTCTTTTGTCACACCACACACATCATCATCACAGCGAATTTCTTCTGTTTCTTTTTCTTTTGCGTGTTTACAATGTGAATTGTGTTATTTTTTAATGTTTTATACTGTTTCAGACAATGGTTCTCTGGCTTGTGAAGCGTGTAGATGATGGCACGTTTGATTTGGTCGATGAGGACAACATTGACGGAGTTGGAGCGGCTGGACGGACTGTCACTGTCAATCTTGGTGGAGGATTCAGAGCAGTTCTCAAGGATTCTGGAGGCAGAAGGAAGCTGGCTGCACTGCAGTTCGCGATGGAGAACGGAGCATCAACTCCAGACAATTCGAAGAGAAGTCGTCGAACAGTGAGAATTAGTGATACCTGAATGGATAGTACACTCTATTCTGCACATTATGTCGTTCATACAAACAAGAGTATGCTCAATGGAGAGGGCTAATTATATGTTGGATGTTTCAGAACATGACGATTGTGTCGACGAGTGGATCGCCTTCCCAACCCGGCCCTTCATCGAGTCGTCGTGCAACTTCGGTCCCTCGCCCCATCGTACCTGTCTCTACTCCTGGCGCGGTGGTACTTCCTTCTTTCTTTATCGTTCGATCCAATCCATATCTCAGACTTCACCAGAAAACAGAGACCGAAGAAGAGATTCAACCCCAAGAAGGCCTCTCAGCCTCGTAAGGCTAGAATTGAATCAAGCGATTCATCTAGGGAACCTTCCCCCACCCCTTCTAATCATTCTCATGATTCAACTCCCTCTCTCCCTGCCCGTTCGACTGCTCCTGTCAGTGGAAGCAGAAAGAGACATATCTCTTCCCCGAGAGCTGACTCGGGAGAGAATGACACTCCTGATAACGCTGGACAGAGCGAATCCCCCTTATTTGACATAAACAAGAAGATCAAGAAGGAGAGTGAGTAATTAAGGCATGTAGTTCATTTCGCACTTATTGCCTACCCCGTTCTTGTCGTTGACTCCCCTGTTGATAAATGTTGTATGAAACACGTAAGCACAGACCAGAGAAATATACATATTTATCACAAAAATATTTACAAACCCAAGCGATGCGTTTACTTGAGGGGGATGAAACGCGAAGAGTGGGCGGCTTCGATACCGGGGCGACCGTGCTTGACGGGCTTGTATGAGATGGCGAGCTCTCTGAGCGTGATCGAATCTGAACAATTAAAAATAAACAATGTCCAGTCCAAAGACAACAGATAAGAAGCAATTGACAAGGTCTCTGCAGTTGATGGGGGTCAGTTCAGCATCTTTTTAACAAATGCCTGCTTCTGAGCAGAACAATAATAACTCAACGAAGTTTGTAAACACGATCATAATCAGAAAAGGGAATGGCGATTACAAGTTTCAATCAATGCTCAAGAAATAAGATGCGGAACTAACCACCACAACTGCGAGAATGGTTAATCTAATAATAACATGAAAGAAAGACGCACCTGGTTTAATATTTCGACGCCGGATCCGGCCATCTCGGGGAGGATGACCATGTCACGGAGATGAGTCTTGATGGTGGCGGGCTTCTCGAGGACAGCGCGCGCCTGCCAATTATGAACGTTACAAAATAACATTATCTAGAAGCAATGCTATTCAACCTTTTAGCACTCCCTATTCTTCCTTATTAATGAAGATCAACCCTCACCTCGATTCCACTGGGAATATCAAAAGGGAATCAAGAAAGCACCTTTGATCTACCGCAATAGAGGTGAAGGAAATCGGTGCGGTGCGTTCACGCTCTTTTATTGGTAGTTACGACGATATTATCAGCAAAATGGAGACAAACAAGAACCGAAAGATAAGAAAGAACGAAATAATTAGAGAAAATGGCTTACTTTTTATAGAAGAGCGAGGTGCTTGCGCTTGAGTCCACGGGACAGACGTTTGGCCCTTCAATTATAACCATTACTGAGCGTAAACGAGGATAAATGCTAAAAGGGAAGGTAAAACACGCGAAAGACGTTTGGGGACAGACGTTTGGCCCTACAATTATAACCATTACTGAGCGTAAACGAGGATAAATGCTAAAAGGCAAGGTAAAACACGCGAAACAGAGCGAGAAATTGGGTTTTTGGCCGAAATATGATAACGGGCGTGACGGGAGCATTGCTGTTATCGTTTTGCGCAGCAAAACAAGTAAGTAACAACAATTAGCACAGATTTAACGAGTCGAAAGCGAGAGCTATTTCGAAAATAAATGAAATTCAGTTGTGCCAAAAAGAGAAAAGCACGGGCGATCGCGAGCGAATTCGCGGACCGTCATACTGTAGATCTGGATTTGGTGAGTCGCAAACTGACTTTTTTTCCAAATGTGTGTAGACTCAAAAAATTATTTTTAAATTATTTTTTTTCAAGATCGTCCAGCGATCGGTACTTATGAAATCGGTATCCTCTCCAAATTTCAGCGCGATTCATCTACTCTCCGCTTCGTAATCAATGTTTTATGGATTCTTATCATAAGTTATCATAAGTTATCATAAACGGTTCACTTTATTTAGTATTGACATAAAGGCGGAGATACAAACGACATCTCCAACTTCAGGCCAATCTCCCTTCTCTCCGTCATTTCAAAAGTGATAACGAAAGTCGTCTTAAATCGAATTCTCCCCCAACTCGAACGCGCGGAAGATGAAAGTCAGTGCGGGTTTCGTCCCGGTTACTCAACAGTTGACAATATCCACTCCATCCATCAACTTATCGAGAAATCTAATGAATACAATATCCCGCTGCACCTATAAGAAGGCATTCGATCGAGTTGAATGGAATGCTGTTTTTCAAGCTCTAAGTACGCAAGGAATTCACTCCGATTTGATACGATTACTCATGAGATTTTACGATGAAACAACGACGATCATACAAGTAAATGAAGGATCAGTAGGGGTGGAAGTGAAGAGGGGAGTAAAGCAAGGGGATACCATCTCCACCAAGCTATTCAATGCAGTTCTTCGCGCCTCCTTAGAATCAATCGATTGGGAGACGATGGGAATGATCATCAATGGAGTACAATTAACCACACTGGCCTATGCTGATGATATCATAGTCGTGGCTAAGAACAGAGTGGAACTAACGAAAATGCTCAGAAAGATCACCGATGCATCTCGCGATGTTGGATTGGAATTACATCCCGGAAAGACGAGCCTCCTCACGTCAAGTAAGGCCAATCGTAACCCGATCAATATTGACGGAATGGAGTTTTTATACAAAGACGGTGCCAAGTATCTCGGAAGCTGGTTAACGATTCCACTACCACCATCTGTCGAAATCCAGCGAAGAATACAATGTGGTTGGCTTACATGGAGAGATATAGGGCCGTTGCTCAAACACCCAACTATTGATCGAGAGATCAGAAGGAAGGCATTCGATTCATGTATAATGTCGGCGATACAATATGGATGCGAAGCTTGGACCTTGAAGGAAGGCGATAAACACCAACTGGAAGTCGCTCAGCGAAAGATGGAACGTAGAATGATTGGAGTGAGTTGGAGGGATCGATGGAGTAACGAGCGAGTGAGACAGGAGACAGGCACGCTAGATTGGGTTGAGGAAGCAACGAGAAGGAAAATGAAATGGGCGAATAGAATAAGAACGATGGACGATGAAAGATGGACACGACGTCTGACCGTATGGATACCGTATAACCGAGCAGGAAATCGAGACCAGGGACGTCCTAGAGAGAGATGGAGAGACGAAGTGAAGCCACGAATGGGGAATAACTGGTGGAGTCTGTCCCGTGACGAATGGAAGAAAACTTATCCATGATCAGCGCACCCCCGCGATAACTGATAAATTCTGAATTCTGATGTTTAATATAATCGGTTGTCGTTATATGATGACTCTATACTGCAAATGTGCAGCTACATGTATTCGTTGAATGATCGGTAGGACTGTTTTAAGTGAATTGTCTAGCAGTACCATCCGGTTGTGAATTATCTAATGACTATTATGATTGTGCTATACATTAGTTTTTGTTCTCAGTTGAGTCAACGTCGTCGTTTAACCTTTCTACTACTATCTTCAGAACTATAACGTCGTGATCTTCATTAGGATCGTTTCTTTGTGAAGTGAATTATCCTATCGATTCAACTATTTTGTTCTCTAAGTGACAGTGCCGTAGAACATGCCAGCCTACGAGAACATGTGCTGGAAAGAAAGGGGAGTAGTTCACTCGCTGAAAACTTCTTGAAATATTGATTATTTTCGGTCTTGGGTTACGGTAGTTTGGAGTCGTCTGAGTTCATGAGGATGAAGAACCATGAAACTCTGGAAAATACTCAAATATGTTTACTTTCCTACGTATGTTGCTATCTATCAAAGAAAAGAGGAGAAAAAATAAGTTTGAAATTATAAAATGTTGACAGAATCGAAATTGCTGACCCAAGAAACAGCGCACGCGACGGGTTCAAATGAGCGCGCTGCGTGCGTCAAAAACTGCGAGTGGGCGGGGCTTCGCTTCCCCTTCGCTTTCGATAACTTTTCACTAGAGAATTTTTTCTCGCTTCCCCTTCGCTTTCGATAACTTTTCACTAGAGAATTTTTTCTCTTTATCATTCTGATGTTCAGCACGCATGAGTAGTTCAATGAAACAAAAGTCCTATTTTTAGGAAGCTGCGTTTATTTTCCATGAGGGTCCCTAATCAAGTTCAAATTAAAAATCAGTTCTCGATTCGCAGTGTTCCCACTTTCTGCTATTTGGCGACTTTTTCTGTCGAATTTTTCAAGTCGGATGCGGTCGGTCCTGTAAATCTTCACTTTGGTTTGAAACTTGTTTCCACCTTATTCATTTTATCATTTTTATTCTTGTAGTTCTTAGTGCGAGCTCGCGTTGCTGAGTATCGTCTGTGTGACACGCTGTCCCTTCTAGAAGCTTCGCTGCGCGCCGGTTTGACCCTTTCCTCCCCCAAATCACGCGCACGCCTCGTATTTGCCCTATTTTCCATCGCGTTTCTTCCCATTTTCGCCCAGTATTGATCGCGTTGTTGAGTATCGACTGAGAGACCCGTTGTTATCCTCCAGAAACTCTTCCTGCGCGTCAGCCGGCCCAGATAGCCTATAAAAGCGTCCTTTGGGCCTCAGTAGCTCAGTTGTTAGCCTCGCATTCGTCTATTTCTCACCGTTATTGTGCTCCGCTTTCTTGCCAGTTTCCTGTCGAATTTATGCCCAATTTTCGCCCATATTCTAGTAATTTGTGTAATGTAGATAATGGCTGACTTCATTGATCGACACGCATCGGAATCTGATGCGTCTGACTCCGACGCGGGATCGGCGAAATCGTCGAGATCTACAGGTATTTCCCCTTTTTATTGCTGAAAAATCCTTTTTGGCGTCCATTCTTGAGGAAGTTAGTATTGATTTTGGATGTTCGCTAACTAGTGAATATCATTGATGATGGAATATTAGTGCATTGCGCTCTTTTGCTATTGAATCGGTTCTTGCAGAGAACCAGTGATGGACTTATATTGTCCAGAAAATATAAATATTAAAATAAATATGGATTGGCAGGAGACTCGACTGACTCTGATGAGGAGCCAGTGGCGAAGAAACAGAAAAAGGAGACAAAGAAGAGAAAGGGAAGTGGAGGAGGAGGAGGATTGAGCAAGAAGGAGAAGAAGAAGAGAAAGATCAATTCGAGGTACGATTTGTTCCTCTTTTTAGTTGTATATATAATTCATGGTGAATTGCTCTAAATTTGAGCAAAGTGTCGAGTTTCGCGAATATTATACTGTTGAATTATGCATATGACTAGTTTCGACCAGATTTAGGGGCTGAGCAAAATTCCTTTCGGTCTTTTATTTTTAAAAATTAATAAATATCTTAAATTAGCTCAAAATTGTGCAGTGACGAAGATGACGAGGAGGATGAGGATGAAGACGAGCAGGCGAAGGAGGAAATGAGAGGATTCCTCGTGGATGAACCTGAGGAAGAAGAGGATGAGGTGGGGGAATATTGGGAGGATATTATACATTCGAGACACATGAATTGACCAATGTACACATCCTAGTTAGTATTGTAATTTTAAAAATTATTCATTGAATTGGTACAAGTTCGTTATCGTTGATGGTAAGCTATATGCCTCTTCTCCAAGTGATGAAACCCGAATTTGCAGGGCAACCAATCGGATCGATCGGGCAAATCGAAAGAAAAACTGGACTCGGATCTCGATGATGACGATCTGGAGCTCATCCAGGCAAGAATTATTTATAATTTATTAAAGTTCAAAGTATTTAGACACAATTTAAATAATATTAAAATATTAATTTTCCAGGAGAATCTTGACGTGAAGGGAGTGAAGAAGAAGGGTCGCACTGCGAGAATCGAAGATTCGGATGAAGAGGAGGAGGACAGAGATAAAATCTCCAAGGTGAGTGAAGGTTTCATAAGTAAGATTTATAAACTGCGATTCTCAGTCCTTTGATTGGACGATCATTCCTGGTGAAATCATGATTTGTTTGACCTGTATAGTAAACAATGAACTATTGCTTGCAATAACATTTTTTACAAACATAAAAAAGCATTTAATTATATTCAATAATTGAAGGAAATATTCGGCCTCGGAGACGATGATGATGAGCCTCAGTCGAGTAGAAGAGAGCCCATGAGAAGAGACAGCGGAGGTGAGGAGGAGAGTAGATATGAAAAACGGAATAATGTAGTTTATTTAATTTTAACACATTGTTGTCTGATCGAATAGTTTTTCCACACTATATCTTCTCTGTTACTGGCGGGAGAGTGTGCAGAATTGAGAGAACGGTATTCTATAAGTGATCACTGTTTTCATATATTGATTTATGAATTTTCAGACGAGCGCTCTGATTCCGATTCCGAAGGGGGCGACAATTTCATCGAGTACGAGCAGGATGAGAGAAGAGGAATGAAGCAGAGGAACAGGAAGAGGAAGGAGATGAACTTTGCCGAGGGGTACGGTATTCCATTGATTACTGACCAAAGATACGGTAACTGATCACTAACTAATTAATTTTGAGTGCACTCGACGAGGCTCGTGACATCTTCGGTGTTGAGGACTTCAACTTTGACGAATTCTACGAGGAGGGCGGAGATGTACGGTAGTTGCTGATTACGGTAGTCTGCCTGAATCAGGATTAATTACTGGAAATTCTAAATATACTCTTGTCCAGGGCGAAGCTGGAGAGGAAGAGGAGTACGATGATGATGACATGGAAGGAGATGAACGCCCGAGGGTACGGTAGTCTGATGGATTGATCGATCAATAACTGATTAAGTGTCATATCCCTGGAATACTGTAATCGTCTCTTTCCAGGTTCGTCGTGCTAGAACCGATAAGCCGAAGCAACGCGAGACTCTGTTGGATACGATGGAGCCAAGCGAGTTGGAGAAGGGATACTTCGCGGCCGAAGACAAGGGAATCCAGCAGAAGGACGTCCCCGAGAGGTACGGTAGACTACGGTAGAGGTTGAGGAGTTCAGTAAGGTGTGCGGTTTGGACAAATTCGTAACTACTTCTATAGTCGCGGGAGTTCTCAAGGATTATCTGAGATTCTTTTAGAGTTCATAGGTTCGAATTTTCTGGGCCTTTCGTAATTTTTAGCGATTATACGCCTTGAATTGGTTCCAATTAAAACAATTAAATACGATATTTTGTTCCAGATTCCAAGTGCGCCAAGTGAAGGTGACAGAGGCATCGGAGGAGGAGGTCGAGCTGGAGGCTCGATGGATATACGCCCATGCATTCAAGGATAAACCCCTCACCAAGCAGGTATACGGTAGTTTTATTGGCAGCGAAAAGGACGATTAAACATGGAATTAGAGTGGCAGATCACATTAAAAAATTGAGAAACCGCAATACACAGGATTCGTTATTGCTTCTATTATTTTTTTGTATGAATATATGAAACGCTAATTGGATTGAAGACTCGGAGTCACATTATATTGAAGATGCGAAGCATCAATAAATCAGGTTAATCATAATTATTGTCATTCAGGACGACAACATGCTGCAGGTGCTGCAGCAGGAGGGAATGACGGAGGATGATGCGTGAGTTGACTGAGATATTGAATAGTGATGGTGAAACCTTTTTTGTATTCATTTAAATATAAACTATATCCTTTCCAGTATGAAAATCGACGAGGAGGCACCCACGAGGATCAAGGAAACGCTCAAGTACTTCAGAAACAGCAATTTCGAGGTGGGATATCAAGTTGTGATGAGTTATTCTGCCATAAATATTGCTGAAATGATAGATAATTATAGCAACTACGATAGAATTACATTACAAGTTGTTAGTTGAGATATGTGAGCTTCAAACTTGAGTGGAGTCTGAGACTGGAATGTGTCAGGTTCCGTTCATTGGATTCTACCGCAAGGAGGGAATCGCCGATCTGCTGCAGATCAATGACCTGTGGAAGGTGTACAAGTGGGACTCGAAGTGGTGCCATCTCCTCAACAGAAGGAACAAGGTACGGTAGTCGATGGAGGGGTACGGTAGGTTAATGAGTATTGATTGCAGCTGATAGCTCTGATGCGACGGATGCAGACGTATCTCGAGGAGACGGGAGAACAGCATCATCATCCACTCACTGATGGAGATTTCTATGAGTGAGTGAAGGGAGGGCAGAGATAGTGAAATTATGATGAAGGCGGGTCGGAGTTCCATATCTTGTGTCAGTATCTTCTAGTGTCAGTATCTCGTTTTCACTGAGTGAATACAGGTTAAATTCCAATAAAAAATATATTTTATGTAATTGTTTAGAAACGGATGATTTGAGCGCCACCATTTCATCTAAAAAAAATGTTTCCGAGTTTACCTGACAAAGCATAAAACAGAGTAAATTGTCCACCAGGGTGTTATTATTGCGATTTTATATTCTAGCCATGTTTATTTTGGGTTTCAACAGCACTTCATATTGTTGAAAACTCGTTTCTTGAATGCATCTGTGGTCTCTCGCTAATAAAATCTAATTGGATTTCAGTGTGGAAGCAGTGCAGACGAACGAATCTCTGGCTGACGTCCAGACTCAATTCCAACTGTTCTACGGACCCGATCTGGCCAAGATGACGGAGTGGGAGCACCAGAGGTACGGTAGTTTGGCGAATTGATTACGAGACACGATAGGGTTACGGTAGGATACTATCGATTTTCCGAGGTTAAGGTATATTTCCATTCAGACGCCTGGAGAGTGAAGCGATGGATGAGGAGGGCGAGGGAGGAGAGAGAGGAGATGCGGGAGTGAGTGCAAAGTACAAGCAGGCCACGAGGAAGGACAAGTATCAGGTCACTATTTTTTATTGCGGCAATTTGACAGAAATGGGGAATTGTATGTCTTGGTGGCTTGAGGTTCCATGCATGTTATGTGAGCCAATCAAAATAGTAGAATGTGATAGTAGGTTTACAACTTGTATTTTCTTGCTAATTATCTTTCTGATTTATTTTCTTATATTTTCTTGCTGATTATCTTTCTGATTGCCAATTATTTTTAGATGTGTGTTGAGTACGGTCTGGGCGAATTGGCCGCTCGTTTCGGTCTCACTCCCAAACAATTCGCAGAGAATCTCGATTGGAGAAGACACGATGTCGAACAAGATCCCGTGAGTTGAAAGGGGCGTTGATTTGGGTTTCAGCATCGATAGTCATGTTGTGAGTTTTGAGAGAATCAATGATCGTGGGTTTTGTAATCTAAAAAAACACAGATTATTGAGAGCAGGAAAAAATCAAATTTAATTTAGCACAACATGTGGACCGTATTTAATTTGGCACAACATGTGGACCGTATGGGTTGCAACATTGCTGTTGCAACAACCGTTGTGTAATATTTCTCGATAAAAGTTCTAGCTTGTGATCCTCAATCCAATCGGCATTATTGATTATAAATCGTCATCGGCCCTCCTCATTTTGTATGATCTCTCGTCGGTTAGAGAAACGAGAGAGCATGAGGAGAGTCCGATGCCAAATTGACATCGCTCCTGTCTGCAGGTGGATCCGTACGTGGCAGCCGAGGATTATATCACGACGTCATTCTCCTCAGTGCAGGATGTCATCCAGGGGGCGCAGTTCATGCTCGCCAAACAGATCTCCAGAGAACCATTGGTGAGTGAGGGGTACGGTAGGTGGAGAGGGACTGGTGGGTAAATTTTCTGATCACCCGGCAGAGTAGAGTTACGGCTAGTGGATGTATCTGCTTAGAAATTCTGGTTGCGATAACTTGTAGAAGAGGTCTCTTATAATACATGCAATGATTCTAAAGCCAATATATTTGTATTATTTATTGGATGTTGACATACCGTTGAAGGTAATTATTTAACAATAAATCAATATTTCAAATGATGACAGGGACTTGTGATTGCAGGCTCGCTCTCGAATGCGCGACCACTATAGACGACGAGCAGTGATCTCAGTGAGACCAACCCTGAAGGGAAGAGAGACGATGGATGACTCCCATCCCATGTGGAAGAAGAGGTACGGTAGGATTGGATACGGAGTGGGCGATTACTGTAATTTACTGGGTTTCAGATACATAAAGGAAAAGCCGATCTGTGATCTGGAGGGCGACGATTACTTGCAGTACCATCTGGTGAGGGGTTACGGTAGTCCTTTTATCTATGGTAAATCCATAACATTTGCAGCTTCCGGGAGTTGTATTTGCTTGTTTATTTTTACTTGGTGGTTTTGAATTTCGCACAATCTATTTACCCACACTTGAATGACTGTTTTCACTAGACAGTAGCTTCGGTGTAGTTAAAAAAAAAAAATTAAATCCCATTTTATATTTCATCATAATTAATCATTATTAAGCTGCGCGAGTCGGGAGTGCTGGAGGTGCGAATCGAGGTGGACAGACAGAGGGACGGAGAGATGCAGAGCACTCTACTTGAGACCATCTGTAATGAACAGCCATTCCATAGGGTGAGCGGATTGGTTATTTTGTTGTTTAACGAGATGCGAGAAAGCTATTGTTGAAAGGGGCGAGATACTGTGACTAGATAGATTGTTGAAACTGCAATATTGATGGTCGGGTGGGTATAAACTCACTTGTACACATAATGATAATTATTGAAAGTGGTGAAATGAATCGGATCGATGATTAAGAGATAAGAAAAATCAGTGAAATCACTTATGTATCAACCTCACACTTAGATTAGAGATACGATGACTGCAATCGGAGGATTGACGGTTGCTGAAACATGTGAAAAAAAATCTCCATTTGAAAACATTGAAACGATTTAGTTTTAGCTGCAACATTGATGTCATTGATAAAACATGGTCCATAAATGATTTCTTTTTATGATGATTACTTAGTTATGACGTAACCTCCCTAAACACCAGCTATTTCTCTGCAGGATGAGTACACAGAAGTGGCGGAGTCGTGGAATGTACTGAGAAGACAAGTGGTCGAAATGGCCCTCCAACAGATGCTCTTCCCTGAATTGAAGATTGAATTGGAGAAGAAGTTGCTAGAAGAGGCCAAGGAATGGGTCGTCAAGGTACTGTAGTCAGGAGGATTACGGTAGTGAATCGATAACTGATTCTCTCTTCAGCGCTGCTCTGAGGCGATGTACACGCGTCTGCTCCACTCGTCGTACAAACCACCCAAGAAGGTGAGAGATACTGTAATCCCGATGGAGACTACGGTAGTACTGGATCATCACAGTAGAATAGTGGTACGGTAGCTATCGATTGATTGGATTTCAGATAGACGGAGATGATGATGATGACGATGATAGGGATGGAGAAGTACGAGTATTCGGAGTGGTTTACTCGACGGAGAGAGATGAGGTGAGTAGAGATAGTAGATCTTTGATCTTTTGAATAGATTGTAGTTTGTAGTCTGATCCCTGATCTCTTTGAGGTCTCCTTCGGTGCTCTCATCGATCAAGACGGAGTGGTGATCGATACGATCCGACTACCGTATCTCATGAACCGACGAGGCCCGCAGGAGGAGCGACAGAAGGTGAGGAGGAAGGGCATACTGTAGTTATCGATTGAAAGGCGTACGGTAGTCATCGATTGGATTTGATACGGTGGTTTATCGATTGGATGGGATACTGTAGTTATCGATCGATTCTTTGTTCAGAAAGAGGACATGGCTAAACTGGCTCGTTTCGTGAACAAGCACGTGCCTCATGTGATTGCTGTGGCGGGAGAAAATCTACAGGCACGATTTGTCAAGTGAGTCAAGAGGGAAAGGACTGGTCAGATTGGGGTTTCATAGTGTAGGGAAGAAGTGGTTGTCGGTTTGTGCAGCAATAGTTAGGTGGCCCAGAGTCGAAAAAACAAATTTGTGAGAAAGGGGCTTCTGGTTTACCAGTGAGAATTCCTAGTTGAGTGATTAAATAAATATAGTGTTATTCCATCTTTTAGTCTAAATCCTAAATTTTCATGAGAGCTAAACAAACAAGCACTTTGATGTTACACTGACGGTACACGTTCGGATTGTTCATGATGAGACCAATTGTGTTGGGAAAATGGTTGTATAAAAATAATTAAAATCATCGTTGCAGGAAAGACATGGAGGAGGTGGTGATGCAGCTCTTCCAGGAGAACAAAATTACCTCGAATATCCAGGTGAGTCGAGGGGTAGAGAGATGTTTATCCTCTTGCCGCATCTCTCTATTCTGCACACTCATCTGTCACGCAGACCGGAGTAAGCCGAATGGAAAGAGGCAAAAGCAGAATAGCATGTATCATGGTATCCGATGTATATCAAACGTCGTCAGTCGATTAATGGCTAATTTTGTGCAGGTGGTCATTCACGATAACGATGCGGCCAAAGTGTACATGCAATCGAAGCAGGCAATCGTGAGTTTCACTTGTTGGTCATTAATGGGGCAGACTTAGTGACTTTATTGAGAACACCATGTTTCGTGTCAATAATCTACTTGATTCCATTCGCCTCTATCATCTACGTATATTTTGAGTTAAGTCTGGACAGTGCAGCGTTTCACCTTGTTGTTTAAAGTTTACCGTTTCATGGTGAAATCAATTTTGATGATATATCCAGTAGTCTTACCTAATGCAATTGTGCGATAGTAGAATGGAGAGAGCACTATTCGATCGGGTAAAGTAGAATGATAAAACTATGCATTTTGGTGTTCCATCAATAGTGCATAGTTGACACTTTCGTGTTAACAGTGCTTTCGTTGTTGCTAGTTTCAAATAAAAATTACATCTATTTTAATTGGCAGGCGGAGCACCCCGACTACCCTCCGAACCTCCGCCAGGCTCTCTCCCTCGCCCGATGTCTACTCGATCCCCTCGTGGAGTACGCCCATCTCTACAACACGGATGAGGTACGGTAGGAGATAGATCGAGAACTGACGAATACGGTAGTAATCCAATATCGATCTTCTCTCAGGACATTTTCTGCCTCTCCCTCCATCCCCTGCAAGCAGACGTGAACAAGGAGGATCTGCATGAGGCTGTGATGCTCGAATTGATCAATCGAGTCAATGAGGTACGGTAGCGATCGATACGGGATGGGAGTACGGTAGTGCATTACAGTACTCCACTTTTCCAGGTGGGAGTGGACATCAACAAGTGCGTCGAGTTCTCGCACCACTCGGGATTGCTGCAGTTTGTGTGTGGACTGGGACCGAGAAAGGCTTCCTACCTCCTCAAGACGATCAGGTACGGTAGGGCGAGCGAAGGGCCAGATATGTGACTCGATTACGGTAATTACTGATTGATTGCAGACAGAACAGTTCGTGTCTGGAGTCTCGCACGAAACTGGTGACATTGTGCAAGATTGGACCCAAGGTGAGCAAGTAACGAATACTGGCATGCCGATCAGTTTTATCTTCGAAATTGGAGCTAGTTGTAGTTGAGTTTCATCGGATAGTAAAATTACAAAAGATTCAAACCGGATGGTTGCATGTTGATTCCGAAGCACCAAAAATGTTTTAGATACATAGATGTATTAGAGTTTCATCTGTTGGTTATGTTCCATTGAAGTGAGGTATTTCTGATCATGTTCTTCCATCATGCATATTCCACAATAATAAGTACAAACTGGTCAGGTGTTCATGAACTGCTCTGGTTTCATCAAAATCGACACGATGCGCATATCGGAAAGGACAGATGCATATGTGGAGGTGAAATGAAGGATTGATAGTAGGGATGTCTTTTCGATTTTATGCTCTCTCCATTTTGCACACTGTCATGTTTTTCAGACATAGGGAACAGTGTGCTGATTGGAGAGTGCCAAAACCGAAGCGATGTCTCTATTGTAAAGGGGTTATGGAATCTAGGATGATCTTACCTAGTTATGACGTAATCTCCGACTTTCCTCAGATCCTCGATGGATCTCGTGTGCATCCCGAGACGTACGAGTGGGCGAGGAAGATGGCAGTGGACGCACTCGAGGTACGGTAGATGGGAAGGGAGAGATACGGTAGATGGCGAAGGGAGGGATGCGGTAGATGGGAAGGGAGAGATACGGTAGATGGAGCAATTGATTGACGGAGGGGTACTGTATCTATTGGCAATCGATTAATCTCCTCCTTCTCAGGTGGACGATACGACGGATCCGACTGCGGCCCTGGAAGAGGTACTGCAGTCGCCCGAGAGACTCAAAGATCTCGATCTGGACGCATTCGCCGAGGAATTGGCAAGACAGGTACGGTAGTCAGTCTACACGAGAAATGTCGATTGAGGACTGATATATTACCCCGAAATATGGATAAATCGATCGTCGTTCAGGGCTTCGGAAAGAAGGATCTCACGCTGTACGATATCCGATCCGAGCTGTTCTGTCGGTATAAGGACCTGCGATCGGAGTACCAGTGAGTTGAGAGGGGTTACTGTGTTGAGGGGAAGGGGGTACGGTAGCTGGATATTGAGTCAATCGATCGATTTGAGAGAGCCGAATCAGACGCAACTCTTCGGGATGCTCACTAAGGAGACGTGTTCCACTCTATTCACGGGCAAACTCGTCACTGGAACGGTACGGTAGATTACTGTAGGAGGAGTGCGGTATACTGTGGGTATTCTGTACCCGGTGGAATCATCCTATCTACAATACCCCTCACTTCAGGTGGAACGCGTGGTCTATCGCAGAGTGAATCCAAATGATGATAGAGATCGAGCAGAGCCAATCAGAGACGAGAACTCGGACAGTTGGAAGTGTCCCTACTGTGGAAAGATGTAAGGATTACGGTAGATTGAAGGTATCAACCGATCGATAACTGACTATTTTATATTATTTCAGTGTTGTGGATGTATCGCTTCTCTTCAACCATTACGACGAGCAAGATCTGGAGAAGGGAGGATGTCCCGGATCGCCCGTCGGAATAAGGGTACGGTACTCGAATCGAAGACTGATGGATACTGTAGCCAGAGATGCATTAATCTGGTGATAGTGTAGGGATGTCATGCCGGGTTTTGCACTCTCCATTCTGCACACTCTTTCGCCGGTCAGACTGACAGGGAGTGTGCAAAATGGAGAGTGTAAAATCTGAAATACACTCCTATTACACGGTGACCTTGCAGTTGCGTCTCGACAACGGTCTCATTGGATTCATCAGCAACAAGTGTCTCTCGGACAATCCCAACTTCAAGAGTCCCGCAGATCGAGTGAAGGTGAGAGGATACGGTAGATTGATTAGTACGTTAGACTGGTGGGTTATCTATGACTAACTTTATACATGTGATTTCAGCTTCGACAAGTGATCCACGCGCGTGTTCTCAAGGTAGACCCGGACAGATACTCGGTGGATCTGTCGAGTAAATCAAGTGATCTGAGGAGGGACGATTGGTTCGATAAGGACAGGTATGTGGATTGTTGACATGGAGAGATCATTAATGACAGGGTTCAAGAACCATTGAAACATATGTCTGTTAATTTCGTTATTGCTTTCCCACAAAATGAGTGCAGTATTAGTGATTCAAGAAAATCGTTGTGAAGTGGTCTGATGCTGAATCTAGATTTCGCCGGGTCAAGATCATTGACAATATTTATTCCCTTCGCTTGCAGTCACTGGGACGACGATGCTGAGCAGGCGGACAAGCGGGGCGACGAGGAGGCGGCGGATAGGAAGAAGCAGGTGGGAGGAAGATGAAAAGAATATTCGAATTTGAATCTCCCGCCGGAAAATTGGAGAAATTAGAGTAGAAATCAGAAAGCCCTACATGAAATGATCAATTTTTCCAATAAAATAGATTATTCAGTCGGCTGCGAATCAATTCGTGAAGCGAGTGATCTCCCATCCCAACTTCCACAATGTGACATACAAAGACGCAGAGAGGATGTTGAGCAAGCTGGAACAGGTCAGAGATTGCAGAGGGATGATGAAATAGGGGAAACGGTTATTTGAGAAGGTTTTTGATTGTTTTATGCTGAAAAGAAGGCCGCGATTGAATCGTGCATCACCTGATTATCCGTGACTTGATTGATTACTGAAACCCCAAATTTCCAGGGCGATGCCATAATCCGACCCTCGTCCAAATCCGCCAACAATCTGACTGTGACGTGGAAGGTGAGTGGGGGTTTCAATGGGGTTATGTATAGAGGAGGATTCGAATCGATAGATCGACCATTCCTCCCTCATATAAATTCTAATTGAATTATGTTGATTTTTTCGGCATCCCGATAATTCACGTAATGCTGACCAGTGAATTCTGTGCTCCTGCTAGGTTATGTAGCTCCGGGCGTGGAGGATATTTGATTTCTTTGCAACGAGTAGGCATTTAAATAGGGAAGTTTTTACAAATGGAATTGCCACTACAGATCTGTGCTTCAGGGAGACATGAAATATGCTATGCTTGTGAAATACGCATCATGGCAATAAATAATTTCGGATATTTAGGTGTCGGATGGTATATACTGCCACGTGGATGTACAGGAACAGGAAAAAATAAACCAGTTCACGCTTGGAAAGAAACTGGTGATAGGGTGAGGATTAGTGATGTCATTACGATTTTCTGCTCTCTCCATTTTGCACACTCTAGTCGATCAGAGTGAGTATTATTAAATCCGGCATCACTCGTAAGAATTGCCCGTCGGTTATAGTGAAAGATTGTTATTTACTGTTGATACTGGTTTTGTAAAAGTATTTTCATGTTAGTCTGGCTTTTTAAAAATATTTTTTTCAGCGGTGTCGAAGAGTTCGAGGATCTGGAGGAGATCCTGTCCCGATACATCCAACCCATGGCATCCTACTGTAGAGAGGTGAGCACTATCCAATGCCGTAGTCGAGGAGTTGGGACAGCTTAATTTTTCCGTTTATCATTCATACCTGGGAATCGGTGAAATGCAAATCTTTTGTGATTCTTATGAATCACTTGAAACTGCGTATCGTCGTGGATTATACTGCTCCCGGCTTTGTGTTGGGTGAATTGGTGATTTCTTTTCTGCATTGGCTGATATCATTAGCCGAAATGGAAGCTAAGGTTCTTGTAAAAACATTGAAACCTGATTCCACCCTGAAATCTTCAATTCACCAGGCACTCAATCATCGCTACGCGCTGGAGAATTCCCAGAGCGAGAAGAAGGATGAGATCGACGCCCATCTCCACACTATGAAGAGGGAGAATCCGAATAAAATCCCGTCAGTTTGAATATTTTGAATTCCCGCCAAGAAATGAGAAATGACAAGCAGGCTAATGCATATTTCGACGGGAAAGGCAATTTAGTATATTCAGATACTGCTTCACTCCCTCTGCCGTCTACCCTGGAAAGTTCACCCTCAATTATCTCGTGGGCAAACTGAGACAGGAGTACTTCACGCCCCAGCCCGAAGGCCTGAGATTCAGGTACGGTAGATTACGGTAATTTGAGGGTACGGTATCCAATCGATTGATTTCCTTGCAGAAAGCAGCTGTTCAACTCACTGGAGCAGATGCTCGGTTGGTTCAAGCTGCACTACAGAGAAATGCCCGCCCAGATGTACGGTAACCGAGGAGGATATCGATAAGCTGTGGATACGGTAGTCTGACTCCGCCCATCCCGTTCTTTTATTTGATAGTTGCCTTTCACCACGCATATTTGTAGTCCCATCCCAGATGAATAATAATTTAATAGTTGTAACCGATGTAACCCGCTGTCTCCTCAAAATAGTCAATACAGGTTGTGTGAAGTTTCAAGTTTTTATTTATATTGTCAGGAAAACCCCGTTAACTAAAAAGTTGTTCGTTATTGTAAGCATACTTTCCGTGTTTGCAGTTGTTGAATTGAGTCATCTTAAGAATACTCAAACTTCCAACCGAGTACATACATTTCCAACTTTATTGTGTATCTCGTTCTATCAGTAGTGTCTCTTTTTCTCATTTTTTCAGATTTGATCTACGATCACATTTTGCTCCGAAGACTGATAAAAATTTTTGTTTACAACTTTAATTTCTGCTTTAGCACAGGAAATGTGCATTGAGTATCATTAAAAGTACTTGCAATCCCAACATAGAAATGAATAACATCAGGTATCCGTTTATACAATTACCGTAAGAATCATAGATATTTTATTTCTTTATGCTACTGTAAGATTAATCGTCAAACTATTCTCTGGTGTTTTCCTCTGCTCGATATTATCGAATTTCCTTATTCTGGATTTTCTTACTTCTGTGGTATTCTGTAGCCCGTACATCTCTCCGTGTGTTGGGCTAGATTCAGCTGAGACCATTTTATTTTTTGACGATAATAAGACGGTGCTTGGGCTATTAATGGTGACAATGCAGAAAATTTCCTCCTTTTCTTATCGCTCTCACACCGAATTGAGACGGTCCCGCGATCCGGTGAAATGTTTATTCAAATGCGGAAAGAAATGGTTTCACTCGAGATTCGCGTTTCAAGAGATCTTTGAATGCATATTGAGATGTGAAGGATTAATCAGCGACCTTCATCTGACCCCCAATATTTGTCAGTATTTGCTAAATAGTCTTAGTCATACGATTCAGTTCATCATACAATATATTTCGTTACTAGCTTAAGTGTGTTTGTCGTGCCACCCTTTGACTCAACACCAACAAAGTAATTCTTTATTCCTCGCCAGTCAGTATATCTCTTTCGACTTCGTTGGTTGATCTCTATTCTCTAGAATCCGAGTGGATCAGTAGTGAAGTCTTGCTCAGTGAATGGATGGGCGTGTGGTAGGACTACCTCCTCGAATAGAAGGGGATCCGTTATTGGACTGTGCTCTGCCGAAGACTTCTTCTCCGATTTTGACGCCTTCTTCAAGCTCTTCAGACTCGCCTGAATGGGGATACTGTATCATACAGTATACAATAGTGTTTCTGGATTGAATAGTGACTCTCTCCAGCAGAATGGAGAAAGTAGTATTCTATCCGGAACCATTATTGTTAGATACCCTAAAGTGCCGTCTCCCACATCACTCATGCAATTCTACCATAACTGAAGAAGATACCGTACTCCTCTCCCCTCCTACCGTACCTTAATCGGCACTTTTCCCTTTGCCTCTACCAGTGCAGCTTTCGCAGCCGCTGCATCAGCCCTCGCCTTCTCCTGTGCCTTGAGTTTCTTCACTTGCCAATCCCAAGGATCGGAGAATCTGGAATGAATCGATCGATATATGGATTGGATCAGGGATACGGTAGGATGGAATGGATCGATCGATATTTGGAATGGATAAGGGATACGGTACGATGGAATGAATTTATCGCTATTTCGAATGGATCACGCATACGGTAGGATACAGTACGCACGTGTATCCTCCATCAGTCATTCCTTCCATTAGACACTGGTAGACCTTGAGGTAGTTGGGCCGCTTGAAGTAGTCGAGGGTGCTGTAAAGCGATCAATTATTGATTGAATGCCTGATTATCGATCTATTTGACTTACCGTATATCGCGCGATCTCCTTGAGTTGGCAGGGGCACTCGCCGAAGAGAGTACGGTCATCGGCGTTTTGCTTTGCCTTGCCGATCTTGTCCTTGTCCCTGAATGTTGGGATACGGTAGGGTCAGGAAATGGTAGTAGTACGGCCAGAGTACTGTACTAGTATTATCAAGTACGATAGGATGCCGTTTCTGTTTCCAGCTCTCTCCATTCTGCACACTTTCTCCTCTGTCTAACAGGCGAGATAGTGTGCAGAATGGAGAGAGTCGAGATGACTCGTGGGTCCGTCCCTTCCTCACGTCATATTGTTCCATCTAACCTATCCTACCGTACTCCCTTCATCCTAATGGGTACGGTAGATCAGTCCGATAGGCCACATACGAGATGTTGCACCAGGGCAGCCGACCGCGCAGTTCGACGAGAACGTAGATCAGTGACCAGAGGTCATCCACCCGACTCTGATCGTGTTTCAGATGGGCCGCTATTGAGCAGTAGCGCGTCGTGCCTCTGAAAAGTGGTGATATATGGGTTACGGTGGCATGGGGATATGGTAGGTTGAGGAGAAGGGGCACTGTAGAGTGGTAGGGTAGGATTACGGTAGTCGACACCCACCGGAAGAGTGCCGATCTGCGCGGTTTCCGCATCGATTTCGCGCCCTTCTCCTCCTGTAGTGGATATCGTTTACAGTAACCACGGACTACCGTACCCTTCAGTATCCTACAGTTCCCCACCCCGAGACGTATGCTTTTAGTAACGAATGGTGCTCTCTCCAATCAGCACACTGCGTATCGGGAAAGTGTGTAGAATGGAGAGAGCTACTATTCGATCCTGTAGCGCTACCGTAATCCTCATCCTGATTACAGTAGTCCCTTCTTTTATCATGTCTACCGTATACCTTGACGAATGATCGACCGAGTCCAAAATCTAAGCAGTAGATGAAGTTGGGATCGGTCCCTCCGTCTTTTTTTCCGAGTGCGAGATTCGCCGGCTTGATATCCCGATGCACGAAACCTGGAAAGGGAAAGGCGTACGGTAGTTGTAATGAGGAGGAGAAGTACGGTATGGGGTTACAGTACGTCGTGTATCTGCTTGAGAGCGTGCAGCACATGGACACCCAGACGGAGTTGAGTTGAGCAAGAGACGATGTTGCCACAGCCTCTGAAGGGGTACGGTAGATCAATCAATCAATGGAGATAGGTACGGTATCTACCGTAATCTCACCTCAGCACGTCACACAGTGATTCTCCCAGCAGACTCATAACAATATACTGTATAGAATCCTTGCGACCGGCGTGGATCAATTCAGCCACGTGCTTCTTTCCACGAAGTTTGATGGGGTTACGATAGGTCAGAGATGCACGTGTTAAAGAGATGTAGGTAGATCATGATTACTGTACGGTTACGGTAGGGGATCCAAATTACTGTACTTCGACCTCTAGATTGAGTACACTTCCGCCCTCGACGAAGTTGGATTCCGCCTTGAGGGCCGCCTTCTTCTGATCTACCGTACTCTCGACCTGAAATGGATTATCGATTGGTTTGGAATTAATTATCGATTGGTATATCAGTCCACACCAAATAGACAGCGCCGCATCCACCCTCTCCCAGCTTCTTGATTATTTTCCAACAGCGGCCGAGTACGGAACCGTTGGGCAACTGGACTGGACCATCCCCTGAATATTGGAATGGATCAGGATACGGTATCGTGTGATGGATGACCTACCGAATTTGGTTCCAGCAGGTTCGGCGGCGCTGCAGCATCTCGTGCTGCAGGCTCTGCAGAGATCTTCTTCCGGGATTCATCTGCAGCATCTGCAGCAGGGTCGGGGTCGGGGTCGGCCATGGAGTGGGAGTGAAGCGACCGCCTCGGTCGAGAGAAAGCGGTGCGAGTGAGGGGAGGAGGAGAAGGAAGAGGGAAAGGGAGCGGATAATGGGATTAGAAGTGTAAATTGATTACATCTTGTTTTGACTAGAAGACCAGAAATCAAATTAATTGGGCTGAATGCTGGATCCCGCAAAGTTGCGTCTCACGTTGCGGATATGGGGAAGTGCTACTTGATTCTACCGAAATCTAATAACGAAAAACAAATAGTTTACCTGTGCGAGTGTGCATTCTTTGGTAGATTGAGCAGTAGAAACAAAATGAATCCGGTTGCAAGTTGCAACCCCGTTGAGTTGGCGCTTCATGAATGCAATATGGTCAGCGTGGAAGGCATTCTTAGATCCTTCGCAGCTTTTGACTTAAAAATATCTTCCATAACCTACCGTATTCCTCCCCAAACCGTAACCGTCAATCCGATCGTTTCAGGAGTCTCCTTCTCTCCCTCCGACCGGGTATTTTCATCGCAGCGTCGGATGTTCTATAGAAGATTCCCGTTGAGATTGACCCGATTGGAGAGGAAACGGACCTCATGCACAAATCGCCCCTTGAAGTGGCCAGAAATGTGAGTTGTGGGGATAGGAGGGGTTACGGTAGGATAGGGGTACTGTAGATGGGAGGAATAATGCGTGATACCAGGTAGTTCATTTAGGTTTTCTTCGCTCTCCATTCAGCACAATCCGTCTGATTGACGAACGCGTGTGCAGAATGGAGAGAGATAAATTCGAAATGAGATTCCCCACTGTAGATGACGATTGAATCATGAATAATAGGGATACTTTTTATTGTTGACAGGTACGCTAAGGTTGCTGTATCCTTCAGTAATTTTATTTCGAATTTTATCATATTTTTTGCATAACTAGGATCAGATATAAAGAGGAGTGTGCTGAATGGAGATAGCTATATTGCAAAACTACCCTGTCTAATTGTTTCCCCTCTTCTCTTTTCAACATGGTGTCTACACAGTGGACGAGGCGGGAGAATTGGAAAGAGTACTGCAGAAGTCAGGTGAAAAGGAGACGGAGGAGGAGGGAGCGATCGGAGCTTCGTTTTTTTGGATATGAGTTGAGTAGATAGGGTTCTAACAATGTGATTTGTGTAAGATACCGCGCGCATTGGCGCTCTAGGCTAACAATAATTCTAATATTAAGTGTGACTGAGGAAATGGAAGATTTCCGGGATGAGTTGATAGAAAGAAGGAAGAAAAAACGATTAAGAATTGATAATATTTAGCGCTTCGATGAGAGGGTACACTCCGAGTGTCTAGAGTCTATCATTATAAGATCTTGTTAGACGAGGCACAATAATTTCGACTTTGGTGGAAATGAGAATGGGGTCTATTGTTGTAGGTAGGAATATTTTCATCTCTAGAGGAAAAGGATTAGCGATGCGTGCGATTTGTGAACATTTATTATTGAGCAGGAAAACTTTGTGTCTCGCAAATGTGATTGTGAGAGGAAGAATGTTGATGAATTGAGGCTGCGCAATGCAGATATCTCTCGGGTTGCTAGCGTGCCTCAATTTAGGGACCACCAAACCGGAAAATTTGACAGCAGAGCCGGGAAAGGGTGTGTGATTGCGTGATAAAAGTCGAAATTGCGCGAATTCAAATTTCACTCACAAAATAAACATTTTATCGATTTTATTGATTATTTGAGAGTGCAGTTCTTCAGTTTTAGGCTTTTAATCTAGCTGGACTCACATTGAAATAAATAACAAAGAAGCAAAAAAATCTGTTGTAGCAAACATAACACGCGTGTCGCCTAAGATTCAAGTAAAATCGGGAGATGGTTGGTACATTTTCTGACCCATTCGTTTAAATACATTTTTGGATAGCCCTTAGGGTCCCTCACAAGATAGCGTCGAGTTTTGTTCCAAATAGTTGATCTCAACTACGATAGACGACGTCAACTTTTTCAGATTCCGAAAAGTGCCATTTTCCAGGCCATTTATTTCAGTCCACAGATGTGTTGGAGAAATATTGTCAACAGGCAAAATGTGGAAAATAACACGGAGAATATGCCTGAGTGAATGGCCCATTGATATTTTCATTAGCATTTTCATAAATCGATTAAAATTAATATATTTCTCCACATTTTCGGGCCACACAGAGTTCTTAGTTCATCTGATAGAGCTCGAAAAGACGGTTCGAAAAGTTACCAGTAACCCAGGATTTTAATAGTGGAGAATACCAGAAAAGTGCATCTGTAAATCTTGACGAGTAGTGGATTTCGGGAGGCGGTCATTTGCACAACGATCATTTCCACAACGGGGTATAATCCGGAGGCGAGTTTTAGCTCAATGAAAGTTATCACATTGTATCTACAGTAACCGCCCGCTTAGTCCGATGGGTCAGATTTAGTTCCTTGGGTCAGAAATTTTAAAAATTTCTCCAATCGTTCTCAAAATCATTCTACCGTAGTCAAAAGTGCGGTAGAGTACATTTCTCGATTCAAATCGCAAAAAAATTTTTCCAAAAACAATGATAGGGGGGTTCATGGTGAAATTTTTTTCGAAGTCGAAAATTTTTGATCTTAGAGATTCATAACAATACGTTCTTCTGGTGTATCTTTTCTCGCTGATTTCGAATATCGATATGAAAGCTCATCGAAAAAATAATGAAAAAAGTTAAAATTTAAAAAATAGTCAAAATCTGCATTTTTTGGACATAATGTAGAGCAATTCTCTTCTCTCACCATAGATGATACTGATTTTTTTTAGTATTGCTAGGTACTAGCACGTACTCCAATAATTTTACTGGGATTCTCGAGTGGGGAATCGACTGGAATTATACTCATGGACGATTTTCGGTGTCTTTGTCCACGGGCGGTTGCCCGATCATGACCTACCAGGGTCGCAGGTTCAATCTACGGTTGGTAAAATCGAGCATGCTCGGTGTTCGAGGCCTCGACTCAAAAACCGCTTCAATTTACTCGACCTGGCTCGAGGATCGATCGAGCGGCTCGACTTTGATAGAGAGGCTCGAGACCCGAGAGTCGAGCCTCGAGCGGCTCGAAAAGTCGAGCAGACTCGACTCGAGCTCGACGCGCTACGGATTCTTTCCGCTCGCTCCTATTCTACTCCCCTCCCCTCCTTTTTCGTTCTCCCCTCATCCCCTCTTTCCTCCCCTCCCCTACTCCTCTTCTTCCGCCCCTCGAGGGGAGGAGGGAGAGAGCCAAAATGGTGGGAGAGAGGGGAGGAGGAGAGGAGTGGGGAGAGGGGAGGAGGAGAAGAGGGGGGAGGGAGAGAGGACGGAGAGGAGGAAATCCGTAGCGCGTGATTACTATTGAAAAGGGTAGGCTCGAGTCGAGCCTGATTCGAGCTCGAATCGAGTCGGCTCGGGTTTTCTCGACTTTTCGAGCCGCTCGAGGCTCGACTCTTGGGTCTCGAGCCTCTCTCTCAAAGTCGAGCCGCTCGATCGGGTTTTTGGCAATGTCGAGCCGATCGACTATTTCGACTCGAGTCGAGTAATAGAGTCAAGGCCTCGACTGGCTTGACTCGGAGTGACCAACTCTGGTTCAATCCCACTCGGCGACACAATGTTCTGCAAAAATTTTCGCTCTCTGAAAATCACTATCAAAGTACTTTGTATGTGTTTATTCGATGTCCAGAGTGTGTTTGGAAATGTTTTTGCAATAATAGAACAATTTTTCGACTCTTCCATTTTTTCACCATGTGGTGCCCCACAGCGTGTCAGAGAGACCAAAAAGCCTCATTTGCGTAGCGGAGGCCGCGCGTGTGCCAATAATGAGATGAAATGAAAGAGAGGAATGGAGCATTGCAACGGAAATAACTAGAACTTAGTTATGAATTATGTAAATGTAATAAACCAAAACGGTTTAGTAATGAGTAATGAAGATACTCCTCTGTTTTCGTAATTTTTGATTAGCTTCTGTTCTCTCTGTGATCGTTTTTATTGATTTTGCAATATTCATTTGAGAACTCCTCCATGAGTTTTGATGGAAACACCCTCTCCATTATTATTTTCTGAATCCTCATGAGAAGATGTAACTTTCATAGGAAAAACATTTTAAGTTTTATTAAAGTTATATGAGTAATTTGAGAAAATCCGACGAAAACTCAAATTATTCTCATAACTGTAATAAGACTTTAAATGTTTTTCCTACGAAAGTTAGATTTCTTCATGAGGTATCAGAAAATAATAATGGAGTGGGTGTTTCCATGAATACTCATGGAGGAGTTCTCAAGTGAACATTGTAGAGTCAGCAAAACGTTCATAGATAGATTGTAGGCTAATCCAAAATTACGAAAACAGAGGAGTATCTTCATTACTCATTACTAAACCGTTTTGGTTTATCACATTTACATAATTCATAACTAAGTTCTAGTTATTTCCGTTGCAATGCTCCATTCCTCTCTTTCATTTCCTCTCTGTTTCACCGCTCCCATAACCGCAGAATGAAATCGATGGGATTGGCACACACGCGGCCTCCGCCACGCAAATGAGTCTTTTTGGTCTCTCTGACACGCTGTGTGCCCTTTTTGGTCTCTCTGACACGCTGTGTGCCCCCCTATGGTATTTTTGGCCAAAAAGTCAAATTCTCAAAATGATGTCCCTATAAAGATTTTCTGGCTTATTTTTGAGCGCTGAATCCAAATCTGCGAACTAGAGCTCATGAAACCTCGAAATAAAACAGCTATGCTCCAAAAACTAATATTTTTTTGGAATGTGATCATAACTTTTTTATTTCGAGGTTCCATGAGTACCAAAAGTTGAGTCAGAACTCACGTCGGAATAGCTCAAATCAAGTTTCATTCTACGATTTAACATAATTTTCGATACTCTTTCGAATGATATATCACATGATGCTGAAATCTCAAATTTGAAATTATCGATTTTTGGAGATCAAAGATCAAAATTTTTATGAAAAAAAATTTTCGACCCCAAGTCGTCACATATCCAAAGTTTGAGCCCCGTACCACCATTTTGACGCAACTGTACCACCTAATTTTCCACAGTACAGAGAACGCGTTTTAATTGATCCACTACACTGTACCTCCCGATATTTCGTAGTCTGTAGGCTCGTTTTTTTCTTCTATTTGCATCCCGATAGTTCGCAGACTTTAAGCTCGTTTTTCTTCTACTATTTGCTAGCTACATTTTAAAATACATTTCAGGCACATATGCGGCCACTGGAACGATAATAAATCGTCTACAATTTTCTGGACCTGGGTAAGCACTATTGAGATCACTAACTTTATGTTTACGATTATTTTGGGCAATATGTTCTAAGGAATTGTTCGAGATGCAAGAACATATCAGGAAGGACTTGAACGAATACTCTGTAAATCCTCGCTTGAGAGCAGTAGAGAACATTGTTTGCATATCGGATAAAAGTACTACACGCAACATGTACATTATTTTTTACCGAAATGGAAAATTTGGGCAGATCTATCGAATTGGGTGGAGTTTTCAAGGATTATAATTGGACACATTATTTAGAATGCATAATACTTTTGGGAGTACAGTATCGGACATAAGTCACCGTCCAAAATTTCAAAGTGTTGTAACTTTTGAACCAGATAAGCAATCGGTTTGATGTTTTGGCAGGATACATTAGACCTATTGATGCATTGCCACCGATAGTGACGTCATGATACGATTTCGCAATATTGCATAGTGATGATGCAATCATATATATGTTCTTCACTTGTGATTTTAAGGTCATTAGGATTTTTTTCTAAGTCTTCTCTCTTTTTGTGATGATAGAAGGCCTCAGCATCTACCGATTAAAAAATAGTACTCATGGGGCGTTGTCGTACAGAAGCAGAAAACAGGTTCAAAATAGGGTCCCGAAAAAAATAATTTCTATTCATTGACGTGCTAGAGACTCGTTCAAAGGCTCAAAATGACCCTTACAATAATTCCTGATTACCCACAAAGTTCGATATTGATATCTCTTAATTTGACCTCAGGGCACGAATTTTTCACTTTTTCAAATAATTGTTTTCTTCCTATTTTGGATGATCATAGTTCCAAGGCCGATTTTTGTTCAAATGTATTTTCTAGACAGGGTAGTTGCAAATCCATGGAATATACGATTCCCAACTTTATAGAGCATTTGGATAACTTTCCCGCCCGCGGCAATCGAAAATCAGAGGTCAATCGATTTCAACCCAAAAAATGATGATACCCCCATCATTAGTCGAAAAAAAAGTTTCTCTCAAAACTTCCTGACTAAATTTTTTTCTGGGATATTTTTGTGTGCTGAGTACGAATTTCGGAATGAGAGTCCATGATATCATTAATGAAAAAAGTTAAAACTTATTATGTCGAAACATAGCCGATTTTATAAATCTTTTGACCTCTGATTTTCGGTTGCCGCGGGTGAGAAAGTTATCCAAATGCTCTAAAAAGTTGGGAATCGTATATTCCATGGATTTGCAACTACCCTGTCTAGAAAATACATTTGAACAAAAATCGGCCTTGGAACTATGATCATCCAAAATAGGAAGAAAACAATTATTTGAAAAAGTGAAAAATTCGTGCCCTGAGGTCAAATTAAGAGATATCAATATCGAACTTTGTGGGTAATCAGGAATTATTGTAAGGGTCATTTTGAGCCTTTGAACGAGTCTCTAGCACGTCAGTGAATGGAAATTATTTTTTTCGGGACCCTATTTTGAACCTGTTTTCTGCTTCTGTACGACAACGCCCCATGAGTACTATTTTTTAATCACTAGATGCTGAGGCCTTCTATCATCACAAAAAGAGAGAAGACTTAGAAAAAAATCCCAATGACCTTAAAATCACAAGTGAAGAACATATATATGATTGCATCATCACTATGCAATATTGCGAAATCGTAGCATGACGTCACTATCGGTGGCAATGCATCAATAGGTCTAATGTATCCTGCCAAAACATCAAACCGATTGCTTATCTGGTTCAAAAATTACAACACTTTGAAATTTTGGACGGTGACTTACGTCCGATACTGTAGAACAAAGGAAAATCAACTCGAGAAATTGGGCACGATTGGGGCAGATCGTTCGTCAAAATACCTTACTCTCCATGTAGATCACCGCCATCCTTCCACTCTCCCCCTCTCTTCCTCTTAGAAAACGCGTGAAGAGTTTCAGAAATAGTGAGTGAAAGTGGTTGATTCGCGATGAGTTTCAATCAATTTTCGAAGTTTACCTGCAGACTCATTATTTATAATCGAGAAGACCGAAGAAAGACCGAATGAAGAAATTAGCCGGCACAATATGAAAAAAGTTTCATAGTATCGCCCCCCCCCCCCCCCCCTTGTCGCCCAGATATGGAATAGTCCTATGCGTGCACTACATTCTCCCTGAACCATCACATGAATGGAAGAATCGTTTGGGAAAGGTAGGCGTGCGGTAGATAAAAAGCGCCCTCTTTCGCAACGCGCGAGAGCGTGTAAACAGGGATCCGAGAAAAACGTGCTTTTCACTTCTCTGAAGCACACCCGATTTGCCTATACATTCACTATACACTTGATGAGCTTGATCAATTGAGACCCCGAAATTCATCCGTTACGATTTTAGGTACTCATTTTCTTTGTTGAAATTTTGAATTTGCTAGTAGTACGTCTGTGAGCGTTTTGCGTGATAGTCGTGAGCATGATTGAAGCTCGTTTCAAATTCATCTTTTAAAAACATCAGCACCGGTGCCAATCGGTTCCAAATAGAAATGATTTCGCAATCCCCAATTGTCTTATTATCCTCATGCCATAGTTGCTCGCTCGAAGATCACGCTCGCAGCTCGTTTCAAATTTCCACATGCAAATAAGTGACTAAACATGCGCCCGACCCAACCCAACCCAGCAAGTACTGTAACCAATATCCATATCGAATGTTTGCTCTCTTTTTTTTATTGATACACCCCAACGGGTGTGACAGCAAGTGAACAACATATACAGATTGAGAGATTGAAAGATTGAGAGGGGGAGGAGGGAATGGAGAGACTTGAGATTGGAGTTGATCACTCTCACAGATGCTCTTGAATGGTTGAGGTGGACGAGGCCTCGGAACGGGAAGGGGACCGTTCGATCCATGTATATCTTATGGATCTAGAGCAAGTGTGGGAGCTACAGGTTGGGTATCTCTAATTGAAGGATTTGGGTGGTGTCGGGATTGGATAACAAGCGGAGCTTAATTGTGGGTATTGACAATTTAGGGTCAACTATGCGATGGATCTTACAAAGGAAGCGAATAGTGCGGTGTGAAAAGGAGGAACGTAAATTTTCTCTACGAGAAATTGGGATATGAATGGAAAATGCGTTGTGTCTAGTCGATACATTACGGAATGAGTAGAAGTGAGACATGGGTAGATCAACAATTCCATTAATTATCTTGAGAGAGAATAAAATATCAGAAACAACACGACGGAGATACAAAGATTGCAAGTTTGCAGAAACGAGTCTCTGATCATAGCAAGGTCTCCCGTCCAATCTCCCGTCCAAAAAAATCTCCCGTCCAAAAAAATCGTCAAAATATCCTTGAATTGTCAACCCTATTCAAGAATAGGGACAATGAATGAACGATATGCTCGGATATAGGGGTCACTAGATGTACACGAAACAGATCTAAACAATAGATAAATAAGCATATTCGCTTTCTTACAAATAATGTCAATATGAGGAAGGAAAGATAGTGTGGGATCAATGTAAACTCCTAAATCTCTAACTGGAGCGGGAGGTGAGAGTGAGGAAGGAGAGGGAGTAGGTAGGAGTTGAGAGAGTATGGATGGAGGGGGTTGTTTTTACCTAAATAAAGGGCAGTGCATTTCTTTTCAGCTACCGATAACTGCCAAGTTTCGCAGTAATCTAGGATACCCTGTAACCATAGTTGAAGTTGAGCCGGGATAGATGGGAGATCGTTAGGTTTATGCGTGATGTACAGCTTGATGTCATCAGCAAAGAGACGAAAGTTGACTAAAGGGAAGGGAGAGAGAGACCGGGGTAAATCGAAAAGATAGATAAGAAAGAGGAGAGGACCTAATACGCTGCCTTGTGATCAGGTGGAGAGACCCAAGCTGGAATCAGATATAACCCAAACATAAAACAGCGCTGGAGACAAGCTGGATTTTCTGAAAATTTTGGGCAAAACCAAGCTGGAATCAGCTATGTGGGCGGAGTCTAATTGAACGATTTCCATTGATTTCGCGATGCATAGTGTAGATACTTACAGTATCCAGATCTCTGGGGTAGGCTACCGTACCCACCCCGGAGAGAGTGCACTGTGGAGACTCTCAGGTGGGGAGACCCAAGCTGGAATCAGAGATGCGGGCTACAAAAAACATTTCCAGCTTGGAATCAGATGAATTTCCAGCTTGGATCCAGCTGTGAATTTCGAAGCTGGAAACAAATGGTGGCGTCTCTAACCCGTCTCGTCCAGAGCGCATGCAGTTCATGAAAGCGCTGAATCAGAGCTGGTTTTGATTTAATTACCCAACCCAGCGAGCACGTCCCGCAACGTGCGGTGACAGCACGCCTTTTGAATGTTCACCGTGGAGACGGACCCTCACCTACCATCAGACACATTTAGAGCAAATTCGATCTTTTGCTAGTGCCAAGCATATGTTCACTGGGTCAGATAGTCACTCCTAAAGTGCCGTCTCACACTCATGCACTGTTACCGTAACTGAAGAAGATACCGTACTTCTCTCCACTTCTACCGTACCTTAATCGGCACTCTTCCCTTTGCCTCTACTAGTGCAGCTTTCGCAGCCGCTGCATCAGCCCTCGCCTTCTCCTGAGCCTTGTGTTTCTTCACTTGCCAATCCCAAGGATCGGAGAATCTGGAATGAATCGATCGATATTTGGAATGGATAAGGGATACGGTACGATGGAATGAATTTATCGCTATTTCGAATGGATCAGGCATACGGTAGGATACAGTACGCACGTGTATCCTCCATCAGTCATTCCTTCCATTAGACACTGGTAGACCTTGAGGTAGTTGGGCCGCTTGAAGTAGTCGAGGGTACTGAAAACGATCGATTATTGATTGAATACCTGATTATCGATCTATTTGACTTACCGTAGATATCGCGCGATCTCCTTGAGTTGGCAGGGGCACTCGCCGAAGAGAGTACGGTCATCGGCGTTTTGTTTTGCCTTGCCGATCTTGTCCTTGTCCCTGAATGTTGGGATACGGTAGGGTCATGAAATGGTAGTAGTACGGTATTGCGTGCCAGAGTACTGTACTAGTATTATCAAGTACGATAGGATGCCGTTTCTGTTTCCAGCTCTCTCCATTCTGCACACTTTCTCCTCTGTCTAACAGGCGAGATAGTGTGCAGAATTGAGAAAGTCGAGATGACTCGTGGGTCCGTCCCTTCCTCACGTCATATTGTTCCATCTACCCTATCCTACCGTACTCCCTTCATCCTAATGGGTACGGTAGATCAGTCCGATAGGCCACATACGAGATGTTGTGTTGTGTTGCACGTGTTATAAAGAGATGTAGGTAGATCATGATTATTGTAAGGTTACGGTAGGGGATCCAAATTACCGTACTTCGACCTCTAGCTTGAGTACGCTTCCGCCCTCGACGAAGTTGGATTCCGCCTTGAGGGCCGCCTTCTTCTGATCTACCGTACTCTCGACCTGGAATGGATTATCGATTGGTTTGGAATGGATTATCGATTGGTATATCCACACCAAATAGATAGCGCCGCATCCACCCTCGCCCAGCTTGTTGATTATTTTCCAACAGCGGCCGAGTACGGAACCGTTGGGCAACTGGACTGGACCATCCCCTGAATATTGGAATGGATCAGGATACGGTATCGTGTGATGGATGACCTACCGAATTTGGTTCCAGCAGGTTCGGCGGCTGCTGCAGCTTCTCGTGCTGCAGGCTCTGCAGAGATCTTCTTCCGGGATTCATCTGCAGCATCTGCAGCAGGGTCGGGGTCGGGGTCGGCCATGGAGTGGGAGTGAAGCGACCGCCTCGGTCGAGAGAAAGCGGTGCGAGTGAGGGGAGGAGGAGAAGGAAGAGGGAAAGGGAGCGGGTAATGGGATTAGAAGTGTAAATTGATTACATCTTCTTTTGACTAGAAGACCAGAAATCAAATTAATTGGGCTGAATGCTGGATCCCGCAAAGTTGCGTCTCACGTTGCGGATATGGGGAAGTGCTACTTGATTCTACCGAAATCTAATAACGAAAAACAAATAGTTTACCTGTGCGAGTGTGCATTCTTTGGTAGATTGAGCGATAGAAACAAAATGAATCCGGTTGCAAATTGCAACCCCGTAGAGTTGGCGCTTCATGAATGCAATATGGTCAGCGTGGAAGGCATTCTTAGATCCTTCGCAGCTTTTGACTTAAAAATATCTTCCATAACCTACCGTATTCCTCCCCAAACCGTAACCGTCAATCCGATCGTTTCAGGAGTCTCCTTCTCTACCTCCGATCTGATATTTTCATCGCAGCGTCGAATTTTCTATAGAAGATTTCCATTGAGAGTGGCCCGATTGGAGAGGAGACGGACGTCCTACTCCACGTGCACAAATCGCCCCTTGAAGTGGCCAGAAATGTGAGTTGTGGGGATGCGAGTAGATACGGTAGGTTAGGGGTATTATAGATGGGAGGAGTAATGCAAGATAAAAGGCAGGTCATTTAGGATTTCTTTGCTCTCTATTCAGCACACTCCGTCTGATTGACGAACGCGCGGGCTGAATGGAGATAGCTAAATGGCGAAACTACACTTCTAATTGCTTCCCCTCTTCTCTTTTCAGCATGGTGTCTACACAGTCGACGAGGCTGGCGAATTGGAAAGAGTACTGCAGAAGTCAGGCGAAAAGGAGATGGGGGAGGAGGGAGCGATCGGAGCTTAGTTTTTTTGTATATGAGTTGAGTAGATAGGGTTCTAACAATGTGATTTGTGTAAGATACCGCGCGCATTGGCGCTCTAGGCTAACAATAATTCTGAAATTAAGTGTGACTGAGGAAATGTAAGATTTCTCCGGGATGAGTTGATAGAAACAAGGAAGAAAAAAACGATTCAGAATTGATTTATCGAGATGTAAATTTAGCGCTTCGATGGAAGGTTATACGCCAAGTGTCTAGAGTCTATCATTATAAGACCTTGTTAGACGAGGCACAATAATTTCGACTTTGAAGGAAATGAGAATGGGGTCTATTGTTGTAGGTAGGAATATTTTCATCTCTAGAGGAAAAGGATTAGCGATGCGTGCGATTTGTGAACATTTATTATTGAGCAGGAAAACTTTGTGTCTCGCAGATGTGATTGTGATCTGAAGAATGTTGGTGAATTGAGGCAGCGCAATGCAGATATCTCTCGGGTTGTTACCCTCAATTGCTCCCAGCAAGGCGTGAAAGCAGTGATGTAGCGTGCTCTCTCCAATCAGCACACTGCGTATCGGGAAAGTGTGCAGAATGGAGAGGAATATTCCCAAGATGCGTTTCTTGCTGAAACTGAGCGTCGACATTATGTCAGAAGCCAGATATCGCAATTACGGTAATTTATATTGATATGATTTTTTTTCTCTATTTTTTCTGTGTTCAGGTTTGCTTTAAAAAAATCCTCACGTGAAGTATTCGGTATATTCTTAAGAGACGTTCCACGATATTCTGCACCTACCCAACGGATCGATTTTTTGCAACTTATGCCAATAAGTTCAGGGTGAAGTCCCCATACATAGAGCTGATAGCTGGCCCAATATGCGATGTTGGGGTGCACTTTCCGAAAAATGCCAGACATGTCCCAAAAAAAGTCCGAAATTTCATCTCAGAAAAAAATATGTTCTTACAGATGTTTCGGGGGTGTTTTTCGATGAAAATAACGAAAAACATAGTTTGGAAACGTACGGACATCGATATATGGTCAAAAAATTCAAATTTCGTCATTTTTTGGTCACTCTGAAAAAATATTTTAGCCATGTACATTTTTTTATTCCAGATTCGGATTCTACGTGAAAAACTACCCCTGAGCATCTATTTTTCATGTCCATCGAAATGGGCCGCCGGCTTCTGCAGATGTCAGCCCTATGCGTTCTCGTAGACTGGCGAGAGAAAGATGCCGAGAGATTTCGTATTTTCGAAATGAGACAGTCACTTATGAATCAGTTTTGTGTCCCATTTATCGTTCTTAAGCATTTGTGTTGATGTTATGGGGTTTCGATATCGATAAAACACGAAAAAAGCGAAAAGTCGAAAAATCACTTTTTCGAAATCTCAAAATTTCAAAAATTCATAACTCATGTATCTGAGCTTAAAATGATGCATTCTCAACGGAAAATCAGTCGCATACGAGTTATAAACAATATTTGAGAGTTATAGCCGATTTCAGCATATTTTTTGAAATTGTAATTTTTCGGTGGGCAAATGATCGAGAAATTTTTCGTCCAAAACTTTTTCTCTCGAAATCGTCCCAAAAGTTCAGATATTGTTCATAAGTGATTTTCCAAGTGATTTTCCGTTAAAAATACACAATTTGAAGCTCAGATACATGCCTTATGAATTTTTGAAATTTCGAGATTTCAAAAAAGTGATTTTTCGACTTTTCACTTTTTTCGTTTTATCGATATCACAACACCAGAAAATAAAAACAAGTGATTAATAACGATTAATGGGACACAAATCTGTTGTGAAAGTGACTGTATTGCTTTGAAATGGCGAAATCTCTCGACATCGATGTCTCACCAGCCTCAGAGAGCGTCTCGGGCTGACATCTGCAGAAGCCGGCGGCCCATTATGATGGACATGAAAAATAGATGCGCAGGGGTAGTTTTTCACGTAGAATCCGAATCTGGAATAAAAAAATGTACATGGCTAAAATATTTTTTCAGGGTGACCGAAAAATGAACATATTTGCATTTTTCGACCATATATCGATGTCTTTGCGCTTCCAAACTATGTTTTTCGTTATTTTCATCAAAAATAACCCCTGAAACATCTATAAGAACCTATTTTCTTCTGAGATGAAATTTCGGACTTTTTTTCGGACATGTCTGGCATTTTTCGGAAAGTGCACCCCAACATCGCATATTGGGCCAGCTATCAGCTCTATGTATGGGGACTTCACCCTGAACTTATTGGCAGGGGTTGCAAAAAAGTCCTCCGTCGACCCCTCTCAAAAGCTTCACTAAACCGTGGAACGGCTCTTAATGTATAAATGAGCATTGAAGACACTCTGATTTGTTTGTATTCGCAGTTCGCTTCTTTCTGATACTTCAACGAATTGGAAGCTTGTAATAAATTGAAACATCTGGTTTGCAAGGTGTTTTTTTTAAAAGCTTTTCACCCATTTTGTAAAACTATTGTACAGTAACCCAAAAATAAGCAATTAAAAAAAATAGTTTTCAATTGGTCACGGATTACTGTAAGACGAATGTCAAACAATAACGCTCAAGTGTTTTCTAGACTTCTTTATTGTTAATCGATTTGCCTGTCGTATTTTATCATTTCTCCGTCACATTCCGATGCCCAGAAGTAGTAGCCACCTGGAGCCACCTGATTCTTTCGTTTGAATGCGCCAAGTTATCATTTTAAAGCCCTGGAAGTAGTGTGCTGACGTGTTTTACGATTCCTGTTCATTGCTCCAAAGTGTTATCATACGTGTACAATATCGCTGCTAGTAGCGAGACCCACCAGCGTTATTAAGGAGAATTCACCTGATCGGACAAGCATGTCGAAAATTTATCAATCCCCGTGTTTTGAAGCTAATGCAATTCTGAAGAAAACCTGTTTTAATTCCCAACCGACGACTCTCGATCAGTTATTATTGCTATACTCTCGTCTATGGTAACACATCACTTTCCTTCACCATTCCTTCACTTATCCAGTGGTGATTGCCTGTTCGAATTGAGCTCTCTCCATTTTGCACACTCTTGCGAGTGTGCATAATGGATAGAGCTATTGATCGATATGGCAATACTATTTCTCAGGTAGATCAAACTCCCTCACGATGCCAGTCAAGCACGTCAACAGCGACTACGCCTTCAACTCGGAGATGGGCAAGGCGGGCACCAAGCCCGTCTGTGTTGACTTCTTCGCTGAATGGTCAGTCTTTATCCCATGTGTGAAGCATATTTTCTTCAGTACGCGACGTTGCAAACGTATGCATTTTGAGCAGCAATAATTCTTAGTTGAATGGGTTAGGTGTTCTTTAGAAATTGAAGCTCTGTCGCGCAACGTAGTTCGTTTTTTTCTGGTTGAAACCGCTGTTTATATCAGCTATCTTACGCTTTGTATCTGTTTCATGATTTAGCACTATGAAAGCAGAGTAAGCATCGTGTTGGAAGGAAATTTACATATTTGAATTATTAAAAATAAATAAATATTTTTATGAAGGTGCGGGCCGTGCAAGCAGATCGCTCCCTTCTTCGAGCAGCTCTCAGCCAAGTATCCCGGAGTCGTCTTCCTCAAGGTAGACGTCGATCAGTGCACTAGTGAGTGAATATTTTGTATTTATTCAGATTGAAAGTAGTTTCACTTGTGAGCAAAATTATTGATCCTACAAAATCATTATTGCAATACAATCTATAGATATGCAAAAGACTCGAGCTGAGTAAAATACAGAGGAATTACCTGGTTTATTTGTCTTTCATTAGTTTTACTTACACAGTCGGGTGTCTGGTTAATGGGCATGGTGTCTGACTGGCATGCCGACGCAGGCAGGCTCGACTCCCGCCCGCAGGTGATCTTTTGCAAGAGGCAGAGAAAGGCGCGCGCCCCAACCACTAGTCTCCGTCAAGCGTTCCCTGCGGTATCCCACTGTTGGCATGGTGGCCATTATGGGGTTGATGGTTCTGATTTCTTGCATCTGGGAGTTGAAACAACAAATGTAAACACTCTCTGCAGATGCGGCTGCAAGCAACGGCGTCCAGGCGATGCCCACCTTCATGATGTTCGTCATCAGGTAATCGATATTATAATATATTAATACCGTAATCTAGTCTACCATACCCTTATTCAATTACGAAGCTACAATATTTTTTTTATTGTACGTCGACTAGTCGATATTTTAATTTAGGTGATTCATACTAGGGATGTTATAAATGTTTTCCTATCTGCATTTTGCACACTTCTAGGTCAGACATCTGAGTGTGCAAAATGGAGAAACCTGAAAGCCTAATAGGTAGTATACATCATCACTAATGTGTACTAATCAATATCCTACCGTACTCATTTCCCCCTACCGTACCCCTCTCAATAATCCACCCAGGACGAAGAAGGACATGGTGAGGGGCGCGGACTCGTCGGCGCTCGAGAGTATGGTGAGGAAGTACGCGACGGGAGGAGGAAGCGGTGGAGGATTCGGAGGAGTCAGTTGTCGATTTATTTTGATTTCGGTAGCTTGACGGTTTCGGTATCTGAAGTTAGAACACTGATTCTTACTTGAGCAGTCAATTTGTCATGGTGGTTTTGTGTTCTCCCGCTAGTTTAATGCCAGTGGGAAGTCCCGCAGTGGATTTCTGATTGACACCTTACGCATTAGTGAAATTTTTTTTATTTCGAAGTGCGTTGCCCTGGCCGATTTCATTATCGATCCATTCAGATTAGGGTAGATGGAAAGTTTCGGTATCTTCGTCGAAATCTGAATAGTGAACGGATATTCCGTCTTGGTGATTTGCTGTTCTCGAGCTAGTATAAGGCCAGTGACAATACTTGAAGTTGATTATGTGTCGCCTTGTTGAGAAAATCATTCATAATTTTCACTGACCAATGGGTAATTTTTTTTTTTTTCAGCGCGGTGCCACCCTCGCCGGCGGCATGGGTTCCTCCTCCTCCTCCTCTTCCGGCGCAGCCCCCGAAGTGGACGCCGGCGAGCCGTCTCTCTGGCACAACGCCAACGACCGTCTGCGCACGATGGGCGTGCCTCAGCTGGCGGTGAGTTATAGGATACGTCTGTCCCGAGTGCACGCAGTGCACACATTTTCTTTAGATAATCTGTAAGTAAAAGCTTTAAGTAAACATGCCTATTTCGTGATAATTTGGGTCCTGGTGTTTTGGTGTTCTCTCGATGAATTAATGTCAGATGAGATTGATGCCTGTAATGGAATGGGCGTTTTTCGTTTCACACAAATAAAATACCCTGTTCCGAAAACGTACGTACCTACCTGGTTTTGGATGAATATACAACTATCGAAAAATTTTCGTTCCAACAGTGATTCTTCGATCCGACACATCACTATTCGATCCGACAAGGCTACCATCTATAATTATGTACACTTTCTCGTTTTTTTCTGACCGGCGAGACAGTGTGCAGAATGGAGAGAGCCACAATCGAAATTATATCCCTAATAATATCTCTCCTTGCAGGCGGGTGGGTTCGTGTTCGAGCCGGCCGCTCTGGTCCTGGCCCTGGCTTCCCTCCTCTTCTACGGTCCCTTCGGACCAGTGATCGTACTCGGTCTCGCCGTCCTTCTTCAGGTCAGCCAATAGTAGGGGAAAAGTCAGAATACTTCAGAACAAATAAGCGAGAAAAAAATTTCGATAATGGGAATTCGATCCATAAATGTCTTCATCTGAGATGGATTTCCCACAATCTTCTTTGTCTAATCGAAGAGGTTCCAGACGTCGGCCTCTCCCTTCGACCGATACGTGCCCGGAGGCGGTGGTGCCAACCCGGGACCCACTCGGACCCAGGGCTCCGCCCCCTCTGGCGCCCCTGCTCCCGCCCCCACCAGAGCATTCGGAGGATCAGGAAGGAGACTGGGGGATTAAGAGAGAGAAGGAAATTGGGAAGGGAGTGTACAGTATGCAGATATATGCCTCGTTTTGTAATCTGAGATTGTATTATTTATTGTTTCGCAAACCTCATCTAGTTATAATCAATGCCTCTACTGTGATATGTGTATTACTTTTGTATTCCTAATAAATAAATAAATATCTAAATTCCCATGGATGAGTGTTGTGGTGTGTGGTCGTTTGTCACGATATAATACTGAAGTGGGGGTACTGTAGATCAAAGATCAGATGTTGTGAAGTGGGAAACGGTAGATCAAAGATCAGATTTGGTGAAGTAGGATTCGGTAGATCAAAGATCAAGAGTTCTATTTGGCTCTGTATGCTGATATTTTCTCGTCTTTGATGCTCTTTATTTCTTTTGAAATTCGAACCACAGCCCCCTTGTTTTCGCTGAAGTAATAGCAGATCTGAAACCGTTACTCTGCGGTAGATTCTATTGATTTGCGCAGGTAGATTAGCCCCCTCTATCTACTATTTGCCCCTGCCCCTCCCGCTGTCTCGATTGACCTTATCTAGTGTTCCCCATCTCCTCCTCCCTCTCGTCCGCTCCCCTCAGTCAAGGTCTCGCCCCGCCGGCACTACAGTAGAGCCAGTAAGAAGGCACGCGCCGCGGCTGCGCTACGCCTGTGCCAACCAAATTTTCATATCCCTCGCTATAGCACACTCGGAAGGGCCCCCGGCGAGTGGTCACTATCCAATTACGAGCTTGCACATCCCTAACTACTTTGGACTGAATCGAATCGTGTTAATCATTTTTCTAGAGATTACTGTATTGATCTACTTTTATTGATAGTCAAGAGTACCTGGCGGTCAGGTAATAGTAGCCATGGTTACTATTGTTCATCGGTGAGAGCATCCCGGAGGTTTGAAGTTGCACAGTCTATTGTTAATGAGATGTCGGAGCCCGATTTTGATGCTCTTGTCATTCCGATCTGATTAAACTATAGATGAAAGCGTGCCAGGTGGCAATTCTGAGCTGGCAACTGCCTTTCACAATCTTTTTTTCGGGGGATGAACTTTGGGCGGATTTGTTTATCATTCATCGAGATGATTCCATCACTCCTAACTCGATCATTCCTTGCGCGATCGCGTCACAATCTCGACTACACTCGCTCGATTTCGCCCATCAAGACGTCGTTATCTGCAGTGATCGTCGGGTAATGGAGGACGAGGGCGTCGTCGCTGTTGACGCGTCGCCTCCGCCGTCCGCACCATCTGCGACTGAAGCGCCAGCCGCCCCTGAACCGCCTCCCCCAGTGGCAAAGAAGGAGGAGGCAGAGACGGTTCCCCCAAGGCCGGCTGAAAACAACAAGTGAGTGATGGATGAGAGGAGACTATCCCATTCATTGGAAGGGAGGATTACGGTAGTTCTGGTGGATTGATTGATTGTTTGGATGGCCCGACTATCGTGACATTCAACCTCGATTGAGATGACTAAGCATGTTCCCCTACCCTCCGGATAAGGAGTGAAGGAGGAAGATGATTCAGGATTGGCTAGGCATGACGAAGGGACAGTTTCTCACGCGTTAGAAATTAGTAATCTCATCTCGGTTTCTACCCTCTCCATTCTGCACACTCGCGACGGTCAGACAGAGAGTGTGCAGAATAGAGAGCTGTGGGCCCAAACTACTTCGGTACGAACTCGAGCTATTTTCAGTGCACTCGCCGAATCGTTCGACTCCTTCCCGAAGCTAATCGATAGCAGCGCCGAGAAGGGAGATACGGTAGAAATCCCGACGGGAGCCCCCGAGGATACGGTAGACGCGCCGGAGGAAGTGATGGAGGAGATCGCTATCGAGAGTAATCAATTGGATGAAGAGGAGGAGGAAGTTACGGTATCTGAGAAGCGAGAGGAGAGGAGTACGGTACTTTCCCAGGCTGATACGGTGAGATACTGATTTTATTGTATGACTTACAATAATCCGACTTTGGTGGGAATAGGCGACATATCCGCAACAACTCGCGCGATTTCACCGTGCCTCATGTCTTAATAATGATCGGAAAAAGCAGTTACAAAATATCTCCAGCACACGGGAAAATTCTGAAAACATGTGAAATGTGTAGATATTATTGTCATAGTAATGCGAAAAACTATTCCTTTCTTAACTACTAGACGATTTAAGGGCTGTTGCGGAATTGCCATGTCCCAGTGAACTCATGTTCTGACAGTTGTACTAGGTGTGCTCGAATGCTGTTCACTTTGATTGGTTGTACGCATCTATTCCTAAAAATGTTCTTGAGTTTTCTTATATCTAATCAATAAGTATTTCCTTGCAGCCGCTGCAGCAGCTGCACTCCGCCCTGGCTGCAGCCAAGGAGCAGCAGGAGAGAGAGGAGGCAGAGAAGAGACAGAGGAAGGAGGTGAGGGAATCGGAGGGTGGATACTGTAACTTGGTAGCTATGACTATAAAAATAACTTTTATAGCGAGTTACGAAGTTAATTTAATAAGCCATTCAATCAAATCATGGCTTTTGTGATTTTTTTCCCTTCACTGCGCTACAAGGAACAAAAATGTTGACCGTTTGAAGCTTGTGAAGAATCTGAGATACAAGAAACACGCGGGTGAATGATTCGGGCTAGTAATGGGTAATCTGTCTTCTTGCAGCCCTCCCAGCAGTCGCCAGTGGTCGAGCGACAGCAGCAGCAATCGGCTGCAGATGTAGAGGCGCCCGCGACTCCTGCAGCTGCTGCGGCACCGGATGTTGCTGCTGCAGCAGGTATGTTATATTTTTTGAGCTATCTCTGAAAATGCTATCAATGATTGAGGATAGTTAGGCATAAAAATACCCTACGAAGCACAGAGTCCGCATGTTCCAGTTATTCTAAAAGAATGATTCTTAGGTTAAGAGACAGGCTCGGTTATTTTGGAGTATGGGCCGGACATCGATATCACCGATCCAGCCCAAACTTTTTCCCTGGATGCCCTCATGGGTCACCATCACCAAACAGGACACTATATGTTCCAGAACATTGAAACAGAAAAATGCCGGGATTTCGAATTTTGAAAACTCGAAAATCAGATTAAAATAACCGATCGACCTGGGTCCAAAGTTAGTGTGGCAATATTACATACATGCCTAGACATAGAGAGGGCAATGGCTATTTTTCAAAGGCGTCAAATAAATATTTTGCTTAATTTGCCTAATGCATTCGGTTGCGCTGAATCCAACAGAACAAATAAAATTTTATCAACTGAGACATGGCAATGATCAAATTGAGTTATCCCTTCCCCTTGAGAGACCTCGGGATCGCCGGCGCCTTCTCAAGGTTCGGGCTAGATTACTAGGGAAGATAGTTTATTATGATATGAAAATAATTTCAAAGTGAAATAAAGATGTCGAGAATTTAACTGATTATCATCTGGAAAAATAATGAAAGGGAAAATATGAGGGATTTGCAATCATTTTCAATTAAAAATAATGAATAAGTTAAATAAATATAAATAAATAAATAAATAGAAAGATTGAGAGTGATGGCAGTGATTGAATCGAGAGTGATGGCAGTGAGTGAGTTGAGACCATTCAACCGAGGATTTCATTATTTCCGACTGATATCCAGGAGTATTCCAGGCATGCAGCGTGTAGCTAAAGACATTTTCTAAAAGATCAGAGTGGTTTGGTAAGGTGTAACAACCAACAGAAACCGCAAAAGATGAAACTCGGGCTAAATCGGCGTTTTGGGCTGACTCGGGCCATTCAAACGAGGATTGCATTATTTCCGACTGATATCCAGGACTATTTCAGGTATGCGGCGTGTAGCTAAGGACATTTTCTAAATGATCAGAGTGGTTTGGTAAGGTGTAACGGCCAACAAAACCAATGGCATAGAGAAATCCGGCAAAATGCACCATTTCGAAGAGTTCAAACGATTCAACCGATAATTACGATATTTCCGACTGACAATCAAGGCTATTCCAAGTACTTCGCGTGGAGCTAAGATCATTAGCGACAAAATCAATGTGGTTTAGTAAGGTGTAACGACCATTGGTAGCGATACTCGATCAATCAAATGTTTGATGACGTGCCAATTTTTTAAGAGAGCTAAAATCAACGAATTATACGATGCCACTTAATTGAATCATACTTAGGGGGTAGATACGCGATTTAACAAGTGATTGAATAAAAAAAATAAAAATGTTATCAAAAGAACAAGCAATACAACGAAAATGAATATTTTGATTTCAGTTTCAGTTGTCGATCCGCTGCGTGGGGGATTCTGTCATTCCCGAAAATACAGAAACTGGTATCGCGTTTTGCACGCTGGAACCCACTATTCTCTCTCTACCTAGACAACAAAAACACGTTATAAGTTGGTCTGATATTTCGATCCCAAACTGGTTTTTTCAACTTTGAAAAATGGTTTTCAAAATTTTAAAAATCCATACAAGAAAACCGCATCACCGCACTAAGTACATATTGTAGAGCATTGAATTCTGCGTCCAATCAGCTAAATGCGATAATTTTAATTTTAGCCTCTTTTCAGATATATGGACCCGAAAGAGGCAGTTGGAATAAAAGTTTCCGGAACCTCATCAATATGGTACTCATTTTAAAGCCCACGTCGCGTACATCATTTTTTGTGTTGACAGTGTTTCCTGAAATCTATGTTTAAACATGCTAGTACAAGTTAGTACCACGAAAAATTGACAAAATTCTGAAAGTTTATTTATAAAAAAAATAGAAATCACAAAACCGCAGCGCGACACTAAGTACATCTTGTAGAGAATTAAATTCTGCGTCGTCGAATCAGTTGATAATTTTAATTTTAGCCTCTTTTCAGATCTATGGACCTGAAAAAGGCAGTCCAAACATAAATTTCAGGTAATACTGTCAACACAAAAGATGCTGTACGCGACGTGGGCTTTAAAATGAGTACCATATTGATGAGGTTCTGGAAACTTTTATTCCAACTGCCTCTTTCGGGTTCATATATCTGAAAAGAGGCTAAAATTAAATAGATCGCTTTTAGCTGATTCGACGCAGAATTTAATGCTCTACAACATGCACTTAGTGCGGTGATGCGGTTTTCTTGTATGGATTTTTAAAATTTTGAAAACCATTTTTCAAAGTTGAAAAAACCAGTTTGGGATCGAAATATCAGACCAACTTATAACGTGTTTTTGTTGTCTAGGCATGTATGTAATATTTCCACACTAACTTTGGACCCAGGTCGATCGGTTATTTTTATCTGATTTTCGAGTTTTCAAATTTGATATCCCGGCATTTTTATGTTTCAATGATCTGGACCATATAGGGTCCCGTTAGGTGATGGGGACCCATGGGGGCATCCAGGCAAAAAGTTTGGGCCGGATCGGTGATATCGATGTCCGGCAGTAACGGCCGAGTCCTCGAAAATAACGGAGCCGGTCTCTTAAGTTTTGAAAACAAGTTCGTCCTAAATTAAACAATTGTGGATGGATCTGTACAAAATAGACTTTTTTTTTTCTTTTGTAATGAATCATTTGTAAGGAGTAGTTGTTAAGTTCGATAACTTTTTTCTATACATTAAGTAAATGGCCTGTTGTTGCAGCCCCTCCTTATGCACCTGCAGCCCCTGCAGCCCCTGCAGCAAGGGAGGTGCCGCAACAGCTGCTGCGCACGACTGTGATCCTGTCGTCGAACGAGCAGCCAGGGGAGACATTCGCCCGTCTGTCGGCCGGGATGAAGGACGGATCCATTCCAAGGAACGTCGTCGTCGATACCATATTCAATGTGGTACGGTAGACGTTTATTTATTGATTTTCGCAGAATCGATCGCAGATGTCATCGTCAGAGGGTATATATATTCAAAAATCAAGGATGAAACTCGGAAATAATGGGGATGCATGTTATGGTTTTTTTTAAATGCTACTGGAAATTAGCAACTCAAATGCATAACTGGATATGTATGGAAATAGTGCAACTCGAATCGTGGGGGGAGAAAATCAGGCAGATAATATCAAAAGAGATGCCTCATTGCAGTTGGTGGCGGGTGCCTTCGACATGGAGGCTCGATTCACCATCGACGACGCAGCCAATATAGAGAGGATGCTGCAGCTGCTGCAGATCGGAGATCTACCATTCCAAGTGATTAGTTGAAATTTATATTTATTTTGTCAATAGAGGACTGCGACGAGATCGACTATTGGGGCTTGTTCGGTAGATGAAAGGAGTGTTCCTCAGTGTATTTGAACAAAAATGGTGAGCGGAAAAATTTGGAAGAATTAGTGTGTTTTGAAATAGTCAAGATGAGAAAAATCGACTGTTGGATATTACACTGTATAAGATGGAATAATGAAGCACAGAGTCAGTGGATTCAATTATAAGCTTGACGGCGATGTCGATGTTGATATTGGTAATCCATTCGAAGAGGTACCCGATGTGCGATCGTGGGTATCAGCTTAGTCAATAGAAAAAGGGAGTATGTGATGCTAAATCAGACTACGTTTTCACTATTGTTTTTGTTGTTGTTAATATTTTGTTCACCGATCACCCTGTTGGTATCGATGATTTGTGCCGATTCGGGAACATTAGTTCGACATGAAACACTGTCCCCACCGGTTTCATGACCCTCTGCTTTCGTTCATAAGACCTTAGTTTAATAATTTAAAAAATATTACCATCATGGTGTCTAGTTCTTCAGAAATCTGTTTTAATCCTCCGATTATTTTAATAATAAAATTATTATTATTAATTATTGTCAGGCGGAAGTGTGGTCTGTGTTCGTGGCAGTGGTCCGCAAGAGTATCCGCAACGTGGAGATGTGCTCGAGGGTTGGACTGATCTCCCGATTACTCGATCTACTCCAGACAGCACCTGCCATGCTCAGTGATATCTATCTACAGGTGAGAGAAGAATAGCAGTTCGTGAATAGGAATGCCTCTCTCCATTCTGCACACTCTCGCCTGACAGAGAGCCGAGAGAGCGTATAGAATGAGGAGGGTGCGCTCTTCATTCGGGTTTCCTGCTCATGATTAGGCAAAATAAGTACATAACTGAGTGAAGGCATAATTGTTGTATTGGTGTTTTTCCCCAGTCAAAGAAGAGTAAATTGAACGAAAAATGCCAGTCGGCATTTGAGTACAATATGCAGCGAAATTTTTTGCCAATTGTGAAAAAAAACATTCCATTTGAAAATGTTTAGAAGAGTAGTGGTAATATTTGTCTATCGATGATTCAAGTGGTAATATTTGTCTATCGATGATTCAATACCCTCTCCAATAGTGATGCATAATCGAGTAGTGATCTTCTCCATTTTGCACACTATCGGACCGAAGAGAGAGAGAGAGTGTGCAAAATGGAGAGAGGACCATTATGACTACGAAAGGACGATCCCAAAACACTACTCTCTAATCTCTTTATTTCAGTTGGTTGCCCTCGTTGGTCAATACTCGATCACAGTGAAGGAGACGAAGAGATATCTGAAGGCACTCAAGTTGACAGAGGATGGCAGATGGGTGGGTGGATTGGAGTTGCTGTCGTTGTGGGAAATGATGTGAAACCAATTTGGATATGATAGATTAACCGTTCTTCGCAGGGAAAATAGTTCGTCAAATATTTGTACAGATGATGAAAGATGGGGGTTGGTGCATTTGTCTTCCTGTCTTTTAATGAATTTCTCCGAGACGACGTGTTTCAATATTCGATCGTCTTAGAAGTTAATTAGAACAGGTAGACTGAGGTTGCGACAAAACACAACGACAAGAAAAAACGAAGCTATTCATTATCGTCGTGAATTTTAAAAAAAATCTTTATTTGATCTTCCTTGTAGCCTCGCAATTCCCTCCGACTGGTGGATGTGATGCGAACACTGCCCAAGCAGGACTCAACCGACGTATTCTTCTCATTCCCAGGAACACCTGGAGCGGTGAGTGAGGGGGAGAAATCGGATATTGTGGTATTAACTTGGAATAGATTTAGCAAACGAAATCAATGCGGAATTTTTGAGGTCGGGAACTTCTCGAATAACTAGTGACCATGAAACTCATTTAAATTCATTGAAAAAAATGGAGTTTCATGCCTCTTTTTGGCTTGGGATTTCAGAGGTGTTTTATGAGAGCAGTATCGATTAACGAAAGATCAAAGATCAATATCTCGCTCCCTCAGGGAATGTTCCTTCCTCCTCTCCGCTCCTTCCCCTATCAAGCGGGTTGGACATTCGCTGCGTGGGTGAGAATGGATCCACCCAATGGAACGGGATTCGAGAAGGAGAAACCCGTCATTTACAAGTGAGGAGTGTTTTGAAATCGAGATAAGAGCGCTATAATAGATAATAAGAAATGGTGGGCTACAAGTAAGTCAGGTGGGGCTAATTTCTCGCGGGTGATTATGTTGAGAAAAACGGATGCAAGATTATTCGGATTGGTGATTTTAATTATTTGTATTTTTCTGGGGCATGATGTTGTGCAAGAATCCACGGTCGGACCTGGTACTGTTCATAAAAGAAATGGAAAACAAAAGTTCAGCAGGCAAGAAAAATCCTCTAATCATCTCGATTTCTCTGCAGTTTCCGCTCCTCGAAGGGCGCCTCCTACTCGTGTCACATCGTCGCCAATTTCATCGTCATCTCGGTCGATAAGGGAAAGGTACGGTAGTTCTGGGGATACGGTAGGGCTATCGAAGGCTGGGTTTTATCCCGCTTTTTCAGTCCGGAACGCCCGTAATGGAGAAGTGCGTGCGTAGTGAACTGAGACCGAGGAGGTTTGATTATTTTATTCTTACAACAATTTGCTTTATTTATGTAAATGGTTCAAAATTAAAATGTTTAAATTAAAATGATGATCGAAGGATTTAAATGATCCACGAGCACAGAAACACTTTTTGTATGTGAAGAATGTGAACCAACAAATCAAAATCATCGTTTTTGTTTCTCTCTATTGCGCACACTTTTTCGCCGGTCGTATTTCAGAAGGTGATAGAGTGTGCAGATTGGAGCGAGCTGAAAACAGAAACTTAATCTCCAGTGTTTAATATAATTTCCTCTCCAATCAGATGGCACCACATCGCCCTTTCTCACAACTACTCGAGATGGGGACGGAGTGAGGTCGCTTGCTACGTCGACGGCCATCTGGCGGATACTGTAGAGCTCAATTGGTGAGATTACGGTAGCAGCAAGGGATTTAGATTGATCTGTGTTATGGATGTTGGCTGCGACGTGACCATGGTTCATCAATTCAAAGCAGGTAGTTATGCGAATTTTGACTTTGAGACTCAAAGCACACTTGAGTTTCACCATGCGATTTTAATAATTCTGTGGGGGTAGAATGTGATCACTCCGTGAGTTTTTCTATGCGTTGAAAAATTAATCAGATTTTGAATTATTATTGATTTATTGGGTTCACTCGATCGATTGCAGGGCGATTACGGTAGCGGACACGTGGCCATCGTGCGCAGTGGGCAGCGCCGCTGCAGGAGTCGCTGCAGGTGAGCACTTATTGGCTTTTTACGCATGCTACCGTACTCCGTTCGCAACGATTTCTATGGGAACTACAGTAATCCTCTCCTTTCCCTTCAGAACCGCCGTTCGCCTCGTTCACGGGTCAGATGGCGGGTGTGTACGTGTTCGCCGAGTCGATGAGCCTCCAGCAGGTCGGAATTATTTAGAATTTTGAATCTCCCGCCAATAAATCGGGAAAATTGGAAATTATCGGCATTTATGTACAGGCGCACTCGCTGTACTGCATGGGCCCCGGCTACATGTCGGCATTGAGACACGAGGCGGAGTGTGATCTACCTGAGGGATACAAGAAGGTGAGAAGAAGGGATTTCTTTGAGCTCTCTCCATTCTGCACACTCTCTTTTCTATGACAGCCGAGTGTGCAGAATGGAGAGAGCAGTGCCTAAAATGGCATCTCTAGTGAGTCAATATTGAGGTAGAGGTCACAAAATAAAAGTAAGGAGGTGAACGCTGCAGATTTTGTCGCATGTTTCACTGAAAATTATGGTTGTGGTGATAGTGGGAGTTGAGTTTCATACTATCAATATCACGATATTTTTTCTGCGATGATTGATGAAACTGCGTTCCATGTCTCGCACAAATCGCTCTAGCGCGTTCTGACTTTCCTGTTAGCTACAGTATCTCCGTGCATATTCTCAATTGCCTACCTCCTCTCCTATTCTCCTCCCCTCTTCAGTTCCTGTTCGACGGTCGTCTCCACTCATCACTACTCGCTCTCTACTCGCCCAAGAACTGCCACGGGCAATTGTGTCTGTACACGCCTCCCCACAAGGCCGCCCAGGCACACTACGTACAGATCGCACACGCCGTGATGAAGGGGGTACGGTACATTATCTGTTTTCCCTATCTAGGACGCTGTATTTTATCAGATACGAAAGTGCGAAATTGGGAGGATGAGAAGAGGGGCTATAATTATTCGTTGACGGAGTAGTGAATTATTCGGCAGATGAACGCAGGTCTTATCGACGTTGACATACAAAGTGATGAATTAAGAAAGAGAGGAGTGTAAAATACCGGAAGTGTTCGGATACTGTATGTCTATCAACAACTGACTTACGAGCCTCAATTTTTTTTCAGGGCGTGGAGGTGATCCGTACGCACTCGCTGCAGTCATCCCTCCAATCGGTGGGAGGAATGGGCATGCTTCTGCCCCTCTTCGATCAATTGGATGGAGAAGTGGAGGATAATGAGGGAGAGGAGACCATCGATCTGTGGTGAGGAGAAGAGGAAGGGGGGGGGGAGAGACTGGACCTGGCCTGATTAGAGAGATACTATTAGAGAAGAACGATTGAATAGATTTGGTTCGCTGCGCAGTCTCTGAGAGTGATGGATCAAGAGCAGTTGACTTCGAGGTTTCAAGCTAGGCATTGACGTTCGTGTTTCGCGATCATAATTTGAGCGAATGTATTCAGATCAAAAATGATACAGCTGGTTGGATATCGTAAACTAACAATTATTTTTCTGATATTGAGTATCTTTTCTTATAAACGTAGACCGTTTTTGTTATATAAAAATATAACTAATAAATAATTAATTTCAGCGCTACCCTCCTCTCGATCGTGACTCGTCTTCTCGAGTGTTCCTACACATTCCAACAGCAATTCGTGCACGCAAGAGGAGTTCTCATCATCGCCCATGCACTACAGAAGGTGAGGAAGGAGGGGAGAAGATAAGAGGATACATTTTTGCAGGCTGTAATTGCGCGATTATTTTAAACTTGAAACAGCCTATTTTGTGAAATGAACATAGCGTGATATCGTTTGCTAGCCGAGAAACATAAAGTGTAAAATATTATTGTTTGTTACGGAGCTGGAGCACATGACAATTACAGCAAATTTCCAGCGAGCAATTATATGAGCAGAATGTTGTGCGAAATCACCTAGCCACTTAAATTTTTCATCGCTAATATATCCGAAAGTCTCATTGTTTTTCAATCAAAAATGAGCATGCCTTACCTAACAATGATGTAATCCCTTCTTCATTCCAGTCCGATCCCCGTCATCTAACTCTGGAAGTAGTACAGTGTATCGCATCTCTCGCCCGACTGTGCAACTCGGCCGCCTCCGGACCCGTTCTGCTCAGGTGCGATCAGTGGTCTTTCACTTTTGGTTGGTACAAGAGCGGGGACAGGTGGCAATATGATTGATTCAATTTTTATTTCTGGCATAAAATGAGAAACGTGAAGCCTGATCTTGCTTTCTAATTTTTCTCTCTCGAATGAGCCAAACGAATATCGACAAATATCGAATTTCGAAGAACTTGAAATTAGCATGAAACGGAAAATTACATAGCTCGTTCATTCGAGGAGTCTTTCAGAAATGGTGGATTTTCTGTTATTAAATTTTCATTTATTGATCTTAAATCATTTTTCATTTTCCTTCATGCAACCTTAAAATTGCAGGCACTTGCTCGATCACATTCTCTTCAATCCCAAGCTGTGGATCATGGCCGAACCAGCAGTGCAAGTGAGTGAAAGGATCGAGAAGTACCTCTCTCCATTCTGCACACTATTGAGTCTGTCTGACGGGCGAGAGAGTGTGCAGAATAGAGAGAGTATTAATCGCTCCGGAGTACCTAATGGGAAGGCTGATTCAGTTTTAGTTGTTGAACTTTGATCTTTGTAGTTTTATCATTGCCTTGCAGATCCAATTCTACTCGTATCTCTCCTCCGATTTCATGGCGAACAGCAAGTTCCCCGAGCACATCAAGAGAGTTGCCACGGTGAGAAATGAGGATTTATTAATTCATTGTATGTTGATTTTTTACCTGGGAGAAGATAGCGATGGGGCCTGTCACTTTGAGTTTCACTGATTCGTTGTAAATGAGCGTCAAATCAAGATTTCAATGTTGTGCTTTCACCAGTGTAAAAATCACAAAATATATTCTTGAATTCGATTCCCTCACCCTCTTTCTATTCGCAGGTGATCGAGATGTGTCACACCCTCAAGCACTTCTATTACGTGGTCGCTGCAAGGAATCCCTCTGAATGGACACCCGAACAGAGATGCAAGACACTATCCACTGAGGTCAGAGGGGGGAAGAGTTGATGGTTGACACTGAGTCATGAAGCGAAAACAATCAAAAAATGTTTTGTTAGCGAGTATTTTATGTAATTTTTGTAAAGACCTTTGCAACTTCATCACTATCTTTTTTTCAAAATCACGAGACTTCATATTGACAGTGAAACGGGACCCCACAGGTTTTCTCATTCTTGTTTTTCTCTATTTAAATAATAATAATTTCAGAATATCATCACTATCCGCGGTTCTCTGCTCGTCCTCATCAACAAGCTCATCTTCCTCGGACAAGACAAGGAGGCTCAGGTTAGAAAGTTGATCTTTGATCTTTGTATTTAATTTCTGATCTCTGATCCTTAATCATTCCGTCAAAATAGCCAGAGTTGTAATTCAAGATCTGAACCCGGTGAGCGGTGGTTGCACCCAGTGCACTTATCCCGCGAATATTGCTCCGACTCGATTCCTCTTGGAGAATTTGAAGAAAAAAATTCCCTCACAGGCGCCCTCGCCGACTCGTGACCAGGAGATTCATGCGCTGCTCAATCTCGTCGCTACTGTGCATGAGGTACGGTAGGGATTCGGTATTGATTGATATATTATTTATTGAATAGTGTCTCCACATACGTGTCATTGATATGGAAGGACGGATTGTTGTACGAATTCCTTATGTCTGTATAAGCTTATTGCCTCAAAAGTATTAGATAAGAATCCGTTGTTGATAGATATCTAATTGGTGATTATGGTAGACCGCCATCAATTTCCTCTTCAGAATGACAATCTCTACGACGTGCTGGCGCTGGTAAATCGACTGCTGTGCGAGCATCCACAGCTGCTTATTCCCGGTTCGTTTTACTATATTTTTATATTTTTATATTCAAATATGAACACTGTGAATTAATAGTCGAAGATGACATGAAGGATGATAGAGTAATTGCGAAGCACGAAACATTTGGGTCAGATTTTTGAGTATTTTTTATTCAAAGGATGCATCGCACTGATTCATCTACTGCACGATAGGCTATAATTTGACTCATAAACCTAAATTATGCGATCGCTTCTCGAAAATTGGCCTCCAAAAGGAGCGTTTTTATTTTTTTCAAAATGAAGAAACAGGGAATATCAGGGTATCTATGTTTAAAAGTGATTAAATTATAGGTCTATGACACAAATCTACCGGCCACCAGAATTTGTCCAAGTTTTTATTGAGAGTTAGCTGATGAAGTATTAAAATAATATTAATAATCACCAATATCCTCTCTCCCTTCAGCCCTCGATCGTGACCACGCGATTGGAATGATCTTCTCCCTTCTGGCCAAACCTTCTCCTCTCATTCGCATTCCCGCCCTCAAACTACTCGGCCATTTCCTCACGAGGAGCACCATGAAGTGAGTGGAGAGATCTCTCCATTCTGCACACTAGTGTGCAAAATGGAGAGATCTCTCCATTCTGCACACTAGTGTGCAAAATGGAGAGAGCAGAATACCGAGATTGCATCATTTGTGATAGGAAACCGTAGGAAGTTTTGATCGGTGTTCTGTTATTCTACTTGGCATGTCGAAGTTATAGTTGCGATTTTTGGCCTAGGTGATTCTCGGATATAATGTTGGCTTAAGGGGATGACGGGAATGGATTTCGTTGATTCATCTCTTACAGTAATTGTAATTCAAATCATGCGATATTCAGAGTAGTGATGTCCCTATATTTTATTCTAGAATTTGAAGAAGTATATTGTATGCAAATAACTTCTTGCGCATTTTCGGTCTTCAATATCCAGGCGATGTCGCGGTGCAGTCTCCTCTCTAGTTATTTCGTTTAGCCTTTTTTCCAATCAGTTCTTCATAGTGGTCATTACTACACAACAACTTATCAATCGCTCCAATTCGGAATTAATATGATATAAAAGGTTTAAATTGTAATAACTGCAGACGTAAGACGGAGGCTGTGGGGGCGAATAACGCCCTTGCTCTTCTCTCCGACAAACTCTCCCTCCACACTCCCCATCTGGCCATGCCCATCTACAGTGTACTCTTCGAGATTCTCACCGAGAAGTGAGTGAAGGGGGGTTACGGTATCCGAGGGGTACTGTAGATGCTGTAATCTATTGGCTGGGCGAGAAATGATTGTATCAGAGGCAATACGGTCTCTGCAATAGAAGACCAGATTATCTGAGAAAGGCTGTGTTTCTTGTTTTCGGTAATATCGTATGTTTTTCAGGATGACACACCAGCAGATGTACACGGATCACATGCCGCCCCCGAGAGACGCGAGGTACGGTATCGAGATATTATTGATTCGCTTTTTATAGAAAGAATTTAACATAAATACAATTAGAGAGAACCGCACACTGTTAACATAAATATTTTAAATGATTTGTTATTCCAGATTCGAGAATCCCTCACTGCTGAAGGTTATCTCGCAGCTGTTGACCGCGTCGGATGAATCGCCTGAGGCTATGACGTACGTTAAAAAAATTTCCTGCGATGACAATGAGTGATCGTTATTCACATTTACTGAAACGGATATGTTGAGCGTGAAACATTGTTCTCACCGCCAGATAGATTTTGATTTAGATGATGTAAATTCTCACCACGTTTGTAGTGTTCGGAACACGTTTCGTGAGTGTACGGTATCTTTTCCGGGTCAAATAGTATTACTCTTGTCTCTCCAATATTGTTGTCAGTCCTACAGACGATACAGTGTGCAGAATGGCGAAAGGACTATTGGGTCCGTCGACATAAATACTCCGTCCCTTTCAGTGTGCGCAAGACGTTCCTCATCGATCTCATCACCATGTGCAAGGACTCCCGAGAGAACAGAAGGTTCGTTTAAGAAAACGTTACATTTTGAATTAATTTCACGATTGCGCTTCCTGACACAGTCGTGCTACAACCAAAACTATAAGTTCTGATTTTCAACAAATATTCAATATCAGACTGATTGTGAGTGTCATTATCAACTTTAAATTTATCAAACCAGCAAGATCGTTGTTTCTCGCATGCTATGTTATCCGGTCTTGTTGAGAGTATTTGATAACATGACGATTGTACATCTTAACATTCACTCTCTCTTCAGGACGATCCTTCAGATGTCTGTGTGGCAGGAGTGGCTGATCTCCCTCGCATACGTATATCCCCTCGATGACGCTCAGTCGGAGATATGCGAACTGGTACGGTAATCGAGGGATGGGTACGGTAGCTATCGATGTTAGGATAAGTACGGTAGTCGCGTCTACTAGGAGGTTACGGTTGTCAGAAATGAATCGATAATGTGTCAGGTGTACGACCTCTTCAATATCCTTCTGCACCACGCGATCCGGCACGAGTATGGAGGATGGAGGGTGTGGGTGGATACACTGGCCATTGCACACTCAAAGGTGAGGAGAGAAGGGGTTGTATTTGGTATTAGACGGATTTAGAAGATAGTCGAGGTATGTATAGTGTTGGGTTTTGTTTTGGACCCGAAAAAGGTGGAACAATTGTTTGGGGGGTAGACTTGAACGTTAAGTACACGGAGTGAAACGGGGATGTGACAATAACAATAAAAAAGATTCTTAAATTTTCGAGATTTACATTTCTTCAACCTGCAAAATTTTTTTTTTTAATCTGTTCAGTTCATAGGGCACAAAGATAATGTATCTTCGAGACCTATTTATTCCAATTTCAGTCAGGCTCACTTCCATTACTTTCTTTGATTTATTTTTTTCACTGAGAACCTTATTTTTTATACCTTATTTTAGTTGTAAAGAAAATAATCGCACTTTTGCAGGTGTCATGGGAGCGATTCCGTGCAGAGAAAGCTGCAGCGACGCCCACCAAGAGCGCCTCCTCCGGTGAGAATTGAGTTTTTTTTGTTTGCAAAACCAGGGGGGCTGAGGTTGCATCCTCATCATGAATTATGTTGAAGTGAACGGAAACTAATTTGATGTCCTCTGTGACTTTAAAATACTGAATAGTGTTCATGATAATCTTTGCGCTGCCGTTCATTTTTTCATCTTAGAAAACCAGATTGGCAGATGTTTCAACGTTAGTGTGAAAGCGGATGGTGTGGCTGAGAGGCGATTTTTCGTGGAAACTGACTGCACAAATATCATTATTTTTTGGGAAAACAAAAATTTAAAGATGTAATTATGAATCCAGATATGTTTGCCACTTCGTAATAGAGGGGAAATTGTATTTCTCCAGGCGTAATTTAATATTCGGATGAAATGCAGGCCAGCCATCTCCGACTGGTTCTAAGAGTGGATCCTCTGAGGGGAAAGAGGCAGGAGATGCAGGCAGAGAGAATGGAGAGGAAGAGGGAGAGAAGAGGTCAGGAGATAATGGAGGGATGTTATGAACTGATAGATTCGCATCTAGAGTAGCATGTACTTATTTTTGGTGTGATGAATAAGACAATATTGTCAGATGAATCAATCTGTAAATTTGTAATATGCGTGTAGCCCTGAAACTGCTTGAAAAAAGTAGTAAGAGTTTGTTTTCCTGTTTGCCTATTCCTTTTAATTTTCGCTGCCTAATAGTTGATCTTTGATCTCTACAGGGCGGAGACACCAGCAGAAGATCGTCCCACTCCCGTCTATCGCACGCCTGAATTTTCGTGGTCGAGGGTTAGTTAATTTTCCTTTTTTCCTTTTACACAACTTCGGCCAAGTCATTCTTACGTTTCAGCGTGAGTCTGTAGTGGGCTGGAGTGGGCTGTTTTCGATGGCCTCTGATTTAAAATATCGAATATTTAATTTATTTCGAATTTACTATTCACCTCTTCGACCAAGCCACAAGGAGTATTAGGTTTCAACGCTTTTATATAGTCTGTGGTGAGGACTTGGTTCAATCACATTTTTGTTTCCTCTCAAATATACTATAAAAAGCATGAATAATTAAGTATATCATTATTAATAATATCAGGTGCATCTGCGACTGCTGCGTGATCTGCTGCAGTCGATCGAGAATGTGATCGACGAGTGGAGGACTGGAGCTGCGCAGGGGTGAGGAGAGGAAAGATATTGATTACAGCGGGAGGGGGAACGTGATGATTAGATGCGTCTGCACGTCAATAAAGGGAATAGGATGTGATGTGCGCAGGACATAAAGCTCAAAATGAGTTTTTTGATGAGAGGGAGCTCAATTCTTATTGCACGTAGCGGAATTTCGCGGCTTTGATGAATCAATGAGACTGCAACTCACCTGCGCATATTTTTTTCCATGAATATTCCACAATACACAATGCAATGAAAAAAAGATATTTCCCTAGAATTATTGAATCTATTTAACGGGTGTTCAACTTGGCGAGAGAATTTGTGTCTGAAATTTCAAATTAGTTTGCGTCTCGTTCAAACAATATTACCTTTTATTAGTCTTGTTTGGGGGGGGGGGGGGGGGGGTTAACCTTCTGTTAATATCCCAGTCGGTTCTAAGAAAATCGTTCAACGAAAATACCCATTTTCTAAGCAACAAGAATAAGACATTTCTCTTCTAGTATTGATCCGGCGAACGCGGTCTCAGACGCCGTCAATCACAACGACAATCACGTCTTCGTGAGTAATGTCGTCCATGTCATCTCCCAGCTGGCTGACTCGCTCATTATGGCATGCGGAGGTACGGTAGACGGATAAGGTAGGAATACGGACGATGGTTTTTGTTGAAACTGGGGAAGAAGCCTTCGTTCTCAACTCTCTCCATTTTGCACACCCTTTCGCCGGTCCGATAGGCGAAAGAGTGTACCGAATGGAAAGAGCTAATTGGGGAATTGGCATCGCTAGCGATCGCTGTAAAAATTTGTGATTAAGATAGCAGTGGTAGTAGTAGGTAATTATGGATTGATCGCAGGTCTTCTTCCACTTCTCGCCTCTGCAACCTCACCCAACTCGGAGCTGGAGATAAAGGATGCATGTGGACAGGTGAGAGGAAGGTTGGATAGAGGGAAGGAGAGATGAATTGAGATCAAAGATCGAGGTAGAGGATATAAAGAAAACAGCATGACAGAGATACAACGCGAATGGAAGCCGTGATAAGATTAAGGGGAGGTCAATGTTTGAACCATGTTCGACTGGAAAACTTTAGATGCAACAGTTCTCTCTTTAGTTGTTATAATCGTGAAATGAGAAATCACCTTTTTGCCAAGTGCATCAACCTGTTGCACGATCATTATGAATTGAATCTAGGGGGGCGTTGTACAATAGCTGGTTGTTGGTTATTGGTCATCTAATATGATAAATTATTTTTTTATAAATGGTTCTCAATTCAATATTTATTTTTTGGTATATAAGATGAGTCGAGCATACAGCTGGTGCATTTCCAAAAACGTTACAAACTACAACGATCACTAGCGATGTCAATTATGTATTTTAGTCTTTCCATTCTTCATTCAAGATACTATTTTGTCCGATCGTCGAGAGAGTGTGCAGAATGGAGAGAGCTAACGATCACTCCCATAGGTGTCCACGACTGGCGGCGACCTTTTTTGGACCATGTATACCAGTTCACGATACCGGATCACGGTATTTTTGGTTACGTTAGAATCCGGAGTTATTTTAGTGCACTTTGGGATATGGTACTCGGGGTCGAAAAATGACTAAATCCATGACCACATGGGTGCGCAGTGACGGGCAAAATCTGCCCGTCACTGCGCACCCACGTACCCTATACATGGTAAAAACTCAAAATCAAGTACCATATACCAAAGTGCGCTACAGTATCTCCGCATTCTACCGTAACCCAAAATACCGTAATCCGGCTATCGCGTCTATCTAGAACTGACTTTTTTCAAAATGCATTTTAAAAAATCAGTTTTTTGGTGATAACTCAGTTATTTTTGGTCGGTGAGCCGCGACTTAAATTTTATGTGCAAGAGCAGACTCTGCTCTAGAATTCTTATGACAAGAGCTAAGGGCTCCGATGCACGGTAAATTTACGCGATAGACGCGATATCCGGATTACGGTATTTTAGGTTACGGTATCTCATACCGTAATCCCCGAAGCTTGGCAAAGATGTTTGGTGGGGTCCTGCATCGAACCTCTAACCTTCGGTTTCCAAGAAAAGCGCGTTATCCACTAGGCTATGATTTTAGGTTTTAAAATATTTAAATAATTTTTGTTCTCAGAGTTAGTCATAATCGCACAAAGTACGGTTTTTTTAAATGCATTTTGGAAAAAAAAAAGTCAGTTCTCGATATTACGGTAAGCCGGATTACGGTATTTTGGGTTACGGTAGAATGCGGAGATACTGTAGCGCACTTTGGTATATGGTACTTGATTTTGAGTTTTTACCATGTATAGGGTACGTGGGTGCGCAGTGACGGGCAGATTTTGCCCGTCACTGCGCACCCATGTATGGGGGGTCATGGATTTGGTCATTTTTCGACCCCGAGTACCATATCCCAAAGTGCACTAAAATAACTCCGGATTCTAACGTAACCAAAAATACCGTGATCCGGTATCGTGAACTGGTATACTTGGCCAAAAAGGTTTTGCCGGCGGCGTGGACACCTATGATCACTCCTCACAGGATCTTCCTATCGAAGCCGCGGCCGATCTCCTCTCTCGATTCGCCGCCCTCGCTGACACTTTCGTGTTCCAGTCCAGTGTCTCACTCGTCGAGTTGGAACAGGTCAGGAGGGAGCTGTGATCTTTGATCTCTACGTGATGTAGTACATTTATCAGCTTGTAGTTTTCTCAATGCTGATGTAGAAATACGGTATGAGCGAATAGTTTGTGGTCTGATCTTTGATCATTCTGTCTATCTTACCGTCTTTCCTTCAGGAAAAGAATATGCCCACGGGAGGGATTCTCCGCGAGACACTCCGACTCATCGCAACCTGCAGTGTCCGCCACATTCTAGCGTGCAGGTGAGAGAGGAAGAGAGATTGGAGTTTGGTCTTTGATCCCTCGTGTTTGATGTATAATTTTAAAGCGTTACCGGTTGAACTGTAGGTGCACATCTGAAAGCGAGTTAGATCATTGATTTGCAATTCTGATAGTTGGTTAATGCTCACATTGTACCAATTACGTTTCACAAGGCCGGTAAAGGTGTTGTGGCAGAGTAGTTTACGATATGTGGTCGCTCAGCGTTTCAAAAACTCATTCAAAATATCATCGGTTTGACTTGATTTACTGAGGTCGAATTGTCACTTTTACGTTTCATTAATGCACTAAAGCAACTGTCACTTGTCAGGTTTTAATGTGTCGAAATTTCCATCTTTTACAAATTCATAAATATTTTATTTATCATCAATCCGATGTTACTTATCTTCATTATTATAAAAAATAGAAAATAAGAAAAATTAAATTAATTGTGTAACCTCCTCTTTGCAGAGAGCGTCCTCCCTCTTTCGCCCTCGATCAGCGTGCGACGGAGAAATGGGACGCCATCACCAAGTTTGTGCAAGGCGCCCTTAAAGCTGTGAGTTTGTAATTTGATCTTTGATCTCTGTTAGTCTGATCTTTCATCTCTGATCTTTATCAGCGCGGCAAGGAGGGACTGATCGACATGGAGCATCTGATGCAGGATGTGGACCTCACTCGCATCAAGGGAGTCGTCTACAGGGATATGGTGAGTGGGGGGGGGGGGGGTGGGGGGAAGATGATCTTTGATCTTTATATTTTGATCATTTGATGTCGTAGTTGGAACATTAGCGCCGGTAACGTTCGGTAGCATAAAGTAGAGTAGTATTCCCGAATCGAATAGTAACTCTCTCTATTTTGCACACCTTTGAGAGTGCTAAATGGAGAGCGCACTATTACCGGTGGAACGAGTAGAAGTAGATGAAGGAAGGGAACTGTGGCAGTTGTGAATGTTCCCTGTGATGGTGCATTGTGTATATTCCATACTGCCTCAACTCCCTCGATAGGAGCTGATATTTACGTTTGGACTGATTCAGTTCCAGGAGGAGACGAGACAGGCCCAATTCCTCGCCCTTGCTGTGATCTACCTCCTGAGTGTGCTCATGGTCTCCAGATACAGGTATGCGGTAGTGGGGGAGGCTCGAAAAGTTATTTTGAACACAGAAAAGAAGTTCATATTGATATTTGTAAATGTCAATGAATATGAGTAGACGTCGCTACGGGGGGGGGGGGGGGGGGGGGAAGGGGTGGAAAAAAAAAGCCAGGTGGAAATTTGTTTGGAAATAGTTTGTGTTGGTTGAGGTCTTATCAATATCAGTCTCCGCAAGAATCAATGTTTATGAGGAAACAATGAGACTGAAAAGAAGTGAGTGCGAATATTGCTAGATCTACGTATAGGGGTGATCCGAAAGTATCTTCCGCTTTTTTTAAAACTTTTATTTCTTGCGAACTATAAGGCAAAATCCCAAACTCTATTTAGTATTAATTGAAGATGTAGGTGATCTAAAATGTTGTATCTTAATATTGCGAAAACATTGCGTAATGATGACGAAATAGGCTCAAATGTGTGTTTTCGGGCAACATCTTTGAAATTTTCTATCTCATTGGAGGATTTCGCTGGGAACAGCGGATTGGAAACAAAGAAGAAGAGGGATCTGTACTATCAAATAAAAATTGTTAATAGAAAATACCTAAAATGATCAAAGAACTAGGTCGAAATCTTTTTTATGACTTTTTTATGGTCGATTTTTTAAATTTTATCCTTCTTGGCAGTGAATTTTTCTGATATTTCTCAGTTATGATTTATGTGTAATATTTTCAAAATATTGTTGGTAAGAAATTCGCACATTTTCAGAAAAATGTGTGGGAAATTTCGAGTTTTGTTGTGATGATGCAATCAAAAATTAAAAGATTAGGTAGCGACCAATTTGAGCGTTGTCAACTCCAAACTCCCTTCAGACGATAACATAATTTTTATCTATGCGCAAAACAAAGAACGGATTTTTTAAATGAAAATTGAGACTGGACACTTTTGATGTGGTTTGGTCAAAATAGTGCCGTTTGTCAATAACATGAGGACATACAGTGCTCAAGTACTTAAATATTAGAGTAATGGTTGCTAGAGCCAGCGCACTTTAGTATGACTTGATAAGTTTCCTAGAACCTGTGAAAACTATTTTTTCAAAAACGCGGAAGATACTTTCGGATCACCCCTATAGATGAACCATATTATCCTGCGCACACCTCAGTGGGCAAATATGGACATTGGAACACGAAAGTTGAGTGTGGTCGGTTGTGCTTTCTCAGAAGCGCGGCATTCGATGACTATTAATCGGATAATCGATAATCTGCTCCTTATTAGGGATATTCTGGAGCCACCCGCCTCTCCCTCGCCCTTCTTCAATTCCACCAACGACAAAGACGCCAGCGAGCAGTGTAAGGAGATAAGAAATTCGTCTTATGTTCTCATAGTCTCCAGAAACTCTCCATTCTGCACACTCACTTCTAATTTATTGTCGATAGTGTGCTGAAGTACGTTCACAGTATTTTTTCTCCGTAACATGCTGTCAACGAATGAAGTCGATGGAGGATTCTAGGAAGACAAAATAATAGTGTAAACAGGAAATCACTTGTCCATTTAAATAGGATTAGTATATTGTATGCTAGTGACATGTATTTTTTTTTACAAAGGAAAGAACTAGCCGAAATTGATTTCGTCTATCGATCTGTGCATTATCTTCCCTATGCAACTCCAATTTACCTCCTATGCTCAATCTAATTCTCTTCAGCGTCTCCCTCCTCATCGGGAATGCTTCCTTCCTCTTCCGAGAGAGTGAATGGAGGGAGTGGAGATGGAGAGAAGACTGAGGAGAATGGAGTGACCACCAATGGAGTCAATGGACACAATGGACATGGTCAGTTTGAGAATGTCATGGGTAGTGTATTCAGACATACGTGCCAAATTTGGATCTTGTGTGCCTGTAAGAACGGTGTTTCAATCGAGAGTAAAGTTAAAGAATCGCTGCTCGGTTCAGTAGTTCTTCAACGTACACTTTATTTGCAAGCTGTCATGAGCATGTGTACAAAAGAGACTAGGTCGGTGGGATTGAACAAAAAATGAAGAATCGAGACTTGTATTATGGACCTTAGATCATTGTTGAGTGAAACTATTATTTTTGTCACTTATCTTCCAAATATAAAAACAAATTTTAAAATGTTTGTGCGACGAAATGTAGATATTTTCATCAGAATTCTGAAAAAATAATGGTGTGGGGTTTCCATTAACATTCATCGAGGAGGACTTGTTGGAATGCTGGAAAACTCACTAAAGTATTCACATTCATCGTAAAGGGTGAAGGTAGTTTTAGATGTAAATTATCTCGAGTGTTTACACTTAATGATGTCACCTCTATTTTTAAAATGATTGATCTTTGATCTCTTTCCTCTCTCCAGATGACTCTGACGACGATTCGGCCATTGAGAAGGAGACTAAAGAGACGAAGGAGGTGTCGGCCATCCGAGTGCAGACGGGAGCAGAGGGAGTTAAGGACGCCAATCCACACAGGTGAGAGACGGGGTAGAGAATATTCGTGATTAGCCGAAGTCATAAGTGGCTACCAGATCAGATCAATACATGTGATACGTGAATAGTACGGGAATATTTTAGAGATTTATTCTGTAAGACAGCAGCCATCGGTCAGTTCTGGCGTAGTCTACGCCGCGTAGAGGTTATGCGTGATGATAAATTATGCGGAATTCCACACAGACGAGGGGGGATGGCAGAGTTCTGATTCTCTCCACTCTGCACACTCTTGCCGATCAGTCACATCCGTATGCGGAGATCTCACAAGAGAACACAGTAACATTATTTTAGGATGTATTTTAAAGATCAGTGACGGTACCATAAGGTGGTCTTCAGATGCTGAAAAGCATTAGGTGATGCGCGAATCCGACGTGTAGAAATATGTCAGGATATGATAAAATATTAGATATTGTTTGTTGCGAGAGATACCAACGATTACTGCTCATTATTTTTGGTACACAAATGCAGTAGATGATACGCTAAACCAACGGGAGGGATTTCATTAGGGAGTTATTGTTGAAACGTAATCGTCGATGACACTAGCTCCTCATTGGATAACGCGTACTAACGTCGTAGTTGACACGCGAACACGACGGGAAGAAGCGTGTCAGGTGGATGGAGAGAGAATATTAGGCAGAGCACATCTTGACACGGTATTAGATGCGATGTTGAAGTGCACTAGCTGATACGCGAAGTAAGAACAGTCAGGTGACAGAGAGAGATTTGTGATTTGGTCAACCCGATGAAGAGTTCATTAGCTGACTTCAATATCAGGTGCACTAATGTGCTAGGAAATACGCGAATCTTACCGGTTAAAAGGTTTTCAATTGTGTTTAGAGAATGGTGTGCAACAGTGAGAATTAATAGCTGGTCTTCAGATAAGCATACAAAATATTTTGATTATTCGCGAGTCCGAAGGGAGCGAGAGAATATGGGGATTTGATCGTTGAGATGAGGAAGTTTGTCATCAGCTTTAATTTATAAGTGCCCCAGGCTATGCGCAAATCCATCGGGATGGCAGCATCGGAAAATCATGGGGTTATCTGGAAATTTTGAATTTAAAAAAATGTTTCTTGCAGAGAGACGGAGTTGCCTCGACTGGCTCCGCGATCCGCCAGTGTATCTTCACAGCCACCCGCTGAGAGGTGGGTTGCTTTAATTTATCTATTTATTTTAAAATTAATTATTAGTCAAAAACACAGAATAGTAAGTTATTCAAATTTTTCACGAGGCCATTAAACCGTGTGATGTAAAGTATCGCATGCATGATACGTGAGAAGGAAATGACGCTTTGAATGACGATGATGGTTTATAAATAAGAACTATAACGGATTTCAGACGCGCATACCTGACGAGCAAGCTGTGTACGGCACTCGAGAGCTCCGCGCCACTCCTCAGGTTGGTCTTTGATCTTTGCTCATTGATTCTCAGAACATCAATCTCATGCCTTTTTTATTTTCCAGGTATATTTTTCTTTGATAAAAATCCGTGATTCAGTGATAAGCATTATGTTAGAATAGTGTGGCAGATTGATCTTTAAACTTCCTAATTTCAGGGAGATCATGACTGACTTCCGGTCATTCTTCCAGAAGACTCTGCTGGGCACACACGGACAGGAGATCATGAATGACACCAAGGGTCAGAGATTATGAGATATAGTTTTCTTTTGACGAGGGAGTGTGCTAAATGGGTATAGGCGTAATTCGATACTGTGCATCTCCTGCGAAAATTATGTTGGTTTTCTATCTTTTTCCTCCCTTTTCCTGCTCTTCCTCCAACCCTCGTAACTCGTACTCACAATTGTACAATTGTCGTAATTGTCAGGGCAACAAATTTTGATACGCTAAATTAAGGCGGTCTTCCTGATTTTGAGAGTTCGATTTGCGTTTCAAAAGTATTGTACGAAAACTAATCTCTCGCGTCCCTAATAAGTCCAACTGGAGTTTTTTTTAAACTCAAAAATACATTTAATGATTATTATAGGGGTGATCCGAAAGTATCTTCCGCTTTTTTAAAACTTTTATTTCTTGCGAACTATAATGCAAAATCCCAAACTCTATTTAGTATTAATTGAAGATGTAGGTGATCTAAAATGTTATATCTTAATTTTGCGAAAACATTGCGTAATGATGATGAAATAGGCTGAAATGTGTGTTTTCGGGCGACATCTTTGAAATTTTCTATCTCATTGGAGGATTTCGCTGGGAACAGCGGATTGGAAACAAAGAAGAAGAGGGATCTGTACTATCAAATAAAAATTGTTAATAGAAAATACCTAAAATGATCAAAGAACTAGGTCGAAATCTTTTTTATGACTTTTTTATGGTCGATTTTTTAAATTTTATCCTTCTTGGCAGTGAATTTTTCTGATATTTCTCAGTTATGATTTATGTGTAATATTTTCAAAATATTGTTGGTAAAAAATTCGCACATTTTCAGAAAAATGTGTGGGAAATTTCGAGTTTTGTTGTGATGATGCAATCAAAAATTAAAAGATTAGGTAGCGACCAATTTGAGCGTTGTCAACTCCAAACTCCCTTCAGACGATAACATAATTTTTATCTATGCGCAAAACAAAGAACGGATTTTTTAAATGAAAATTGAGACTGGACACTTTTGATGTGGTTTGGTCAAAATAGTGCCGTTTGTCAATAACATGAGGACATACAGTGCTCAAGTACTTAAATATTAGAGTAATGGTTGCTAGAGCCAGCGCACTTTAGTATGACTTGATAAGTTTCCTAGAACCGGTGAAAAATATTTTTTCAAAAACGCGGAAGATACTTTCGGATCACCCCTATAGTCTGTATTGAGGTGTTAATAAATTATCTAAATACTCAAATATGATATCAGTTATGATCGCATTAATGTTTTGTTAAATAATTATTTGTAGTGCTGGAGACGCTGAAGAACAAGCAGGGCTCTGTGGTGGAGCTGGTGATGCTGCTGTGCTCCCAGGTGAGAGGAGGAGGGGTGACTGGGGTAGAGAATCCCTAGTAGCGCAAGAAATTTCTCTATTCATTCTGTGCGCTATCTCGCCAGTCGACCGGTCGAGAGAGAGAGAGAGAGTGTGTCAAATGAAGGGAGCATTTCTGGCGGAGTCATCTCTAATTCGGGGCCAGAGGAGATCTCTCGCTTGTGGGAAGAACATTGAATGTGCAGCGACAAAGGCAGCGCCCGTTGCATTTTGGTTGCGCGTAGTTTTCATTTGTTCGGCCTCTCGTTCTGCGATGAATACTATGGTCCTCTTCGATTGCAATAAATTTCGCTAGCTATTTCGGTGTGATCATGAAATTATTCCAAGGCATTTTACTGTTGCACGTTCATATCAGTAGGACGGTGATTTGATATTTAGTGATTCTTGTTGGCTTTCTGAGGCTGAAAATGCAAAATTGATATAATTTGTTAAAGGAAATATATTTCTGTGCGAGATTATCCCATTCGTTCCTGGTCGCACCACCTTTATATTATGCTTTAGATTTTTCCTGATTTAATTTCGTACACTTTGTCCCTTATCAAAACCATTCCTGAAGTTGTTCATTGCAGGAGTGGCAGACTTCCCTCCAGAAGCACGCCGGTCTCGCCTTCATCGAATTGGTCAATGAGGGTGAGTGAGGGGAAGGGGTCGAAGAGTCGCACCCTCCATTCTGCACACTCTCTTATCGGTCGGAGAGACTCCCGTCGCATGCAAAGTGGAGAAGATACGGAAACACTACTAAGGGGGGAAATGGAGAGGTTTTGATGCGATGGGAAAGGCGAACTGAACATTCGCCAGTTTGCGGTTTCGACTTTTTGTCTTCTACCTTGAAAACCTCTGCCATCGTTGAGTGGAACTGGGCGGTTTAAATATTCTGTCACTTAAAAAAATAATGATATATGGGGACTGTAAAACAGGACAACTTTGTAAAAATATTTATTTACAACAATTATATAAGCAAAAATGTAACACACTTTCTTTTCGCCCTGTTACAAAACACCTAAAATAGTTTTGGGATCCGGCCCGGTGTTTTACAGTCCCCATATATCTTACATAATTAGTGATGACGCAACCACTCACAGTCTCTTTTACACAATAATTCACATTAGGAGCCATTTTGGTTTGCCTCTATCTATTTCGCACACTAGCTCAGCGGCGAGACAAATGAAATATTATGCAGAATGAAGAGAGCTGAACGAGAGAAAAAACTTTTTTTTTCTAGCTTTGATTGGTTTACTGAATCTTTCGACCTTCCGTAATCCTACAGTAGCCCTATGACGATAGGAGAAAGTAGGAGATAGAAAATAGATCTCTAATTCTTCCCTCAGGTCGTCTGATGGCGCACGCTACTCGTGATCACGTGCTGAGAGTGGCCAATGAGGCCGAGTTCATTCTCAATCGATTGAGGGCCGAAGACGCAGCCAAGCACGCTACGTTTGAGGTACGGTAGATGGATACGGTAGGCTTACGGGGGTCGGGGAAGACGGGATTACGGTAATACTGCAGTACTGCAGTACGGTATACAGAAAATAGCTGTAAAGTAGGATATGGTAGTGCGGTTGGTCAACCCATGATCATTTGCAGAGGCAAGTTGATGAGGAGTTGGACACGCGCAAGGCAGAGGAGGCGAGGATGGAGCACGTACTACGGTGAGGGATATTTATCGATTGATTACTGTGGTTAGGACGGGATACATAGGATTAGCTGGAATACTGTATATTGTTGATCAGTAGGCTTACTGTCACTGTATTTTTTTGTGGAAATTGATAATAGAGGCTTTGATTTTTCTAGAAAAAAATCACCAAATAATCTGTTGGTTGTCGAAAGGGAGATTTGGAGATGCAACATGTTTTAAAATAGTCTGAGAGATTCTAAAACTGATTAGTGCGCATTGTGTGATTCTTGAATGAAAAAAATAATAATATTGTAGTGCCTCTCGTCGTCGTGACACTCTGGTGGCTACTCGTCTGCTCGAGAAAGCGAAGGGAGTACTCACTGGACCATCGGGAGCATGGAAGGAGAAAGAGAGGGAGAAGGTACGGTTGACAGGGGGCGTCGGAACTAGTCGCGAAATAGCTTCAGACGATATTGTACCGGGAAAAATATTCCTGTAATTTTCAGGTTTCAGAACTTTTATAAATTTAGCAGATTGCATGCATGTCAATGGCTTGCACATGTTTCTTACAACAGTACAAAATAACAACGCAGGATGTATTCTGATTGTGAAATAACGGGTAAATCGATAATTCAGACGGATGAGTTCTGGCGACTGGACGTGTGGGAGGATGATAGCAGACGGAGACTCAGATTCGTGCCCAATCAATGGGGAACCAGGTACGGTAGAGGAGGGGAGGTACTGTAGGATATACTGATGCCGAATCCAATAGTCGCGCTCTCCATTCTGCACACTTTCTCGTTTCTCTGATCTGTACCAAAGTATGCTGAATGGATAGAACTATTAAGTCATGTAACGCTGGGGAGGCGTGCTGTTGGATACTTATGAACCTGTAGGGGACCATTTTATGGTTGAAATAATTAAATAAGGGAAATATGAGTGTTGATATGTTTACAAAAAGCTGTCGTCTTGTAATCACCCCAACTAGAACGCACTATACTTGAGAACGATGCGAAGCGGGAAATTGGCAGGCTGACATTTTGTTGTTTTGTTTTCAGTTGTGGAGTTCTTGTTATTTTTACCAGGATAAGTAACGGGAGATGATTCATAGAAACTAGATGATAACAAGTTCATTGGGTTGGCTGAATAATTGTGTACTGGTCATTTTTGCCATCTTTTGTTGAATATCATCCACTACAGAACTACTTTGAATTAGTGCGTGATAAATATTTGGTGGATCTGCGTTGCCAAAAAACGTGCGGGCATTTTTCTCGAATCCTTTCCCTTGTCATGTCACACTAATTCACTCAGTCACACTTCCCACCCTCTTCATCTTCTGCAATACGGACGGTTCTATCCTGTATTCACTTCCTCGGCTTTAGGAGAAATGTTTATTTACTATCTCGATTGAATAAAATGGATAATCAATTCAGACACGTGGAGGAGAGGTGCGAAACAGCGTACGCTAGTGAGGAGAAGAGAGACGGAGGAGTCATTGAGGAGGAGGAGATCGCCAAGTGAGTTTATTTCTATTTTTTCAAGTCGCTTTCTTTACCAATCATTGTTATGAGATGCTCCATTTTTAGTGAAAACTCTAAAACATGAATGAACCAAATGGATCGTAGATTTCGCTAATTTGGATGTGTGACGTTTTGATCATTGTTTGAGTCTTGTTGTACAAGGGCAATTGTGCGTAGCATCACTGGTATTCAGAGTCCGAGAAGTATATGGTAACGCAGAAACTTAAAAGTGTCATGTTTGCAAGATCGAGCATACTGATAATTCTTTAGAAACTATTCTATTTCAGGGAGGAAATTGATATGGTCTGTTCACTATTTTAGCAAGACTGTCCTATTCATTTCATAAATTGTATAATAAATTAATACATTATCAATAATTTTAAGTGTAAATTTGCAGACTGTCGGGTGTGACCCCTGGTCGTGGGCAGGTGGTCGAGTTGGTCGACGAATCGGATATCGAGAAGTGGGCCACGGAGGTCGATACACCGCCACCCACAGGTACTGTAGAGACGGATACTGTAGGTCGGAGTTCGGTAGGATGGTAAGATATGAGCCACGGATAGATGTGTGGTGGCTGGTGATTTATTCATCGGGAGGCGATCAAGCACGATAAGAAAGAGTTTAGTGGTTAACCAGGTGTAATCAAAAAAGATAGGAGATGGGCTAAATTTGTTGAGCTGCTGAAACGCGAGAGAAGGGGGTCTGGAAAATAGGCTTTTTCTGTCTGGCACGGTATATGATGGAGGGGAGTTACTGTAGAAGTATCGGCGCTTGATGGTGCACAGCAATATGCATGCGCACGAATTAATCGACGTTGTGGGGCATTTGTTTTGTGCTGAATAGAAATTTAGATTGTTTTCATAAGGAAATCATGGCGAATTGTTGCTTTGATAATTTGTTGATGCACAGGGATCACCAGAAAAGCAATATGCAATTCACTGAGACGAACTAAGTCAAATTGCCGAATCCTGAGATCAGCGGGTTTGAATTTTGTAGATGGCCATCATTCATTTCCACTGTCGTTCATCATTTCTCAAGTCCCGATCACATCCCATTCACTTTTTTTTTCGCAATTCTTTCCGCGAACAATCTGTCGCCTTGTCAAACAACGGAAGGATAGGTAACCTCCCATTAGGTGGCCCCTCTTCCTCGTCTCTCTCCATTCTGCACACTCTGGTGCGCCAGAGTGGGCGAGAGAGTGTGCGAATCAAGGAGAGCAAGTCCGCGGTTTTAACGACTTTCGGCTTATCTGATCACATTCGATGGCGATTTCACTCGATGTAGAAGACAAAAGGACACTAAAACAGCGCGGTAGAGAGGAGGAAAGAAGGAGGAGAACGATGCGCGAATGGAGGCCATAAATCAACGCTTTGGCTCGATGGGAGCGGCGACAGACGATGATGGGGGGGGGGGGGGTACTGTAGTTTAAAACTATTGGGTTATGGTATTCCTGGATGGATAGTGTTCTGGAATATATTTTTTTAACTCGTGAGCGCTACAGAAATCTCTGACCGATCCTCTAGGCAGACTTGTACAATCGCTGGAACAGAAAAGTAGTAAGATTGTAGAATTTCAATTTTTTGGTGAAAGCCTGTCAGAAGAAGAGGGTCGCGACCCCTGTTTCTTCTCTTTCTCCGGCTAGATATCCGCTCAATCTTCCTCATGCCCCTCTCTCTCCTCCGTCAAGCGAAGAGAGGGCAACCACCGCTTATCGGCGCCCCTCCCTGATTGATTGATAGGAAGAAGCAGAGAGAGGGAGACTCTCCTCGAATCGCATGATCTCTCGTCGGTTAGAGGATTCGAGAGAAAAGGAGAAAGGGAGAGAGCGATGAGAGCAGAGCCCTTAGGGCAGTTGTTGTAGTGAAGAAAGGAGGAGGGATACCTGGATCGAGATGGAGGGGAGAAATCAGTGATGAATGTGCAGGAATGGACGAGATGGGCGGTGGATTGGGGTGATCAAGACTAACCGGGAGAGTTGAGTTTCAGAGAAGTTTGATCAGGGTGTAGAATATGGGAGAAGACGATGTTGCGAGTATAGATGATGGAAAATATTTATTGATCATAGTGTGCAGTGGTAGTATTGTTATGGGCGAGGGGGATCTAGCCTGAATCAGGTAGTGCTGTGTTTTAGAGGGCTTTGATGAGGGGAAGAGGATTGGAGAAGGCAGTGGTGCGGAAATGTTTTACGGAAAAATACAATTAAATGATTTCTTTTAGCCGACAAATTTGAGTTGCAGAAGCGATTTATAAATTTGAAGGAAATGAAGATGGCAGTGTGATCGACTTTTATCGTCTGAGAACAAAATGTAAAAAAAATATTTGGTTGTATGACGTGATCACTCCCTTGTACTTCACCACTCCCCCTAACTGCCAGCCTGCTTTTCTCTCTGGATCGGGGTCATATAATATAGCCAGAAGAGTTGAGTTTCAGAGGAAGTTGACATGGGTATAGTGAGCGGGGCAATGCATGCGCGACTCTCAAAAAAAAACTTTCAATATGCTTACACAGTCTGCAGAATTTTATTTGAGACTGGGATGTACTGACTCCATTGTACTTCTACTTCTCCCGCCTGCTGTCTTTCTTCTATCCTTACTATAGATTGGAGACTAGTCGGTAAAGTTGAGCTACAGCGGAGGTTGATCGGAAGAAAGAAAATTGACAACACAATGCGGAGACAGTTCTTGTTGGAAAAAAAATTATTGGATAGAATTTGGCGAATCTGTTGTGTACTGTCGAGTATGATCCCTTGTACTTCTCCCTCCTTCTTTCTCGCAGCTTAGCTGACAGCCTTTCCTCCTCCACGTAGTTAGTTGCCTCCTGTCGCTTCCGGTCTGTCCTTTTCTCTCTCTCTCTCTGATGACAGACGACCATATTATGAGGGAGAGGGGAAGGGATTGAGGGAGGGATTGGAGGAGGTGAACGGGCCATTTAATAGCCCTGCCCTCCCTCCCTCCTGAGAGGTACCAGCTGAGAGACGCTTGACGAATGACCCGAGCAGAGGGGCTAATTGGTGTAGAGGATGAGAAGGGATCGGGTTACGGTAGACAGATTGGGAGGGAGACCAGAGGACTGTTGGATTGGTGCTGCGATGGCAGATGAAATCTCTGTGGCAATGGGAGGAGTGATTCTCCTTGGACTCGTGTGAAAGCCCAAATAAACTGTGTGAAACGGGTTTTAAACGCGATTGTTTCAAAGAAAAGACCTGCGGGCTTTGTGTTGTAGCGGGTCCATGAATTAACTGTGCTTCCAGGAGCGATGGTTCATGATCTCTATCAAGTATCTTAAAACATATTATTAATTATCAATTAATTTATAAATCCAATAATCTGCCCCTCTCCAGAATCGACGTCCTACTCTACTCCGGCCCGTCTGTGTGCCCCTGGTGTGATCGTGCCCGGCACTATCTCCATCACTGCCACTGATCTGTACTTTGATGCCGATGAGGAGGACCCACTCTATGCAGAGCAGGACCCCAAGGTACGGTGGCGGGAGGTACGGTAGGGAAGGCCCTGAGGGACGGAACGGTACTGTAGATTCGCGTCAGGAGGATTAGAAAGAAACTGGTGGAATCGGTGCTGCACAGTAATGATAAGTTCTGAGGGTAAACTGGGGAAATGATCGTATCATGTTCCGTTTTCTAAATAAATAACAAAACGACGTATTTGGATTTTACCCGGTATTTGAAGAGCGCCTTATTTCGAGACTCTCAAATGCACCTGGTCACTGGTGGAATTTACGTTTCGCCAGCTCCATGAATCTGTTGTGAGAAAGAGGCGATAATGGTTGTGAAGTAATTGCAGAAAATAAAACGGTAATTTCTCTATCACTGTAGCACATTCACGAGCAGATGAGATTGCGGTAAGATATCCAGTGACTTCTTCCTCCCTAAAGCTCAGCCCCCATTATACCAACATGCGCGCCGTTTGGAAGGAGGGATTTAGAAAGGGACCCTGAGCGGGCCTGGGAAAGGGAGCAACACGCTGATGATAAGGGGCGATTATCGAGGATGAGAAGTGGGGTCTAGACTCTTCTCGATTCACACGATCTCTCGCCCTCTCTGACTGTCGGGGCTCTCTCCGTGTCCCCTGATCTCTCACTGTCTGTCGCATGGGTATTTGGGCTCCCCCTGAGGCGACTCTCTCACTTTTCCCTGATCTCTCTCTCTCTCTCGGCCCCTGAGGGCAAAGTCGGTTAAGTCATCAGTGAATTCGGAAGGAGGATAGGAGATGAGAGAGCACGCGATACATGTCACTCATTAATAAGGAGAGGGGAGAGAGAGGGAAGAAGGGAAGACTTTCACTATGTGAAGGCCTGTGAGATGGGCGCTACACGGTTATTCTAAATTCTCTATGATCGGTAAAGAGGTGGTGCGAACGCGAATGATGGGGAAATGGATTAATTACGTCGTTCGGGAGGACCCGCGAGATGCGCGTTGCACTGCCATTCTAAGCTTGCAAGTGCTGAAGATCGGATAATATTCCCTGCATTCCTGATGAAAAATACTCACACGATTTTTTGCATAACGAAGCGCAAGAAGTGCAATTCACTGAATTTTCGAGGAAAACAAATAATTTTATTTCGGCGATAAACTCGTGCAACATTAGCAAAGTGTGGCGAAAGGAATCTATTTCGATGTTGCAATACCCGATGGAAGGAGATGGGAAGAGGAGAGAAAGGGAAAGACGAGATGGCGAGAGATCAGAGATCACAGCGTCTCGAGAGCGTGCGCGTTGAGCATCAGTCGACGGAGCAGGGCCCAGACCTGGAACATGGTATTGGGTACCCGAACCGGATATCGAGACGGGTTCCAAGGAACCGAGGAACCTGGTTCCAACAAGTGTTCCGTATGGTATCGTTCTCCATGTTGCACACTATCTCGCCGGTGACGACAACGGGAGAGTGTGCAGAATGGAGAGATCAGCCCTATTCAATCCGGCAGCACTAACCTGTCGTGCGGCCTGGTCGAGCTGCTGGGGCGGTCGACCCCTTAGCAGGTCCATCTGGGGCAGGAAGTAGTGGGGACAACGACGGCATTGGAGACACGAGACCATTTGTAGGAAAACGCCTGCGAAGGAGTCGCTTGGTTTATTTGATGTGCCTGCCCATACGAACTAGGTGGAGTTCTGTTTCTTGGTTAGATAAGATCAGGGAATGTTTGAAGATTTCAATTTTCTTACGACGTTGATTTTAAAATACAAGAATATTTAATATAGTCTGTCCTAGGCTTAGCATATTTTTTAAAAATTGCATGCTATGAAATAATTTTTTTATTCTCCCCTGTCGTGTTGGTTTCATTCGCCAGGTCATTTATCGCTTGTTGCCCGAGGGTAGGACTGAGGAAGGAGAGGAGGAGGAGGAGGAGGAGGAGGAGGGAAAGGCGGGATGAATGGAGAGGCAAGGATGAGCACTAATGCATACCCTATTATGGGGCAGTCGAGAGGAAAGAAGTAGTGAGAAAGAGAAAGAGATGAAGAGAGAGAGAGAGAGAGAGAGAGAGAGAGAGAGAGAGAGAGAGAGAGAGAGAGAGAGAGAGAGAGAAGAGTACGGTCTGATGCATGTCTTTGAGCAAACCCGCCTTTGATGAATGGGCAGGAAGTTCGAAGTATAGAGAGAAGAGAACATTGTAAAATTGGGCTTCCGTCGCTTATGACTCGAGGGTGTGAGAGGCTTGATCAGTATGTTGAACATTTCCTGTTCCCTCATCCAACAATATACCTACAACGCTTGTTATTTTCACGTACGGTTCTGGAGCATCCGCGGTGATCTACCGATAAGAAAAGGAGAGAGAAATAGGTTCTCTCTCGTCTCGAAATGCATACGCATGTGTGTGTATTCCTATGGAGAGGGACGGCTGTCAGGGCGAATTACCGTCACCTAGAGGAAGGAGAGAGGAGAGGAGGAGGAGGGATAGGAAGAGGGGAGGGAGCAGGCGGGATAGAGGGAGACTGAGGGTCTACCTGGCACCAGAGCGCATGGAATGATGACTGGAAGGCGGAGAATGGGAAGAGATCAATAATATTACACGCCTATGTTCATAATTTAACTATTTTTCTGTGCATACATTTACTATTGTATAATCTACGCAGACTGTATACTATTGAGGAAGTACGAGAGATCAAAGACCAAAGATCAGATCTCACCGATGATTCTGTCCCCGAGTGCCTCGTCCTCCCACTCGTATTCGTGTGGATGCTTCTCGCACTCGCCGAGTAGAAGAGTCTTGACGATGTAGTTTGTGACTGGTGTGCCCTGGAACCAGAGAGGTGGTACGAAAGGGAGTGCTAGGGGAACCAGAGAGATGTGGTACCAAGAGGAGTGCCAGGGGAACCATAGTCTGCCTATTAGAGTTGCCGGGTCGAATTGTTACTCTCTCCATTCTGCACACTCTCGTCGTTCTGATCAGAAAGGGAGTGTGCACAATGGAGAGGGCACTGTTCGATCCAACTACGTGTCTATGTCGATGTGATCGTATTCGAACGATGATTGTTATATAAGTATTGGGCTGAACAGAATCGTTGTTTCCTATAAATTTGGCTCTTAGTGAGCAGAGTGCAACATCTAAGCGCCTGGTAATCTTGCTACCGAGAATGTGAGTGATAATCACTCACGGGCACATCCAGATGGGAGTCCCTCAGGCACTTGAGCATGGAAAGACAACGACGACGTTGGCCGATGAGGAGAAGAGACTCGGAGGTGAACATGCACATGGCGAAGGCATCGCCCTGAAAGAGAGGAGGGAGAGTGAGGGAACCGAGTAGTGATTCCCCGGATAGAATCCTATCATCTCTCATCCGCTCACTATTTAGCTGATCAAAGCAAGAGTGTGCCAAATGGAGAGAGCACTATTCCATTCGGTAACCATAATACCGATAAGACAACGAATGGATGGCGTCTCTATGGCGATAGGGGAACTGACAACCGGCAGATAAAAGCCTCGATGAAGAGAGGATCGCAGTAACCAAAGCTGATGTGAGGACTCGAGATGATTACCTCCATGGACGAGGCGTTCTGCTGCTGTCCCTTGGGCACAACGATCTGTAGGGAAGTGTCCCTGCTACAGAGATCGAAGCCCTCCTGCTTGACCTGAATCAGGAGGATGAGAAAGCAGCAGTGATTACTGCGACTCTACTAAAGAGTGAAAGAATTGCAAGAGAAGTACCAACAGCAAGGAGTTGTCCATAAAATCACTTTACCTGCAGTGCCGCCTGCTGCATGGGCCAGGGCGCGCCGCCCGGCCAATGGGCTGCCGATCGGGGCCAGATGCCGTGGCAGCGGAAAGCGCACGTGATCTGAAAGCACCGTGCTCGAATCAGATAGTAGATAGTCAACCTGGTTTCAGTATGAATCCAAGCCGGCACCAGTATTAGTACCAGCCTCTTCAGAACTGCCAAGGATCCGGACTGGTTCCGCAGCTGGCACCAAGATGAATCATTACCTGTACAGTAAACTGGTCATCGATGCGAATGCGCACGTCGCTCGTGTCGGGCTGCAGACGGCAGTACGACCGGAAAGTGGGCTGCAAAGGAGTGATGTCGATTTAGCTCTCTCCATTTTGCACACTTTCTCGGAAGAATGACCAGAGTGTGCAGAATGGAGAAACAGAATTAGCATGGCACGCCTCGTTTCAAGTGCCTTGGCTTACAAGTCATAGCACAATACTGACAGTATGAGCTGGCAAGGATCGGCACTCGCAAAGTGAACGGAAGAAGTAGAGGCGATGATCTCACCTTCTCGAGTGTCTGGGCGACGAGTGTGTGGAAACGGCCGCGGATCTTGCGGGCGGAGAGATAGCCCGAGGCCGTGATGAACTCTACCCACAAGGACATGGAGCGCTTGCGGCCGTCGGACAGCTTGAGCACGGCGCAGCCCTGCAAGAGGAGCGAGGATTCCTGAACGGAGGAGTGGGGGTAGACGGCCAATGATAAAACTATTGATCCGGACAGCACAAGCGAATTTTTGATAACGTTGGGGAACATGCGAGCGCCTGATTAAATCGATAATTTTTAGATACACAATAACTCGACTAGTAATTGATTTAGACAAGGCAATAAGCGTTTTAGGGAACATCAGGGAACAGGAAAGCACCTGGTCGATTTTGAGTCTGCGAGTTTCTCACTGGCGTCAAAATTTGAGCTAATCACACACCTGTATGCTACCATCATCGACGAAATTGAAGACGCCCATCTGGTTGAGGTAGAGGATGACCTCATATTCGGAGGGAGAGTGCACGATCAGCTGAGAAGGAGGGGTCAGGAGAGGTCAGAGATCAATGATCGAGGGTCTAGAAAGATCAAAGATCAACCTCCTCACCCCCTCGTATCTGCCAGTTGTCTCGCTCTGGACGAGAGTAGGAATGAAACGAGGCTCGTGTTGCTCGACCTGCTTCATGATATCCATCACAACCTGGAATGGAGAAAATTGTTTTGTAGAAAGTCTCACGTAAAGGAAGCGTTGTTTCGAGTCTGTTTGGGTAGTTGAGAGGCTTGCGTAACTTGGAAGCGCCTGGCTGACAAGAGACAGTCGGATTGTTTTATTTTTTCGACTTGGACGCACAACTTCATCGTCACTTTGTAGTTGAATTAGCTTATGCTACATTAGTCGAACAAGGATACACCGGGTAGATTTTTTGTCAACTGCTGGTCTCCTAATCATTGCTTCCCTGAGGAAGCGGCCTCTTATGGTGGCTTCATTGAACATGAAAGAGACTGTGCTAGCGTTTTTTGAAGGAAAAAAGAACACGACTATTTTTTTACCTTAACGAGTCGATTGATGCGATCTTGGACGTGGGCCTTTCGCATGTGAACCTTCTCCGAGCAGTACTGCTTGACCTGGAACCAGAGGGATGATTGTGCCCGACCTGGCACCGGTCTGGCACCAACCTGGTACCCGATGTTGGGGTTGTGGCCCAGCATTGTCACTGATTGAAGGCGGAAGAAGGGTGGCTAGACCATATAGTGGAGGTGCCTGAAGTGTGATGATTAGGTTATGATTAGAGTGATGAAGGGAGTGATTGATTAGCAGTGATAGTAAGTGATTGGGGTGAGAAGAAGTGGAGGAGATAGATAAGGGTGGTCAGAGGGGAGGGAGGAGATAGACGAGAAGAGTGATGAAGGATGCTGCAAGATCAATCGTCGCATGGGGGGAGATGTGACAGGGGAGGGAGGAGAGAGAGGGGAGAGGGAGAGGGAAGGGGACGGGAGGGGAGATAAAGGTAGAAAGGGAAGAAGAGACAACTGCCCCTTCTTCTCTCCTCTACTCTACTCATGTCTAATCACCACACCATCTATCAAGTGATTAACGCACTTCTCTTCGACTTCTTTTGAGTCACAAGGAGAAGAGAGAGGGGTCTGTTGAGAGAAGAAATGGATTGGAAGGGGCGGAGTCTCAGTGACCACCCCGAGTTGGCAGGCCACGCCCCTTCGGAGAACGGTTAGGAAGGGGAGATGGAAATCGGAGGAAGTGACGTAATACAGAACGGATCTTCCGGCAGGAGATAGAGTAGTATGAAAGAGGAGCCGCGGAAAAACCCGAAGGCAGGTATATCCTTGGCCTTGATTAGGAGTGGATTAGGCTGTTATGTAATCATAGCTGATCATAGCGATGTGAAGAAGTGGTTTAGAGACTGTGAGGAGTGTGGTATGGGCGAGAATGAAAAGGCCTGGCCGGAGAAAGAAGAAATTGAGGGTATGCTGTGGTGTTGTGTCGGAATTCGGAAGACATAGAGAGGGCAGACACTAATTCGGTTGTCAATAAGCTGGAGCGCGGGACTAATGCGAAATTGCACGGAATACACGGGAAATGAAGCGCAGACAGAGAATTGCGAATTTGAGAATAGCCGGGCAAGAATGCATTGTGGAATGGGGGAAAAGTAAAGCATAAGTGAGCGAGTGGAAGCAGAAAAGAACGGGGTAATCAGTCATTGGGCCTTGAGCCTTCCTGGAAAGAAACCAAGCAGGGGGGGGGGGGGGGGGACTTATTATGACAAATAAGGGTATACACTAAGCTTGCATGGACTAGGGGATTAAATTTTTTTTTTAATTTTGCAATTAATTTCAGTCGCTTCGGTACTGTGACAATCTGCACGGTCGCTGGCAATTGGTGGAGATTCGGGCCATTTTCCTGAGGGCTCATCTACTCCAGAACACGGCACTCGAACTGTTCCTCGCCACGAGAAGTGAGAAAAGTTATTTATATTGTAAATTTAAAATTAAAATTATCGATTATATGATTTTTTACGCGTGTTGAGTTCTGGTTGCATGTATTGCTCAGTTGGCTAAGAAATGCTTTGTTGCTAATTTTTTCTCCTTTGTACAAATAAGAAATCAACCCGCGAAATTGGTGTGACAGGCAGTGCACATTAGATTTGAGAAAGTGCCGACGGATATACGGTCTTGTTTGTGAAGGGAGACAAATAATCAAACCAATCACTATTCCAGCTGCGGTGATGTTCGCATTCGCCGACCACGATACAGTGCGGACGGTGGTTGGGCATCTACCCAGGGTGAGCATCATATTTGTTTGTAAACTATTTTATTTTCGATCTTTATTAGCTTTAGAGGCATTAGGAATATATTTTGATTTTAAGCTGCGATTCGCCTTCATTATCAAAAAAGTTCATACATTACTATCAATTTTTGCTTGTGAAACTCGTATCTTACAAGTGCGTATGGGTGTTAATAACCGCCAATGCCCTGTAGAATTCAAGAAATTTTTGTATATGGGAAAGAAGGATAACATCAGCGGAATGCCATAATTTATTCTGAAGAATTGCCAGTGAAACTCGTTCCTTGCAGGTGGGAGTGGGTGTCAAGTACGGTCTCCCCCAGTCGAGGAAGGCTTCCCTCATGACTCCCCGTCAGTTGTTCCGTCACTCGGATATGACTGAGAGATGGCAGAAGGTGAGTGGAAAAATCAAAGATCGGAGAAGAACCAGGGAAATAAATGCTGATATTGACGGGAAAACGACATTTGACTCCAGGTGATCATGCGCTTCGATTAGGATAGTTTAGAAGAGGGTGAAGGAGGGATGTGATAGTTTGTAGGCTTCTAACATTTAGAGAAATATTATTAAACGGGATCGATATCACGATTGTGTTTCTCGGTGATGTGAAGCATCATCATTAGTAATTTAGAAGAGTGTGGAAGCGGGGAGTGATAATTTCCACGGAACAATCTTCAATATTGCATTTTACAGCGCGAGATCTCCAACTTCGACTACTTGATGTTCCTGAATACAGTGGCTGGTCGATCTTTCAACGACCTCAATCAATACCCAGTGTTCCCTTGGGTCCTCACCAACTACAGCGATGAGAAACTCGATCTGAGTGTCGCCAGCAACTTCAGAGATCTCAGCAAGGTACAGTAAGCAGAAGGAAGGGTTCGGTAGGATTTTGGAAGATCAGACAATGTTCTGTGGTGGTAGAGGTTACGGTAGTACTGAATCTCCCAATTCTAGCCGATCGGCGCGCTCTCAGAGGCGAGAAGGAAGCAGTTCGAGGAGCGGTATCAGGTGAGGAATTATTGTTTTTTGATTGTTAAATTATCGATTTATCGATTTTCTTTTCTCTTCTCAGAACTGGGACGATCCGAGCACGCCTCCCTTCCACTACGGTACTCACTATTCGACTGCCGCTTTCACGCTCAATTGGCTCATGAGAGTGGTCAGTGAGAGTTTGATCTTTGATCTTTAGTCATTGTGTATTTATGAATAGTTTCCTATCATGGATGTCATTTCGGTTTAAACTCTCCATTTTGCACACTCTGCGCCGTTCGTACAGACGAGAGAGTGTGCAGAAAGGAGAGAGATGAGACCCGATTATAATAATATAACGATAATTTTGTAAATTTTGTACTCTATTTGCTGATAGATTTAACCGTATCTTTCAACTACCGTAATCCTACAGTACATCTCTCTTTCTCTCCAGGAGCCTTTCACTACGATGCTGATCCATCTGCAAGGAGGCCGCTTCGATTGTCCCGATCGGATGTTCCATTCGATGGGAGAGACGTGGGCAAGAGCACAGAGGGACACCCATGATGTCAAGGTATACGGTAGAAAGGGGAGGGTAATGTAAATGGGAATAGTGTATAATGAACAAATCACTATTGGAAACTGATTCACTATTTTCAGAATCTGTTGATTTGAGTTTCATTTGTCTTTGAAGTGCGATTGATCTCGCACGAGGTGATGGTGACGATGCAGAAAGCCGACCATAAAAATATTTTTCTCTTCTCAGGAGCTGATCCCCGAGTTGTTCTATCTGCCAGAGATGCTGAGGAATTCGAACCATCTCCCCCTCGGACAACGGTGAGTTCCATGTTTCAGAGTGGATACTTTATATTGCCTTGAATCCTATTTTCGATTATGGGAATGTCTAGTTCAGAATAATTAAAGACAACATTTTGAATAGAAATAATTTTCATGTCGTTAAAATAGCGGTAGGATTCACGTTTCAGAAAGGATACTTGAAACTATTTTGTTCTTTTCTTTTGATGCGATCTTCATGATTTTCAGAATAAAAATGCCTTTCATATCCTTCATAATATGCATGGTCATTGTACTAATTGCCTCTCCTCTTGCAGAATGGATGGAGTGGAGATGGGAGACGTCGCTCTTCCTCCCTGGGCCAAGACCCCCGAACAGTTCATTCAGATACATAGACAGGTACGGTAGGGGGAGGGATACTGTAGAGGGAAAAATTATGTATGTAAATAACTCCTATTAATGTTGTCGGTTGGATTACTGCGCTCTCCAATTTGCACACTCTGCCATTGTCAAAGCGACAAGAGATTGTTAAAATGGAGATAATTACTATTCGATCCGACCACACTGTCTCCCACAAAATTTACGAGAAAGTTGTAGTAAACGTTTGCCCTGAAATCGAGAGAATTTCGTACAAAATATTGTTTCCCCATGCCAAACTATTAGCGTTTCAGAGACTAGGGATAAGCTGTCAGGGTCTTTTAAGATTGATCTTTTGTCCATTTCCTCTCTAACAAATATCATCAATGTTTGTAGGCCCTCGAATCGGATCTCGTCTCTTGCCAACTCAATCAGTGGATCGATCTCATCTTCGGATACAAACAGAAGGGAGCTGAAGCGGTGAGAGATCAAAGATCAAAAGAGATTTATGTAAAGTAATGTCAAACCTAGATATTTGTGAAATACGATTAACTTGCGAATTGAGGATCACGGCAGATTTGTGTGCCACTCATTCGTGATAATCGAGAAACGTATGCACATGGCAATATCATTGGGTTTTGTGAAGAAAAAAAACAAAATCAGTAAGAAAAGATGCGTTTTGTTTATTAATAATAAAATACATATGAAAACTATGGTCCCTCCTCAGGTGCGCGCGTGCAACGTCTTCTACTATCTGACGTACGAGGGAGGAGTCGATCTGGCTAAGGAGACAGATCCCGTGAGGAGAGAGGCACTACTGGTCAGTCGAGAGTAGTATAGTGCTCTCTCATTTTAGCACAATATCTCGCCGATCATACAGACGAGGTAGTGTGCAGAATGGAGAGAGCTATTCTATTGAGCAACACTAGTGGAGAGTTTGAATTCACACCGCAAATTACAGAGATATGTTTTCACTACGTTTGTAAGTTCCTTTTTAAAATATTTTTCAAGAATCGCTTGATCATATTGGTATTCTATCATCTTCACAATATCTTATCGGCAAATGGTGGCATCAAATAACCAGGAGTAAAAATTGCGATTGAAAGAATAAATTCATCCTTTCTGTGGTGTAAAATTTGTTGGGTGTTGGTCTTTTCGATCATATCAAAGTTTCATTCTCTTCGCGTTATCTTGTGCAAAAGGAGTAACATAAAATCGCCAGGATTCTTAATTATTTTTAATGAGCTAGAAACTTGAAATATTTTAATATTTATATTTCTCCCTTTCAGAACCAGATCGCTTCATTCGGCCAGACTCCTCTTCAGCTGCTCACTGAGGCCCATCCACCCCGCCACTCAGTCATGACTGTGGTGAGAAAGAGATCAAAGATCAGAAGGGGCGGGGCTTGAGAATAAGAGCGGTCGTTTTAGTGTTCGGCTCGCTTTATTCACACTCTTGTCTGATTGATCGACAAGAGAGTGTGCATAATAGAAAGAATTCAATCTCTTCTGCTCTCTCCATTGCGCACACTCAATCATCTCTCTGATTGGCAAAGAGTGTGCAGAATGGAGAGAGCACATGCAAAAATAATAATTTAGATTATTTTTATTCTAGTGAGAGAAGAACGTGATTTACTGGTGGTATGAGTGAGGGTAGTTTGATTCTAATTTATCCTCCTGTTCCAGTCTCCTCTGATGTTCGGTCGGACGGAGGAGGAACTGTGCATGGCCATGAAATTCGTATCCAATTCGCCCGTCGTTTTCCTCGCCGCCAACACTTTTGCGCAGGTAAGAAGATGGGGGGGGGGGGTACTGTAGCTGATACGGAAGGGGTACGGTAGGAGGAGGGTAATGATGGACTCGTTTTTTCTGTACAACGGAAATGTTGCTTCCATCCATGTTCCCTGTTTTCATATAATCTTAATCGCACAATGTAGCCGGAAAATACCGGGTTTCAAAATTAATTGCTCGAGATTTATTAGGAAATGATTCATCATTTTTATGGGCTACGTTCTTCACATTGGCACTCAGGGGAGTAAGGAGATTTAAACTCTTGTTAAAACTCGAATTCAGCTGCCCACTCCGACTGTTCTCTCGATCACTGGCAATCTCGTGTACTCACTCAACAGATGGCACAACTCGTACACTGGTCAGCCAGACTTCGGTTTCCTCGTTCTCAAGCATTGTTGATCTGTGTTTCAACCATTACTTATATTTCTGGGCGCAGAGTTTACGTGTTCTTGTACGCAATGATATTCTAGAAAAATGTAATTATCTGGATTTCAAAAAAGATTTAAAAAAATCATTTAGTAGTTTGATCTTTGATCTATGATTTCTCCTCAGGCAATACCAGAGGCTCGGGCAGCATCGCACTCTCGGGAGAGAAGGAGGGAGAGGCGCCGGCTACGGTAAGTGACGATTATCGATTGATTAGCAGGGTTACGGTATCATTATCGACTTTCATTCCAGGCGGAGCTTCCCCTGACGGTGGATCCTCTGCTCATCTCGGCTTCTCCCTCTGCTCCGCCCCATCGACGCCATCTGGGAGAGGCCATGGTCAACACCATCAAGGTACCCACTTTGAAGTTTGTAGTTTGTAGGTTGTAGCGTGATCTGTGATCCTTATAGTTTGTAGTCTGATCAATTAACCTTTATTTCAATAGGCTATAGCGATGTCGTTTCGGTTCCCGCTCTCTCCATTCAGCACACTCTCGTCTGTCTGATCGGGAAGAGAGTGTGCAGATTGGAGAGTACAAAAACCTAAATTACTACACTGACAGTCATGTTTGTAGAAAAATCTGCTTTTGGATGATCTGGGATTTTCCATGGAGTCGCATTTTAAATTTCGATATTTTAATTCTTCCGTATTCGTACCGTACACGTTTCCCCTCCAGGTCTCGGCTCGTCATTTCGTGGCCACGAATGATTCACGCGCAGTCATCAGCTGTGCCTACCCCGACTACTCGTTCAGAGTGACGGACACTGACACGGGTACGGTAGTTGGGGGAGGGATACGGTAGAATTCGAGGGTGTACTGTAGGTAGAAGGGATTGAGTACGTTTAATGATTGTGATTGTTGATAGGGGAAAGAGAAAAAATATGGACTCGGCGTAGTCTTGATGCAATTAGAAATATATTTGGTCTTGTGTTTCAGCAATAGTTACAACGAAAGCGATCTGGTGGAAGAGTAATTTCAGTTCGGGTGTTGCGAGTTAATATTTAAAATAACTTTATCGATTCAGGCGCGACTCGTCAGGTGGTGTACGGTCACGCGGACGTGGTGACGTGTCTGGCCAGATCGGAGACTTCCCTCTACGCAGACTGCTATCTGGCCACGGGATCACTTGATTGCACCGTCCATCTGTGGCATTGGAGTGGACAGGTTACTCATTCTACTCAAGATATGTCATTAGAGCTAGGTTTGATGCAGATGAAGAGGTGTTAGAAAGGCGGTAGGAAGATTGTATTCCGCCTTTCCAATATTTGGCGCTTGACTAGATTGTGTAGGTTCGATTTTGTATCTCGAATGCTAAACAATCAACCATTTCTATTCTTTAGATGAATCTAGTGAAGGTTGTATCTGATTTGGGTGATTAGATCGGTTTCGCACTAGGTGTGTTGTTGTTGCAGCACTATGGGAAAAGGCACTAGTGAGACTATGGCTCGATTCGTTCTTCCAATCTTTCGAAAACAATAATCTCTCCCTCTCCTCATCAGATGGGTCTCGGATAATGTATCAATCAATAATCCCTCTCCTGATCAGATGGGTCGTGTGGCGGGAGACCCTGACCGACCCGAGGCGGGTGCGACCTCTCGTGCAATTCTCACTGGTCACGAAGCCCCCATCACAGCCCTCGCCGTGAGCGCCGAACACGGACTCGTCATCTCCGGATGTGCAGGTACTGTATCAGGGGTGTGGTATGTGATGTGGTGAAGGACGACGATTGAGAATCGTCGCATAATATGGCCCAGGGTGACCTGTGCTTCAAGAATGAGTGAATAGTGAGTGATGGACTGAGCGATTGAGTTAGAGAACAAATGAAATTATGGATAATGGAAGTTTAGAGGTTCAAGCGTGAACCTTAAGTTTTTGATATTATACGGTTTTAATAGTATCGAGATGGCGCTTGTAAAAAAATTGCTTAACGAACTGATAAATTGGAAATATTTATTATTTCTGGATGCATGCTTTTCTTCAGTTTCAGCGCTGACTGAAACACATGACGGAACATGTGATTGATATGAAGTAGTTAACATCTTATAAAAAAAATAAATTAGGAAATTAAGAAAATATTAATGATGGCTGGTAGTCTAGTGTTTCATGTGTGATGAACTAGTAAACGATGGGATACGCAAATGATCAAGCTATCGTTGTCGACTTTTCCATCCGAATCACTGAATCCTCAGACGGTGCGGTGGTGATTCACACGACGGCGGGAGAATTGCTGAGACGATCGCAGTTGGCGGCTACCGTATCCGCCCTCGCCATCTCGAGAGACTGTCTCATCCTGGCACAGGTATACGGTATTCAGAAGAGGGGATTACTTTATCACCAATCGATTCAGGAGGGAAGTCGTGGTCTGGTCGTGTTCTCGAACACGTTGCGAGTGCTGGACAGACGGGAATCGCCGTTCTCGATTGGTAAGTGAAGGGGGGTACGGTAGATGGTACGGTTATCTGATCGATGAGTGATTTTATTCCTGCAGATTGCCTGACGCTCACGCGAGACGGCGAGTACTTCGTGACGGGCAGCGAGCAGGGTATCGTCGCCCTCTGGAGACTGTTCCCCCTTGAGCAGCTGTACACCTACCACGTGAGTAGTATGGTAGACACACGAATCGAGGCTATCAAGGACTGATTCATTCACTGCTTAAAATAACCTACATTATTTCAATTAAGGTTTCAGCTTTCTCCATTCTGCACACTCTCTCGCTGTTCAGCCTGATCAGAGAGTGTGCAGAATGGAGAGAGCTGAGAGACGAAACAACATCGTTGATCTATTAAATTCAGCGTATGGAAGCCTCGATTCGCTCGGTCGCAGTGACTTCTAATCAGCGATTCGTGCTGGCCGGATTGGAATCTGGCGCCATCGTAGTGCTCAATGCGGATTTCGCTCGTTGGCACTCGGCCAAGTAATCTCCGCGAGCTACCAAATTTATTTTCTGACATGTTGTCAGTTAGAACTTACTTATCGCAGACGCTCACTTATAGACACGGAGGAATAATATTTATTCAGATGCCTTTTCCTACTCGTATATTGTAACTATTTATTGTATCGATTTGATAAGATCTAGGTAGAGAGTATGTGTGTTGTTGAATTTACGATATAAATTAATAAATATTGTACACTGCATATTAGAGATCTTGCATGTGACTCTCATTTTCAAAGATATTTATCGATTTCCTTTGTCATTTTGTCGCCTTTCTTTATGCCTCTCGTCCGTATGAGCGATGGTTGTGAAACTTCTGGTGTACGGTAGCTGAATCTGTTCAATTATTCTCGAGCTGGCAGTTTGAATGCTCTAAATACCCTATTCTCTCGATGATTTGCTCCTATGGTTGTGTCCATTCTGCTATAAACTGAGTATCCAACTGTGATCTACCGTATTATACAATAATCTACCCTAATCGCCCCACCTACCGTACCTACCAATCATTATCGCCCTTTCCAATTCGATTTAGAGCTCAAATATTGTAATACAGATGTATTTATCTGATAATAAAGTGTCCTTTTCTAATTTGTTGTGGTGACAGAATCCGTACTTCAATGCGGTTTGAATAACTGAAATCATTATATATTATTCGTATTTTTGAACATGTAATATTACTAGGAAAATAATTCCAATCAATATTTTTTTTAAATGAATTCGAATAAATAAGTCAAGTCCAAGAAAATAGAATAAGTCAAAGATACCGTGACCCACCGAACCGCCTACCGTAGTTTTGTTTATCGTTGAAGCGCCAATGTGCCTGCCTTCTTCACTCTTCAACGATTCTCTCGTGTTTGCCTCTTTTATCTTTGTCTTCATCCGTTTTGTTTTGCACCCCGAACCCCTCGTTATTTCCGATGCTTCTGGCGCGTCGCTCGCGTTTCGCGTTGGCTGTGGTCTCACGCGCCCTCGCGTCATCGTCCGCTTCCGAGGCGGTTGTGGACGCCGCTCCTCCCAACGCGCTCGAGCGATTCCTCGTCGACAAGATCCGAGTGAGCGGGCCGATCACAGTGGCTGAGTACATGAAGACGGCTGTTGCCTCGTCTAGTGTGGGATACTACGGGAAGCACTCGGATGACAAGAAGGTACGATTTGTCCCCTTGCTGATTCGATTTGCTGCAAGATTCATTCGATTTGCCCTTGTTTGTCAAGTGACATCTTCAGTTTAAAGTTATTTAAATACGATTAAAATTGTTTGTCAGGTATTCGGAGAGAAGGGCGACTTCATCACTGCTCCTGAGTTGACTCAACTCTTCGGAGAGATGATCGGTATCTGGTGCTACCACGAACTGGGAATGACTGGTTAGTGAAGAACCCTTTTTATTTTTTATTTTTTTAAAAATTGAGTATTTATGGTGGCAACTCGCTCAATTCGAATTTGGTTTTATTTTTCTTTTCTATCAAACGATTTCTCTGAGTACAACTAGTTGGACAGGCTGAATCGCTTAGTTATTATACAGTTGAAACTCAATAAAACGAAGGTGATTGTTTAAAAAAATATTTATCATTGAAATCCCTCATTAAATTCTCGTTGGTCTGACTTTCTTCCCTTGTTCTATTCGTGAATCACTGATATTGCAGGTCACAAGGGAGCATGGAATCTGGTTGAGTGCGGGCCGGGCACGGGCCAGCTATCGTACGATCTCCTGAGAGTACTGGAGAAGTTCGGAGTGAGTCATCTAATAGAAGAATAGTCTAGTGTAGTCGGATGAGATAGTAGTTTTCTTCATTCTCAGCCCATAACTTTGACCGATGAGATAGTGTGCAGAATGGAGAGAGAAATATTATGTCCTCGGAAAAAATATTGTAACCTCTGAAAATGTTTAGACGATCGACTCTTACATACGTTCCTCATTAGTCCTGTAACCGGGGCAAGATGTTATCACGATTCTTGTTATTTAGAGCCTTAGCTAGGTTCCAGCATAGCGTAAAATGAATCATCTCTTGTCGTTTCATAAATTTACGGTAATTTTTGAGTCATTCAATTTTTAAAACATGCTTCGCAATACATGAGATTACTAAAGAGTACCAAACCATAATGTCTGTCTGTGTGTCACGTTGTCCGCTTGCTTGCTTGTAACGCTTTCGTTTTTTGCTCATAACTCGCTTTAAACTGATCTCCCGAGGACAAGTCCTTGACCATTCGAACCCTCTCGAAGAGCTTTTCAAATTTCGGTACCAATTTCGTCATCACTATGCAATATTTCTTCATGCTTACGCAATAAATCGTCTAATTCAGCTCAAACTCGTCCGTAAAGATCGGCAATAGTGTCAATCGATTCAGAATCGTCAGCTCTTTCCACCTAAAGCAAATATTTCGCAATCTTCGATGTCGTTATCATAACAAAATCTTCACATTTTCGCTCATAACTCGCTTCAAAATCATCGTAGAGTCTCGAGAGAAGTGTCAATCGACTCAGCAAATCCAGCACTTCTCACCTACAACAAATATTTCGCAATCTTCACGTTTTCGCTCATAACTCGCTTCAAAATCATCGCACAGCCTCGGGAGAAGTGCCAAACAACCTCCCGTGCTCAGATTTCGCAATCTTCGATTTCGTCAACATTACGAAATCTTCACATTTTCGCTCATAACTCGCTTCAAAATCATCGCACAGCCTCGGGAGAAGTGCCAAACGACATTTTATGAACATTTATAAGTTTTTTAAGGACACTTCGGCCATACCGTTGTGAAAAGCTCGTGAGGCTGAGAGCGTGGAGGCAAATTTGCGATGTAGCCACGGAGCGAAGCGGAGTGGATACATCGCAACTTTTCCGGAGCGCTCGAAGCCTCACGAGCTTTTTGCAACGGTATACGCCCCACTCGCAAGCAAGCGGTGCTTGGCTAATGTGTATAGCGGCCAAACGTTGCTAAAATAAACGTGATTTTGTCTATGTTTTGGCCATACCGTTGTGAAAAGCTCGTGAGGCTGAGAGCGTGGAGGCAAATTTGCGATGTAGCCACGGAGCGAAGCGGAGTGGCTACTAGTTAAGGAGTTACGCAATCAGAAGAGTTATCAAATTAAGGGAGAGATTAGTTTGAGGTCATTTGAATTGGAAACATCCTTGATAATTGTGAGGAGAAGGACGTCTCCCTCCATCTCGTTGAGGCATCCACCGCCCTCATCGACGCACAGGAGGAGACACTGTGTGGTCAGTTTGTATTCATTCGGGAACGTCCGATTTATCATCCACAAGAGCCGATCGCCTCGATGTAGTACTATCGAAACCGGATAGTCGCTAGACAATTGTCTGTTGTGATTCTGTTTCATACATTTTGAAGAAAAAAAAATAATGTGTGTTGAGTTTATACTTTTAAAAAAACCTTATCAACATCGCATTGAATTCACTAAAAAATCTGGCGCTTCTGATGGGTTTGCGAAACCAGCAACTCGCAGGTCAGAAGACGTCTAACTCAACGGCTCCTAAAGAGGGCCAGACGTGGCTCCGTGCCAATCAGACGACGACTGGAGTGCCTGTCTACTGGTACAGCAACATCGATGACCTACCTGATGGGGTTAGTGCGGGGGTACTGTAGGATATTACTGTGAACCGTACGGATTATTGCTCGCTGTGTTCAACACCGAGGTTATGTTGGATGCGAAACCCACGTAGATTTACATGCATAATATCGCTGGTTAAAATGTTTTTTCGGTGCGAACGACAATTATCAAATTAGATAGATGGTAGGCTAAATGGTAAAGGTGCATAAACTCACGGGGTCCGATTATAGTTTTGCTGAAATTGGTGATCATCAAGTATCGGCGTTTTGGTGTAATTGGAAAATAGGCTGTGATCGTTAGACACGAAACCACGGGCAACATTTAATTGACCAGGGAGTGTGCTTGCTGAATTTTCGCGTAAAACCTTTCTTCTTGGCAGCTACATCATTAATTTCAAAATATTTTTTTAAAAAATTTATAAATATTCCTTCAGTTCACAGTCTTCATCGCTAACGAGTTCCTGGATGCGCTGCCGGTGCACTGCTTCGAGCAAGAGACGGCGAAGGAGGCATGGAGTGAGAGGTACGGTAGGAGGGAGAGTATCGAGTATTGATTTGGTTAATTAGTCCACAGTCAGTAGATGATATTAACGAACCAGCTGAAAAGAGTATCCTTTTTGTTGTTTTTATTTTTTTATCGAATCGAAAACAAGCGACGAATCGAAGCTACAGACAATCATGGAGGATATAGCGATAGTGAAACACAAATGAGCTTAGCTCGATCAATATCTGTAACAATTTTGAACCGGTTTGGGAAATTCATGAACGATTCCTGGTAGAGTATGATTTTCTGTCAAACTCGAATTCATTCCTTGCAGATACAGTAGACCAGATTTTAGAACTGGGCATACTTTTCGATCGATATTATAAGTGTTCTGACGGATCGCGAGCTTGAATCGTAGACGCACATCATTAGGATATATGGACACTGAAGCACAAATGATCCAAGCTCGGAATCAGTTCCTCCTTGCAGATACATCGGTCTGGACGGGAAGAATCGACTGCGATTCGTGAGGAGCAAGGGAGAGAACATCCACACTAAGTACGTTTATCCGATTTTATTTCCAGATTATTTATTATTAATTTTTATATTTAGTCAGTTAGAGTGGTTTGCTTCTCCCTAGAATTCATTTTCTTTAAAAATATTTTACTTTGATACCAGAAATCTGGAGAAAATTGCATGTGCCTCTCCTTTATTGAGTTTGTACACCAGGTAAAACTCAAATATCACAAGGCGAATATTTTTCGTTAACTTTCGCAGCCTCGTGATATTCTCTCTCTCTCTCTCTCTCTCTCTCTCTCTCTCTCTCTCTCTCTCTTTCTGCAATAATTTCGAAAGGACGGCTAGAGCATCTCCTGTCTTCAGAGGTCTCATTCCTGCCGAGATCCGAGCGGACACCTCTCGTACGTCATGGGAGTGTGCGCCTGACGCGGGCGTGGTGATGCACCAGGTCGCCGACAGGTGAGCGCACAGCAACAATTTTAGCTATGAGTTGCTTGCGCTCCTAATAGCTAAAATATTTGTGGTGTCAAGATTACCCAGTGATGACGCAGCCTCCAGGATCTCATCGCACGGCGGCTTCGCACTCTTCATCGACTACGGCCACGACGGCAGTCGACGAGAGCCGTCCTTTAGGGCGTACTCGAAGCACAAGCAGGTGGGCGGCTATTTGACGGACGTAGTGTTGTTGTCGGATTGAAAAACGGAAACACAAGAGAACAGGCAATTTCAGATGCCAGAAAAATCTTTATCAAAATTGTGGCTCAAATGAGACTGGAGTTGCATGTGGTTGATATAGCCGGACAAGAGATAATATTTTTAATGAACATCCTTTGCCTCAGCTTCCGAAAATCAATCACATAAATATCAACTGGCATGTGATTCTCAAAAGTTCCGGAATTCCCGGATTCGGCTCTGGATCAACAAAACCCCGGGTCTCGCAGGTTGACCCACTGTCAGCGCCGGGTGAGATCGACCTGACGGCGGACGTTGACTTCGGCCATCTGAGGAGGCTGCTGGAGGGAGCACCCGTCGCCCTCTATGGACCACACTCACAGAGGTACGGGGATGGGATACGGTAGGAGTACGGTATGCCAATGGGTTAGAAGAGGGGTGGTTGGGATTTCCGTAGGATGGATTGGGGGAAGTGTTGTGAATGAAGTAGCGTATTGATTGATGAGAATAGGGGAATCAGCAGGTCATATTCACGAAAATATTGGAGGAAGAGGAGCGACGGGATTCGTTTAGGGTGTAATGGGGAAGTGCTGGAATTTTTGAGAGGACGATCCACACTCGCAGAAATAGACGATGGACGATAGGAATATCGGATCGAATATGAGCTCTCCAAATTCTGCACACTCTGGCTGGCAGTGAGTGTGCAAAATGGAGAGAGATCATATTTTCTTGATATTACAAGTATACAGTACATGACGATGTGAGAGAATAATTGTGTGAATTGGATTCTTTGAGCGATTCCCATTAAAATAGCTCACCAAACTTTCATTCATATCAGCGGTGAAGCATGAATCCTCGGTGGCCGATGACCGGATTTGGATGGAGGGTACGGGCGAAGTACTGTAGGCAGCGTAGGGGATGTTCGGCAGTATGTGAATTCGAGAAGTAATTTAATTGATAAAATCGTGTGGGAATATTGTAGTCTCCAATGAATTACGGTACTCGATTAAATATATATTTGCAGGGAATTCCTGGCGCAGCTCGGGATCGGCGTGCGCCTGCGACGACTGATTGAGACGTGCGGAGAGAGGGGGAAGCAGGAGGAATTGATCAGTGAGTCGTGGGGGCGAACCAATGTCTGTGAGATTGAAGCCGTTTACGAAATTATTGATAATATGATGAGGGTGAAACATAGAACTTCTTTGTTCGATCAAAAATTGATGCTGGGTTAATTCAAGCAATGTTGTGTTTTTTTGTTGTTGTTCCTGAATGAAAGAAGCAGTCTAACGATTATCGAAGCTCTTCCGTTGTTATATATTGGTGATGAAACACAAACATTCGTTGGACAATTGAGCCTGGTAAAGCCTTTGATATAATCATTAATTGCAGATTGCTTTATTGATGCGCTGATGATATTGGGAGTGAAATTCTTAATCAAATTCTTATTCACTATTTGTTTACTTACTAATCGCACAAGATCACTTTATCGAAATTAAATACCCATTCCTTGTCTAAATGCGGATGCTGAAACATAGAATTGCCCATCAATCAAATATTCATAAACTGAGACTTTGCATTGCAGAGTCGTACAACATGCTGATGGGCGATATGGGCGAGCGATTCCTGGCCATGAGCATCTTCCCCAAGACACTACAGGTACGGTAGGTCAAGGATATGGTAGTTATAAGGGAATAATGATTGGGCCTATCTTATACTGCGGATTGATATGGTGAGTGTTAGATGATTCAATGATTGATTGTAAGATGAACTATGAAGAACTCATTAAAGTCACTCGCATGAATCCTACTACATACCGAGGCCGAAACGGTGAATCTCCTTGTGAAATCGGAGCCGAAATGTAGAGTGCTCATTGACTGTAAAAAGCTTATGTAAACAAATCGATAAAAAAATTATTATAAATATTCCGTTTTCCAGCCGATCATTCAAAGACGAGGCGGGGCTCCAGCTGGATTCAATGGAGCGCCGGGTGCGGAGAAACCGGCAGAAGATTCACCCAAGGAGGAATAGGAGTACGGTAGTTAGATTAATCTCCCGCCCGATAGGAATACGGTAGTCAGCAGTAGAGTAGAATATCGATTGTTATCTGTTATAGATTTTTCTCTCTGATTAATTTACGGGTGCAGTAGCGTAGAGCTATGACACTCCTCTCTCGTTCATCTATCCTATCTCGTCCCCTTCTGACTAGACTCTCTCCAATCTGCACACTTTCTCGCCCCGTCCCTCCTGTCATGTCCAAGCGCTGCAAAAAACCTGGAGGTGATGAGAGATAGAGGACGAGGGAACACGTGAAACGGATAGAGTCAGAGTAGAGAAGGATGACAGGTGTACTGAAGATTGGAGAAAGGAGGTGATAGGCCTGCTGTTATTGTTATTAATCAAGTGTCATGTTGCAGTTATGATAAAGATATTTAATTTATTATCCTCGAGGTTGTTCGTTGAACCGTGAGAGGTTGCTGTTCGAGCATCCTGGAAGTATCTATGATCTCTGATCTTTTCATGTGTTCGTGATTGTCATTGTTTATTCAAAAATCTGTGGCGTTGCGATAGTTTACGTTTACTGGGTATCGAGAGAAATTGCCCCGATAGTCCCACCCGTCTCTCCTTTCTACACTTTCGGAAGCGCGTCTCTCTCTAGCTAAAATGCCGATGCGAAACTTCCCCTATAGCAGTGATCACATCCACGAGGAATTCGTAGGCAAGCGGCGTATTCGAATAGATACCGTAACCCCCCTGATTATCGATTTTCCAGTCCCCCTCGACAACCCGACAGACATGGTGCTCGTACTCGTGATCGGCGACATCCACATCCCTCACAGGTATACGGTAGTGATGAGCGAGATATCGATGTATTGGGGTGTTGCAAAAGTCCTGTCGTTTTTTTTGAAAAATATTTTTTCAACTGTCATGAGCTTTATCGAATCCTGCTAAGCGGCTATTGATGAAGTAACTATAGACCTTCTGTTTCAATACTACAGCCAGTGAAATCATTTCAATTCCGAAGGACTACGGTATGTAGAACTGACCACACTAAAAACATCCACGTTCAGTTTTCGCTCAAAAAATCAGTTCTCCTTTTTTTGAATAGAGAAAAATAAGTTTAGTGTTTGACACAAATAGGAAGTGATCCTTACTCAATATGCGCAACATTTCGGCTACCCTTCTCGAATTGCATCATCACTACGAAACTTGTCATTTCCCAGACAATATTCAAAAAAATTTTGAATTTGATGCCGGAAATCAATCAAAATATTTTCAAATAAATCAAAACGTTGAAAAAATAACATTTGAGCGCAATCGAAGGGGGTAAAAATAGATAATTTGAAAATCGACCTCCAAAATGGTCATAATTTTCAATAATTCTTGATTATTTCCGAGTTCTCAAGCGATATTTTTAGTTTGAAAATTTTATTTAAAAGTGTGATACCTATTACTACTATGGTGTTTGTTAGGGCTTCGGAATGTCAACGTCCTCTGATTTACAAAAATTATAAAACTAGCAAGGGAATGGTCTAAACTTAATTTAAAATTATGCGGAATGACCTGTATACGGTCGAAGGGCACCCCCTGGTGGTCAGGAATCTGTTTTCAAAAAGGGCGTGTGGTCACCCAGGAACCAGAAATGGGTCATTCAAATTTGCACGCGGACTCGGCACAGCCGCACCCCTACCGTTTCTTCAATTCTAAGAGAAGCGTTTGCATGGCCTGCGTGGTGAAGTGGTTGTGTTCTAGAAATTCATTCGTAGGTTCAATCCCTGCTGGATGCGATTCATTTGCAAACTTTTGCGAAAATTTTCCTAGGTGAAAAATATAAATATCAATCATTGTATGGACCATTTCGTGTGAATAAATCAAAAATTTTTTAAGAAAAAACAAGTGAAGCAAAATTCCTTGCAATAAATGGGACGGACAACGCATACAGATTCCAAATACGCACTATCACAATCATCAGAGAATCCGAAGATAAAATAAAATTGAGTATTTTTTGTTGTTGTGTCAATTAAATATCCCGAATCAATAGAATGATCGGTACTAATATTGCAAGGAATTTTGCTTCACTTGTTTTTTCTTAAAAAATTTTTGATTTATTCACACGAAATGGTCCATACAATGATTGATATTTATATTTTTCACCTAGGAAAATTTTCGCAAAAGTTTGCAAATGAATCGCATCCAGCAGGGATTGAACCTACGAAGTCGGCAAAATGAATTTCTAGAACACAACCACTTCACCACGCAGGCCATGCAAACGCTTCTCTTAGAATTGAAGAAACGGTAGGGGTGCGGCTGTGCCGAGTCCGCGTGCAAATTTGAATGACCCATTTCTGGTTCCTGGGTGCCCTTCGACCGTATACAGGTCATTCCGCATAATTTTAAATTAAGTTCAGACCATTCCCATGTAGGTCGAGACACATACATTTTCCATTATTGCTTCACAAATAGGCAATCTCATGATCTAATCGAAGTCGAATAAATTAGTGCAGGAGTACTTGCACCTATTAACAATGAGTGAAGGATATTGCGACTTACGGTTCTCTTGAAATAATAAAAAGAAAAACGGAGACAAGACTTTTGGGACACCCCAATATGGTGAACCCTCCTTGTTGTCATTTGTATACCGGATGGCTGGGTTCGGTTTATTCTTCTTCTTAATAACATTTCCCGAAGCGCCCTCATGTAGTCAAATGAGTGCGGTAGTCTCAAATTATCGATTCATACATAGCTGGGTGTGGTAGCCCCTATTGTTCGATGACGATCTTTTCCTATTTATCAGCACTACTGTTGCCATTACGGCTTTTATCTCTCTCCATCCAGCACACTCTCGCCGATCGTACATACGAGAGAGTGTGCAGAATGGAGAGAACAGAACCCCTAACCGACAATTATATTCCACAGGGCCTTCTCGATTCCGGCCAAGTTCCGCAAGCTTCTCGTGCCCAACAAGATGCAGGTGAGTGGGGGTTACAGTGGGAGGATATAGAGCGGCTTGTGGGAGGAATTGGTTTAGTGGTGTAGAAGTAGAACAATTACAAAAGTAATTTGTTTATTCACTCATGCAATTTTCTTTCGTGTGCGGCACAAGCTCTCCATAGTTAGTTGTGAGTTGCTATATGATTTTGATAAGAATCCGGTACATCGCCTGCGTTCAGAAGTTATAATAAATTGTTCAAGGTGGATGGGGTTGCAGTGGGAAGATAAGGAAAATGATTGAGGGGAATGATTGATTAATGCGAGGTCACTGTGTGCATAATAAGATAATGAATATAATTTGCCCATTAATAATCCTCTATTCCCTCAGCACGTTCTCTCAACGGGCAATCTGTGCACGCGCGAGATGCTCGACTACCTCCGATCGCTCACTGGTACCTTTATTTTATTCATTCGAGGAAGGCGTCGTCACACTGCTCCTAATATTCGCAGTAGGCCCTTGTACTCACGGTGAAGCCTGCACTTCACTGTTCACTTTTTGATATTCTGTTCTTCCTCAACGTTCACTATGGAAATGATCCCCGTGAAACGGGTGAGTCGCGGGTTTAGTATTGTTACTGAATTTAATGAAATAATTTAGTTTTTTGATTTGCTTTCAATAATCTATATTGTCTCCTCTCAGGCGACGTGCACGTGGTGAAGGGCGACTTCGACGACGATCCCGCCATCTCGAAGGCCGCTTCTGATTCAAAGGTATACGATAGCGTTGACGAATAAAATATTAGCCCTTTCCATTCTGCACACTCTCTCGTTTCTGAGATCTGCAAGAGAGTGTGCAGAATGGAGAGAGTAAAAGCAGAAGCGGAAACTGGGAAGCTTACGGCGGCTGAATGGTGATTGGAGATTTACATAGTATAGAGCAATCAGACAAGCGAAAATAAGGTGATGTTTTGGTGTTCTTCTTAAATGGCGGATTCAAATAAATGAAGTTTCCATAGTTTCTCATATCCCGCTACAAGTTTGCTGGTACCGCAGCTCACCGGGTGCCTTACAATTAGTTCTATCGATCGATCCTCTTTTTTTTTAAATTGTAATTTGTAGAGGGAGAAAGAGCTCTACGGTTGCGGTTTAAGCGGTCTCTCTAGCATTTTAATGGTTCTAGTACCGTAATTATATCGATCATTACCGAATGAATTATTTTATACTAGTAGTGGAAAAGGAACTGTTGGTTTTACGATCTCTTTGTTGTTATCATCCTGCTGGTGCCATATTCCACCGGGTGTCTCTCGCATTAGGGGTACTGATTAACCCTCGTATAGGGAGAGTTTGAAAACTACTGCCGCTTTGCAATCTCCGTAATTTATTGTTAGTCGGACAGTTGAAAGAGCACGGTAGATTGTGGGGGGTGAATCTTTTGGTTGTTATAATGTAGCCGGTTCTGCAATATAGGTTCTGCAACGGATGCCCTTAGTCTTCAGTCGCTCATTTTATTGTTATTTTTTGATAGAAAATGTTCTTGGAATTGAGGGTTCAGCAATATCTCTGTTGTTATCATCCCGCTGGTGCCACGATTCATCGGGTGATATTGAAACATTTTTTTCTTTCAATAACCTCCCTCCCTCTCTGCAGGTGGTCACGGTTGGCTCGTTCCGCATCGGGCTCATCCACGGCCACCAGATCGTGCCCTGGGGCAGTGACAAGGTGGGCGGAGCATATTTATTTAAAAAAATATTATTATTAGATAAATGCGGTTAAAGTTCAGAAAACAGATTGAACTGCGCGATTCTAGAGTTCAGGGGTGCCAGCAAAGTTTGTGCTTCGAAACGTTCTTATACATTGAGCGCACGGTTGTGTGATAATTGATCCCTGGATTGTTGCTGGTAGAAACACAAATAAAAATTGGGCTTAATGTACGATGCAAGTGGGATTGCTTTAGGCGAACACCCGTTGCAGCACCGAACTATCGACAAAGATATGTTATTGTTGTTGTTTCCCTTCCCTCCCAGTCCTTCCTCTCTCTCTCTCATCTACAATATAATGAGAACCAGCCGATCGCACGCGCCAAGGCGCGTGCTTCGACTGGCGTATGTCGGGTTATGCGTATGCACCTCTCTCCATCATATCTATCCACCCCTCTTCGCTATCAACTCTCCCTGTCTTCTTCTTCTTCCCCTCACCTACTCACTCCCCTCACAATAATTTCGCGAATGAAAGTTTTATAAGCACATAATTTTGTCATTGAAAGTTTTATAAGCATACATCATTTCGTCATCGAAAGTGCTCTCCTTCAATCCTCCCTCCTCTCCCCTCCCCTTCTTCCTCTCCTCTTCATCCCCTTATCTCCTTCCTACCTCCCCTCCTCTTCCTTCCCTCTTCCCTCCCTCTCTCTCCTCTCAATGATTTTGTCATCGAAAGTTCTCTCCCTCTTTCCACACTCCTTTTCCCTCCCCTTCTTCCTCTTCTCATCATCCCCTCATCTCATCCCTACCTCCCCTCCTCTTCCTTCCCTCTTCCCTCGCTCCTCTCCTTTCCCCTTCTTCCTCTCCTCTTCATCCCCTTATCTTCTCCCTACCTCCCATCCTCTTCCTTCACTCTTCCCTCCCTCCCTCTCCTCTCAATAATTTTGTCATCGAAAGTTCTCTCCCTCTTTCCTCACTCCTTTTCTCTCCCCTTCTTCCTCTCCTCTCCATCCCCTCATCTCCTCCCTACCTCCCCTCCTCTTCCTTTCCTCCCCCCCCCCTACTCTCACGTTCCCTTCTTCCTCAAAAAAAACTCATCAAAAAAATATCATCATTATTTCATCATCGAAAAAATTTCATCATTATTTCATCATCGAAAAAAATTTCATCATTATTTCGTCATCTAGAAAAATTTCGTCATTATTTTGTCATTCAGAAAATTTCATCATTATTTCGTCATTCAGAAAATTTCATCATTATTTCGTCATTCAGAAAATTTCATCATTAATTCGTCATTCGGAAAATTTCGTCATTATTTCATCATCATTTCGTCATTGCGAAACAAAGTTTGCGGGGTGACTTTATTTTGGCTGTAGTTTATTTTGATTTTGATCTTTTACGGGATGTCCATGCCAAATTAGCGATTTTTGTAGTTTGATTTTTGACGGGATGTCCATGCCAAATTATTGATTTTTGTGTAGTTTCATCTTTGATCTTTGACGGGACGTCCATTCCAAATTATCGATTTTTTGTAGTTTGATCTTTGATCTTTGACGGGACGTCCATGCCAAATTATCGATTTTTTGTAGTTTGATCTTTGACGGGACGTCCATGCCAAATTATTGATTTGTGATCGATGCCAGGACGTCCATGCCAAAATGAGACGGGACGTCCAGACCGAACATACAGACAGACACACAGACGTTTGCGCTTTATTATATAGTGTGGATACTGTTTGTTGACTTGCAGTGGACCCCGTTGTAGGTGTGTCTGTGGATGATGCAACCCGCTACGCTGATGGGTATAGGCCCTAAAATTAGAATCCTTTTTGAAAAAAAAAACCAATATCATCGACTCTCTTCATAACATAAAGCGATTCTTTACAGTAGCTTGCCCAGCGATCACGAACCCAAATTTTTCGCGTATTCGCTAGTCAACTTATTTCGTATGCACTACGTAGTGATTATACCCATGTCGAAAATTCCCCATTTCTTCTAGTTCATGTTATTTCCGTTTCCAGCTCTCTCCATTGTGCACACTTTCTGATCAGTCTGACTTGATTGGGAGAACCCCATTCCGCATATTGAGTAATGATGATATATCAATCCCTCCACCACTAGAGTCGACCGATTTCATAGTGATGACGTAGCCCATTTTCGTCTTCGCTCTGCAGGCTCTAGCGGCCTTTCTTTAGTGTACCAAATAGTGATGATGCAACTCGCAAGGGCTCCCCGAACCCGTTTGATGTCCAGTGTTGCCTGGTGATGACGTCACCCTCTAACCCTCCCTCCCTCTCTTCAGGCTCTCTCCGCCCGTGCGATCGCCCTCGACGTGGACGTCCTCGTCTCTGGCCACACTCACGTCTGCTCGTCGCGAGTCCACAAGGGAGTCCTCTACCTCAATCCCGGCAGTGCCACAGGCGCATTCACGCCCCTGCTCACGGAGAGGTACGGTTGGCTGAGATATAGGAGGTCTGTACTTGCGATTCCGTTTCGGATATTTCCTGTCTCCATTTTGCACACTGTCTCACATGAAAGAATTGCGAGAGAGTGTGTGCAGAATGGAGAGAGGCAATACCCAAAACGGGATCACTAGTTAGTTAGTATTGTGAGGAGAGGAGAAAATCAGTACGATTGTGGATATAATTTAAAAGAGGGAAATTGTGGTTTCGCCAGGAGGTAAGGTGAGGAAATTTGATCGGAGTCACTTTGATGATCTAGATATATTATTTTTGCAATAGAAAAAATGAATAGTCAGCCTGACATTAACATTCCTATCTTTTCAGCGAGGTGGTGCCGTCCTTCATGCTGCTGGACGTGCAGGGCGACACGATGAACGTCTACGTCTATCGTCTCGTCGACGACAACGTCAAGGTATACGGTAGGAAGGGAAGGGTACGGTAGGTCAGGAATGGGAGGAGTACGCTAGGATACGGTGGAAAAATGATGTATAGTGAGGCATACGGTAGGTCAGCAATTGAGGGATACTGTAGGTAGGAAGGTATGCTCTAGATGCAGGTTCGATGGAAGCTCTCTCCATTTTGCTCACCCTCTCTTGTCTAGGTATTGGTAGAATTGAGAGAGCACTATTCGATCCGATTCGGTATGATTTCAGTATATGATGGATGAGGCAGTGATGCCGATTAAGTGATGATTTTTCAGATGATTGCAAATTGAGATACTGAACGATTAATGAAGTTGTCGTTCCCAGATATTTCAATGACATTAAACAGGCAGTGTGAGGTTTCACAGGGATTATAGGAGGCTAATGAATAAAGAGGAAATGATTGTTGGTATCCACATGAGATATAATAATTCCCATCCCTTCCTTCAGGTGGAGCGGATAGTGCACAAGAAGGGCGAGGGTCTCACGTCGACCGCCTGAGGCTACCGTATCCCCGCTCCCGATCGTGTCAGGACCCACACCCATTCAGGCTAATTTATTGACTGTCGATCCACGCCCAATTCCGCACTGTTGCTTGTTGCTTGCCCCCTTTCAGAATTGTGAAAAGAGAAAGAGAATGCCCGAGACGTGTACTTTTATCCCCCTCTTTCACTCTAGCACATTGTCCATACTGTAATTTATCGTCGATATTGGGATATGAAGAGTATTTATTTATCGATTGGATAGCTATCTGGTTGCAATTGACACAGGCGTTCGAATCGCCAGACAGTGTATCTCAAATTGATCGATCGCGACTAATTATGGTAACTCGGAAGGGGCATTGGGGCACTCTCTCCATTCTGCACACTCACTAATCATTCCCTCCCTCTGTCTGACCTCCCCGCCCCACTCTCTTCTTTCTGCGCACTCTCGTCGCCCGTCATCAACAATGTTCTGCTCTCAGTTCTTTCGAGCATTCTTTCGCTTGACTGAACCCGTGTGTGCTTCAGAGGCATTAGGATTGAGGGAGAGAAACCACTAGTTGGTGTAGTCTCTCCATTTTGCACACTCTCTAGCAGCTGGAGGGAAAAAATGGATGGGAGGGAAGGGACGCGTCCCCCTCTCACTACCTATGGCATCCTGACCCCACCCATTCACTCGCCTCCTCCTCCTCCCTCTCCCTCTCCCCTTCCTTCCCCTTCCCTCTCTTCTCACCTCCTCACTATCTCTCCCCCTCCAACAACCGCTATTTTGTCTTTTCACTCCTGTTCCATGTTCATTCGCTCTGGGAACTAACTTTGTTGTGCTTTCCCCGATTGAAATAATCTCCAATTGCCATCCGTTGACCTACCGCTGCAATTATTGATATCAAAATGCGCCTGTCGATTCGCTGTTTTCGCCAATTCTCATGTTTACGAGGGCGTGATAGGGTTAGAATAAAGGTTGTAGGAGAACACATTGTATTGATTGAAGGGCCCTACTAAGTAAGTGAACGAGTGATTCGAACACGATAGAAGGGATCAAGTAGGAAGGGATGAGTAGGAAGGAGAGGGAAGGGGAGAAGAGAGGGGTTGAGTAGGGGCCGAGACGTGTCGGTTATAGGAGGGGGAGGAGGGGCATCGCATATTTGAGCAAGGGCGAGAGGTGTTTGTAGGCGTGGGCTCGGTTTTTCGGCGTTCGTCTGGATATTTTTGGTGTACATAGCGGATCGAGACACTTGCTATTAGGGATGATCAGATTGTATTATCACATGCGTGAAACCGATTACTGTGTGTTATTGTTGATATTTCTGAAAGAGAATCGCGCCGACAATTGTTGTTGTTGTTTAGCAATTCATCCGTGAAATATGGTGAGAGTGAAACTTAAACATGACAGAGTGGGTTAGTGTAAGATTTTCCTGTATTTTTATCTCATTTTTTCCTGTTTACCAGCGTTTGCTTGCCTTTTTAATTTCGAAATATTCCTGCCGACTAGACAAGATCATATCCTCTAAGACCCCCATGAGATTCGAATTTCGGTCCGGTTGCCGTGTCGTATTGCTCCATTTTTTTCACTGCTCGCTGCTTCTTTGATTGTTTGTGGTTGGTCTCTTCATCCTCCCTCTCTTACTCCCTCTCGTATCCTCCTTGTACCCTCTCTTCCACTTCTTCTTCCTCCCCTCCCTCTTCTTCTTCTTTTTTTACCCGTCAGCCCTCACTCAAAGCGCGTTGTTTTCTCTGCATCTGCAGCACCACTCAGATTAGCCCGAATTCTCGCCAGTGGAGAAGTAAATTCGGTTTTGGCTCTCTCCATTCTGCACACGATCTCTTCGGTCAGAAAGAGAGTGAGCAGAATGAAAAAATCTAAAACCCGAAACGACATCACTACTCGCCAGATTGAACCGGGCACTTAGTGTTTTTGCTCGTTCTCGTCGACTTAGATTCTCGTCGACTTAGACGACAAGATACGCTTCAGATGCTGTGAATTAGGGAAATTGGCAAGGGAAAACTGTCTTACTCGACGCCGCGAGAAATTCCCACGAAATTGTGGCGGTCGCGAAAATATTATCGCACGAATCCCTTGAGATTTCTCACACATTTGACTATAGCTTGTGAGAGTTGCGATTAATTGTGTGTATCAACAAATGCATTTATCTAATAATTTTCGAGATAATCTTATGTGTTGATGACTTGAGATCGATTACGCTTTTCTGTTTAACCAGAGTTATCTCATCATTATTGCCTGGCCTTTTTATCTCTCTGCTTACACCCTTATGAGTTCTCTTAATGTCAACGCCTCCTTCTGTTATCTCTATCGTATCGATGCGAATTATTTTGCCTAATAGGGATGAAAATTCGGGTTCGGCTTTCTCCATTTGGCACACTTTCTCGCCGGTTAGAGAAACGAGAGAGTGTGCTGAATAAAGAGAGTCGGAATCCAAAGTGCTATCACTACTTCCTAATATTCACGTGAAGAGATAGAATTGCCTGGAATTCAGTCCATTGTCTAGCCTTTGTGTGTCTAATCGCTAGTTTCTTTAGCCACTTGAAAATTCCTCTTCAATAGCCTCCTGTTCGTCCTTCTTTTTCCGCCTCAACTCTAAAACTGAAATTGCTCTGAAGGCGAGCATGCATAGGTTATCACCCCCGTGCCTCACTCGTTTCTCACTTCTTCTCCTTGAATTGAGAAGCACGAATTATCTCGTCAGACTCCCTTCCCCGAGCAGTTTGTGTATACATCGATACCCTGATCGTTCGCTTAACTGTTCCAAATGGCATGTAGGATATTTTTATAAGATGAAGTAGGAAGCATAAAATGGGGAAGTAGATTAAAGCAGCATAGAATACGCCTGGTGGAGCGCGGTTGTCACTGGTGCTCTTTATCACACTCCTGAGGGGATTTAGGCCAACGTCGACGGGAACCAATTGAGAGTTTCCATAATACATGAATGCATAGTGCAAACGATTAGTTCCATTGTATTCAATAGCTGCACTTTGGGAAGAATGGCCGGGTATTTATCTCTCCGACTCCACTGGGAATACATGGGGAGAGGCTGAGAAAAGAAGAGTGGTGAGATGGAGATCTCGACAAGAATATCAGACTACCAGCCCTAGTTATTGTTAGTAGTCCTCCCTACCTTTTCGCTTTCTGATCTTTGATCTCTCGCACTTGACCACTCTGGTATTGCCTACCTAGTAGGCTGCCTAGTAACCAACCGAGGGATCCAGGCGCTCTGAGATCCTAGTAGGTGGCCTAGAAAGGTCTCCTAGTAGGCCACCAAGTACGCACTTGCACATACTAGGCGGCCTACTAGGTATCCTTTCTAGGCCACCTACTAGGATCTCCGAGCGCCTGGACCGCTCGGTTGGTTACTAGGCGGCCTACTAGGAATGAGGGCCTCTTACCCGTGGTATCTAGAGAGCGCGCTGTCTATAGAGAGTCTGCCTTCGTCTTCTCAAATAAAACAGAAAAGATATTTATATAGACAAGTGAATGATTTACCAATACCGCGAGCAAGTTCCGCAAGGTAACATCACGCTTTTTGAATGTTCATCATGGAGGGGCTTCGCTCCACAATATCCATAATGTCCTCTGGTGTCCTCTAGTGTGGGGAGCGAAAACAATACAACAACAGAACTGACTTTTTCCTAGGAAACCACAGTAGAAAGAGTGCAAATTGTAAACCGACAAAATCTATGAGGAATTGAATACTCCAGTAAATGAAGCGGAAACATATTGACAGCAGAGCACTCGACAGATGACATCCCGTACAGTGATCCTTGTTCCTAGTAGGCCACCTAGTAAGGGCGGCCCCCCTCTCTCCCCCATCACCTAGTAGGCCATCTATAACCGTTCATAGTAGGCCGCCTATAACCGTTCAATTCCTAGTAGGTGGCCTAGTAAGTTTCCGAGTAGTTTACATAGTCTTCCACCTACTCGGAAAACTACTCGGTGGCCTACTAGGTAGGAAATACCAGAGCATGTGTTAGCGATGCCATTTGCAAGACCTTGTTCTCTCTATTTTGCACACTTTTTGCTGTTCGTTGCGAGTGTGCAGAATGGAGAGAAATTTTTTTCTATGTCCGAAATTTTGCTCCTACTATTTATCCTCCTTTTTCATAATCTCCTTTGCGATCTCTGAGTTCTCTCTGGATTCCCGCGGACTCCATCAGATGATTGATGAACCCCTACTCATCCCCTATATCTCCCCCTCTCTGATGATATGATTTGTGGAGTGTAATCGGGTTGGCAACAAGGGATGAAGTGGGTGGGAAATTGGTGTGGAATCTGTGATCTCTTGCCGTCCCCTGAGGCGATTCCGATACCCAATTATGGTTGGTAATTCAAGGACTGACTTTTTTTCATTTCGTGCGCTCTCTCGCTTCTCTGGTGGGATAGTATGCAAATATTGCCCCCCCCCCCCCTCCCCTAGTCAGGATTAGGGCGTTATTATGCGGGATAAGCTGGAATCACGAGTCAGCATGCGATAACAGGGAAGAGAGGCGGTATCTTTGAGGGGAGGGAAGGAAGGAAGGGTTATGGGTTTAGAGGATTTGAAAGGAAGCGCTCTAGTTCCTGATCTTTTGTCGTCGATTTCGCCGCTCGCTTTTTTGATAATCGGTTCCTGACTCTTCCCTTCCCCGTGGCATTCTCCGTCTCTTACACGTCTCTCTCCTCTCTCCTCTCTCGTCTCTAACATGTGGCTGACAAGTATTCATTTGAGTGGTGGTGGCAGTGTGTATTTTGGTGAGATATAGATGATGTTTCGAAAGGGGGAAGGGTAGGACTTGAAGTTGGAGCGATGGAGTATGGACAAAGGAGAGAGACAGAGAAAGAGAGGGCAGTGAGAGTGCGTGGGAAACGAGGAGAGTGTAATGAGTGGAGAGGGGGAAGGTATAAGAAAGGGTTGAGTGGACGTGTCAGGGGAGGAATGCATCTAGAGAGGAGAGAGGCAATGACAGCTCTAGATTATGATGGGAAGGACTCGTGTTGCGGAATAGAATAGTACCTCTCCATTCTGCACACTCGTTCGTATCTTTGACCGGTGAAGGAGTGTGCAGAATGGAGAGAGCCACGTTTCAACACTAGTTGAGGCTCGTTATCTGGTTGTTTCGAAGGGGCGTAGTGCTGATAAACCGAGCGGGTACCATGTGATTGTTACCGCCGTGTCACTAATTCATGTCAATCGTGTTCTCTCCCTCCCATGTGATCATAATCATTGTATGTGTTGTCCGTTGTGAACATTTCTCCCTACTACCAATCACTTCATACCTATTTTCTATTTAATATGCCGGTTCGTACTTGTCTCTCTCCAATTTGAACACTTTTTGCCGTTCAATCTTCCTCCAATCTCTCGTTTTCCCACCGTCTCTCACCCATTTCGTTGTTGTTCACTTACGCGAAATCGACCGCGTGTGTTTATAATGGTTGTTGCAGCATAGACTACGTCCCTCTCCCTTCCTTCCTCTCCTCTCATCTTTCTCATCATCATCAGCAGCGTCATCACACCTCCGAGGATGCGGGAGTGGCTGACGATCGCAGTCGTCGGACTGGCACTCAGTGCGGGCCAAGGTGAGAATGGGGTGGAGAGGGAACGGGGAAGGTTGCGGTTTCGGGGTAGCAACATTTTGTGCTGAAAAATGTTTCATTAATGGTTCTTCTGCATCTCCTGATTTCAAACAAATAATAAAACTATCTTTTGAATTCTAGTATTATGCAATTGCCGAACCGGATTATCTCGAGAGAATAGATTTAGGAATGAGTTGGAAATACAATGAGACGATAGATCAATGAACCTCATTATTCTAACTGGTGACGCTATGGTGAAACGCCAACATCGAGTAGATAAATGTGACTGGAAGCGGCCGGAAGGCTTGAGATTTCAGGGCGATTTAGTGTAGTGATGGAATAAATATCGAGTGATATTTGAGAACGCATTGAAAAAAACTGGTAGCAATATGTGAACGAAATAAACTCGAGAGACGGGAAATATAAATTTGTATTTTGCATAGCAAGTCCACCTAACGTGGATCGCGCTGCATTTGGTGTAGTGGTGAAACGCTGATGAGTCAGGATCTGATTGATAATTTTTACGGGATAATAGCTATTCAAGCGAAATCGCAAACTATTTTTTTCTTAGCTTATAAGATAATTAAAAATGAAACGGTCTTGTACCTTTGCGGTTTCGGAGTAGTTACTTCGGAGTGTACGTTGAATTCGCAAATTAATGATCGCTTTCGAGTTTCTTTCGAAAAAAAATTTGGATTCTCATATTACCGATCTTACATTTTATAAATATAAATATTAATACTTTCTAGCCCTGACAGCGGCCGAAGAGGAGTCCCTCTCCTTCTACGACCCCTACAACTTCGTTCCCCCGAAAGGCGGAGAATTCTCCTCCATCAGTGAGAGGAGAAGCAAGAGACAGGCTGGTGAGTGAGAAGGGAAAGGGGAAGGAAATATTGTATTGGGGTGATGAAACGCGAGATTGATTGGAGGAGAATAAGAACACGAACTGGGCGGAATCAGTCTTGTAGGCGATGCGTTCAGTGTGATGACCCACTGAAAACTTGCTTCGCTGGGTATGTGAGAGTGAGGGGTTAACGGTGGTATCAATATGTGTCGAATTTCCCTCTTACAGTCCTCTCTCCCTCCTCCACTCCCGCGCCAGCCTCCACTGAGGGAAAGACGACGAGGAAGCCAGTGGAGAGAATCAATATTGGTGAGACCGGATTATTGATTGTGTTAAATGAGGGGATACGGTAACTGTTGGATGTAAACAGCTGCAATCGTGCGTAAGAATAATCAGAAAAAAAGTATAATAGTTTGTCCGTTTAATGGCGGTGGTGACTGCGCAGTCTCACGTTTCATCGATGATTCTTATACGGGCCAACGAGTAGGCTCGTAATTTATCCTCATTTCCAATGCTTAAAAACAATTTCCTCTGTGCAGACCCGAAGTGGTTCAACAACGCGGATAACTGGCTGACGAACGGAGAAACGGATGATACGGTGGGTCCATTTTATTCGTCAGTGCGCATGGAATAGCGTTGAGGAGAAGCTCTAGCAAGTGATGTATCCGTGAAACGCGAACGAACCATGATAGCGAAAACTCAATGTTGAGGGTTCTGTATCGAAAATTTACCTGATCTTTCAAATTTACACACAAGTAAAGTGAATAGGAAACTTGGGAATATTAATAAATCAATATTTTGCAGGTGGACAAGCTATGGAAGCGACCGGAGAACGAGACGTACGATAAGGAGGATGATACGGTAGGTGATTCAGATTTTTATTTGACGAAATACGTTGTTTGCTCTTCTGTTAATGGTGATCTAAAGGTGTTATAAACTGGAAAAAAATCAATATCTATCAACTTCTCCGTTCTCTTTCCGAGTCCTGCTTTTATCTAACTGAGACAACATACAAATTTACTTATGTTCCAATTCTTCTAATGGTTTATCGAATCCTCTTTCAGACGGATCATCAGTACTACACGATGCAAGTGATCTCGGCTGATGAGGAGAAGACGAAGCAGTGAGTGAAGAGATTACATGATCTCTAGACAATCATATTTAATTAGTTGGTGGAGCTAATCAAAGACATATTGGTTGATTCGAAATTCCAGTACTCTTGGTGGATCAGTGAAGTGAGAGATCACCGGTTCATGTGCGAAATTGTTTAGCCAATCACAATTTACTCAATCACTAATAAACAAATGCGTATTTTTTCGAACATGCTCATATTCAGCGTTTTAACACACAAACTTTTCTTGATCTTGACGATTTTTGAGAAACGAGAGTTCACCGAGTTATCACTTTCAATGTGTCCGAATATTACGCTACGATCTCCAGGTATTGGGTGGACGTGGATGAGCTGCTGGAGAAGCCGGGAGTCGTGGGCAATCGCAGCCATCCCCTACTCAAGAATAGCTACAGGAGAGCAGTAGTGAGCAGTGATCTTTGATCTCTTGGATGGGGGACTTTGGCGGTAGATTAAACGCCTTCTTTATTCATGCTGAGGATGTTGTGATTTCCCCCCGTTTATTCAGCAGAATTATCAATTCGTCCCGAATATATCACGTATATCCTGGTGGTGCAACACAAAAGGAGCAGGTGTGCTAAAAATGGTATTTCAGGGCGCGAAGCTCTCCTTCAACTTCCCCTTCTACGGTCACAAGATGAACAATCTGACGATCGCCACTGGAGGTTTGGTGTTTCAGTCATTCGATGTTGCATCCGATTGATTCATCATTTGATTAGTCTCTATCTCCATCTTGTAAAACATCTAAAATGTGTAAGCTATGCTTGATATTATATAGGCTGGAGGTTCGGTGTCTCATCCAACAGGTGTATTCTGCCGAATACATTCCTAAGTTGATACCGCGTCTGTCTGGTCGATTCATTAAAATTTCACAACTCTTAGAAATTATAGTGATCGACAATACGTTGACACTTCCGTACTCCAACCGTATCCTCCTCAGGTTTCTGCTACATCGGAGATCAGACGCATTCGTGGCTTGCGGCTACGCAGTACATCGCGCCCCTCATGGCTAACTTCGACACCCAATTGGAGGGTACGGTACTTTATTGATTGATGGCAAGAAGGGATGCAATGCCAATTTCAGCTCTCTCCATTCTGCACACTCGTTTGGTATGCTTGTGAAAGAAAGAGCAGCGAAAGAGTGTGCAGAATGGAGAGAGCCGAAATCTAATAAAAAAATTTAAATAATTTAAAGCCGGAATGCTGAGTAGCGATAACAAGAATGGTAGTTCAGACAGGTATAGAAATTGCGTATTGACGCACTCTTAATTTTCTTAATTGCAGGCTCTAACATTCTCTACGCGGACGACGGGGAGAGATTCGTCGTGGAATGGAGGAAGGTGCAGTTGAGGATGCAGAAGCAGTGTCAGTAGTGATCTACGCCCTTCCATTCGGGATACTGTAGTCATACACACTCGGAGATCCAGGAACAAAACGGTTTCCTTCAATGGTGATGCTGAGTTTCACTGGTATCCTATAGGTGTTGGATGGGATAGAACAGTGCTAACATCTTTGCTGACGATCTTTGCCCTAATAATTTATGATTGAGTAAACTCCTTTCGATTTATTAGCTGAAAAAGGCGACACTAAAGTGTAAATATAAAAACAATCGAAATACGAGTCATTGTTTCTCCATTTTGAGATAGAGTGTGCAGAATGGAGAGACCATTGCCCGTATTTCGATCTCTAGTAAAGTGTGCCCATTGTAGTCGGCGACTTCACCTTCCAAGTGGTGCTCCACAAGAACGGGACGATGCACTTCGTGTACAAGGTTAGAACCTGGTTGATTTTCAGTCGGCGGAATATTTCTGTAACTGGCAAGATCACGGTTTCATTTAAACTCCATTATCTCTTGATCCACCTTGCTGTCGATAAGTCGCTGAGACAGTCGTGAAAGATCAAAAATATTTTCCGTAATACCGTGAGCCGATCGATCAATATTCGATAAATCTAACTTAATCCTAACTTTTTCTCTCAGGATGTCCCCGTGGATCCGATGGATATCTCGGACGCACATCACCCGTGCAAATTGGGCATCTCAGACGCCTATCTCTTCCACCACTCGACCGTCGGATCGATCAATAGTGAGTGATTACGGTAGCGAGGATACGGTAAATGCATCGGGTACTGTTCAATGAACATTGGGAATATAACGGTAGGCTTTGGCTTCGGTTCTCTCCCTTTCGCACACCCTTTAGTGTGACCGGCTATCGAGAGAGTGTGCAGAATAGAGAAAGGCGAAAGTGAAACTGCTTTTCTAGTGAGTGTTGTAGCGAGGAAATGCAGTTATTCTGTCGCGAGCTGCTGGACAAAATTTGTGCTTTGCACGGATAAATGAAAAATATATCACGATAGGTCAAACATCCTCACTCTTCAGCCATGTCCAAACGCGTGATCTACGAGTACCACCGAATCGAAGTGAATGCGACCAAAGTGAGGAACAACACCGTCGTCATCCTCCAGGCACTGCCGAGTATGTTGATATCTTTATTTCCATTTCAGTTTTCATGAAATGTAGAAGTTCGACCTAGTGAGGTTGGCGTTTCGAAATTAATTGAATTGTAGAAGAATTGTATCTAATAATTTTGAGTCATGGATTAGGTTCCGGAAGAGTCTTTATTATTCCATTCCGTTTCTGGTTCGACTGATTGGTATAATTGGAGTTTCAAGATTCCTTGAAAGTTTATGGTAAATAAAAACGTTGATTGTAAAGAGGGTATTCTCCAATGTTTAAAGAAAACCTGGTGTTAGATTGATCTGAGATTGTGAGCAGTTACCAGTGAATTAGTGAAGCACAGGGAGTTCAACCTACGAAAGAATGTCAAAATCGCTTTTTTTTTTATAGTTTCTTCCTATTTTTTATTTTTTTAAAATAGTGATATATCCTCCCTTCTGATTCTCTCCCCCATTCCAGCCTGCATGTCTCTGACGACGTGCGCCGAGTGCTCAAACGCGACACTGGGCAAGTTCGTGTGCTCGTGGTGTCACGCGAAACGCGCCAACGGCGGTCCCTTCTGCACGGATCAGGCGGGTCTGCATCGTCGTCGACAACAGTTCATCGAGGGCAATTGCAAGGTGAGGCGGTGGGCGGGCTGACTCATTATTGGTGACTGTCGACGCACTTGCTTTTACGCCATCATCTGGGCTGCGTCACCACTCAACCTCACCTTTGAGGATCTTAGAGGGTGCCTTGGATCCATACAACTGTTGTTGTTTCAGTCTTCGGCTCTCTCCATTCTGCACACTCTGCGAGAAAGTGTGCAGAATGGAGAGAGCAAAATCACATGAGATCACTTGAGTGAATCACAAAATCATTTGAGTGGTGACGTAGCCCAGATGAGAACCCTATCTGGGTTTTGATTTTTGATCTGCGTGGATTTACTATTACAAAAATAAGCGCATCGAAATAGGGGGAGTTGGTCTGAGATAGTTAGTTAGTTAATAGTTAATAGTCAGTTCCCCCCATTGATTTTCATTGCTACTCTAATGCCGAGTGATTACTCGTCGCAATAGTCTTTTGAGATACAAACTGAGCGAGTTCCTTCAATTGATCCCGCTTCCCCTGTGAAAGAAAACCATCTCAAGTACTCGGTGATTTCTCGTCTCACCCTTGGCACAAGTGCTGACTTCTCCTTGACTATCCAATGTCAATTCCACTGTGTATCTCATAATACTCTTGACTCAGTTTATGCGCCCCTTGTTCTAGGATCAGCGCAAGACCATCTACTGCCCGACGAACGAGGCAGAGAACGAGAATGAAGTAGAGGACGAGTGAGTTTCCATCTATTTTGGGATGAATTTGGAATTAGCACTTTATTCCCCTCCATTTCAGTGCCTCGGCCTCTCCCTCACCCGCCGATGACAGCGCCACTCCCACTGTCGTGCCGCTGGATACGCAGAAGAAGGGCGGTGAGTGAGCATACTAGCGCAGTTGTAGTGCGCTTGCGTGATATCGGTTTCTTTCAGTGTTTCATAGGTTTCATAGTGTTGTTCGCAGACGAAACATTAATTGAGAAAATAATTTAGAAAACACTTGCTCTTGCCATTCTTGAGTTTCGCTCTCTCGCTCTCTCTCGTCAAATACTGATTGCGTGTTATGCGATCAGTTCTGCTCTTCTTCTCTGGTCAAAACAAAATACAATAAAACCATAAGCAGTAATCGCATACATTAAATCAAATTCTATCTCTCCACGTTTCAGCCTCAGCCTCACTGCCTTCTCCGTCATCCTCTGGCGGAGTTGGTTCTCCCGCTCTCTTCTTCTTGATGTCACTGGTGCTTGTGGCAGTGGGATGGCTGGCCTACGCCTACTACAACCCCCAGACGGCCAGTGGACAACTCCTCATCAGGGTCAGTGGGTTATGGCAGTACGAGGAGTGGCCTGTGAGATTAGTGTTGTGAAAAGATTTGAAAGCGCGTGCGAGAATGAGCAATTTAATAAGAGTGAAAATTTTCGTGTCCCAAAGATTTGATTACGGCAAAATGCACTAGTGAAATTCGCGTTTCAAGACTAATTAAAAGGTATGTTCGGAAATAGGACCAGCAATGCATTCGACTGGTGTAATGGATTACAATTGAAAAATCGGGAATATGATTACTTGTCGGCTATGGTGCCAGAATACTTGTAAGCAAGACATCATCATTAATGATCGATATTACAGTACCGTCCCTCTCGCTGGCACGTCCCCTCCAGTCACGTGCGATACAGTGCATCGGTGCACATGTAGAGGCGACGTATAGATAACTGAAGCCGAGACTACGGTAGAAGGCAATTAACGATACCTAACACCTACCGTATACCTTCCTACCATTTTATTTACTTTGTTAGACTCATAATAAGCACACATAAACACATAATCACAAATTCCTATACGGATTGTTTGTCACCGCATTTTGTGCACGATTTAATTTTATCCATATTTTGCTAACATCCATTTTTGTCTCCCATTTGTGTCACATTGATCTTATCACTGTATAATCTAGGAACTTCCCCATCCGCATAATAGCCTCCTCACTTCGGATCCCGCTAACTATTAATAGCACGCTAAAGTATTCCCCCTCAAACCCGTGAGATTTGTGAATCGATCGATCTGTTATTTCCACACAGCCCGTCTTCCTTCCCTTCTCGAACAGCCTTAAGAATACGAAGATCTTAGCAAACTAACTGTTTACATGTACAAGTATTTGTAGGATTTCAGTTTTCACTTCTTTTCGATGCATCCACCCCCTCTCCCATTCGACTTTCTCAGTTAGTAACTTGCCTTTGACCTACAACCTCCCTGGATTATCCTAATTTGCTATGATTGATCGACTTCATTTTGTATTATCGAGGTTCTTCTAATGTCACATAGTGATACGATGCGATAATAAACTGATTGTTTTGCAAATTGCGTTTGGAATTACATTAGCATAACAAGATTGAACAATGGGTACGTGCTATCCCAATCGATCGATTCGTTTCTCCAATCATTTCATCCTCTTTCACTCACAGCGCGCGGTAATGAACGCGTCACAGATGAGCACCAAATCCACAGGCGAAGGGTATACTCCTTACCGTAACCCCATGACCTACCGTATCCCGCATTCAGATCCAAGTCCTACGGTAGACTGGGCATGCCCGTGCCAGGACCGGTGGAAGGCGTCAAAATAGCCAACGTGAGGATTACGGTAGAGAGAAGGTACATCGATCGTATCGATTTCCAGAAAGACCTGGTACAGTTTCTGTACCAGCCAAGATGCGAGCAAGGGGAGAATATAATCAAGGCAGTAGAGAAGAACACTCAACTCAAGAGAGAACAGGTAGATCAGCCCCCACTAGTTGGTCACCCCAAGTCAAGCCAGTCGAGGCCTCGACTCTATTACTCGACTCGAGCCGATATAGTCGATCAGGCGACTCGAGCACGACTCAGGCTCGACTCGAGCCTAGCCTTTTCAAGAGCAAACACGCTCTTCGATGGCTGTCAACAGAGCCGTTACAAATCTTTACACATAATGAAAACGTGCCATAGTGGCTCCGTTTTTGTCATACTAAACGTCTGACATGAGTTCATCCCCCTATATTCCTCCCTCGAGTCGAGCCTGACAAAGGAAAGTTGCGAAGTGGCCATCAGCTTTCCGGAAAAGATGATTACGCCCAAGTAGGGACCCATGAGAATGAGCGATTTCAGTTTTCAAAAGTTGCCAAATCGCCCTGAGGGCAGAGAAAAATTGTGAGTCGAGCTCGAACCGGTTTTTGAGTCGAGGCCTCGAACACCGAGCATGCTCGATTTTACCAACCCTAGCCCCCACTATAAGATTGATCTTTGATCTTTACCAGGTGACCTACATCGGGTTCGGGATTGTCGGAGGCCTTCTCTGCCTCGTTTCGATTGCGTCATTCCTATGCAATCTCATCGCATTCGGCTATCCCGCCTACGTTTCGGTCAAGGTACGGTAGTTACAGTAACCTGCGAATGATGAGACTACAATAACCAACTTCCCCTCAGGCGATTCGGACTGCGGAGAAGGATGATGACATGAAGTGGCTCAAGTACTGGACCGTCTTCGGAGTCTTCTCTGTGGTAGGAGAGAGGAAGGGGAAGGGCCAAAGATCAAAGATCAACTCGCAGATTGATACCTTCGCCGAGGCAATTCTTCGCTTCTTCCCCATCTACTATCTGGTCAAGACCGTCTTCCTAGTCTACCTCTATCTGCCTCAGACTCAGGGGGCAGAGTATCTCTACCTGGTGGGTTACGGTATCTCAGAGTCTTGGCAGGCGCAGACTACAGTATACCCTAATAGTAGTTGTCCGATACGAGTTACTGTAACACGCGGACAAGGTGGATTAGGGTGCAAACGATATCATTCTGTATCAGAGAGTTACGATACCAGAGATGTGGTTTATGTTCATGCTCTCTCCTATCTACACTCTCCTCGCCCTTACCGGGTAGAGAGTGTGCCAAACGGAGAGAGCGGGAACGACATCACACGCACCAATCGATCGATCAATTTCAGAAGTACGTCGACCCGCTCATCACTAAAATCGACGCGTGGCTCGAGTCTCGCAGCAACAAACCCAAGGAGCTGCAGCGTCTGCCCCCTTCCAAATAGACTACCATTCCCCTACCGTACTCTTTTCGACATTCCACTCGAGACCCCTCACCACGCAGTTGCCGATCGATAAAGTACTGACTGAGCGCCGATCCCAGACTACAGAGCACCATTAAAGTGAAGGAACTATTGCACAATAGTGAACGAGCATACACAGTAATGCTCCCGATCGACCTCTCTCCATTCTGCACACTCACTGACCAGAGATGCAACATAATGTGCTGAATGGAGAACGCCACTACTCGATTCATCACTTCTAATGTGCAGTGATCTAGCCGAAAGGGGGTGGAAAAGCACTGGTCGATACCCTAGGATAATGTACAGTAGGTTACTAAGGATAGGATGGGAGAAGGAAGGATCTCTCCCCTCTCTTCAACTCGACGAACCATCCATACTAATGTCTCATGAATGGCGCCGTGGAGTGAATGAGAGTAGGCGAGGGATGAGAGGGAAGGAACTTCTAGGAAGCAGAGAAGGAGGGAAGGAGGGAAGGAGGGAAGGAGGGAAGGAGGGAAGGAGGGAAGGAGGGAAGGAGGGAAGGAGGGAAGGAGGGAAGGAGGGAAGGAGGGAAGGAGGGAAGGAGGGAAGGAGGGAAGGAGGGAGGAAGGAGGGAGGAAGGAGGGAAGGAGGGAAGGAGGGAAGGAGGGAGGAAGGAGGGAGGAAGGAGGGAGGAAGGAGGGAAGGAGGGAAGGAGGGAGGAAGGAGGGAGGAAGGAGGGAAGGAGGGAAGGAGGGAGGAAGGAGGGAGGAAGGAGGGAGGAAGGAGGGAAGGAGGGAGGAAGGAGGGAGGAAGGAGGGAGGGAGGAAGGAGGGAGGAAGGAGGGAGGAAGGAGGGAGGAAGGAGGGAGGAAGGAGGGAGGAAGGAGGGAGGAAGGAGGGAGGAAGGAGGGAGGAAGGAGGGAGGAAGGAGGGAGGAAGGAGGGAGGAAGGAGGGAGGAAGGAGGGATGGAGGGATGGAGGGAAGGAGGGATGGAGGGATGGAGGGATGGAGGGATGGAGGGATGGAAGGGCCGTGTCAGTAATAGAGGGGAACTAGACTAGATGCGAGCGTCAACCTGTGAATGATAGTGAATGAGGAGGGGGGAGGAGAAGGGCGAGTAGGAATGGGAACGATGTGAGGCCGACTCATCGATCGATAGAGGCGGGGTCAGGCTAGAGACTAGAGGTAGATCCATCGACCAAAGTCACAAGTTTAACTAGACTTTAGTCTGACTCAATCCAAGCCCGTGATATCTCCCTCCCCTCCCCCTTCGTCCCGAGAGCACAACCCACGAAGGGCCGCACTCTCGGGATAGGGGAAGAGGGGATGCGGTCCCAAGTGCAAAGACAGTGATGGGAGACCAACGGGGGCACACAGGCTCCCCCTCTCTTCCGAACGGATCGGCGGGTCGAGAGTAGGTCTCAAGTGGGGTTGGAAGGAGAATGACCGGAGCGACGAGGGAACGGGGGCGCTAACTCGCGACCGATGCAGCAGCTGCTGCAGGCGAACGACCCATCCGAGAAGAGAGACGAGAGAGAAAGAGAGACGACCGCCAGAGAAGAGACCCGCCAGAAGACGTGAAGACGTAGTTGCTGCAATATGTAAATAACAGCTACCGCACTCTGTAGCCGAATCGAATAGAACCTCTCTCCATTTTGCACACTCTCGAATCTATGGTGAGAAAGTGTGCAGAATGGAGAGAGCACTATTCGGTCCGGAAAAAGACCACCATAGTAAACCTGACAACAGAAACCACAAACTGCACTAGAATCGGTTAGTAGGGCTAAAACAGGAGCGCAAAGCGTGAGAGAATAAGGCCGAGTATAAATCAACGCGCAATTGCAGCTACGCAAAGCCAAAATAGGTAACCCTATAAACTACCGTTACCAATACACTCCACCCTCAACTTCCCTCAACTGCTACTGCCGGCCGGCGCGATGCTCGAGACACGCCCGCTGACCGAAGCATCTGCAAAGAATATATATATTTTCTGGGACAAACTACGGCCATGTCTTTTCCCATGATATTTTGAGCCAGGAATTTTAATGTTCCATCAACAGTATAATCATGTTCGAAGCACGATTGATTGTTCGTGCAGTTCCACCGCTTTTAGAAAAAAATAATGAAAAAAAAAGCCTACGTGAAGCCAAAAACAGATGAAATATCTATTGCCTCTTCAGCAAACGCGCTTCGTTAGCTACGAGCGTTGCCGGAACAAACAGTAGCGCTCTCCATTCAGCACACCGTCTCATCTGTGATAGATCTTGCGCGCGATAGGAGAGAGCTACTATTCGATCCACAATTCCTAGTTGATGGCCACAAACCTCGGGCAGCCTGATTCCCCCAGATTGAGAGCCTCGTCTGAGAGAGAGGGAGAGAGACGCTGCCTGTAAGGCGTGAATCAGCATCATGGAATCAGAAACGAGAACATTGCGGAATCGGAGAGCAACGCGTACGAAACAGTTGTAATTCGTAAAATGAAAAAAGGCAGAATCCACTAACCCTCGACCACGAGAACTCTGCTGTGCGATAGACGGGAGTGGGACGATCTTCAGCTTGTGTCTCCGCCCTGTAGAGATCAAAGATCAATTATTGAGCATCGAAAATTGAAAGGAACAATCCAAAGAAAAAAATTCAAAAATTTCCCGTGGTTTCGGGGCTACACGCCTATTACTTATTTACTGATTGATTCCTCCGATAATTGATGTTGAACCGTTCGTCGTAACATTTAAAAAAGAACTCCATGCAATACTAAATAAGATTGTACTAATTTCCTAATATCCCCTCCTCTCCTCCTGACCTCTTCTCTCCCTCTTCCTCTCCATTCTCTCTGCCTGCATCTTCTGCCTCTTTCCCCTCAGAGGATCTACTCTTTAAACCAGTCGGAGATGGATGGCCTGAGAATTACATTCACTGTATTGACCCATTACACCAAGAGAGAGAGAGAGAGATATCGTATAACTTCTCCTGCAGAGTTCAACATATTTCATGCTGCATAATGATTGATATAAGTCAGATAATTGATACAAAATAATAATAAAATTTACAGAGAAGTGTCAGTAATAATCGACTCTGAGACATACCATCCGCTTTCACACTAACGTTGAAACATCTGCCAATCTGGTTTTCTAAGATGAAAAAATGAACGGCAGCGCAAAGATTATCATGAACACTATTCAGTATTTTAAAGTCACACAGGACATCAAATTAGTTTCCGTTCACTTCAACATAATTAATGATGCAGATGCAACCTCAGCTCGCCAGGTTTGACAATAAAACCAAAAAAAATCCTTACCAGAGGAAGCGCTTTTGGTGGGCGTCAATGCAGCTTTCTCTGCACGGAATCGCTCCCATGACACCTTCACTATTATTTTGCAACTTAAAGAAGGTATCATAATGATGTCCTGAATATAAAAATTTATCAAAGAAAGTAATTGAAGTGAGCCTGACTGAAATTTGGAAAAATAGGTTTCCCAGATACATTATCTTTGTACCCTTTGAACTGCAATGATTTAATATTTTGCAGATTCAAGAAATCTAGCTCTCGAAAAATTAAGATTCTTTTATAGTATTCTTGTCACATCCCTGTTTCATTCCGTACACTTAACCTTCAAGTCTACCTCCAAACAATCTTTTTCCCAATTGCGGTTAGAAACAAAACCCAACCCCATACATACTACGATCGCCTGCACTATCTTCTAAATCTATAAAAAAAATCCCACTTCTCCCCTCTCACTTTCGAATGTGCAATGGTCAATGTATCCATCCACACCCTCCATCTTCCATACTCGTGTCGGATCGCATGGTGCAGAAGGAAATTGAACAGGTTGTACACCTGATACATTATCGATTGATTCGTCGGACTAACGCAAACTACTTGTCGGCTTGACTACCTTACTTCTCATTTTCGGCGTTTACTCTCTCCATTCTGCACACTATCTGTCTTACATCACTACTCCTCATATAATCAATAATAACTTCTGCGGCAATATTATTGGCTACCGTAATTTGCATCATCTCTACCGTACCTTCCCGGACTACCGTGCCCAATCCCCCCTCATACCGTACCACTTCGCATATCTCCGACTGCGCGTCATCGAGGGGATAGACGTAGGCGAGGTACACTGTAGATGGGCATGGCCAGATGGGGAGTGTGGAGGGAGAGTTTGTCGGAGAGAAGAGCAAGGGTGTTGTTCGCACCCACTGCTTCCGTCTTACGTCTGTGAATGAAAGAGCGATTAATAATAATATAAATATCAAAAAATGGGATGATCGGAGCTCAAAGTCTCACAATTTTGTAGTAGGGCGTTTTCTAGACATTTCGCTCGACACGAATTCAGAAAGACAAACACAAAAGAATAAGAGAGGTGACTGCAACGAAACTTCGCCTGGTTATTGAAAAGCGAAAATAACCAAGTGGATTGCGCACATTCTATTGGGTTGAGGAATAAGTAACGCTCGTTTTTTCTCTCTGACTTTAGAACCCTCGTGCTCGCTCTTTTGTTGTTGCCGTCTGCCACCCTGTTTACACTGGAGAGAGGGCCCCTCGGGCATTCCACACATGTTTTCGATTCAGTTCTCCCTAGTCTCCCAGGCGAGAATGCCGCACAATTTCGTCCCCGACCGAATTCACATTCGGAACGTGATGCTCTTTCTCTTTCTATCTGGCTTGAAACCGCCCGCCATTCATGAACAACTGGAGCAGGTTTACCCCACACATACCCCGCATGTAACCACCGTGAGAAAGTGGGTAGTCAAATTCGAGAAACACGACTTTTCCCTCGAAGATGAAGACCGACCCGGTCGCCCCATGGAGTTGGACCTCGATCGATTGCGTTCTGAGGTGGAGGCTGACCCGTATCTCACTACGCGCGATCTTGCTGACTTACTTGGGGTCGACCAAAAAACTGCCGTGAATGGACTTCACGCGATTGGAAAGAAGTGGAAACTCGGGAGATGGATCCCCCATGACCTGACCGACTATGACAAGGATCGCCGAGTGGACATGGCTTCGACTCTTCTCACTCTGCATCGCCGGTTTGATTGGCTGGACAATGTCATCACAGGTGATGAAAAGTGGGTGCTCTACGACAACCATGAGCGCATGAGACAGTGGGTCGGATAGGACCAAAAGCCAGCAGATGTCCCCAAACCCGATTTGCACCCCAAAAAAGTGATGTTGTGCATCTGGTGGTCAGTGCGGGGAGTGGAGTTCTGGGAACTCCTACCCGAGGGGACGACTATCACGGCAGAGGTCTACACTCTTCAGCTACGGAAGCTGAGACTCGCTGTCGAACAAACACGCGGGAAGGACGCTCGAATCTACTTTCAGCACGACAACGCCCGCCCGCATGTCTCAAGAAAGACCAAGGCTGAGCTGGTGGGCTATGGCTGGACTGTCCTCCCCCACCCTCCCTACTCACCCGACCTTGCCCCCTCCGATTACCACCTCTTCTCAGACCTCCAGCGTTTCCTCAAGGGACAGAGCTTCAAAGACCGAGCCACTATCCAGACCGTACTGACCAACTATTTCAAGAACCAGCCCCAGTCCTTCTATCACGAGGGCATCCACAAGCTGCCTGGTAGATGGCAGAAGGTCATCGATGCGCATGGAGAATATTTTTAGATTCTATCGTGCTTTGTAAAGTTTTTATGATAAAGTGAAAAAAATTCAAAAACGAGCGTTACTTATTCCTCAACCCGATACTTGAAATTTTATAAAAAATTATTTATATATATATATGAGAACATCACCACTCTGAATATCGCATGATTTGAATTACAATTATTGCAAAAGAAGACAAGAACGGATCGGCGAATGCAATGCCCGTCATCCATCGTCAGTCAGAGAGAGTGTGCAGAATGGAGAGAATCACTTCCTTCAACTCACTTCATGGAGCTCCTCGTGAGGAAATGGCCGAGTAGTTTGAGGGCGGGAATGCGAATGAGGATAGGGGTTGGCCAGAAGGGAGAAGATCATTCCAATGGCATGGTCACGATCGAGGGCTGAAGAGAGAGAGAATATCGGTGTTAAAATCATCTTCGAACATAGAAATTCTGATAATTCCTTTACTTCGTTTTGAAAAATGATCAAACGTTTCCAGAAGAGATCGCAGCTTTTAGGTTTCAGTGTCAAATTATAGCATATCGCGCAGTTGATGAATCAGTGCGATATATCCCTTGAATCAAAAAAAATAACTACTCAAATTCCGACTCAAATGTTTCATGCTTCACAATCACCTTATCCACATTCATAGCGCATAGTACAATACCCGATATTGTACTTGACGTTTCTAGAAAAAAATATAAAAAATATAATTTTTAAAAAGGGAGGATGTTCGCTCAAAAGTGCGCGCCAACACGTCGTAGAGATTGTCATTCTGGAAAGGAAATCGATAATGATCTACTGTAGTCTACAGAAACCGTCAACTAGATGAATATCAACGACAGATTCCTATTAGCTCTGCCTTATCAATAGCTCTCTCCATTCTGCACACTCTCTCATAGATCTATTCGAAAGTAAAGTGTGCAGATTGGAGAGAGGTATTATTCCATCTGGAAATACTAATTTCTGCTAATAAGTTTATCAAGAAAACTTGACACTTAAGGAAATCTCACAATACTACACGCCTGCACTGAAACACAGTCAAAGTCACTGGCTTCTCGACAATCGATAGTCGAAGGAAATCGATAAATAAAACAATACCGTATCCCTACCTCATTAATTTTATACAATGAGGGCAACTCCAATCCACCCACCCATCTTCCATCCTTCGTCAGCTTGAGTGCCTTCAGATATCTCTTCGTCTCCTTTACTGAGATCGAGTATTGACCTACGAGGGCAACCAACTGCAATGGGGGGAGAGAAGAGAAGAGAGTAGTGTTTCCGGATCGAATAGTCCTGTCTCCATTTTGAACACACTCTCTCTCTTTACTCGGTCGGAGAGTGTGCAAAATGGAGAGAGTATTACTCTATCATGCATCACTATTAGATAGGGTATTGAATCATCGATAGACAAATAACAGCACGAGATGCAACTAAACACTTTCAAAAAAACAAATTTTTTTTGTTTAACAATTGAAAAAAAATTTTTTTTTGGCCGATTGGCATCTTCTGATCAATTCTCTCTTATTTTCCTTGTCAAAACCCTAATACAGCCATTATACTTTCACTCAGATTTCGCACTTATTTTTCCTTAACACGAACAGGAACACCGATTGAAGAGCGCACTCTCCTCATTTAGTACACTGTCTCGGCTCTCTGACCGGGAAGAGTGTGCAGAATGGAGAGAGGCATTCCTATTCATGAATTGATATTCTTCAATCACCTGTAGATAGATATCACTGAGCATGGCTGGTGCTGTCTGGAGTAGATCGAATAATCAGGAGATCAGTCCAACCCTCGAGCACATCTCCACGTTGCGGATACTCTTGCGGACCACTTCCACGAACACAGACCAAAACAATTATTAATAATTATTTTATTATAGAAGTTATAGGAAGACTATAAACTGAAGAACGCCAAAGAACTGGTAGTCATGATGTAAATTTTAAAATGATCGAATTCGGATTTAAAAAACAAAAACAGAGAATTATGAAACCAGTGGGGACAGTGTCTCATGCCTAACTTATCTTCCCGAATCGCCACCAATCGTCACGAGTGGTCGGTCAACAAAATATTAAAAAATAAATAAACAATAGTGAAAATAGCGTTTGATTTAGTTCCTCGTTCTCACTTTTTTTTAAAATATTGGCTAACAACTGCTTCAATCTTCCATCTTCAACACACACAAATTCCTCCAAAATTTCTCTTCTCGAAATTTTTTCTTCATATTCCACGAAGAACTCTGTGCGTCTCACTCCTTTCATCTAGTGAATATTCGTCAACCGACGATACAGTCAGAGAATATTTTCGAAACACCCACTATTTCACCCAATCTCTCTCTTCTCACCTGGAATGGGAGATCTCCGATCTGCAGCAGCAGCAGCATCCTCTCTATATTGGCAGCGTCGGCGATGGTGAATCGAGCCTCCAAGTCAAAGGCACCCGCCACCAACTGCAAATTGCAGTCTGCAATGGGGAATCTCTCCTGAGATGATTTGTATGAATGATCTACACGCGTCTTTCTCGTTTCTCAGTCTCTAGCTAACGAAAAATTGAATACAATTTTCGATCGGTCGACGACATTCGATTCTCAAACAATTCACAATAATCGAAATACAATCAAGTGTTATTAAATTCATTTACACCGATTCTCATGTCATGGAAATTTTTTGGGCTAACATTTACTCCCGCCTGTTTCCTCACCTCCTCCCTCTGTCTCTTCTCTGCTTCCTCTTTCTTCTGCTGCTCCTTGGCTGCAGCAAGGATGCTGCAGCGGCTGCAAGGAATATTGATTTAACATTAAATCTAGAATATTTTAAGAGCAATTACGTTCGACGAATCAAAGTGAAGAGCATTTGAGCACACCTAGTACAACTGTAAGAACAAGAATTCAATAGGGTTCAATCAAACAGCACCGATCGGTTCAATATCTCACTACTATACAACCCTAAATATTTTTTACAGACCTTTCCACTAATACTGAACTAAGTTCAACTGTTTAGTAGTAAATAACATTCATAACTGGAATACACCGAGTATCAAGTTTCACCACATTAGTAAAACAAAACAAAAAAATAATAGCTCACCGTATCAGCCTGGGGAAATAAACAATAATATCATTTCGATCGCCATTCTCACGGTGATGGGACGTTTAGGAACTCGCGTTTAGGAACTCTCAATCGGTGACGTTTAGGAACCCCTTCAAAAGATCGGGAAGACGATTTAGAACCCTTATTTGAATGCCTGTGGATACAAATTCAACATAGAACAGTTTTAAACCGTCTCCTGTATTCAAATACGGTTCTATCCCGTATTTCCGTCGTCATAAACCTATTGAAAAGGTTCCTAAACGTCACCGATTGAGAGTTCCTAAACGCGAGTTCCTAAACGTCCCATCACCATTCTCACACCAACATTTCACAGAAAGATGGATCCATGATTAGGTTCTCTCGCATTACCATCTTGCAAAACATGGTCGATCGTGGGGCTCGAACCGGTGATATAGCGGACTTCAGTCAGACACCATAACCACTACCGTACTCTTCTCGCTTCTCAGATACCGTAACTTCGTCCTCCTCCTCTTCATTCACTAGATTATTCTCGATAGCGATCTCCTCCATCACTTCCTCCAGCGCGTCTACCGTATCCAGGGGGCTCCCTTTGTGATATCTACCGTATCTCCCTCCTCCTCCTCCTTATCGATTAGCTTCGGAAAGGAGTTAAATGACTCGGCGAGTGCACTGAAATGACGGTATCATGAATAAGGATGTCGTTCGGGTTTCAGCGCTCCCTCGCTATTCTGCACACACTCTTGTATGCATGGATGGCGAGAGTGTGCAAAATGGAGAGAACACTATTCCGTCAGGCGAAACTCTCTCCATTTTGCACACTCTAGACATAGGGTATTGTATCATCAATTCAATAAAACATGTTTTTAGAAGATTATTTTATAATCGTGGAAAACATTTCATCTTTTGCTTCTAATTAGTCAAGTCAGATCAACTGAAGTATCCGATATTCATGTAGACCTTCGGGAACCTCGTGAAACCCATTAAACGTTGATCTTTCATCTTTCATTAAACGTGCATTTATCACAGATGATCAATTACTGTAATTGGAAACGATACACAACGGGAGGGAGTGGATTTGGAATAGAAGCAAGACAATACAGACAAGAAATGGGCGCTTGTTTAGGATACAAGTGCGAATTATATTGGCTTCTGTGAGACACGCGACCATCGACTAGAACTACCGTCAACCATAACTTATCGAGTAATAAATATACAAAAGGGGGCGGAGCTTGGACACGTCTTCTCATTACAAACAATCATAAAACGGTCATATAGGGAGACGAGATAGTGTGTGAAAGTAAGAGAGTACTCGTCATTCTCTACAGAAATTGAGTTGAATTTCCGTTCCAATTTCCTTCGGGATCGTCTTCTGCCGATTGTTCTGCCGAGTCATTCTGGGCACCGAGAGTGTGGATGTTGGAGCGACCCTGAGATCACAGATTACCTCATCTATAGGAAATCGGATGATTACGATGTCATTTATCTATTAGAGATGTCGTTTCGGAGTAGTCTCTCTATTCTGCACACTCTCTCACTGGTCAGACAAACAAGAGTGTGCCGAATGGAGAGAGCTGTAAACGGAACCACTTTTCAGTAATATCCTACAGTAGGGGTCGGCAATTCGGCCTCTCGTAGCGGCGCCGCTACCTCCTCGCCCGCGCCTATTGCGAAATTTGGCGAGGGGGAGAGGTAGCGGCGTCGCTACGACAGGCCGAAATGCAAACCCTATCCTACAGTAATCCCCTCCTTGCCTGGTGTCTCCTTCTGGCGGCAGCTCCTGCCGCAATTGCAGCTGAGTCGCCTGCAGCAGGGTTCTGCGATGAGGTAGAGGGAGGGGGAGGATCATCTGTAATGGTGAAGTTGCGGAAAACGGATGGTAATATTGATACGAAGAAAACCAGCATACAACAATGTATTTCAGTGGATGTATGAATTATTATTTTAGAACGAATGCAGTGACATTACTATCTCCGCTGCACAGTACAAGATAAATGCGAAACGCGAAACATAAATTTCACAGGCTTTGATTTGGCAGAATTAGTAACCGTCCTTCGCCTGTCTTACACTATATCCCTCTTCAGACTACAGTACCCCTACCGAACCTTTCTTCTCCTCTCCTCCTCTGTCTCCGCCCATTCCCACCAGCGACAGAACGAACTGGATAGGCGTGAAGATGATGTACGTCATCTGCAACAAATCGACCACCGTAATCTCATTGTAGTTTGCTGGGTCAGATGCCCATTAGACTACCGTAATCCCGTCTCAGTACGGTAGGTCACGACTTCAACTCACAAAGCTGATGAGGGTCGTCATTGGGTTGTAGGCTGGCTGCACGGCTGCAGAAGCTGCAGAAGCGACGCGAGAGACGGGAGAAGATGAAGAGTCCTGGAAGGGAGAAAGTTGCATGATGTATTTGAGAACATACTGGCACAAGAAATGTTTTTGTAAAATATTCACTGGCTCATCGTTGTTTCAGCAAACTCTCAACTACCATTCACCAAATCATACGATCACAATATAAAGATGCAACTCTTCCCTACCCAATTCCTCATTTACGCCCCTCCTTCCACCCCTCCCCTCCCCCTATCCACTGACCATGAGCACCAGTAGTGTGCTAGCAGGAGTGAGTGCCAGATCGAGGAAACTTCTCTCCATCTCCTCCTCACTGTAAATACGACGAGGAGCGGGCTGAGCGAGACGGAATGGAGAACCACGCACTCGAGCGTCCTGACAATTAATATCATTTTGTTTATCTTTTTTTTTTTACAATAATAGCTGTAAGGTACAAACGTCGCGGAGCCCCTGTTGAACATCTTTTTACTCAAACATAAACTGTTACCATCAAAGAAAGGAAATAAATATCCCTATTCTAATGATGGAGAAACACTGATTCACCCGGCCATTTTTCTTGCGTAATCCTAAAAAAAATATCCAATCGATTTCGCAATTCCTCTAGCGATTTTGGCTAACAGAAGGGGATTTTCAGTTTCATTCGCTCATATCAGTTTCGCCTAGATTTTAGTCGACAATAATATCCTCAGAAGTTCTCTTCAACTAATCAACTCACCGCAGCGACGATTTGTCTGAGGGAGGCAAGGGAGTCAGCAGAGGGGAAATCGTGAAGGGCCACACTTCCGTCCGGGAACCGAACCTAGATTACGGTAAATACAACTGAACATTCAGTAATTACAATATTAGATTCTTCGAATTTCTAAATATTTTTGAAGCGGCGCCTGGTATAAATAAATCAGTTAATTAATGTCGGTAGTGAAAAGTAAGTATTTTTTTAAGACGAGAAGCAGACACACAATCAGAATCAGTAAATTTTTAAAACTTCTTATCCAAAATCTCTGAACTCGCAATCACCCTGGTTCGCCTTCCATTCCTTCGTCGTCTCTTCCCTCACCTGGATTCTGCATCTATCACTGGCCACTGGCTGAGAGGCCGCGATTACCCTTCCCTCCTCACTCGGCGACTGCTGCAGCTGCTGCGCCTGCTGCATGCGCACACGAGACTCGCGCTCCGCCCTGCAATTCAATTTTTGTTACCTTTTTATAAATACCATGCCAGGTTAGTGCTTCAAAGCTTCAATGACATAACAGCCTGCTCTAGTAGGTTTCAATACTTCGATGACTTGGCCGAGAAATAAGAATATGGAAACTATCAAAAGCAACATCACAATAAACTAAATCAGATAATAAAACAATCAATAATTCCTCACTTATCAGCCTTAATCTGCTCCTTGACCCTCTCCCTCTCCTTGGCCGATTCCAACTTGTCCTTTCTTCTGGCTGCAGCTGCCTCCAACAGCTCCTGCAATCAATTTTTTGGTGAGCGATTACGGTATCTGCAGTCAATAGAGATTGCAGGTGAGATCAAATAGGATAAGTAAATAAATCATAAGCGTGGGCAATCCGAAAAAATGAAAATAATAATAATGATAATATTTCTATCTGATTACACAATAATTTTATAAATCACAATTAGAATGGTAGCCACATTATGCACATTAGAATTCACTAATCGTCCATAAGTTTTTCTCCTACACTTCGCATTGTCATTAGCATGCAAGCGTTTTCCCATTCATCATCAACATCTGCTCCCCCAACTCACCTTGTTCCTTCTTTCCTCCACGATTCGATGCATGTCCTTAGCGTCTTCGCGTAGTTGCATCTGAATATATAATAACATTTAAATAAAATTATTCCAGCCGAGCCATGCACGTGATACTTGATAGGATCATCAAGCGAATTAGTAATGATGCTGAAACAAATAAGCCACTAGAGTGCTTCAACACACAACAGATCGAAATAATTGTGAAATTTTATATTTTATTCTATAATTTAAATTTTTTTGATTGCTCATTACCCGTGAAATCCCTGCTTCCTTGTGCTTATAACACACAAGTTCAGAGAGTACCACAATTCCAATTGGTTTCGCATTCGAGCAAAAAACACAGCCCACCTCACTGGCCAGTTCCTCCCTCTTCTTCTTCTCTTCCTCTGCTGCTTTCTTCTTCTCCAGTAGCTCCTTGGCTCTGAAATACAATTATCGATTACCTAGGGATGACGCGATACCAATATCAGACTATATTATGCTCCAGGAAAATTTCTGCACTATCAAAGAATGAGTTCACAACGACACGTGAAAACTATGTTTCACTGTCTTTATAAAACGTCTTTTCAGTTGAGCCACAATAATAAGATGTCCTCATTCAGCTCTAAACCAACCACCTCACCGCTTGATCTTCTCTGCAATTTCCTCTGCACTTGAGGTCGACGGAGCTGCAGCAACGGGAGCTGCGACCGGTACAGCAACTGTGGAAGTTGTAGGCTGGGGTGCTGCAGCCACAGGCGTCGATTCATCCACCCTCAACAATCCCGATGCCGCCTCTTTGCCAGGGATGGGCTGAAACGATGAAAAAGATCAATAAATATAATGCTTTCCCTCTTTGTCATTCTACGTTTCAAACTCACAAGCAATTATTATAATTCGAGTATTTCACATGAGACTAGCTCACAGCTTGAACTTTTTGTCTTTCCGTCTGATTCTAGGTTACAGATTCCTTATAAAACAAGCGTAGTTCTTGAAGGATGATGTTATGAGGCGAGACAGTTTGGGAATAAAAATAACTCACAAAGACCAGTTTGGGCAGAGCCTCTTTGAATTTGTCACCATTCATTGTCTCGACCTGTAAGTGATGACAGCAATAAAACTTAGAAATGGATATTCACATTCATACAGGATTCCATAGTTTCATAATATTTCTTTTCAATTCGACATGAAGCCCTATCGACTAGACTTGATCTTTCCTTTCAACTCATCTCGAATCTTCAACTCACCTTATTGAACAGGACGACATTCGTGGGTTTCCCATTGCCATCGATGAAGTATGTGATGGGGAAGCAAGGCACCGGGTCTGAATGAGCAATAGAGTTGGTCTATTTGTCGTTGGAGGATAAAACAGAGTTGCATTATTGAACGCAATAACCTTGTGCTTTTATCGAACACATGTTGCATCTACCAACCGGGTGATAAAAACAACATTTTTTTCTATTTAATTGTTCGATTACTATCTATTCGAATCATTGCTACATACTTCTCAGACTAGTGAAACACGGAAAAGCACGAAACAGCCAAGCCTTTTCCACAATCATTATTTTTCCGATATATGTTTGCCTCGAATTGCAAAATCCTTCAGACAACATTACCAAAATGCGAACTCACAGATCTGGGCGAAATTCTTGGCGTCCTGTGATCCCTCAGCTAGTTTGATGGCGACTGTTCTCCATGGGAGATCTCTCTCCGCATCCACTGTCTCCCACAACGAAGACATGTGCTTCTCCTCCTGAAGGGTACTGTATCGCCTCCATTATCGAGTATCATCCCTTGCTTGAGGTCAAATTACAAACCTCATTCGAGAATATAATACAATATGTTCTGACCGCACGCCGATAAGAAAACAGTATGTTATAGTTCTCTCCATTCTGCACACTAACATGCTCCTTTTCCCTAGTGAGAAATCACGTAGAATAGTAGATTTTCGAAACGGAAACAGTAATACGATCCAACATTCTACTCGGTTTCTCACAGTGTTGCAGGATCGAATAGTGCTCTCTCCGTTTTGCACACTATTTTGTCGGTACTATAGGCTAGAGAATGTGCACTATAGTCTGAGCTACAGTTCGACTAGACATCCCTAGCACCATCAATGCTTCAACGCGGCTAGATCAAAAAAGAGAAAAAGACTCACGGCGTCTTTGCCTCCCGTGATGTAGACAACGAAGAGGGCTCCCACTCTCTTCGTCTCTGCGATCGCACCGACGACGTCACCTTCGAACCACCGCATATCTGACATACGGTTATTAAAATACAAAAATACATTTGTTTTGCTTCATACAAACAAACGACGAGCGAGCGCATGTTACACGTATTCAAGGAGAACTTTAAATCACCGCTGGAACCTAACGAAGACAAAATTCTCAAGAAGACGTCCACGTAATGACAACGTAGAACTGCCGCGTTCTATTTAGAAGATTGAATATTTGAATTCTAACACTCGGAAGCAGCTAAACAAGTGGTCACATCCAAAGATTCGCAACGTGAATCACGAACAAACGTATTCTACTGATAAGAAGGACGCGCGTGATCCGATGCTTACTCAATAACTCAAAATTCATAACGAAATAAAAATTGCACAACGAACAACGCGCTCAGAAAAATAGCACACGTCAACTTCCATAAAATATGACAACTGAATCAATAGACGGCTCTCGAGAGTATTCTACCAAACTTTAAAGACTACAAGAACCGAATACATGCAATCGACTATTGTGATTCGATGAGTAAACAAGAAAAAGTATTAGTAACCACGTAATTTAGAGGAGACGTTCGCAAAACGAAGAAAACAAAAGTGCGCATCTTTTGCAGTTCCCCGCATCTGCTACAAGCGACCGACGTGAACTGATTTTTCATCACTGATACAGTAGCCTCAGAAGTATTGGAATTTAAATAAAATATCGTTATAATGTTACATCTTTCTCACACTCAAGAATATAAATATCTTTATATGATCTGTATTCCACACCAATGGTACAACCGAAGAAATAAGATACAATCATACTACACAAGAAATAATGATACAATCAGAACACACAAATTAATATCGATCGATTCATCAGATTAGAGCATTGGCTCGAGAACATCGTGGAGTCTCTTGAAGAAGGTCTGAAATATAAATCATTATTATGAATAATATTTCGAATATCAGCACTCTCCATTTTGCACACTGTTCCCCCTCTCTGTTCTGAAAGATAGTGTGCGAAAAAAGAACAATATCCGAAATGGCACGATGCACAGTACTAGCTGTACACTGATGCAATCTCCTATCTACCGTACACACACTTATCGATCCCCCTACCGTACCCCTCTCCCTCACCGTATAGAGAGTCTGTGCCTGGAGGATGCTCGAAGTGTCTCCGAACTCTCTGATCGAGTGCATCGCAAGCTGAGGGCAACCGACCTGCAGGCAAGAGTACCGTAACCCAATCGATATTCACTACCATAACCCGATAGGCATTCGCTACCATAACCCAATCGACACATCCTACCGTATCCCAATCAATATTCCCTACCGTAACCTAATGACTCACATCAATGGTGGCCAGTCCGAGTCTGGACGAGAGGATCGGTCCGACGGTCGATCCACACGGCGAGTCATTGCGGACGATCATCTTCTGCAAGTGGCTACCGTAATCAACTTGAAAAGTCAGTTATCGATCCCCCCTTCCGTCTCCTACCGTATACCTGGAGGGGCACGCCGGCCTCGAAGGCGATTTGCTTCAGCACCGCGTGCGTGGTCATCGTCGTCGCGTACTTCTGGTTGTGGTTTATCTGAAAGAAAGAAAATAATCGTTATTCGTCTACCGTTCCCCAGACAATCGCGATGAGATCGGAGGGAAAGCGTCTACCGTACCTTGACGACGATTCCTCCGTGGAAGGTAGGACGGTGGTTCTCCTGCAATCGAGATTTTGTTCAGTGTAGCCGTATCGAATTATAGCTCGCTCCATTCCGCACACTCTCTCCACTGACTGGCCGAGTGTGCAGAATGGAGAGATTAAAAACCAAAAAGACGCTACCGTAATTCATGCCTACCGTACTCCCTTCATCCTACCGTACCTCGTGTTTGGCCGAGTAGTTGGGATGGGCAGCATGAGCCTGATCGGCCGAGATGAGCATCGACTTGCCGATGGCACACTCGAATTCAGTCGTCGATCCGCCCGCCGCCAACTGCAAACACCACTACCGTAATCCAAGCAATTCGCTCCCACACCACCGCACACTCGCTGCACCACTCTCAGGCACCATAACTTCTCGCAATATCAATTCTATCTCACCAAACAAAAGAGAGGATATTTTAGCTATGAGCTCTCTCTATTCGGCACACTGTGTCTGATAGACGAGAAAACATGCAAAATGAAGAGATCCAAATCTGAACGAAATTTCTACTAGATTATTATATTGTGATAAACAACACCCTCCCTCACTGCACGTTCCACACGACTACCGTACCTTCCTGAGGACGTGCTCGGTGAAGGCGGTCTCTGCTCCCTGGGCCGACTGCGATCCCACCTCCTCGTTGTCGTAGCACGCGGCCACGCGCACATTCGGACACGCGGAGAAGGCGCCGTCGTCTGCAATGAGATGGGCGATCAGTTGGAAACGTCGCCCTCGATAGGCACACCATCCATATGATATCTGTCGTGCCATACACCAGATCAATTTTTCGATGTATTATACTCTGATTGAGAACTCGATCAATGAAAGAATTGCCGCATAGCTCGACGAAACGCTCGACGCTCGACGATAGGATCGACGAAACTCAAGTGTCACTATCGTACAAAAGTATAAAAAAATTGATGAAACGATCATCGAAGCCGAGATTAGCCGCCATGTATATTTTTCCGCCTATCTTTCTACGCAACACCAAAGAGAGTATCCGCGATCAGGTTTCATCTTGCTGATGAAACTCACTCTCCACTGGCCCAAAAAGGTTCGACGATGAGGGAAATTCGATGGACTCTAAAATGTCCAACAATTTGAAATTCGGACGTTTTAGAGTCTATCGAATTTCCCTTGCGTCGGAGCTCTTAGCTTTTGCGAGAAGATTTGTTGTGCAGAGCCTGCTCTTTCCAATAGAAAAAAGTAATCAGCTCTCCGACCAATTCAATGTTATTTACGTTTGTTTTTAAAAAAAAAAGTTCCTAAACGTCGCATCACCGCATTAGCGACGTGCCTGCTCGGATGTTGCGAGCATCGACTGTGGCAATGTATCATTTGTATCCACCTGCATTCAAAATCAGTACTAAAATGATTGTCTGAGATCAGAATACATCTGGCCGACAAAACTCCCATCCAACTGGCTCAAAAGTTTAAAAAAAATACTCAATCGTTTAAAATTTGGGTGACGATCATTTGGGAACGTTGAGCCTGCTAGATACAGTCTCTACAAAACTGTCCAATAATTGTCAACATTATTTGTTCTCTAGTTAAGATATTATTTTAGATACAGTTATAAAACTCTTATCAGCATGACATCAAACAGCATTGCCATGATCAGTTTATATAAATCTAATGAAACGCACACCCAACTGGTCAACCAAACACATGCCACAACCGTCTAAAAGTCGATTAGCGACCATTCTTATTGCTCGCCCTCCCTCCCCGCACCCTCCACACCACGCCCCTCTCACCATCGAGTGAGTTGATGAGAGCGGTGACTGCAGTGTACGTGCCCACGAGGTTGTCGAGACGAGCGCCCGAGATGAACTCCTCCTTGACACCAGTGATCGCCTGAGGGGAAAGAAATGATCAATCGATTGAGAAGGACTACAGTATGCCCAGATCAATTATTTCCCCCTACTATAATAACATAAACAAGCAACAAAAATATTGAATTATTTGGAATTGATTGATTGATATCGTTCACTCGCCACAATCAGCATTTATCATGCCGATGAAACTCATCTCAACCAGCCCCAACAATGAGCACTACCTCATGATGCATCCTTTCAAATCTGATCACGGCATCAAAGTGCAAATATTTTCCATTGAGAAAAATAATCTAGCCAATTCGCAGTCTATCATATGTAAATCTTTATTCATCTCAACATCGACAACAAATAAATTTTAGTGCACATGATCGGTCTACATCTTACTGAATCTGGTCGGAAAATACCATCCGGATCCCAAACTGCCTCCAATTTAACACATGCTGGGGTTCCTACAGTACCCTTACTCTACCGTACTCCAACTCACCGCAGGCTGTGTATCGTAGAGATACAGATCGAGATCGACGAGGTCCGTGGGGAGACATCCCTCTCCCACTGCCTCGCACACCAACTCGAGCAGTTGAGAGTGGTGCTCGCCAGAGATATCACGAGGATCGGAAGAGGCCGTCTGAAGGGGACGGGGGTTACTGTAGGCAGGAACATCCGTACCACTAATCGCATATCTACAGTATTCAATAACCCTACAATCATACAGAGACCTTTTGATGGAGGAGGAGAAGGTTACTGTAGTCTATCATACAGTAGGCGATGTGGCATAATATTTACGTCTAGTGTACCTCTATAGCACTAGGCACCTCGGTTGTCATGTCTCTCCGTTTTGCACACTCCGTTTAGGCAGTGTGCTGAATGGAGAGAGCCAAACTCGGAATGAAATCCAACTTCAAGATACAGTATCACATGAAATATCGATTACCGTATCCACCATCTACCGTACCTCCGGCTTCTTGGGTGCTCCTTCCAGTCCCGCGGCCGCGAATGACTCCAGGATCGGGCGCAGATTCGTCTCGTTGTTGCACTCGAACTTGGTCCTGAGGGGAAGGGCGTTACCGTAACCCTCCTGATGATACCGTAACCCTCTACCGTACTACTAACGTACCTGTCCGTCTCGAGGTGAATAGCCAGATTGGGAATGCACATCACCGGGCGGCCGATGTTGATCAGCTTTCGCACGAGCTTGTTGTCCTTCAATCAATACTTAATCAGCTTCCGTAATCTATTCAACTACCGTATCCCAATAGATCGATGGATCGATGCTACCGTACCTTCTTGAGGGCGACCTCTCCCGCCAGTGAGAGATCCCTATCGAACCAGGTGCGCCAGATGCCGCCACCGTACGTGGAGACTCCCACCTGTGACATTCGGGTTTTATTCCAGGATTATACCAAAACAACAGTTGTACAAGTAATCGCACTTGCCTTTCGACTATTAAATAAAATGTAATTCAAAATTTCAACACTCTTGCTTCACTCGGCATTTTACCCACTACATTTGTCTCGCACCTTGATTTCACCAATCATCTCCAGCTTATTATGAACCTAGTAACTTCCAGTTTCACATCTTTTCCAAAAATTACTTCACACTTGATGCATTCGCTGGAAGTGTTCCGGGTACCGTGTAAAATCATAAACGACAATCAACAATTAAAACCAACTTATTGATCCCAGATCTACTACATCACATCAGCCCCACTTTTCTATTTCCCTCCCTACAGTATGCTCCCTCTTCCCTCCCCTACCGTACCCCGTCCCTCCTCACCTGGATGAACTTGTCTCCCTGCTGTCTCGAGATCGGCTTCACCCTCAGACAGGGCGAGTCCGTGTGGCCGACGACCACCGAGAAGCCGTTGCCCGGCTTGTACGCCCCGCCCACCGCGAAGGCCAGGATGGCAGAGCGGTTCCTGAGGGGAACATGAGGGTTACGGTAGAATATGAGATGCTGTCGTGGAAGGATAGCAGGACACCATAGCAGATCATTATTGATTATGCTAAACAATTAGGTATGTTCAGGCAGTAGGAGCAAGGCGGTTTCACCAGAGCTATGAGCGCGCCAATAACGAAATGTAAACGCTTGATAGAGATAGTGTATTAGCTATGAACATATGTTTTAATCCAGCAGTACGAGGTACCGCATCGGCGAAATGTTGCCGCGGATCCACAATTTACACCTCTAAGATATAACAGTGAGTCATTTGAAGTTGCATTGCGATTTCAAAGGAATTATATCCTCCGGAAAACTTTGGCGAGTTACTTTTCTGATTCCGTCTAATCGAAATCTAATAAAAAATAGATAGCTAACATGTACAGTAGATTTCAATGAAAAACGCTCAGCGATAGCAGCAACAACGCGGTTTCAACTGTACTATAAGCGCTCAAGCAATTATTTTTTCAAACGCTAGTCGTGAACGAATAATTCATCACATGCTTTCCAGTTTCAAGATCATCCCTCGTAATAGTACTACAAGGTAGTAGTGTCGTGGATGTAATGCTAATAAAAAATTGAAACGTACATGCCAATGAACAGCGATCAGGGGATTTCTCGTTGCAGCAATATTGCAGTTTCATCCGATCTATGAACGATGAACTAACCACATTTCAAACGACCTACGATGGGAAAACAACCTTCTTTAATTTGTAGAGCACACAATTTGAGGATTCTCTCCGCAAAAATAACTTAAGTTAGTAACACCGTCAAAGCGCCTAGAATCACAATAAATACCTTGCCATTCATTTGGAGACGAAGCACTTATTGAGCGACAATTTAACTACCAAGACAATCGCGGTTTCAGCAGTGTTTTAAGTGCCCGAGTTCCGGGGATTCAAACGCTATGAAGCCAGCAGGGTAGTAAAAAAAAATAAACAATCATCATTGTGAGAGAATCATTTGACGAACATGCGTATCATGGTTTCAGCTGTATTATGAGTCCTTTAGGAATGTCATTTCAAACAATGTGTAGCCAAGTTGAGGTAAATAAAAATTCAATATAAAAAATATTTTCGCGATGTAATCAAAATCTCCCTCGTTCAACCAGCGGGGCTGGAGCATCGTGGTTTCAGCTATGCTATGAGCGCTTCAGGAACGCCATCTCAAATGATCGTGTCCTTGCTTGGAGTCACTCACTTTTTGGCTAATCTATACATTTATATAAAGCGCAAACGTGTGCGTTTGTGTGTTGGTCTGTTCGGAATGCCGGCCGGTCCACTTTTGGCTAAGCTTGCCCTCCCCCCTAATCCAACATCAACCAAAAATGAAAGTTCAAACTACAACGGTCAAAGATCAAACTACAAACAGTTGTGAAACTACTATCTACGCTTAAGTCGGATAAGCTTATATGTGAAGCGCGAAGAGCTGAACACCGCTAGTGCCCCTTGTACTATGATTTTTCTGATCCCAGAGAGCCAAGTAAGGGGCAGGGGGATGCGTGTTTCAATCTAACACCATCAAGCGACTCACTTGGTGACGAAGTACTTCTTCTTGGGCTGCACTGCCCACTGTTCGCACTCCTTCAATTCCTCGAATCCGGCCGCCTTCAGACGCGTCGCGCACTCCTGCACCGCTGCAATTGGGGAATCGGGCGATTTTCGCTATTAAGCGTCCCATTCTCTCTATTCTGCACACTCCCTTGTCGATCAGACAGTGTGCATAATGGAGAGCGCTGAATTGGTGATGAACCGCGAAGCCACCGCACCGCGTCTTCGATAGGTCACTTCACTCACCGTGGAAGGGCGTCACGGACTTGTTGAGGAAGGTGATGAACTCGGTCGCCGCCTTGCGCACTTCGACTGATGCGGGTCCTGCTGCGAAGGGAGAGATCGATAGATACCGTAGCCCAGAGATATCAATCGATAATCGATCAAAGCCAAATCTACCGTAGTTCAATACTCGACTGTAATGCCAAAAAAACACTCCATTCTGCACACCATCTCGTTAATCTGATAGATCAGAGAGTGTGCATAATGGAGAGAGCACTACTTGACAGATAATCAGTAACGAAGACAGATATCGTACCCATTTCTTCAGCTGTAGGAAGCTTGGACTTCAAGAGGGAACTCTGCAAAGAATGGATGATTACGGTTTAGGGAATCGATCGATAATTACAAACTGGACAGGTTGAAAGTGGGAAGACAATAAGAGAAGAAGGAGTAGCCACTACGTCAGAGATAAGAGGCTTGATCTTCTCTGAACGAGTGAAGAGACGGGGTGATTAGGGATGTCGTTTCGGTTTTCAGCTCTCTCCATTCTGCACACTATCTCGCAGGTCAGGCAGACGAGAGTGTGCAAAATGGAGAGAGTCCATCCTCGAATTACCAACCCTAGTGAAGAAGTATGGTGATAAAAGAGAATAGAAAGAGGGAGAGCATGAGCATATAAACCCTTTCCTTTTGATTCTCGATCAGAATCAACGTGAATCACTAAAGTGTAAACGACGAGCCAGACAGTCGCCCCCTTATCAAACTGTGAGATTCACGCTTCACGATGGCTTATTAAATTGACTATTTGCTTCAGAAATTGATTACTGGAAGAAATCTTGTCCAATAAATCGTATATTGCAAACAGCTGTATACGGTGTGAAACAAAATAAATGAAATGCAGGAAAGCATAAACTCTCCCCGGCTAACCACCCTCGCTTTTTCACGCGCCCGAGAATATTCTTGGAATGGACATTTGATCTTCTCAGAACCAGAACCATTGTGATAAAGTCGAGGAGAAATGGGGAGAGTGTGATAAGAGACAAGGAGACCCCTTTATTCTCGATCAGAATCAACGTGAATCTCTAAAGTGCAAAAACTAGCCATTTTTTCGACCAGTCAAGCAATGAGATCTGCGCTTCAAGAGGAATGTTTAGCGCACACTCTTTCACTTCAAGTAATGTCATGATCACTTTGGTGGGAACACACAACAGAAAACATATTAGAATTGAATTATAGTTGAAATGAAATAATTTTTTTTTTAAATCAATAACCCTCCCAGACTACCGTATCACTTACAGTATGAACCATCTCTTCTTCGTTCTGAGACCGAACACACTTGGTCAGACTTTTAGCAGCACTTCTCAATGGGGAAAGCAGTGACACCTGCGTGGATATCGATCTATCCAGATACCGTACTCCTACAAGTATACCTGGCTAGTGGTGCTGTGGCTTGGTTTCTGCTCTGACGAGGTCGCCTTTAGCTTCATTGTAAGCGCCTTTCCCGAATGTTTCGCATTTTCATCTCTAGCTCCGCCCATTAATTTATGGTCCCCCATTTCGGCCTATTCGCAACATTTTAACGGGCGCTCTCCTGGGAATCCCCGCTCTATCGTCTACCTGATAGTGTCTAACATGGTGATAAGAGGACCGAACATGAGAGATTAGATGTAATGATGACTAGTTTGAAATAAGCAGAAAGCTGCGGAATTCGCTTGATCCGCATTTTCACCTAATCGCATTCAAAACAACGCAAGAAATAACAGTGAATGGAAAGAACATAGCCAACAATAAGAAAAATAAAAATAGAATCCCCCATCACTCCCCACCCTTGCTCTAGGTCCATAAGATATACATGGATCGAACGGTCCCATTCCCGTTCCGAGGCCTCGTCCACCTCATTTATCAAGAGTATCTGTGGGAGTGATCAACTCCAACTCTCCCTTCTTCTATCCCAATTCCCTCCCCCCCCCCTTCCCCTCTCCTGCTTTTCATTCTGTATATGTTATTCACATGATGTCACACCCGTTGGGGTGTATCAAATAAATAAATAAATAAATAAACAATAGAGATCAAAGATCAGATATTCGTCGATGGTCTCAGACCATTTCAACAAATCACATTCTTGATTTAGCATTAAAACATTGTTTATACAAAATCACAATAATGTAAAATCAAAGTCGATATTATTTAGCGGCTACTCGTAACACAAGTGGTGATATGGGCGAATACAAATAGATAACAATTGTGGAATCGAACACAAACTACAACTAGCATCGACCAAACTACAAACTACGATCTTCACTTTCCCTTCCTCTTTTTCTTCCATCCGTCTTGAGGGAGCGAGTAAGTGATGTGTAGACGATCCAGAACACACATCAGCACCTGAGAGACCAATGATGAAACTACGAAGAATGGCGATCAAGGATCAAAGATCAAGCTACAAACCTTTCTCGATATTCCACACAAAGCCGAGTCAGCGCGCTTGAGCTTCACCTCGAGTTCCTCCTGAAGTGATTTTTTTAGCAATCATCGCCACTAAAAATAGAATGCTTGCTCTCTCCATTCTACACACTCTCGTCTGCCCGGCCGGCTAGTGTGCAGAATGGAGAGGTTTGAAATAGCATTTATAGCAGCCACAAGGTTGCCTACATCGGAATCTCAACAGGATCACACGATCGGAAAACGTCGCCCTGCACCACATCACCACTACCATAACCCACCAGGGATATCGACTTAAGGGCGAGGCAGTGGTCGTAGAGGTCTTTCTGCGTCGGCTGTCGCAGCCACTCCAGGAAGAGCACCAGCTGGTTGTCGACGCCCTGAGAGTGCAGTGGTAAACGTCGCCCATGCTCACACAGTGCAAAATCCTCGATTTCCTCGATATGAGTAATCGTCGCCCTCCACCACACCACCCACCTTCATAGTGCCCTTGGGGATGATCATGCTCTCCTCCGCCTCGCCCACTCCTCCTCCCCTCTCGCTGTTCTCGTCATCCGATGACTCCGTCCCGCGATTCAACGTCTTCTCCCCGTCATTCTGTAATCAATCGATAGTCACCGTAATCTGTTACCGTACTAATCGATGGCCAAACAAAGACTGCCGTACCTCCTCCTCCTCCTCCTCATCTGCTACCGTAGTCGACCGTCGGGTCGGCGAGATGTCTCCGCCCCCTGCGATCAGTGCAGCAGTGTTGTCTGAGGTGCTGCAGCTGCTGCTGGAAGGACCCGCCGCACTCTCGTCCATCACTGAACGAGAAATTGTTTTTTAAGAGACCGGCTCCGTTATTTTCGAGGATTCGGCCGTTACCCCCGGACATCGCGATCACCAATCCGGCCCAAATTTTTTCCCTGGATACCCCATGGGTCCCCATCACCAAATGGGACACTATAGGGTACATATCATTGAAACATAAAAATGGCGAAATATCGAATTTTGAAAACTCGAAAATCAGATAAAAATAACCGAACGATCTGGGTCCAAAGTTAGTGTGGCAATATTACATACATGCCAAGGCAAACAAACACGTTATAATTTGGTCCGAGATTTCGATTGCAAACTGATTTTTTCAACTTTCGATAATGGTTTTTGAACTTTTAAAAATCCATATGAGAAAACCGCAACGGCGCACTAGATACACCTTGTAGAGCATTAAATTCTATGTCGAATAAGGTAAATGAGATAAATATAAAAAGGGCCCCTTTTCAGATCTATAGACCTGAATAATGCATTTGAAAAAAAGTTCTCAGAACCATCAATATGGTACTCTTTTTGAAGCCCACGTCGACTACTTCATTTTTTGTGTTGACACTTTGACCTGAAATTGATGTGTGAACAAGTTAGTACGAGTAAGTACCATGAAAATTGACAAAATTCGGAAATTTAAATTTTAAAAATACATATGAATAAACCGTAAAGCGGCACTAAGTACATCTTGTAGAGCATTGAATTCTGTGTCGAATCAGCTTAAAGAGATAAAAATAGTTTGGGCCCCTTTAGATCTGAAAGAGGCAGCTGGAGAAAAACTTTTCAGAACCTCGTCAATATGGTACTCATATTGAAGCCCACATCGAAAACTTCGTGTTTTGTGTTGACAGTTCGGCGTAAAACTTATGTTTGAACAAGTTAATACCATGAAAATTGACTATATTCTAAAATTTTAATTTAAAAACAAAAATAAATTAAAAATTTTTTTTTGAGAATTTTCATGGTTAAACATTGTTCAAACATCAATTTCAGGTCAAAGTGTCAGCACAAAAAATGAAGTAGTCGACGTGGGCTTCAAAACGAGTACCATATTGAAGAGGTTCTGAGAACTTTTTTTTCAAATGCATCTTTCAGGTCTATAGATCTGAAAAGGTGCCCTTTTTATATTTATCTCATTTACCTTACTCGACGTAGAATTCGATTCTCAACAAGATGTACTTAGTGCCCCGTTGCGGTTTTCTCATTTATATTTACACAATTTTAATTTTATATTTTTTCAACTTTCAATGTACTAACATGTACTAACTTGTTCAAACATCAATTTCAGGTCAAATTGTCAACACAAAAAATAAAGTACTCGATGTGGGCTTCAAAACGAGTACCATACTGAAGAGGTTCTGAGAACTTTTTTTTCAAATGCATCTTTCAGGTCAGGTCTGGGTCCTCAAGTGATCTGTGAGCGGTTGAGTGCGCCTTTGCTCTCCGTCTTTCCCTCCGCCCAGGCCTAGTCTCCCTCTACCAGAAGCGGTCGGCACGCGGTAGTTGTAAGCCCTCCCGATGGATCGCCACTTCTACATCGGCTCCATCAATGCCCGGACGCTCGCCTCGAGAGACAAGCAGATCGAGTTCGAACTGGCCCTCAGCAAGATCAAGTGGGATGTGATCGCTATGCAAGAGTCAAGAATTGTGAGTGTAGGCTCGTTCTCGCTCACCTCCTCAGCCATAGTGATCTACCACTCGGGTAGTACCACTGCGTCTCACGGTGTTGCGTTTCTCCTCCGAGCGCAGTTAGCGCGAGGAGCGGTGTTTCGAGCCCTCTCTCCCCGATTAGCCACTCTTCAACTGCCACAGGAACGCACCTTTTTGGTCAACGCTTATGCCCCAACGTCCTCCTATGACGATAGGGACTACGATTCGTTCCTTGACCAAGTTGATGCCGCCCTGCAGAGTGCGCCTAGAGGGTACACACCAGTGTTATCGGGTGACTTCAACTGTAGAGTATCGAGAGAGCCGGGAAATGAATTTCATATCGGTGATTTCGCCTCACAGTCCCCGAACGCACGCGGCCTCACCTTCACCGAGTCCTGTGTGCGAAACAACCTGCGTGTTTGGAACACCTTCCAAAAGAAAAGATACGGTAGAATCTGGACTTGGCGGTCACCGAACGGCTCCACACTCTCCCAGATAGACTTCATCGCCGCCCCTCCTTCTGCGCGTGTTGTCAACTGTGGAGTAGTTGGACGTTTCGAATTCGACTCCGACCACCGTCTTGTCCGGATGTGTCTTTATCTTCCCCATAAGGCAAAGCAGAAAAGATGCAGAGAGCGTTACGATTTCGATCGGCGCGCATACTCCGCCAACTCGAATCTACTCGGGTCCCTGCCCCTTGCGCGCCCCACGTCTGCTCCGGAAGCCTACTCGACCATCGTCGCTTTCACCCAGACCGCTGCAGCCAACTGCTGGAGAAAGCGTCAAGTGCCACCCTGGATCTCGCCCGCAACTCGTCATCTTCTGCGTGCAACTCCTCGTGATGCTGTTTCTTTCTCGATCGTCTGCAAGAATGCCCGTGCCTCACTCTGCGATGACATCCGCCGACGGAAAGAAAAGCAAGCAAATGAAGCAGCAATCATGGGGAGAAGCATCGTCCGCGCTAAGAGAGATCTACACTCAACTAAGACGCGCCTTCTCGTTCCCGACCCCGCTACTGGAGCGCTTTCCCAACATGCGACGAAGAAGGAAGTCCAGAGTTTCTACAACAATCTCTACTCGCCCCCAGTCGCGCTCCCGCTAGCTGTGCCTCCCTCTACCGAGATTCTTCCACCCTTACTGGCTGATGAGAGTCGCGATGCGATTTCTCACCTCAAGTGTGGCCATTCCCCTGGCTTTGACAAGGTTCTCCCAGATATGCTCAGTCTGTCTCGGGATTACCTTGCTCAACCACTGGCTGATCTACTCAACCACCTTGTGGCCGGAGATCCTGTCCCAGGAGGCCTAGTAGAAGCCATTGTCTCCCTACTGTACAAGAAAGGAGATACGACCAACATCAGCAACTATAGGCCAATCTCACTCCTCTCTGTCACCCTGAAGAGTATAACGCGAGTGATCATGAAGCGAATGGAAGCACTCGATGAGTCGGAGTCCCTCACCCAATCCGGATTCCGAAAAGGGCATTCCACTCTCGACAACTTGCACGCAATCAAGCAACTCGCTGAAAGGTGTCACGAGTACAAGATTCCCCTGTACATTGGATTCGTCGACTTCACCAAGGCCTTTGACACAGTGGAGTGGAGCGCTGCCTGGCAGGCACTCTGGTCTGGAGTTCAATCAACACTCGTCAATCTCCTTCGTCGAATCTACGAGAACTCATCCACCCTCATCCGAGTGAACGACGAAGTTGTCTCCGTGCAAGTGAGAAGAGGAGTCCGCCAAGGAGACACTCTGTCTCCTCGCCTCTTCAACGCTGTCCTTCGTCTCGCGATGGACGACATCGACTGGGAGAACTGCGGACTCCATATTGACGGCCGTCATCTCCGTCATCTGGAGTACGCCGATGACATCGCGATCGTCGCCAAGTCTCGTCCGGAGATCAAGAAGATGCTTCAGAAGCTAGTGGAGGCCTGCGCGCGAGTCGGCTTAGAGGTCAACGCTTCCAAGACCGTCCTCCTCACGTCCTGCACCACCACCCGAGCTCCCATCACTATCGACAACCAAGTTTTCCACTTTGCCGACACTGCAACATATCTTGGTGGAAAAATCTCTCTTCCCCTTGATCCTTCGGCTGAATTGGAACATCGGATACGCTTGGGTTGGGCTGCATGGAGCAAGCTACATTATCTGCTCGCTTCACGGATTCTTCCTATGAAGACAAAGAGACGTCTTTTCGACAGCTGCATCCGAACCACCGTACTCTACGGGAGCGAAACCTGGTCACTAAGATCAAGCGATAAGGAGCGTCTGGATGTTACACTAAGAAAGATGGAGCGAAGAATGATCGGAGTGACCCTCAGAGATCGAATGAGAAACGAGAGAATAAGAGAGATCACCAGAGTTCGCGACTGGAACAAGGAGGTCCTCAGAGGCAAAGCAAAATGGGCACTGAAGATCCGGGAAATGCCGACCAATCACTGGACACGCGCGACAACCCTGTGGACGCCCTACAACCGTGCGCGCACAATTGGCTACCCCAAGACTCGATGGCGCGATGACCTCAAACGTACGATCGGACTCCAGTGGTGGAACGCGCCCTGTGAAGAATATGGCCCCATCCTCACCTGAGCACTACTGCCTGATGTGATAAATAATTGAATTGAACTTTCAGGTCTATAGATCTGAAAAGGGGCCCTTTTTATATTTATCTCATTTACCTTATTCGACATAGAATTCAATGCTCTACAAGATGTATCTAGTGCGCCGTTGCGGTTTTCTCATATGGATTTTTAAAAGTTCAAAAACCATTTTCGAAAGTTGAAAAAATCAGTTTGCAATCGAAATCTCGCACAAACTTATAACGTGTTTTTGTTGCCTAGGCATGTATGTAATATTGCCACAATAACTTTGGACCCAGATCGTTCGGTTATTTTTATCTGATTTTCGAGTTTTCAAAATTCGATATTTCGCCATTTTTATGTTTCAATGATATGTACCCTATAGTGACCCGTTTAGTGATGGGGACCCATGGGGGTATCCAGGGAAAAAGTTTGGGCCGGATTGGTGATATCTATGTCCGGCCCATACTCCAAAATAACCGAGCCGGTCTCTTAAATTTTATTTATAAGGGGGTCTGGATACAAAACACTTGCACTGCTCAAGTCAGCAGATCATGTATCGGTGCAAGCGAAAAGTGACGGGCGGGTAATTAAATTTTCTCAAGATTTTGTTCCTTTGTCAAAACAAAAAAATAATATCTAAAACCAACGACACTCACTAAAATATATGCGGGCCACAAATTGCGGCACCCACCAATTCATGGTTTCACCATTGTTCTATGAATGGTGATATTGAAAACGTTTGGATCTGGTACACAACTCCAGGGGAAAAAAAATGAGAATCGCAAGCTGCCTATCGTAAAGATCTTTAATGTGCGACCTACCGTACCCCTCTCCCTACCGTATACCTGGATGGGTCTGTTCGTATATCTCGGACAGCATGGCAATCGCTCGCTTCCTTCCCATCGGCCGCAGTCCGTAGCGAGCCAGTTGCGCCTGAGAGAGCAATATTACGTGTGTAGAATGATTTATTTTAAATATTTAAGTGACTCAAAAACTCGGGTTGATGCAGCTTCACTTATCCTTTCAATGCAGAATAACACAACTTTTTTGAATGGATAGACTATCGCACCGTTAAAAACAATCTTCTACAACAATCCGAATGTTCAATTGCCTCATTGTTCTGGGTTTCATTGTCGGTACTTCATTGAGAAATTACCCAAATGTCGATCACTGCTCGGACCCCGTGCTAAAACACTAATTTAAATTCGATAAAGAAAATATTTCTATCCTTGGTATACCTTTTCCTATCACCCTCTCTCCTGAATGTTTCAATCCTATTTTTTTTCTTCTTCACGTGCGCCCATCTGACCATTCAAATTATCCCAACTCGTCATATCACTCATTTATACCTCCCCCCTTCCCCCCTTCCATTACCTTGAGTGAGACCTCGTCCATGTCCTCGAATCGGGGCTTCGGCGTCACATTCGACCACTTGAGCACCTCAAATATTAATATTTAAACTATTTCTTTCAAGCATTTGATTTAAAAAAAAAATATATATCTACCTAATTGTGGGCCTACTATCTTTGCGTTTCACCATTATTATACAAAATAAGAATTTTCGATAACCATGGTTTTTGATTTAAAAAAATAAATTCCTGCCTGCAGACTTCGCGTCTCAGACAATCTATCTAATGTCCCAATTTTTATACATGTAGTATGTCTCTTACTCTCTCTGTAACTAATGACTTTCGCATAAGGGCTGGGATTTTTTGAATCAAAAAAATTTCAAAAAATTTTTAGCAACTTCCGTTGGAATGATCAGATCGTTCTGAATCTTGGCGAAGAGGAATGTGTAGTACTCCCATACAATCCACGCATCTAACAATAAAGGGCCCAATAGGAAAATTTTGAGAGCCAGGTAATTTTTTGATTAAAAAAATCCCAGCCCTGTTTCGCATATCTTCAGACCATCGCAATTATGTTTCAGCCTTATCATTTGATTCATAACTTCTACTAAAAGTGATATGAAGCCGCAGCCCATTTCACCAACCATCACCACACCATTTCTCCCTAAACACCCCTCCTCACCTTGACATGGCTTCCGAAAACGGCTCCTTCCCTCCCTCCTCTCCCTCTCCCTCTCCCACTTCCTCCTCTCACAGTCGGCGTCTTGAATATACTCTCGGCCTCCTTCCTCACTGGACTCAATGCGCCGAGAATTTCACCTGGAGAAAGATCAAAGATCAGGCGACATTCAACTATCAAAGCACAATTTTAAAGTGAGAGCAAAGCACACAGCCTGTCAGACTGGATGAAAGATGGGATTTTCGCGGCGGACGTTTTCGAATTGCCCACCTCTTGTCATATGATTTTCGGTGGCCGCGCGGTTATGGGAGAGGTGAAACAGAGGTGAAATGACAGAGGTGAATTGAGAATAGTACACGGAATGTTTCAAAAATGATTATAAATTATACAGAATTACTGCACTGAATAGTAGTACCGAGTCACGATGCTGTATCTATTTAAAAAAAATTGTTTTATTAGCTCAATGCGTCTCTATTCACTTATTTCCGTTTCTGGCGATAGTCAAACTCTATTATCTGGATGTGCGATAATGATAACTCCTTCACCATTATTATTTTCTGAATTCTCATGAATCGGGCTACATTTCTCAGGGAGCCGAGTTTTGACTTTTTCTTTTAATGAGCAGAAATATGCGAAAAACATCCAAAAAACGCCGAAACTGCCGTTTTTCGCATAAACGTTCTATTATCTAGATATTGGAACCTGATACGACTACATGAATTTCTTTCCCAACATTTCTCAGGAAGTATATTTTGCATTTTCGCTTTTGTTTCACAATGAAATTAATAATTATACCATCCGCCTGCGATTTTTCTACCAAAAACGACAGCGCCACCCCGCGCTAAACCACGAGGAATGAGGAAATCTCATTAGAATGCGTCCGCCGTCATTTCCTCCTTTTTCATCCAATCGGCTGTGAAGCATGCATCCTTTAATGTATCCTAAAAAAAATTACTACAAAAAACGATTTCCACTGGAGAACAATTTCGGTTTTCAGCACTCTCCATTCTGCACACTATTTCGTCTCTCTCACCGATGAGAGTGTGCAAAATGGAGAGAGCCAAAGCCGTGAATACATCCATAAGCTGCACCCACCCGTGCCCTCCTCCCTCTCCTCCTCATCATCCTTCGATTGATCTTCGCCCATTCTTCTCATCGAGAAAAGGAAGGAATCGACCTCCTCAGTAGGAGGCACTGCCTTGTCAGGAGAGGCCGTCTGGAAGGGACAACTGATATGTCAATAAAATAAAAATAAAAAGATCGAATCCAAATATTTTTAAAAAAAGTTATAGTTATGTATAGTTTGAACTGGCTCTGCGATACACATTATAAAAGCCGCTCGCACTGGCTTTAATTGTATATCGAACGAAAACCAGGAACGACCAGGTAACATTAGAAAATTCACGAAACTGAATAACCAGATGATAGATGTTGATCTACTAGAGCAACTATATCGTCCAATAACTCACTATAAGCATTCAATAAAGGAAACTACTCTTGAATAATGAAATGAGACTAAAATTGCCTAATGATGATGTCATCCTCCCTTCTCCCTCACCTTCGGGCTTGTCTCGTTGAATCCGAGTGACTGGAGGAAGGAATCCACTTCTTTCCGAGCTGGAGCAGGTTCATCTCCCTAAGTATGAGAAGATATTATCAAAGCAATGATTTACTCGTTCAGAGCAGGGGGAAAGTAAATAAGCAGACGTGTCTACTCTGTCAGCACAAGATATATCCATCAGTAACCACATTCCGGTGTACTACAGTAATCCTTCATGATTCGCCGCAGTCAATTGATTGACTTTTTGTTGCATTGTGTTCTTCTCATGACTTCTCTACCCCGATTGCACAATATTCGCCGCCCAGCATTAATCGTACTTGTGAAACCGAAATAAGCCACCACCCCATCGCCACCTTTTCGACAGAATATAGTAGAAATGTTGATTGAAATACCGTTCTTGACAATACCAGATCAATTCATTACCATCCGCATTAGTACTATCCCATAAACCATAAATCACCAGGAACTAATTTACCTCGGGAAAATTATATCCCACATTTCGGAAAATACAATTTTTTTTAACAATAAGGACGTCCGTCACCCTTCTCACCTTCGGACTTGTTGCGTTGAATCTGAGCGAATGGAGGAATGATTCCACTTCTTCCTGAGCTCGAGATGCGATATCTCCCTGAGAATGAGCAAGGGGTCGGCAGGTTCTAATTGATATAAAGGTTCGGATAGATACTATCAGTTTAGCTTTCATGCAACAACTGAAGTGACTGTGCGCTCTCAATTTCTCTAGAGGATGTCCCTTATTACATTAAAATGTTTTATGTATCTTATTGCATCAACAGTTTACATTGAAGAGTTATTGAATAAGAGCCCGTTCGCCTAAGAGTCGGACAACGTCTAGAACATCAAAAAAGTTCATTAGGCTCAAAAGTTAGCCCCAGGGGTAACTTTTAATTCTGAATCGAATGGAAGATTCCGTTTTTCGATCAGACGCTTCAGAATCCCGGTACGGCCCGGCGTCAATTTGGCCAAAATCGGTTTCTGCAATAAAAAATGGTCCGGGAATGGTCGGATTGGCCAAATTCCCGCGCACCCGACCAGAATTTAATTCTCTACAAAATGAAAAAAAAATTAGGCTCTATATTTTTTCGTTTCCGAGAAAAGGTCGATTTTTGACACAGCGATGGTGTCCGAGTTAAGATATTCAGTTTGTAGAAAATTTTCCGCTGATCATTTTCGTATATGGGGTTAAGTGTTTCACTCTTGATAACATTGTTTTACATAGCTTTTTCTGAGGTGCACTCGCGTTTTTTTTGGGATTTTTCGAGAATAACTTTTTTCTTTCGTATTTTCAAGATCTCTAACATAAAAAATCGATTTATACATGCGAAAATACGCCAGAATATCCTATAGGGATATGCTTTTAGGAATATGACTTTTTTGACCCAAAAATCGATCTCGACGGCGACGTCGAGGTCGAAAAAATAATTTTCAAAATACCTGACAATATAATATTGTGGCGTATTTTCGCACGTAGAAATCGATTTTTTAATGTTAAAGATCATGAAAATACGAAAGAAAAAAGTTATTCTCGGAAAATCGCATAAAACGCGAGTGCACCTCAGAAAAAGCTATGTAAAACAATGTTATCAATAGTGAAACACTTAACCTCATATACGAAAATGATCAGCGGAAAATTTTCTACAAACTGAATATCTTAACTCGGACACCATTCGCTGTGTCAAAAATCGACCTTTTCTCGGAAAAGAAAAAAGAGAGAGCCTAATTTTTTTTTCATTTTGTAGAGAATTAAATTCTGGTCGGGTACGCGGGAATTTGGCCAATCCGACCATTCCCGGACCAATTTCTATTGCAGAAAACGATTTTGGCCAAATTGACGTCGGGCCGTACCGTGATTCTGAAGCGTCTGATCGAAAAACGGAATCTTCCATTCGATTCAGAATTAAAAGTTACCCCTGGGGCTAACTTTTGAGCCTAATGAACTTTTTTGATGTTCCAGCCCGTGTCGAGCTTTTGCTGACTCTTACGCGAACGGGCTCATAACTAATAGTGATACGTGACAGAGCTATATCAACGCTCTCATGGAATCTTCAGTTTTCCGATACTGCGAAACCTCGAACCCCCAAGTTCCGCCCTTCCCAACCTCTCACCTCCTCTCCTCCCATCTCCTCATATCCATTATTATCCCAGTCACATCCCATATTATCCTCGAAGTCATCTCGATCGTAATGGAAATCGTTGCCCTCTCCTCCCTCCATCGGATCCTCCCTGAATCAGTGCGGGATTACTGTAGTCTACAAATTACGATGAAAATTTTATTAGTGGAATAATGAAGAAAATTTTTTAAAACAGTATGGCAAAGGAACATTAGCGTTCCTAGCGCCACCAGACTACTTGTGCAACCATTGAAACACATCCCTACTGTATGATTTCCTTCATTCGCAACAACACATTTCCACATACCCATTTCTCTGCTCCTCCTCTCCTCCATCTACCGTATCCAGTCCTCCCTGCCCATACGATGGCTGATCTACTCTCGGGAAGCTCTCATCCACCGTAATCTCTTCCTTCTTCTCGATCAATACCGTACTCGACGCGACTACCGTAACCGGCGAGGACATGGGTGTGTCGTCGAGGTAGATCACTTCCTGAACGATCGATAACCGTAGGCTACCGTAACCTTCCTGAAAGCCGCCTATCGTACCTGTTGCATCTTCTGGCAGAGTATCGATTTTCTGAGTATAGTACCACGGCTGGTCGTGGGAGTTACGGTATCCGAGGGGGCGATTATCGATTGGCTCAGCGAGCGACGGGGAGATCGACGAGGGGGAGAAGGTACTGAAAGGAATTCATTGAATAGGGGAGGGAGCATCCCGGAACTTTTTGTGAAATCACCCCGCAACATTCATATCGCGCCTTATTCTTATGAAACTGTGGGAAACGCAAGGATCGATGGCACCACAGTCGCATTGAGTCAAAACATCAATTCACGATTAATTAGCCTGCACGCCTCTTTCTCTGAGAAGGGGTTTTTCAGTTTAGGTTTTCTCTCTCTATTTTGCACACTCCTCGTCAGTCAAAAGGAAGTGTACTGAAGCTGACCTCTCTGACTCATCTCCACTGGCTGCTCAATGTGATCGTCGCTATCGTCGAAGAGTTGGGGTGAGAGCTGCAGAGGAATGGAATTAGAACTATTATTGTTATTTATAATAATAATAATCAGTAGTATTTCTATTTGTTTTTTCACCTGACCTACAAGTAATCATTCATAGAGCAACGTTCGCTCAAACAGGATCTCCGGAAAACAGTGATTCACCATGCTGGTAACGATGCAACTCGAAATGTGGGAGAAAAATATTTTCAACAGAAGATGAAGGGAAAATCAATACCTTAGCTCTGGACGAATCACAAATATTCCGGGATAATTTTCATTAATAATTTAGACAATAATAAATACGTCTACGAACGTATTGAACAAATGCAAAAATATTCTCATATTCGAACGCCAAACATTAAAAAGCGGCTCATCATTTGATCTTATAAAATTTCTTCAAAACACAACTATTGCGGGCTGACTTACCCTTCCCATTATCTCATGACACGCTCACAAATATCTTCAGCACGCTCTCGCTTGTCTAATATGATAGAGTGTGTTGAATGTATATGGCAACTAGTCGTATCGCATTTTGGCTCTCTCTATTCTGCACACAATCTCGCATGTATGCGCGATGAGTGTACAGAGTAGAGAGAACATAAACCAAACGACACCGCCCTATAATGTCTCTATAATAGATCACACAACACAACTGCTCACCATAGTCTCTCTCCTCTCCTCCTTCTCTCCCTCCACTCGAATCCTCGGCGATCGTCGTAGACAGCTCACGTCTGAGAAGATAAATAAATAAGTATATTGTTAGAAATATCGGATTTTAAAAAGGTAAAATGGCACAAAACAAACTTGAAAGAGCAGACGATATATTTATTGTATTTTTTATCTTTGCAAATATAAAAAGCAAATTAACAATTCTTCATCTCATGTATCCATGAAACACCAATTAACCCAGGCTAATCAATTCATCAACTGCTCACCCAGTATATCCCTCATCGCATCACTCTCATCCATCGATTCACTCGGTTCCGTCGGTTGGCCTACTGTAGCTATCGGGGGGATTACGGTTGTGGGCGGGGCTTCCTCCCTTCTCTTCGGCGTCTCCCCGTAGACAATCGATTCGAAGAACGAGTCTTTCGATCTCTCCTGGGTCGGGGGTACGGTAATGGGCGTGGCTACCGTAATCTCGATGATGGGCGGAGCTTGGAGGGCGGCGAGAAAGGCTCCGTCGGGTGGGCGGGGCGATGACAAACGCGCGGCTGCGTGCCCACCGGCCGCGCACTTCTTGAGGGCCTCGCTCATCGATCCCTCACTGTCCATCGTGCCTTCTCTCTGCTTCTCTCCGCCCTCCTCCTCCACTCTTGCATCATCACTAGGCAACGGCTCCTCTTCTGCTAGTTGCACAACTTCTTGCTCCTCTTCCGGGATCTCGGCTGGGGGTACGGTAGAACCCGTGGATACTGTAGTGGCTTGGGGTACGGTAGGTACCGTATCCTCCTCCATCACCACTCCGATCCTTCCGAATCCTTTGTACTCCCTCCTTGTCGCCGTCATCCGCACGCACTCCTCCACTAATCCTTCTGGACCATGCTGCTTGGCTGAAAAATCAATCATAGATAGGAGAATACAGTACCCTCAACTAATCGCAAACTGAGTAAACACCGTGCTTCCACTTATTACTACTAGTATCTGTACCATATTATAAAGATATAGTGAATATTAGGGTCCCTAGCGCCTCAACGACGAGAGTGTGCAGACTGGAGAGAGCTTGTTAGCCTTACCGACAAAAGACTGTTCAAAAATGGAGATATAAAAAACTCATGGCTACCGTATACTCACCAATCTCCCTCATTCCCTCATTCTCCTCTCCGACCGCCCATTCAACGCGTGCGCAGTGTACGTATTGTAGCCAGTGGCGGACTACGGTAGTCGGCTGGTCGATCGATAATCTGAAAATACGTTATTATTTACAGAACATTGTTGAAGCTCAGCGTTACGTGATCACTCAGTAGATGAATAGTGAAGAAAATGAATAATAAAAGCATGTCAATAAGTAGAATAGGACACTGTATCCTACCGTACACTTACTTGGCATTCTCTTCCGCCAACCGTCCTAGAGCGGTCGTTCTTGCGAGAAGAGACCAGGAGAAGGCGCGGATCTGAAAAAAGGGATTACGGTAAGGTCAATCGATCGGATGCGTGAATACTGTAACTACCAATCAATAACCTGTCCATCCCTGCACTCGATCGATACATCCCCCTTCTGTTCTCCTTCTGCAGCAAGATTACGGTAGGCCCACGAGAGAGAATCGAGACGAGCCAGCTGGAAGGAGAGAGATGGTCACTGGGTGAAGCTGTGTTTCACCATTAATATACATACTACCCAGTGTAGTCGCAAATGCTAAGAAGCGCGCAATTCGTCGAAGAACTAAAAAAAATCATTCATCAATTCGCAAGTCCTATTAACAAATCATATATCAAAACGAGCGAGCGCACACATTTCATGTTTAACATCTACTATTGACTGCTGGCTGTTTGCAATCGAATGATTTCATGATGGTATGTGTCACACACAAAAACAATATCGCTTTAGCTCTCCATTATCTCCTGCAGCTACAGTATCCCTCACCGCATTAGCCATTGTGGCTTCCATCTGTGCCCTTCTTCCTGTTCTCTTCTCTCCCTCTGCCAGCATCTCTTTCACCTTTCCCTCATCCTCTCCCTTCTTCTTCTCTTCTTCTCTCGTCTTTTCTCCCCCCTTCAGTACTTTTCTCCTCGATCGGAATACGCGAAGGAAGCGAGACTGCAATCGATAAACACTTGGATTACTGTACGCTGATCGACTACGATATTAAAATCTTGATTATCATACTTGTATCAACTCGATGATGTCACATCTGCAGCCGCGGGGCGCGAGTTCGACGACCGCATACGAGCGACGATTCCGGATGTTGTCGTTGATGATCCTGGAATTGATTACTGAAAATTTATTGAAACAAATTAATCAGAACAAAAAACTGTTCCAGGGAGTTCTCTGGCGGCGACCCTCTTCCTCTCGAGAGAACGGGTCGCCGCCGCCAGAGTTTCCTCTAGAGGGTGTGTCAGGTAAATAATGATAACTGCTAATCGAGAACAAAAACCAAGCACATAATCAATAATTTACACCCACAGAAATTCGCATAAAATTACATTTTCTTTTTTTCTTTTATGAGCCATAAGATCGGTGATAAGGAAAAATCTGAGTTTGAAATCAATCAGACCTATGTGTCATATGTGAAACACGCATTGTGCACGTTCAATATCGCTATTTTTTCGCCGCATGAAACGCTCATTTTCTCGTCCACCTCTTCTCCAATAATCAGGAATCTGATGACTACCTCAATCGAGAAAAGGATCGAGTGATAACAGAGAAAATTAGAGTTAGTCATAATCAGATTTTTTATAGTTATACATTCCTGTCTAATCAAAGTGGAAGCTAGGCCACACTTATACAAAACCTGTGAAGCGCGCATTGCGCAAGTTCAATGTCGCCTAACTTCAGTATATTGCTTTTAGCCGCATGAAACGGAAATTAGCTGAATATATTTTATACCTCTCCTCCAATATTCCCCCATACTCAACAATCAATCTGCCTTGCCCACCTTGTGAACTGGGGTGATACTCCCTCTCCTATCACCTTCTCCTTCTCCCTCTTCTCTTCCTCCTCCTTCTTCTTCTTCATCTCCTCCTCCTCATCAATCTCGCTTTGATCCATCATCGACGCTGAGAGTGCCTGCAAGCAAGAATATTGTTTTTTGTTGTTGCAAAAACAGACAAATGTAAGATCGGATATTTGTAAGTGTTCATAATCTATGCCCGGAAAATCTAATTGCTGGCCGATTTCACGTTTCAGAAGAGAGGTATATTCAAAATTAAAGAGCAAAATTAATGAACGGGGAGATTATGGTGAAACTAAAACCTTATTTTAACGTTTGATGAATGCTAGTGTTGCCCGATCGAATAGTACACTCTCCATTCTGCACACTATCTCGCCGGCAAAAGCAACAAGGGTGTGCAAAATGGAGAGAGAAATTATTCGACATCACTAATAAACACCGTACCTTGGCCATGAGTATCTCCTCCTCTGCCATACTCTTCGGTTCTCCATCCAGCTTCGACACTTTCTTCGGTCGCAGCTTGGGTGTTTTCGCGCTGCAATGACACATGAAAATTTCATGTTTCAGAAAGATTATGAAAAGACAACATTTGAGACAATTGCTCTGACGACAACCGTCGAAAAAATAAATAAATGATTTTCGCTGACGTTCCTTATTACCGGATATTTTGACATACCTCATTTGGAACTTATCCACAGCATACACACTAATAAATACTTAACTACGGTATGCCTAAAACTCGTAAAATTTTCACATCCGGAAAAAATGTACTAATTGAGAAAATCGAAAGATCATCGATAGATAAAGCACGACTACAAATCTTTTCAATCAATTCTCTACCGTATCGGTTCTCATTTCTCGATGGTCCTACCGTACCTCGTATGGGGCAATGCCCTCTTCCTCCTCGTCTCAGTCACTTTCTCCTGAGTATTCACAAGATTGAGCAGATCCCTTCCATTGATCGCATGCTCTCGCCCACATTTTTTTATGTGAGCCGAGCGAAACTGAAAATGGAGTACGATTACCGTAACCACACTTCTCGAAGAAAAAATTTCCGAGATTCGCTGGCCATGTTTGAAAGTTCATAAAACGAAGTAAAAAAAGTTTTAAAATCTCACTTCTTTCATAAAATAGGCGTAGTGGGGCGAATTAATTAACAATTGCCATTCTCTTTGTGGTGATACTAGATCAAAATCGAGCAACTTCAAGCAGCCCACTACAATAATAGGAGGTGAAACCAGTATGCTACTGCCCTCGAAGTTGAGTTGTCTATGACTCAGAAGCGAATATCAATACAGTCAACAGGAACGAGTAACTCTCCAAAAATTCGATGACGCTAATAACACTCTAGAACTCCCGAAAAATAGAAAAATATTGATGTTTCACCACACGTTTCCCCGATAAACGAGCCTTCAGACCCCATACTAATGAAGTCTAGGACGTCTAATTACAGACAGTCAAGCAAAATCTTTGGAGATATGATCAAAGAGTAGATCAATAAACTCACGGGTCCAGCTGCCAATGGTGTCTTGCAGACGGGACAGTCCATCGTCGATTTCCACTTCTCCATGTTCTTGTCGAGATCAGTCTGAATTCAAGTTGTAAGATTTTCAAAAAATCAATAGTTACGTGCCCCACACTCCGCATCACATTTTGTCTCTCCATTTTGCACACTCTTTCGTTGGTCAATGATGAGAGATAGTGTGCAAAAAGGAGAGCGCTACTGTTCTCCCCTACCCCGCAACAATGGAGCATTTGTCGAATCGTAACGACGTTACCGGGGAAAATACCGAAAATAAAGGACTACTAAATTCGTATAAAGATCTTAATTGGCATGTTAGACAAAGTAATAGCGAGATAATAATGGGAACGAATCATTGACCAACCTTCGCCTCTCCTTCATCCAGACACGAGTTGAGGTGGAGTGTGCGTCGCTGGTCGTTTAGGAGTTCTTAATTAGAAATATTAAGTAAATTGAACAAATATAAATACAAAACACCTAATCAAAAGCCACTCAAGGTGGTGAAAGGAAAAGAGCTACTGAGTCTCTAAACGGTCGAATCAATCGTTACTCCGTTCAATGAACCAATTAGTTACAAGCAAATTGTGTTCTTCACACGTTTTACACACGATTGGGTTTTAATACTGCTCTAGTGTCACAGAATCGAACAGTGCTCTACACTCTGCACACTTTCTCGTCCCTCAAAACAGCAAGAAAGTGTGCAGAATGGAAAGATAGCTCTTTTCGATCCGGCAAAACACTACTGCTCAACAGGTGATATCAACTCACTGAGATCCCTCCCGCAGATCGGACACTCGTCATCGTCGCTGAACGACGTCGACGCCTTCAGAATGGGATCGCTGGCGATGCGCGTCGAGATCGGAGGAGGCCGCTTGGACACGCGCGCGTCCTTGGACGTCACGGCTTGCCTTAACATCAACTGTGTGTTCTTCCCGTGATCAGCACCAATTTGCCAGCTATAAACTAGAGATGTCTTTGCGGTTTTGACTCTCTCCAATCTGCACACATTCCCTCGCCGGTGAGACAGACGAGAAAACGTGCGAAATGGGGAGATCTGAGAACCGGAACGGCAATCCTACTATAAACTAGCGAACTTGGCGTAATACACAGGAAACAAAGAACTGCTGAGTTGGCGAAAAACAGTGAAATGCTGATTAGACGGCAAAAACGGATGCAAACTGACTGAGAGTTCGATTTCCGGAGCGCAGTCGGGTTGACGGCCTGGATGAAGTCGTCATCGTCGTCATCCAGTTGTATTACCTCCATGAATCAGCGAGTAAAACGATGAAAAAACAAGGAGAATCAGGCCGAGTTTGAACTTGCCGCACGAGTACTGTAAGACGAAAATCCTAAACCTGCGCATTATCAAGTATCAAGTATTGATTTATTACAGTTACAGTATACTACAGTAATCGTTTGAATCATTTTTTTTTCAAAATTCGATATTCCAAAATAAACAAAATAAAATAACAGTGCAAAAAAATACAAAGCTCAGAATCCGCATGACTAATTTCCATCCGATCACTTGTTGTTGTCAACGCGTCCCTGATTCTCCTTCTCCATTCATTCTCCCCTCTTCCTCTCCTCACGCGAGGTTGATTCGGCCAGTATCTTCCACGATGGCCCGAGTGCTTCCCTCTCCAGCGCATCTGGGTGGGCCTCAGGTACTGTAGTTTAGCGTATCGATCGACCTACCGTAGCCTACCTATCTCAGGCGCCTCGAGTGATCAGCTCCCAGCCCTCCACCAATCCCACGCCGGCATCTCACACGACTGGCCCTCCTCCCGGGCCTCCTCCCCTCCCTCCCCTTCCCCGTCCTGCAGCACCTACAGCAGTGTTCAACCCTGCGACCGGCCCTCTGCCCCTGCCCTCTCGACCACCGGCGGCAGCTACTGCAATCAAGCCACCGATGCAGCAGGTAGGAGTACTGTTGCTTGGTCTCTCCATTCTGCACACTATCGATCGGTGGTGTCCGAAAGAGTTGGTGAGACGTTCGTTTGGGAAATTTTCGAGCGCGTTTACAGAGCTCAGGCTCAGCTGAGCGCGCACATCACTTTAGAATCTATTTTCGCATGATTAAATTATTGTTCAAATGTTATTTTTATTAATTACATCACAGATCAGGTAGAATACTAATAACACGATAATCAAAACTAGATTGCGCAAAAAAGTATATCAATCGTGAAGTTTCCTAAAAGGCAGTTTCACAGGAGAGATTTTCCCAAATGGAATTTCTAAAACGTCTTACCACCACCAAAGGGTGGGCAGAATGTGCAGAATGTAAAGAGGTATTTCTCGCAAAGACATCCCTAGGCTATACAATGGGTTACGGTAGAGGTTTGGCAATGATTGGAGTATTGCAGGCTCCGCCCCCTGCTGCAGCCCCGCCCAAGCCTGCAGCGCCGCAGCCTAAGAAGCCGTCCGCTTCTCCGGGTTCCATCCCCGACACCCCGCCGGCTCCCAAAGCGAAGAAGCCAGTCAAGATTACGATGGAGCAGGGTACGGTAGTATACTGTAACGATCGATCGATCGGGGTACTGTATGCGGATGACTGTAGCCGATTGATATTGCAGTGGACGCGCCGGGCCTGCTCGAGTACGGTATGCACCTGCTGACGCGATCCGGCGTCGTGGTTCCCACCTCGGACGATCAGGTATACTGTAGATATCGATCAACCGGCCTACCGTACCCTTCAGAAGCGTCGCCGACGTTCGTTCGCGTGCTACAACGCGTGCGTGTCGCCGGTGCATGTCGGTGGGTTACTGTACTGGTGTGTTGCCAAATCGAATAGTGCTCTCTTCTAGTGTTGCCGTTTCGGGTATCGGGTACCCGATTTTATCGCGCGCGAAACGGCCACGAGATCGGGTACCCGACGAGAGGGAGCACGCTTGCTCTAATTACCCAACATTTGCGAGCGAGGCGTCGGGTACCCGACAAAATTTCGGGTACCCGATAATTTCTCACGCGCGTTTGCTCCATTCTTGCAGCGCAGCTCCGAGAACGAAGCTTTACACTCAAAAAAGGCTTTCAGTAGCCCCTATCGGGGCTAATAAAAAGGGGTCTATTTAGTTTTCTTGCTTCTGCACATTGTTTTACAACACATCCAAAACCACAGAAGGAAAGCCAATAAAACTTCGGAAATCTTGAGAGAAAAATGAAGAAAAGATGAATCCTTTTAGATAATGATATCAGATAACATCTAATATAAGTCAATAAAACTTAGGAAACCTTAAACTAAATACCGTTTTAATGAACTACTCAAAGAAGACTACTTGAATACTCGCGCTTGGTTTTGAATGAGACCATATTACAATCTCAATTAAAGCGATATCATTTCCACATGAAATGCCAGCATTTCTTGAGCATCGTTTCGAAATCAGTCAAATTAATTGACGACACAACTCTGAAACTAGGTTGGCTAAATAACTCTGCGCTTCTCGTGCAGTCATTAGTCACACATAAGATTATCTAACTTCGGCTGAGACAGATTGACCTTTGGCCTTTGATCAATGTGTGGAGGTGTGATGAGAAAGATAAGAGATAGGCTTACTTTGAGAATTGAATACGCCCCAAATGATGTACTCGAAAGCATTAACAAAAAAAATGATGTCGGTTGTCTCCGATTTGTCTAAGAGTTTATACATTGTAAAGAAAACAAGTCAACATAGACTAGAATGTTTACTCGCAAATGCTCAGATGAATTTTCTTCTCTTTATGTATGAGTACTCTTGAACAATTTATGTGCGCGCATCGCATTCAAGTAGTCTTTTTTGAGTAGTTCATTAAAACGGTATTTAGTTTAAGGTTTCCTAAGTTTTATTGACTTACGATATATAAGATGTTATCTGATATCATTATCTAAAATCATTCATCTTTTCTTCATTTTTCTCTTAAGATTTCCGAAGTTTTATTGGCTTTCCTTCTGTGGTTTTGGATGTGTTGTCAAACAATGTGCAGAAGCAAGAAAACTAAATAGACTCCCCTTTTTATTAGCCCCGATAGGGGCTACTGAAAGCCTTTTTTGAGTGTTTCTTAAGTTTTATTCGTTTCTAAACAAATAGTGTCTCTATTTCTCAAATTTCAACCGAAAACATTTTTTCGAGAATTCTCATGTTCTATTTGGCTATTCTATATCCGTGATTGGTTGAGTCGATCACTCTACAACTGTTGAACAGAACCATGTTTATTGATTCTTCAACATTATTAATTACAAAAAATCAAATTTTTTAAAAAAGATTTTTCGAAGATTTTTGATCGATGCCTGGACGTCCATGCCAAATTATCGATTTTTTGTAGTTTGATCTTTGATCTTTGACGGGACGTCCAGGCCAAATTATCGATTTTTTAAAATGTTTGATCTTTGACGGGACGTCCTGGCCAAATTATTGATTTCTTTAATGTTTGATCTTTGATCTTTGACTACAAGATGCTGCAGCCAATGATGACTAGATGGCGCGCGCTAGACGAGACGAGTAAGGGAAACGGGAGAGGGAAGGGGAGGCACTTGGACGGACAATCGAGAGGAGGGCTAATTCCGCTGAGGGGGACGGTCTTAGGTCAAAACGGAATCATAATTATAAATGTTTTTCGGTGCTTTCCTAAAAACGGGATCATCGTAGCTTTAAAAACAACCGAGTTCTTGCGTTTTTAGTGAAAAATCGGTCCAGAAATGTCCAAAAACGGGCAGTTGGAGAGACAATCGAGAGGAGGGCTAATTCCCCGTGAAGGGACGGTCTTAGGTAAAAACGGCATCATAATCAGCGATGTTTTTCAGTGCTTTCTCGAAAAACGGGGTCCTTGTAACTTGAAAACAAACCGAGTTCTTGCGCTTTTAGTGCGCAATCGGTCAAAAAGACGAAAATCGGGCAGTTGGAGGGATATTCGAGAGGAGGGCTAATTCCGTGTGAGGGGACGGTCTTAGCTGATGCAACCATGATAATAAGCAATGTTTTCCGGTGCTATCTGGAAAAACTGGGTACCGATACCACCAAAATGGACCGAGCTAACGCTCTTTTAGTGCGCAACTCGCGAATGAAATATGGCAGAGGGGCGCGTGAAAAAGTCGGGTACCCGACTTTTTTCGGGTACCCGACGCCTTCCCCTCGCCTTTCTCTCATATGTCGGGTAATTAGAGCAAGCGCGCACCTCCCTTTAGATATTGTCGGGTACCCGATACCCGAACCCGATCAGTCATCCCTATTCTCTTCATCTTGAACACGCTCTCATCGGAATGAACAGAGAGTGTGCAGAATGGAGAGATCACTGTTTGATCCGTCAGCACTACTATACATATAGTCTATACTGGAGTGCGATCGATAGTATGCTATCGGCAAGCACGGTAGACGCGCCAAACTCATGACGCATTACTTAGTGATGATGTAATCCTGCCGTAATCCTCCTCCTTTCAGTCGCTGGATGGGCTGTGGCCGCTCTCTCTGCCGACTCGAAGACGCGCGATTTCATCGAGAAAATGATCGAGAAGAAGGGTGAGTTACGGTACTATGAGAGTACTGTAGGATGCTAGTGATGATGGATCGAATAGTGCTCTCTCCATTCTGCATACTCTCTCCCGGTTAGAGATACGAGGGTGTGCAGAATGGAGAGCGTAACTATTCAATCCACCAGCACTGTTGGATACGATAGGACTTGTCAACGTATGAGTACTGTGAGATACGGTATGAGTGTAGGATACTGTAATACCGTAATGCCTTTCAGCCCTTGACCTCACCGTCTCCAAGAAGTTCACTGGCGAGGTATTTAAAAACAAATTTTAAATTAAAAAAAAATATATATATTTAAGAAATTATTTTGAAATAAATGATTTTCATGATTCAGGGCGGTTCCCTCCACCCGACGATCAACCTCATCCTCTACGAGCTCGGCTTCTCCTCGTTCGTGTGAGTACCGTATCCTACCGTAATCCAATCGATCGATAATCGCTACCGTATTCCAGCCGTCTCTACATCGAACCGCAGTTTGCGATTCCGCAGATCGCCGTAGTCGTCAACGAGATCAACAACGCCTACGGCGATACGGTAGGTCTATCGATCGATCGATACCGTACCCATACCGTACTCTCTGATCTTCCGCCCAGGACGCGCCGGCGATCAAACCGTTGTGCTTCTCGTGCGATGACACGGGCGACGCCACTGCAAGGAAGATCAACCACGATGTGCTGGTGAGTCATCGGATGTCCTTTCGGTCCTCAACTCTCTTAATTCTGCACACTCTCTCGATCACTCGAACCGGGTAGAGAGTGTGCTGAATGGAGACGGCTGAAGCACGATACGACATCACTACTTGCGAGTGGTCCTGGTGACTGTAGGCTTCACCCATATGTAAAATCATGCTTCTACGAGAGGCAGAGGGTACAACATTCAGTCAACCAGCGCTCCATTTTGTTAATTTTGCAATAATTGTTATAAAAGGGGACTGATTGTTCGTTTGTACAGCATAACCCTGTGATTCCTCCGTTTCTCAGACGAGTACCAACCGCGTGACCACCGTAATCGACTCCAACGCGAACCTCAATCGCCTGGCGCAGGTATCGGATACGTCTCTCCATTCTGCACACTCTCTCGTTGCTCTGATCAGCGAGAGTGTGCAGAATGGAGAGAGCTACTATTCGGTATTTTAAACAGAACCAAGTTCCCTCTCAAACCCGTCTCATCTAGCGCACATCCCTTCCTCATCTCCAGGCCTGTCTGGTCTCCGTCTTCTCTCCTACCTTCGCTTGGGCCACTCGAGACGGCGCCGCTCAGATCACAATCGGCCACTTCTATGGAAGCAGTGAAAAGAAGAAGAAGTATCTGAGCAAGGTGAGGGACAAGCGATGCGATAGGGGACTGGAGAGGATACTACTGTAGCGACTTTCACAGTCACTACTCTTTATGTCGTCATTCTTACGCAATCCATTCCATATTTTCTTTCCCCAATCCAATACTACACGTCATCATGCCCATCTCTCTTCAATTCCACCCGCACTCCATCCCATTAGCATACGAACTTCTCATTCCTCACGTCCCCAATTCAATTATCCCTCGCTTTGCATACGCCCCGCCCTAATCCCATCTGTTGTTCCCTCACAGGAGACGATTTGCATTCCATTAAGAGTATGCATTCCTCTTGTGACACGTCAGCAGAGGGGGTATAAAAGGGCCTCTCCTCCCTTCCCTCCCCAGAGCAAGAGCAACGCCGTCTTCTCTCCTCACTCGGTTGTGAGCCCAATTCAGGGCACTCTCCCTTCCACCTCCGATCCGATCTAGGATCCCATCCAATCTCCAAGACACCAGTCCTCTACAGTATCCATCCAAGGGTCTCAGACCCCTCCACTTCGCTGATCCAACCACGGATCCCATCCAATCCATTAGGTCCCTTCCTTCCATTCCACCCACTCTAGTCTTCTCCTTCCACTTCCATCACCGTACCCCTACCTTCCCCGTCCCCTCTCTTCTTTCCTACTGTATTAATAAATGATTAGTATTTAAGCTCCGTCCCATCCACAGTGCACCTATCGCTACAGTACACCTAGCCTCTACCGTATACCTAGCCTCCTCTCCCTTACTGTCTTCCCTTCTTATCTCTCTGTCTCTTCTATCCTAGCCTCCTTTCTCAACCCACTCCCCACAGCGCTCTAAGCTTTATCCTGTTCTACCCAAAGTATCGTGGTATCGCTACTTCGCATAACTACAGGCTACTGAGTGGGAGAGGGTTACGGTACTTTTAAGTATTAAAATAGATGAAGCAATGGCTGTATTGTGACGCTAAGTGCATAAGGGCGTTGCCATTGGATGAGGCGAAATGCGATAGTGTGCAGAGTGGAGAGACCTACTATTCGATCCTGCATCCCTATTGCCAAGCAATGACGCAATTCACTGATTTCCTAGTAATGACACATCCAGAAAAATAATCGTCAAATTACCTAATGATGACGTCATCTCAGATTCGTTGTCTCACGGACACGGGCGCCTATCGCTTCAGTCGCAGTGACCAATACGACTGTGTGGAGTTGGTCGGACTGACGCCCGGAGAGACATGCCACCTCATCAGACCCAAGAGTGAGACTACTGTACTGGGATACTGTAGGTTGCCGGGCCGAAAACTATCTCTCTCCATTTTGCACACCTTATGTTGCCAGTAGCTGGCAAGTGGGTGTGCAGATTGGAGAGAGAGCTATTCGATTTAGTCTTTATTACAGGAGTATTGCCGATTTTTAGCAAATCAAGCATGTGATTTAACTAATTCTACCGTGCCCCGAGCTCTCTATCGTATGACATACCGTAATCTCTCAGACCAGTCCATCTCCGATTGGATCGCGTCGGCCTCTGGCAGTCTACTCGACGGCATCATCGCCAATCTGCCCAAAACGAAGGAGATTACGGTAAGCGATCGAGATCTGACTAAAGTATTCCGTTTGATCGATAACTGACCTTATTTCCCAAGGTTTCCGTGCCTCTCTTCACCGTGGAGACTCCGATGCGTCTGGGCGAGGTGGGATAGAGATTAGGGATGTAATTTCGGCTCACTCCATTTTGCACACTATCTCGCTTCAGAGAAACGATTGAGTGTGCTGAATGGAGAGAGTCGAAAACCATCTCTAGTGATGATGCAATACTTTATTATTGCATAATTATGACGAAATGCTCTCCAGGCCGCTTCGATGGCTCGCGGTCGCTTCTCTCTCTGGCGACTCTTCGACCGAGAGAAGTTCGTTTTGTTGCGGGATCGAATAATAGCTCTCTCCATTATGCACACTCTTCCGGTGCTCTGATCTATGATAATGCGCACAAATGGAGAGAGCGGGAGATCCAGGATCACTAGTTTACGTCATGTTTGTTTTTATCCGGAGTTGATGTTATATGCGCACATTTACCAAGATACCTCTAACAAAGCAACGGAACACGAACACGATAGAATTGTGTTTCACGAACCAAATAGAAATTAGCGAGCGCACGAATGAATGATTCCATTATCTTCCATCGACCAAGAAATATTTATAATGGATGAGTGATCATACAAAAACCATCAAAATAAATAAATAAATAACTATTCAGATGCAAGCTGACGCGCATCTTCTACTCGAACAGTGACGACTCGTTGTGCACTCTCCCGCTCTGGGACCACTACCATCAGACCGTATTCGAGGTATATTGTAGATGGGGACGAGTTATTGATTGGAACCTGGCACCGAGCAGGAAAGTAGTTTCGGGTTTCAAGCCTCTCCATTCTGCTCACTTTTTCCTCTGCCTTGCCGGCGAAAGTGCTTAGAGATCCATAACCGAGACATCATTACTATTCGGAACAGTAGCGTATAGTGCTTCCGGATCGAAAAGTGCTCTCTCCGTTGTGTACACTCTCTGCCGGTCAGATATACCACAGAGTGTGCAGAATGGAGAGCGTTACTCTTCAATCTGGCAACTTTATTAGAAACAGCCTCCGTATTGTTTTTAAAAATTCATTATTAATATTCCGCAGCTCTCTACAAAGTTGCCGTCGGCCGGGCCACCCGAAGGGAACAACAACAACGATAAGGAGGAGATGCCCAAAACGGATATTGAGAGGGTGAGATTGACTAGGGATGACGAAATAACTTATTGTCTAATGATGACGTAATTTCAGCTGGACGAAATCTCGAAGCAAGGCTAAGTATTAGGGTTGACCCAATAGCATCCCTCTCCATACTATCTCGTCTGTCTGATCGACGAGATAGTGTGCAGAATGGAGAGAGCTACTATTCGATCCGGCAGCATTAGTGCACATTGTTTATTGTTTAACTAATTAGCTAATCAACATATTAACTTTTAAATCAATCAATAAATTCAGCTGGCGAGTGGCACGGATAGGGCGCAGAAGCCGATCTACCACAAGGTACGGTAGCATCTCGGAGTACTGTAATTCCCACGGCAATCAACGAATGGAACGACAAACTCTCTGACTTTGGTGGTCGATTATTCAGAGGATGAGTAGTGATGAATATTGTTGCCGAATCGAATCGCTGCTCTCTCCATTCGGCACACTCTTGATTTCTCTGAGGGTATGCAGAATGGAGAGAGCACTATTCGACCCTTAATCACTAGTGATCAAGTCACGATGAGTTGTCATCACTTAACGATTACATTCGGTAACATCACGGAGTACTGTAACTTCTGGGCACATAACAAACAACTACGTGCCTTGATGGCCCATCATTCTGTCTATGTACAAGATTTCGTAGTGATGACGTAATCATGTCATAGTGATGACGCCACCCCATTCCAGCTGGAAGACTGCACTCACGGAGTGTGGGCGGAGGAAGTCAAGCCCGCAGCGCCTCCCAAGGAAGGAGAGACGAGGTAGGGAAGGGGATACGGTAGGGTACGGTAGATCGAGGAATACGGTAGACTTTAGGATTCTTTGCTATATCAAAGATTCATGGATGAAAAAGTAAAAAAATTTCAATAATAATTAAGTAATTCAGTGACATGGCGGGCAAGCTCTCCTTCGACACGCCATTTCTCTTCGTCGTGAGAAAGCAGTCAGTTTCAATCTCTTTTTTGAAGTGTTGCCGGATCGACTAGTAGATGTCTCCATTCTGCACACTCTTTCTTAGTGGCAAGAAATAGTGCGTAATGCATTTAATTCGATCTGTGTTCCTAACGTTTCAGTGCCAATGATGGAATAGTAGTATGTTCATTGGGAAACCTTGAGACGGACTGATCAATTTCCGGTCCTGACTTTCTCTATTTGACGGCTTTCCAGGACCGGGAAGAAGTCGCACCTTCCGGTCGCCATCGGCATCTTCACCAACGCCGACAGCTGCGAGCAGGGCGAGGGGCCGACCACCGACTGAACCCCAGCTCCGGGCATTTGCCGGCTCGAAGGAATTCCCGGCCCTCGCACATAATTACCCTTATCTCTTGTCAGCATTCGATAAATGTTTCCGAATGAGCACTTGTAACCGTATCAAAGACCAATCAGACGTTGTCCCCACTCTCATCTCTCCCGATGGATCACATGGTACTTCCGATATTTCTAAGGCTTGTGAACTTGCTCGTCATTTCTCTGACTCATACATAGAGACCACAGGTTCCGCTCACTTGGGAGGGATAGAGAATTGCCCGCTCCGGCATATCGGGTTCTCAACTAAATCAGCCGATTAATGGCGCGTTATGTAGAAAAAAATATATATAGCTAAATCGTGAGCTAAATCGCCGTTTTGGGCTGACTTGCGCCATTCAAACGAGGAGATCGATATTCCCGACTGACAATAGCGTCTATTCCAGGTAATCAGCGTGGAGCTAAAGGCTTTTACTAAACGATCAGAGTGGTTTAGTTAGGTGGAGCGACCTGCAGAAACCGCAGTGGGTGAAAATCGAGCTAAATCGCCGTTTTGGGCTGACTCGCGCCATTCAAACGAGATCGATATTCCCGACTGACAATAGCGCCTATTCCAGGTAATCAGCGTGGAGCTAAAGGCTTTTACTAAACGATCAGAGTGGTTTAGTTAGGTGGAGCGACCTGCAGAAACCGCAGTGGGTGAAAATCGAGCTAAATCGCCTGGCTCGTCAAAAGTATTCGAATGCCAAAACAAAAATGACATCCCTTTCGAGCTCGGCTTATGTGGAGCGACCTGCAGAAACCGCAGTGGGTGAAAATCGAGCTAAATCGCCGTTTTGGGCTGACTCGCGCCATGCAAACGAGGAGATCGATATTTCCGTTCTTGACGTAGCGAGACATAGCGAGGCGTAGCGGGCTCGTATCCCTCCCCCTCCTCTCCCTCCAAGGTAGCGGGCTCGTAATAGAAAGAGCGCGCGTAGCGATCCTGTTTACCCCGAATAGCCAACACTAATTCCCGACTGACAATAGCGCCTATTCCAGGTAATCAGCGTGGAGCTAAGGGCTTTTACTAAACGATCAGAGTGGTTTAGTTAGGTGGAGCGACCTGCAGAAACAGCAGTGGGTGAAAATCGAGCTAAATCGCCGTTTTGGGCTGACTCGCGCCATTCAAATGAGAGGAGATCGATATTCCCGACTGACAATAGCGCCTATTCCAGGTAATCAGCGTGGAGCTAAAGGCTTTTACTAAACGATCAGTGGTTTAGTTAGGTGGAGCGACCTGCAGAAACCGCAGTGGGTGAAAATCGAGATAAATCGCCGTTTTGGGCTGACTTGCGCCATTCAAACGAGGAGATCGATATTCCCGACTGACAATAGCGTCTATTCCAGGTAATCAGCGTGGAGCTAAAGGCTTTTACTAAACGATCAGAGTGGTTTAGTTAGGTGGAGCGACCTGCAGAAACCGCAGTGGGTGAAAATCGAACTAAATCGCCGTTTTGGGCTCACTCGCGCCATTCAAACGAGGAGATCGATATTTCCGACTGACAATAGCGCCTATTCCAGGTAATCAGCGTGGAGCTGAAGGATTTTACTAAACGATCAGAGTGGTTTAGTTAGGTGGAGCGACCTGCAGAAACCGCAGTGGGTGAAAATCGAGCTAAATCGCCGTTTTGGGCTGACTCTCGCCATTCAAACGAGGAGATCGATATTCCCGATAGGGTTGGCAAAACGATAACGAGATAGCGAGCCAAACCCGCCGCACCTAGCGCGCGCCCTCTTCTCATCATAAAAATCCTTCAGCTCCACGCTGATTACCTGGAATAGGCGCTATTGTCAGTCGGAAATATCGATCTCCTCTCGTTTGAATGGCGCGAGTCAGCCCAAAACGGCGATTTATCTCGATTTTCACCCACTGCGGTTTCTGCAGGTCGCTGCACATAAGCCGAGCTCGAAAGGGATGTCATTTTTGTTTTGGCATTCGAATACTTTTGACGAGCCAGGCGATTTAGCTCGATTTTCACCCACTGCGGTTTCTGCAGGTCGCTCCACCTAACTAAACCACTCTGATCGTTTAGTAAAAGCCTTTAGCTCCACGCTGATTACCTGGAATAGGCGCTATTGTCAGTCGGGAATATCGATCTCGTTTGAATGGCGCGAGTCAGCCCAAAACGGCGATTTAGCTCGATTTTCACCCACTGCGGTTTCTGCAGGTCGCTCCACCTAACTAAACCACTCTGATCGTTTAGTAAAAGCCTTTAGCTCCACGCTGATTACCTGGAATAGGCGCTATTGTCAGTCGGGAATATCGATCTCCTCGTTTGAATGGTCTCAACTCACTCTTCATTCAATCACTGGCATCACTCGCGTTCTTTCTATTGATTTATTTAATTACTTATTCACTATTTTTATTTAAACATGATTGTAGATGACCTCAAAAATGACCCAAAAAAGAAAGCGCCGGTGATCCCGAGGTCGCTCAAGAAGAAGTGGCAACTCAATTTGATTATTGGCATGTCTCTGTAGATAAAAATTCGTTCTGCGTTAAAAAATGTTCAGATACACGCATAAGTTGTTTAAAAATAAGTTAAACCACATTCTTTTATTCATAATAGCCAGAAAATGTGAAATAAAAGCGAAAGAAAAAATAATAGAACATGAATATTAAATCTGACACAAGTCAACGACTCAGCTCTAAATTGGGATTACTGTAGAAGGGCATCGCGCCGTTGAAAAATAGCAATTGCCCTCTTGTTGAGAAAATGATGAATCCAATGCGCTTGCATTTTTCAAATATGTTGCGTTCTCGTTTGTCTGAAATTGTAGTCTGGGCATGGCAATGGGCATGGCGTCTGACTGGCATGCCGACACAGGCAGGTTCGACTCCCGCCCGCAGGTGATGTCTTGCAAGAGGTAGAGAAAGGCGCGCGCCCCAACCACTAGTCTCCGTCAAGCGTTCCCTGCGGTAGGCCGCCCTGGCCTAATGGGCATGGCGTCTGACAGGCATGGCATGCCGACGCAGGCAGGCTCGACTCCCGCCGAGAGAGATTCGAACGTTCACAAATGACCTCAAACCTCGAGAAGCTTCCAGAACTTTCCCATGCCTGAAGAAACTTCTATTCTAGGGTCACGTTCTTGTCAATACTTTCAAACTGTACCCAGATCGCCATTTTTAGGGCTCGGATACTCCGACTTCAGATATTCTCCAAACTCTTTGTTACTGATACGCCGATAAAGTCTAGGAAACGCCTAAAACCGATGATATTGTAGAATCAATATGAATGATGAAATGAACCTTCTGGATAATTGTTCTGTCGTCCTCATCTAGATCAGACCATTTTTGACAGATGGAAATGTGCTGGAACGAAAGCTGTGACTGAATGACACATGTGATTAACCGATCTCGCTCTTTCACGTGGCATAGCTTGTTGATAAAGGTTAGTATTAAGGAACGACTGATGTGCCTGAATTATTGATTGACTTTCTCTCATTACTATGCGCTGACGTATTTCAAAAGTTCAGTTGCATTTCTTGATCTAATTCCTTCAATTTATTCTAGAAGCTCCTGAAAGATAACTGAAGTCGGTCAAACATAGACAATCGGGAAAGTTTGAAATCAGCAAACCTTGAAGCTCTCACGAATAATTCGATCGATGTTATCAAAAGTAACATTGAACGGCGAATCAACGACAATAAGGCGGAGGTTGTCTCTCAACTGGTCGAGATTCTGAATAACTTTAATTTGAATAATACATAGCAGTTTTGGCCCAATCGATGTTAGGATACCAATTGTATTCATTGTAAAATCTGCCGCTGAACTTACTGATAAATAAGAAGCAGATAAAAATTGTTGAATACAATAGCCTCACCTTGGGGTCATACAACGGCTTTCTGTAGCCAAATCCGATAAACTCGATTACAGCCTGATCCTCAAGAGGAAGTTTATCCAGCTTGAAATAGAAAGTTTCTTCGAGATTCAGAATGTCATATGGTGCCAAAAGCATCATATTCTCTTAACATTTTGTATTCTCAAATGGAACCTACTTCGAAGAAGGCATTCGAACTTGAGTCCTTCGTCTGTGTCAACTGTAGTGGCTAGAAGAGTATTGACAAAGAGTGAGATACAGTAGACTAGAAGAAACATTGAAAATACTGACTGACGCGTTTTCATTCTGATATTTATACTGAATGAACGATTGGAGCAAGTACAGTGGAAATAAAGGAATGTTTATACAGAAATGGGTAACTAATATAAACAAATCCTTCTGTTCAGACGGATACTGTGAAATACATCACGGGGATTCAATTATCGACATCATATTTCAAGTGAAATGATTCATTAATCTAAAAATAAGATAAAGTTTACTAATAGTGCTCAACAGTTTAATCAGGGCTAATATTGCGTTGACGAGTTCATTTTGTCTTCGATTTCAATTTTTTAAAGCATGAATTTATCATTGGCATTTTGAATTACATTTGCAAAATACATCCAAGAGAGGTGGTTGGTTCAAGGGTATCCCAAAATGAGGGTGCGGCTTAAGCCGAGTTCTATTAGGTTGGTGCATAATTCTTGCTGCGTTTTAAAAATTAAAGATGCCTAGCTCTTTCGATTTTGACCGATCACCTCTCGGTTTTCCATCATAATTGAAGCCTTCAATGTTCTCTTCAGCGCACGATAACTCAGATCTCTCCCATCGGGAAAACGGACAATATGCAAAATTTTAATGAAATTGACTATCAGCCAGTACCAGGGCAATGCGAACTCGAGCACCTCTCCCGTTTAGATATAATATAGAGCACCAGGATAGCTTCGCAATTAACTGTGTTTCATTCCGTAAAACTGTTTCTTGGTTGAGTACAAAAATTGAAAAATTAAATCTAAAATTTTTCGAGGATTTGCTTTTGGCTAAACCTTAAATTCTCGAACACCCAACAAGCTTTGCAAAATTCCAAACTATTTTCATGAAGCACGGATATACCTCTAAATAATACTACAGAGGCAGACCTGATCGATTTGAGGCAGACAAAATATACGAGCTCAAACTTCACATCCGAAAAACAGCAAAAATTATGCACCACCCTGATATAATATCAGTACTTCTGTCTATCGGGCCTCCATAGGTGGGAGTGGCAGTCAATTGTTTGCCCGGTTCCTCTTTTCCTGTCCAGAATACGCTTGGATTGCACTCATAGAAGACTCCCACTGTCCTCGCAAAATCTGGATCAATAGTGGAAGAAATTATATCTTCGAGACAAATTTGAGAGATAAATCACCATTTCATGTAAAAGCCATCAACGAATTTTTCGTCGCGATTGTCGACATAAGGGTTCTTCAGGTTCAATACTGCCTTCTTTCTGTCGAAATAAGCGGAGAATTGATTGTCTACAGTATCGTGCATAAGTCATGGGTCACTTTTTCATTCTTTCATAACTTTTGACTCCTATGAGATTTCTTGCTCATACTTGGTCATGACACAGCACAATCTCCGAGTGTTAGGTATATGCCATTGGGATATCACAGAACGCCCTGGTTGTTGCGTAGTGATGACGCAATCAAGCAATACTTTTTCAAACAATCAAAATTCGTACATGGATTTTTCCTCAGACTTCCTATTCGTTGTGATACTAGAAGGCATCAATACCTTTTCGATGAAAATATGTACTCAGGGAGGATGACGAACAGTGGCTCTAGACCGAAAAGGTAATGATGCCTTCTAGTATCTCAACGAATAAGAAGTCTGAGGAAAAATCCATGTAAGAATTTTGATTGTTTGAAAAAGTATTGCTTGATTGCGTCATCACTACGCAACAACCAGGGCGTTCTGTGATATCCCAATGGCATATACCTAACACTCGGAGGGTGTGCTGTGTCATGACCAAGTATGAGCAAGAAATCTCATTCGACTCAAAAGTTATGAAAGAATGAAAAAGTGACCCATGACTTATGCACGATACTGTATTTCCGTTGTGCGATTGAAGGACAAGCGACTTCTATAAATCAGAATTGTTGTAGATCCAATTGAAAGGACGAGTGCATCGTGAGGTTTCTGAAATGTAACTAATGCATATTTAAAAAAACGCAATGACAAACTGAATCGGATGGTTTCTTTTCGCCAGCATGACATTGGTGTTTGCATTTACCGAACAAGATGATGTAATATTGATTTCTGCGTTGGAGAACTTGCCATTATCGATCAAATATCTCTTACTTGTATACATTCTGCTCAATTCTCTCTTTATAAGCAATCCCAATGCTTTGATATCAGAGACTCCGCCCCTAGTTGCATTCACAAGAATTTTTGAGACTGTAGCTTTCCAATGAGGATTCTATGATAAATTGAAATTCCAATCTAAAAGATCGTGAAAAGAAATTACCTCGTACGAATGATAATGGATATCCTTTTCAATCTGATCCTCAATCTGCTTTGCAATGTCGAATATTATTTTTATTTTTTACGATACTGCGTGATGTATCTGTATGGGAATATTGATCTAGCTATTCGTTCTTATTCAATTATCACTCAAATGTCTCTCGATACTCCGAACTGTCTTTTTTACTTACTATTTCAGAAGGTTTTCTATTTTCTCTTTGTCCTGCGTTCTTTGAAGAATTTCGAGCATCTTAATTTTTTCGCAAGGTATTTCTCCTAATAACATTACCGTTGTATTGTGCTTTTCAACCTTGGACTGGTATGCATGAACAAACCGCTGGAATTTCCAGATTACAAATGTTTGTTCTTAAAAAAATATTCTTACTATTTTGTACATTTGGATGAGGATCAATGTTTTGCCGTTTTAGAAAGTTTCCTCTGTTTTGTAGGGATCAGCTTTCAATGCAGCCAGAAAGGGATTTGTCGATTTCTCTTCCAAACGACTGCTCATTTCCTGAGTTTTTTTCATGAGTATTAACTTGCTTTTCACAACATACGGTCATCAAAGAGAAAACGGCGGAGCTGTTGAAGTTCTTTATGATATCGGTGTCATTTGGAAATTAGATCAAGGCGATCATGTGCTTATTCATTTGAGTGATCCTCACAGAAATTGCCTGGAGACGGAAAAAATTAACAGAATCATACAGTTCAAGTTTCTTACCTCTGCGAAATGAAGATCGACGATTCTTGCTTCGAAATCATCCATTCGTTGGATCATCGCTTGGAAATGCTGAAAGAAATCAATAGTGAAAATCATTGCATTTCTCGGTTCACATTTGTAGCTTCTGTTTTCAGTTGAGTGATATCATGGCGAATATAATCTTCTGTTTCTTGCGAGCTGACGATTCCACAAATATCACCCAGAACAGCGAATGTACCTGATAATTTAAAAAAAAGTTGAGTAATCAAAAATTACCGAGAGCGTTTTTAGCGCACGATTTGATGTCCGAAGACAAGCAAGTGAGTCCCTGATTAATCAGTTTGGCAGAGATAGGAATGTAGAGAGGAATTGAATTTATCCCTTAATGAGTAATTATGGAAGAAGAAAAAAATTAGAATTGCAAGGTGAAATACCATTCGGGAGAATCAGGCAAAAGAGGAGAAATTTCGGAATTAACATCGTTGAGAGAAGTCACGACGAATTGGCGAACATTTTCAATTTAAATAGGAACATTTTCCTTTATTGGACCACTGTGGATAATGTGTTTCCATTCATTCCGAAGCACTAGAGACGAATTGGCTTTTCACCTGAACCGTTTCAAAGTGTCTGTTCAACGCTTGTAGAGAATCTACAAAATTATCATCCGCTCTCTCTTCCTCTCTGCAATTATCCACTGCAAATGTAATTCTGCACACTTTGAAGGAGTTATCAGAAAATTTACTTATCTCTATTGTTTTCAAAATCGGATAAGTCATGTTTCAGAAGAATATCAGTTGATAATGATTGAAGCATCGGCAATTTCTTACTATGGACTATCCATGGCTACATCGAAAAATGTCCACTGAATAGATAACATATATTCCCTTGTTCTCACAATCTTGTATAAATAATGTCTTGCGTTTGTTTTCCGATAAGGAAGGTATTGGGGTGTGTCAAAAGTTCGTTTATTTTTTTGAAAATTTTATTTCAAGAGAACGATAAGACATAGGTACTACCTCTCATTAGTTTTCAGAAACTGAAACTCTGCACTAATTTATTCAACTTCAATTCAGTCATTAAATTGCTTAGATATGCTGCAATAAGCGAAAATGTGAAATTTCGGGTCATATTTTCCAAATTTTATATCTCACTAGAGGATGGTCAGTCGAATATCAGACACATACCATAACAGTAGCAGGAGTCCTGCATCTCTATGCAATTTTAAAAGTAATTTATTCTCGTAAGATCCTAGGACTTGATCTGAGAATGTCAAAATAATGGCATTTTTGAGGGTCCATTTTGACATTTTTTCACTTTTAAATTTATAACTAATTTCTTTTACTATCAAAACTATTCAAACGGTAATAATTAATCGTTTTATTTTATTTAGACTTGCTTGTTCCCAGTTCCGGAATGAAAATCGATGAAAATATGCAAAATGTGTGGGAAATTGAAAGTTGCATATTGATGATGCAACGCATTTGGGATTTTTGAAGATGCTCCGGAAACGCTCATATCCAGCACCCAAGTCGATTGATGGAATACACAACTTGTATCCTCTTCTTTGAAAACTGTGTTAATTTTTTTTAGTGAAATCTTAATATGGACCCTTTTTCTCAAAGCCGTTATTTGTCTTGTCTTGTACTGATCTAAGTGATGCAAGTGTTGAAATCGAAGAAGACATTTAGTAGTAATTTATGCACTTACGGTATGCCGGCATTCATCCCTCATTATTGAGAAAAATATGATTAAACGAACTTTTGACACACCCCAATATTATTGATGAATGGACACAATTTCATTAATATCCGCGATAATTACGCAATCATTTAAAATGTTTTGTTTCCATTGATTTTTTTCATGTGTGTAAAATTCAAAAGGTCGATAAGAGAATTGCTTTTGTAATGATGTGCAGTGGTCCAGTGTTGAAAGTGTATGAAGACAGCGAAAATACAATAGTGAATCGAAACTGAAAGATTACATAAGAAATACATCCTTATTATCGGTTATAAGAATCATGAGCTGGAGAATATGAACCTGAACGGTTCTTTTCGTGTGATTTTTTCACATCTTCTGCGCATTTGATTCGACAGAGATTGAGTGAAGATCATGACTTGTTTCTCATGGCGAATTTACGTGACAATGTTTTCGATAGCTTTACGACGAAGAGCGTAAGCTGAATGAATCTAAATCTATCTAATTTCAACATCTACGAGCTGAATATGTAAATTTCGGTAAGTTATAGTAATATTTATTTTTTTTCAGTTTCCTATAAAATATGAAATTAGGTAGGACTCACCAGAATCACAAATCAGTTCTTCGCAGTTATCGAGGACCAAATGTTTGACTTTGTCAACATTTAATGCTCCATACTGTATAAGAGCGAGAATTCGCGTAGGAGTACCGATGACAATATCAGGACAGTTGTTATGGAGTATATTCTCGTGATTCTTCATCGAAATTCCATCAATAAAAATATCGACCTTAAAATTTTTAAGAAAATGTGATTCCGATTATTCTAATTAATCCGTAAATTCTAGATTGTTGTGACAGGCAAACAAAAATAAATGTCATTATTATAAAGAACTTATTCCAAGCAAGAATGTTTCGACCATCTTATTTTTTAGAGTGCAAAACAGGGTTCAGGTTAACTATAACCATACGCCCAATGGTACTTGAAAAAAGAGAGGGCACATCGGCACTACGAAAAGATACATATCGGCAAGTGGGAAAATATAGTGCAATGAATGGTAATAATCGATTATGTCGATAATACAATGACAAACATATCGGAAGAAAAGTTTAGTCGATTGCTCATTTGACGTATGACTATAACAATCACTAGGGAATGCCGTTAATCTCATTCTACATACGTTAACGTACCTTGATAGTTGGCAAATATCTGGAGAATTTATCGTATTCTCCTCTTATCAAGGAGGAATCAACCTCAGAAGAGCAAATTATGAGAACTGATACTTCTCCATCAACAGGTTTCAGGTGCTGTCTGTTCCCCTCCTCGGCCTGTCTCTCGCTTACACTTAGAGAGAGGTATATGATATATATGATATAGCTCTCTCTAATTGTAAGCGAGAGACAGGCCGAGGAGGGGAACAGACACGACAATCGAGAAAGGGGTAAACGTTTTATTTCGACATCAAGCCATCTGGAGCCAACGGGCGCTCCATGGGAATAATGAATACGCCCATCGTCATCAGCACTCTGAGGAACCACGAAACTGAGAGTTTTCAATTTTTTTGGTGTGCCAACCCTTGTCCGACTATTACACAAACGGCCTCTTAATTTGAGTAAGATTGCATTGCAATACGATCTGCTGTAGAGAAAAAAGCTCACCCTCCTATAACATAAATCTGTCCATTCAAGCTGCATCTGATCTCTTATATTTCATTGAACTGATCGGAGTCCAACTGGAAAGTTCGACTATCTGGATATCAGAGAAACATTTAGTGTGATTTTTATCGTACATTTATCGTATTGAGTTTGTGCAAATAGTGAACTCATTCGCACTCAAAGTTTTTATCCTAGCACGAATCCTAATTTTTCTCCAGGTCTCGACATCGACTTCAACGAAATCCATTCTGCAAAGAACAAGTTATTGATAGATTTTTTGAGCCGGAACAAGTTTATTCTCAGGACAACCAATCATTACACACGTGATCACTCATTGATTGTACCACATGTTGCGAACACATTGTGCAATGAAACTTTTTTGTGGAAAACTTTCAGGGCTGGGAACAGAAAAAAATAGAAAAAAATACTACCAAAGTATTCTACAATGAAATATATGCCTCTTTGCGGCTTTTAAACGTGTGTAATCACTTCAGTTATTTATAGCGCCAAATAAAAAAAAGATCTATTCTTTTCGAATCATGGCAAGTGTTGACCCGAGTAGAAAACATAAAAAAATTTCAGTTTAAAAAAAAAGTAAAAGCATCGCCATTTTGTTAAATGATGTGATCATGTCGTGATTTTTTTTGCGGTAACGATGGAGTGATAGAGGCACGTTGAATAACATATTAAAAGCGAGGAACAACTTGTAATATTTTCTGCAAACCACGTTTTCTGTTCTTTCCTGTTTCTGCATTGGAATCTTGTAATGGTGTACACCTAACGTGGCAAGAGTGTCATACCTTTGGATATATCATCATATGTCTCTAGGGAAGCGAGAATGTTCCCATCATCGTCCTCACCTCCAGCCACATACCTGACAAACCCATCCATTTTCTTCCAAAGCTATAAAATAGTTAATTTCGGTGAATTCGAACTCACGTTTTTCATTCGAATATAACAACAGTCGAATTAAGGCTTCTCTTGACAGGGAAGCCACACACTTTTGGCATCTGATGAAAATGAATTAAATTAGTGAAATACATATATATATATATATATTGAAAAGCCTTACATGCTTTTCAATTTCATCTTTTCCCGTGTACCACTTATTTGCGATTATATCGAAAATATCAGTAGTCTCTGCTATCGACACGGTAGATTCTTTTGAACCGTGAGTGAAGTAGATCTGAAACATAAATCTCACAAACATTTACTGCATAATAAGCTCAACCTTATAATCAGATATGTAGGCGTACTCGAAGATGTGATTGGACATCATTTGACTCATACACTCTGGAGATACAGCTCATTGTTTTCATGCTTCTCACAGTGATACATAATGACAATAAGAACTATCAGGCTGATGCATAAGTTTTGCAACTTTTTTCTAAAAGTGTTCGCAAATTATTTATAAATGGGACTGATCAAATGAGTATAGGGTCGTTTTTAAGTGTATCTAATGTACTTTCAATCGCGCACTTTCATTTGATGATAGCACCCTGGACATGGAAATTATGAGTCTTCAGATACTCATGAAGGTCAGAATCGCCTTTCTAGCATAACGCTTGCGTAAGGGGCTAATCTAATGGATCATTTTCAGTACTCATTTTGAAGATTGACCCTTTTGGCACAACTCACAGAAAAATTAGAGTATAGTTCTCGATGACATATGTCTGGCACAAATTCTTCCAGACCACAATCTAGCGATTTTTATGCATTTTTTTGCATATTTTATGCTTTTGGGGTTTTCAATTTATTTCACCTGCTGGCGAAGCAGAGTCAATTATTTTCAATGATATTGTGGACGTTACATGTACGAATTCAGCGCCCCACACTAGACCCTTGTCACTCTTCATATAGACAATTGAGAGCAATTCGTCAAAGCATCAATGCCGTGAAATTCACGCCGGTTTCCGAGTCGTCACGATTTTGATAGGTATTGTGGACTCTAGATCTCAAGCGCATTCGGAAGATAATAATGCTAGGTACTCATTTATGTATGATAGATACCCTGCGAAAATTTCCCCGATGAGAGCTAGATGTTCGAAAAACTTTGCAAATTTTGAGTATTTTTGTGGTGTCGACTTATGAAAATATCTCAAGTACCCATGCAAAAAGAAACCATCTGCGGTCATAATTAATAACCCAAAGTCCATCCCTAAATGATGTATTGGTAAGATGGCCCCAAGATCTCTCTCGGCTGAATGTCAATCTATCAAACTCACCAACGAAAAAGGAGCAGAACTTATGCATCAGCCTAGTATAATATGGTTTAGGGATCAGCCGTATGTGTTCTATAATATTCCATATCTAAACAAATACTTTTCCATGTGTTTGTGGTCGGATCATATAGATGTACTTCACTCGGGTGTGGTGAATCTTTTTTAGGGTCCGTCACTGTAAAATGTGCAAATTAACGCAATTATATCTTGTAGATATAACCATAATGCCTGGAAACGCAATCATAGTTTGTTTCAACTGAAATGGAAAATAGGACTAAACATACCGATGGTGAGGAAAAGTGCGTGAGCATCGTAACAAATTCGCTCGGCAGTTTTGAATGATTTGGAGTACCTTCCACTGTTCTTGCTTACGATGTAGTCCTAAATGGAAATAGATTGTGGACCTTTGCTTCATTTACGAGATCCATGCATTCCGCATTTTCATTTATCCAATTACACGTTTCGATAGTATCGGTAATAAAATTGAAGGGGAGACGTGTGCAACGAATGGTAATGAACAATCTGAAAAAAATGGAACAGATATACTATAAAATTTCATCTATTTTGTGCCGATGGATGTTGTATGAAATTGGGGCGTACCTTTCTGCATGCTGTTTTCTCTCCGGATTCGCTCCAATCCATCGAGAGCACGCTTCGAACACCTCAAACAAAATATGCTATATTGACCGTTGATTTACATCATATATCATAGGTATGTACTAGTGTTGCCATTTCGGGAATCGGGATTTTTTATCGCGCGCGATCGGTCTCGAGACGGGATCCCGACGAGAGCTAATTATCCGACATTTCAGAGAGAGGCGAGGGGGAGGGGTCGGGATCCCGAAAAAATTTCGGGATCCCGACTTTTCCCGCACCTCTCGCTGCGCTTTCACTGGTGGAACGGAGCTTTGAGATATCTAGAGGGCGCGCGCTAGACGAGACGGGTTAGAGAGACTGGAGAAAGGAGGAGAGGCACTTGAAAGGATAATCGAGAGGAGGGCTAATTGCGCGTGAGAGGACGGTTTTAGGTAAAAACGGCATCATAATCAGCGATGTTTTTCAGTGCTTTCTCGAAAAACGGGGTCCTTGTAACTTGAAAACAAACCGAGTTCTTGCGCTTTTAGTGCGCAATCGGTCAAAAAGACGAAAATCGGGCAGTTGGAGGGATATTCGAGAGGAGGGCTAATTCCGTGTGAGGGGACGGTCTTAGGTCAAAACGGAATCATAATAAAAGATTTTTTTCGGTGCTTTCTCAACAAACGCGGTCCTTGTAACTTGAAAACAAACTGAGTTCCTGCGTTTTTAGTGCGCAATCGGTCCAAAAAGGCACTTAGAGAGACAATCGAGAGGAGGGATAATTCCCTGTGGGTGGACGGTCTTAGGTGAAAATTATATGATGATAAGCAATGGTTTCCGGTACTTCCTTGTAAGTTCAAAACAAACGGAGTTATCGGTAATTTAGTGCGCAATGTGCGGGTCTCTGCCCGTGAAAGATGAGGGAGAAACGCGGGAAAAAGTCGAGATCCCGAATTTTTTTCGGGATCTCGTCCCCTCCCCCTCGCCTCTCTCTAAAAAGACGGGTAATTAGCGCAAGCGCGGGGTGGGGGACAGGTTAGCAGGGGACATTTGAGCAGCAATGGGAAGAGGACAGCTGAGCAATGGAAATATGAGCAACGGCCAGATGGGCATTGCACATTACAGCAATGGACGTTTGAGCAATGGAAGGAGCACTCAAGGGCCTTGCCCTGGGCTTGGACACTTGAGCAGCGGCTCGCTAAGGCTTCAGCAGACCTTGGACAAGTGAGCAGCGGCTCGCTAAGGCTGCAGCAGGCCTTGGACGTTTGAGCAGCGGCTCGCTAAAGGTACAGCAGACCTTGGACGATTGAGCAGCGGCTCGCTAAGGCTGCAGCAGACCTTGGACGTTTGATCAGCGGCTCTCTAAGGCTGCAGCAGACATTGGACGTTTGAGCAGCGGCTCGGTAAGGGTACAGCAGACAATGGACGTTTGAGCAGCGGCTCGGTAAGGGTACAGCAGACATTGGACGTTTGAGCAGCGGCTCGGTAAGGGAACAGCAGACCTTGGACACTTGACCAGCGGCTCGCTAAGGCTGCAGCAGACCTTGGACACTTGAGCAGCGGCTCGGTAAGGGAACAGCAGACCTTGGACGGTTGAGCAGCCGTTCCTTAACGCATTTTCAGTAACGAAATTATTTTTCAGAAAACAAATCTTTTTAAAAATTTATTTCTCTGAAAAAAATCCAGAACCATCAATTATACAACTCGAAATTTAATTACTAGATCTTAAAAAAATCGGCTCTATTCCAATAATGGGGTCCATTGAAAAAATTAGGGTCCGAAAAAAAAAGATAGGGTCCGAAAATCTCTAGACCCTATTATTTTTCAAAAAAACCCGTTATTTTTTTGACGTTGAAAATAATAGGGTCCCATCTTCAAATCACTCTCAAATTGTATTTCTTTCTATGTTTTCGAATACAATTGTATACGTGGAGATGGATGAGAAGGTAAGTATTGGTTCAGAGGCAAATGAAGGAGGACGGGGAATAGTGCAATTTGTTCGAGACAATCTATTCACATCGATTCTACACTATCCTCGTCTTTTCTCGACGATACGTCTTCGACCAAAATTTCAAAGTGGTGAAAATTTCTAAACAAATGAGTAGCTTTCTTAACTTTGGATTCATAGTATTACAATAATCTACTAATGTATTCTCAATACATGTTAGGATATGAAAACATTTTGCTGCATACTGGTTAAATTATTTTATCCGTATGTCCAAGAGCTGACCTCGATACGGGGTCAAGATCAAGAGCGAAAAAATAATTTCTAAAATAAACAAAATAATAGAAATTTCGCACTTATTTTCGCTCAGACCGAAATTCTATATGAGAGCTCGCAGGAAAGTGAAATAAAAAATAATCGAAACATGAAAGAGATTGAAAATTTTACGGATTCGAATCGTTAATGTAACATTCTAACACGTGAATCGCGAGAGCGACGAACAAAAACAGCCTCTCCCGGAACAATTTTTATTATTTTTTCTGAATTTCAAAAATAAATATTTTTCACTGTCGCAGAGGAAAATTACACGGGATTTTTATTGTAGTTTATCAAAGTTCTAGTCCATACCTATTCACAATAGAATTTTCAGACTAGTCGAGAGGGGGTCGTTTGGGTATATTTCATTGAATCCTCGATTTTGACTGACTTTCGAGCAGAACATGTTTCTTTCAACATCTATCGAGCTTTAATGCTCGGATTTGAATTCTACGTTCCAAAATAAATCAGAATCACCTATAGTCACATTTTTCTGTGATATATTTTTCTCGACTTTTTCATGACCTCGTGGTCAGGGAAATTTTTGGGTGAAAAAGTCGAAATTTCAGATTCACGCGGCTATAGGTACATCAGTTACAGCAACCCTTTGTCTTCAAGTTCGACACATGAGACAATGGGAAAATTTTACCCTTAAATAATGACGAAAATTAGAAAATCACTCTGAGAAATTGAAAAAGCGAATATTTCACTCTACTTTTCTTGAAGAGGATAAAATCCTCTGTTTAAATCAAACGAGATGTGTACTGGAAAGGATCAATTTGAGAACCGGTCCGGAATTTTCAAACGCATCATCATTGCATCATCACTATGCAACTTCTCATTTACCACACATTGTTTTAAAAATTTTTGATCGGTTTTCATATCCTTTCTGGATGCAAATTATTCCAAATATTGTAAAACAAATAATTTTAGTTTTTGAAGCGGAATTGATAACTCTAGTATGTAGTCTTAGTATGTACTGACATATCCTACAAAAAATGGAGGCTGTAGCTGAACTAGAACGAAAATTGCATAATTTTTTATAAATGTCTTATGTTTTGGAAAATGGTTCTGCTGACCTTATTTGAAATGAGATCAACGTGCCCCAATGTGCACATCTGAGATACTACCCGCACGAGACATTTGAACACATTTGAAATCACTGTGAGACTTCTCATTATTTGAATATTGCTTATCGACATTAAATTAGCCTAAAAATCTAGAGCAGGATACGATTCAATACTAGGCATGTATTTTCTTAAACATGGGCTACCTAATGCTTCAAAACGTGGGCTTCTATCTCAATGTGGAAAGAAGTTATGGCAAATTTAAAAACGTTCCACGACTTTCGCACGGTAATGTAACTCATTTGTTTAGAAATTTTCACCACTTTGAAATTTTGGTCGAAGACGTATTGTCGAGAAAAGACGAGGATAGTGTAGAATCGATGTGAATAGATTGTCTCGAACAAATTGCACTATTCCCCGTCCTCCTTCATTTGCCTCTGAACCAATACTTACCTTCTCATCCATCTCCACGTATACAATTGTATTCGAAAACATAGAAAGAAATACAATTTGAGAGTGATTTGAAGATGGGACCCTATTATTTTCAACGTCAAAAAAATAACGGGTTTTTTTGAAAAATAATAGGGTCTAGAGATTTTCGGACCCTATCTTTTTTTTTCGGACCCTAATTTTTTCAATGGACCCCATTATTGGAATAGAGCCGATTTTTTTAAGATCTAGTAATTAAATTTCGAGTTGTATAATTGATGGTTCTGGATTTTTTTCAGAGAAATAAATTTTTAAAAAGATTTGTTTTCTGAAAAATAATTTCGTTACTGAAAATGCGTTAAGGAACGGCTGCTCAACCGTCCAAGGTCTGCTGTTCCCTTACCGAGCAGCTGCTCAAGTGTCCAAGGTCTGCTGCAGCCTTAGCGAGCCGCTGGTCAAGTGTCCAAGGTCTGCTGTTCCCTTACCGAGCCGCTGCTCAAACGTCCAATGTCTGCTGTACCCTTACCGAGCCGCTGCTCAAACGTCCATTGTCTGCTGTACCCTTACCGAGCCGCTGCTCAAACGTCCAATGTCTGCTGCAGCCTTAGCAAGCCGCTGCTCAAACGTCCAAGGTCTGCTGTTTCCTTACCGAGCCGCTGCTCAAGTGTCCAAGGTCTGCTGCAGCCTTAGCGACCCGCTGCTCAAGTGTCCAAGGTCTGCTGTACCCTTACCGAGCTGCTGCTCAAACGTCCAAGGTCTGCTATTCCCTTACCGAGCCGCTGCTCAAGTGTCCAAGGTCTGCTGCAGCCTTAGCGACCCGCTGCTCAAGTGTCCAAGGTCTGCTGCAGCCTTAGCGAGCCGCTGCTCAAACGTCCAAGGTCTGCTGCTCCCTTACCGAGCCGCTGGTCAAGTGTCCAAGGTCTGCTGTTCCCTTACCGAGCCGCTGCTCAAACGTCCAATGTCTGCTGTACCCTTACCGAGCCGCTGCTCAAACGTCCATTGTCTGCTGTACCCTTACCGAGCCGCTGCTCAAACGTCCAATGTCTGCTGCAGCCTTAGCAAGCCGCTGCTCAAACGTCCAAGGTCTGCTGTTTCCTTACCGAGCCGCTGCTCAAGTGTCCAAGGTCTGCTGCAGCCTTAGCGAGCCGCTGCTCAACCGTCCAAGGTCTGCTGTTCCCTTACCGAGCAGCTGCTCAAGTGTCCAAGGTCTGCTGCAGCCTTAGCGAGCCGCTGGTCAAGTGTCCAAGGTCTGCTGTTCCCTTACCGAGCCGCTGCTCAAACGTCCAATGTCTGCTGTACCCTTACCGAGCCGCTGCTCAAACGTCCATTGTCTGCTGTACCCTTACCGAGCCGCTGCTCAAACGTCCAATGTCTGCTGCAGCCTTAGCAAGCCGCTGCTCAAACGTCCAAGGTCTGCTGTTTCCTTACCGAGCCGCTGCTCAAGTGTCCAAGGTCTGCTGCAGCCTTAGCGACCCGCTGCTCAAGTGTCCAAGGTCTGCTGTACCCTTACCGAGCTGCTGCTCAAACGTCCAAGGTCTGCTATTCCCTTACCGAGCCGCTGCTCAAGTGTCCAAGGTCTGCTGCAGCCTTAGCGACCCGCTGCTCAAGTGTCCAAGGTCTGCTGCAGCCTTAGCGAGCCGCTGCTCAAACGTCCAAGGTCTGCTGCTCCCTTACCGAGCCGCTGGTCAAGTGTCCAAGGTCTGCTGTTCCCTTACCGAGCCGCTGCTCAAACGTCCAATGTCTGCTGTACCCTTACCGAGCCGCTGCTCAAACGTCCATTGTCTGCTGTACCCTTACCGAGCCGCTGCTCAAACGTCCAATGTCTGCTGCAGCCTTAGCAAGCCGCTGCTCAAACGTCCAAGGTCTGCTGTTTCCTTACCGAGCCGCTGCTCAAGTGTCCAAGGTCTGCTGCAGCCTTAGCGAGCCGCTGCTCAAGTGTCCAAGGTCTGCTGCAGCCTTAGCGAGCCGCTGCTCAAGTGTCCAAGGTCTGCTGCAGCCATAGCGAGCCGCTGCGCAAGTGTCCAAGGTCTGCTGCAGCCATAGCGAGCCGCTGCTCAAGTGTCCAAGGTCTGCTGCAGCCTTAGCGAGCCGCTGCTCAAACGTCCAAGGTCTGCTGCAGCCTTAGCGAGCCGCTGCTCAAGTGTCCAAGGTCTGCTGCAGCCATAGCGAGCCGCTGCTCAAGTGTCCAAGGTCTGCTGCAGCCTTAGCGAGCCGCTGCTCAAGTGTCCAAGGTCTGCTGCAGCCTTAGCGAGCCGCTGCTCAAACTTCCAAGGTCTGCTGTACCCTTACCGAGCCGCTGCTCAAGTGTCCAAGGTCTGCTGCAGCCTTAGCGAGCCGCTGCTCAAGTGTCCAAGGTCTGCTGCAGCCATAGCGAGCCGCTGCGCAAGTGTCCAAGGTCTGCTGCAGCCATAGCGAGCCGCTGCTCAAGTGTCCAAGGTCTGCTGCAGCCTTAGCGAGCCGCTGCTCAAACGTCCAAGGTCTGCTGCAGCCTTAGCGAGCCGCTGCTCAATCGTCCAAGGTCTGCTGAAGCCTTAGCGAGCCGCTGCTCAAACGTCCAAGGTCTGCTGCAACCTTAGCGAACCGCTGCTCAAACGTCCAAGGTCTGCTGAAGCCTTAGCGAGCCGCGGCTCAATCGTCCAAGGTCTGCTGAAGCCTTAGCGAGCCGCTGCTCAAGTGTCCAAGGTCTGCTGCAGCCATAGCGAGCCGCTGCTCAAGTGTCCAAGGTCTGCTGCAGCCATAGCGAGCCGCTGCTCAAGTGTCCAAGGTCTGCTGCAGCCTTAGCGAGCCGCTGCTCAAGTGTCCAAGGTCTGCTGCAGCCTTAGCGAGCCGCTGCTCAAACTTCCAAGGTCTGCTGTACCCTTACCGAGCCGCTGCTCAAGTGTCCAAGGTCTGCTGCAGCCTTAGCGAGCCGCTGCTCAAGTGTCCAAGGTCTGCTGCAGCCATAGCGAGCCGCTGCGCAAGTGTCCAAGGTCTGCTGCAGCCATAGCGAGCCGCTGCTCAATCGTCCAAGCCCAGGGCAAGGCAAATCCCTTGAGTGCTCCTGCCATTGCTCAAACGTCCATTGCTGTAATGTGCAATGCCCATCTGGCCGTTGCTCATATCTCCATTGCTTAGCTGTCCTCTTCCCATTGCTGCTCAAATGTCCCCTGCTAACCTGTCCCGTCTGAGATAGCGGCACGAAGTTCTTCTGAAGAAAATCAGTTTTTTTGTTGTTATTCTGAAACTTGGATTCTCACATCGATGAAAGAGATAATGAACGAATCAATCTTATTGTAAGCGATTGATCTACAGAAGAAGAAAAGAGAGAAGATATTTTCTATTGTCAATTCTCTTCTCATTATTTCCGCGCACTCATCCACAACTGATTCCTGAAAGTTAAAGCTGAGCGAGTATAATTTTAATAATACTTCCCATGCGAAGGAAGTTTGCGCTCATCATAAGATCCTGAACGTTTAGCGTTGTAATTATAAGACGCCCAGTATAGGCATAGTCCAGAAGGCATTTCACCGTTTCAAAGTCTGCAGAAAATACTGTGTATTGAGGCATGGCCTGTTCCCCGTGAAACCATAGGAACTGCCTAGGAACGGGAGTAAAAGATGAGAACGCCGTGGCTTCAAAACTAATAACCTTCATTTGAGTTTGTAAACGCTCCTCTGACAAAACGAATTATGATAATTGATTGACAAAGCGTACCACAGAACTCATTGGATAGGCTGATCTCTCCCTTTTGACACTCGATCATGTTAGAGTTGAAAAGTCCACGAAAGTAGGGAATGCGAGCACTCAGAAGACCCTCAAAATAATTAGTGAATGCAATTTAATGAGCTATCAGGGTGGTGCATAATTTTTGCTGTTTTTCGGATGTGAAGTTTGAGCTCGTATATTTTGTCTGCCTCAAATCGATCAGGTCTGCCTCTGTAGTATTATTTAGAGGTATATCCGTGCTTCATGAAAATAGTTTGGAATTTTGCAAAGCTTGCTGGGTGTTCGAGAATTTAAGGTTTAGCCAAAAGCAAATCCTCGAAAAATTTTAGATTTAATTTTGCAATTTTTGTACTCAGCCAAGAAACAGTTTTACGGAATGAAACACAGTTAATTGCGAAGCTATCCTGGTGCTCTATATTATATCTAAGAGGTGCTCGAGTTCGCATTGCCCTGGTACTGGCTGATAGTCAATTTCATTGAAATTTTGCATATTGTCCGTTTTCCCGATGGGAGAGATCTGAGTTATCGTGCGCTGAAGAGAACATTGAAGGCTTCAACTATGATGGAAAACCGAGAGGTGATCGGTCAAAATCGAAAGAGCTAGGCATCTTTAATTTTTAAAACGCAGCAAGAATTATGCACCAACCTAATATATTCTACATCGTTTATCTACTCTAACGCCAGGAGTATTCGAATAAAAAAGTCTTTCATCTCACCCTGTGAGCATAGATAGTGGTCTCTCCGACTATGATGGTCACGTCACACATAGTCCGATCTTGACGCTGCATTATGAAGTCTTCGTAACCCTACATAGATCATTGTATTTGATTGCATTATACAGGTAGAGCAAATACGAAATTAACCTCAGGAATAGTGTGAGTGATTGAGTGGGAATCTGGTAGTTTGACTCCAATGAGAGGCATTTTCACACCTGTTATTTAATGTTTGTATGCTAGCTTGCATCAGTGTAGTTTTATTGAAAACAGAAGAAACGTACCGCATAACTCGAAGACTGGAACGTTAGATTCAACAGCGGACTCCATGAATGAATACGACGAGGAACCAGTTGTGACCATTTCACGTGATTTGATATTTCACTATGTTTCTTAGGTTGCGAAACAAATAGCGTACCCCATGGCAGGGCTCCAAAGAGTGAGAAAACCCATATTGATTTATTCCTAGAGCGTTCTCTCTTATGTAGGAGTAGAAGTGTGGCAAGAGGTCACGCTCCTACCCTGGACAATGCAAATAAACTTGGGAAATACCGATTATAAAAGTCACGAGATATAGAATTGAAAATATGACGATACACATGGGTCAAAATTCGGATGGGAGTACAGATGACGATATGAGGCCTGCTATTATTGATTGTATTTTTGTGATTCCACTCATATTCTTGTTTAATCCGCTGTGCGTCTTCTTGAGTAGGGCACATTACAAAGGTTGACACTTCTCCATCAACATGAGCAGGACAGAGAAAGCCTCTCCCGCTGTTTATACTGCAAGCTTTGTAATGATTCAGTCGATGGATAATAGTAATGAAGAGACTCCAGAGAAATTCATTGCGATTAGTCAGTAGTGTAAATTCTTTTACTTCTCTAAACTGATGACTTTTGTTATGATGGAAACATTTCTCGCTTTATCAAATGAGCAAAAGTATGAACAGTAACCATGAAGTTTGATTTTCAGAAAAAATCGCTCTGTTTGCAAAAAAAAAATCGCTCTTGATAGACGGAATCATACCCGGAGGTATTCGTCATTGTTCACTGTACGAAAATTAGCATACGCACGCGGAGTGGGATTACCAGTACGCTTCGAAATACGTGCAGTTTTCTCTCTATTCGAACGATCTCTCGTTTCTCCGATTGGTGAAAGAGAGCACAGAATGAGAAGATCAAAATTCATGATTCACTACTTCATCACTACGATTTTGTTGTGTTTTTGGTCTGCTTTGGTTCCTATAAAAGATTGGAAAAATGATGAACGACACTAGTTCTAATATTTGTTCGCTTTCCTTTGTGCTGTCATATTCAGATAATTTGTCGAAAATTATTTTCCAGAATGCTTGTTAAATTCCTGATCGTTTCACTCTTCCTTCTGGCCGTTTCCCTCGCTCAGACGACCAAGGAGCAAGAGAGTAAGTGATGACATAATAGTCTACTATTTACCGCTCAGTTCTCTCTAAACCTTAACAATTTATTCATTATATATATATTCGAGCATGCATCAAGTTCCGAAAGATCTGAGAAGACCCATTTTGGATACTGCTAAATTGAATGAAAATAAAAAATTTCAGAAAAGTGTGCTGCAGAGGTGACAGCAAAAATGCAAACCGAAACGGATTTCTGGGTTAAAATGTCGCTCATTACCGGAATGGTCATGCAGTCGGTCAGTTTTTTTACGATGCAAAATATTTATTAGTATTTGAGAAACATTATTGTCGTATACGCACGCTCAAAAAATATTAGCGCGCAATATTTGCCCTAGAATCAAATTGGGATCAGCGCTGCGTAGTACAGGCCTTACCATATGCTCCAGTAGTTGTCAGATTTGGTTCATCGTATCTTTTAAATGTTTTAATGTTTTAATGATGTGATATTAGGTGGGTGACGATGCAGGTCTCACCCGCACCTTCAAGGGCCTGAGTCTCCCAAGAAAACTTCGCATCAGAAACTATTACTTCATTGGAGAGTTAGTATCATTCTTGTTCTCGTTTTCGTTGTACTTTTGATAGGCAGATCATATAATTTAAAATAATATTGCGATATCATTAGACGCCAAGAATGCTAAAAGCATTAATCCATGTATAATTGCAGGTGCCTGCCGTTCCAATCGAGACTGGATGCACCATAATAACGTCTTTACATTGAATAAACTACGGTTTACATTGAATATATGATACCAAGAGATATCAAATGCATTGAAGAGCCTATGACTAGGGACCGCCAGCCCCACCCCTTTTCTCTCGACACCATTCCCCTCAAAAGCGAGATCGAGGGAGCACACCTTGGAGACGCAACCAAATCACTCGCTCAAAAGATTAATCTGTAGTTCTTGCGCTCCTCTACTAGTGACCTGAGGCGGTGCTTGCACTCTCGTGTTTAAGTACAGTCGCGCCAATAAGTCACCGGGCACTTTCAATTTCTTTCATAACTTTTGACTCATGATAGATTCATGGGTCAACCTCGGACATGTCATAGCATATCCAGCGAGTGTTAGGTATATGCCATAGGGATATCACAGAACTCCCTGGTTGTTGCGTAGTGAAGACGCAATCAATCAACATATATTCAAAAAATAAAAATTCTTGAATGGATTTTTCCACAGCTTTCCTGCTTGGTGTGATAATAGAAGGCCTCAATGCCTTTTTGAAGAAAATATGTACTCATGGGAGGATGACGTACAGTGGATGTAGACTGCCTCAAAGTAGGATCCCGAAAAAATGGATTTTCGTTCATGTTTTTTTTGAAACCGATTTTGAAAATATATTGACCTCTTTCAAACTGCGTTTGCCGATTTTTGATATCTAGTCACATCTTCGAGTATTGTTAGGTCAAAGTAGGGACACTATGAAATTTACGACCAAAATTGCATCAGGAAAACGCTAGAAACAATTCCAAAAAAAGTAATCGAATGAGGAGGCAAAGGCAAACATTTCGTATGTTGGTGATCTCATTCCCCGTCCATGCGCTGGATCGGGGCGATCGGGTTTTCAAAAAAGTGATGTAACTTTCCTAATACTCCCCAAGAAGCGCCGTAAATTGATTTGAGAAAATACTTTCAACAACCCACAGTCCAAAAATCAGAGGAATCGGAAGTGAGAAAAAAAATGTTGTCCAAAAAACTTGCGATTCTAAATTTTTTTTCACGTTTTTCAAGTATAACTTTTTTCATTCATGTTTTCATGAGCTCTCACATCGAAATTCGGAATCAGCGCGACGAAATACACCAGAAACTCCTTTAGTCATATTTTTTCGAGATAAAATTGTTTTCGACTCTGACCACTGGTCCGATTTTGGTCGAAGATTTGTTGTCTCAGAATCATGTCCCTATAGGATTGCCTTGCTCATTTTTGATCGTAGAATTCGAATTTGCTGACTAGAGCACATGAAACCTCGAAATATAAAAGTTATGCTAAAAAGAAAATCACAAAAAAATTTGTTCCGGATTTTGGTCATAACTTTTGTATTTCGAGGTTTCATGAGCTCTAGTAAGCAAATTAGTTTTCTACGCTCAAAAATGAGCCAGAAAATCCTATACGGACATGATTCTGAGACAAAAATTTTTCGACCAAAATCGGACCAAAGGGTTTTCTTTGAAAAGCAATACAATTTTTCATCATTATCAGGCTTTCAATCTGTGCACAACCGATAACATCGGAACTGTGCTCCTGAAAGCTTTCGACCTCTTCAATGTGTTGATCGAAAGCGGTGCGAATCTCGAGGTTTGTATTGTGTATCTTTCTACTTTTTCAAATGTTCTCTACCTCTTGCAAAACATCACCTGCGGGCGGGAGTCGAACCTGCCTGCGTCGGCATGCCAGTCAGACACCATGCCCATTAGGGTAGAGAAAGGCGCGCGTAGAGAAAGGCGCGCGGGCATGGTGTCTGCGCGATATTTCGTAATTGTCCCCATCAAGTTATCATTTATCATCAAGGTTCGATCATCCATCTGCCCATCGTACCTGGAGCAGCGCTGTAGCCTGATTGAGCACTCCTGAGCGCACGAGCATGGTGTTCATCTCGCGGAACGCAGCCAACTGAAGCGTAAGCGGGTTACGGCGAGTCACCAGTTCGCAGGGACGCGCGCCTTTCTCTACCTCTTGCAAAACATCACCTGCGGGCGGGAGTCGAACCTGCCTGCGTCGGCATGCCAGTCAGACACCATGCCCATTATGCCCATTTCTCACCACAACACATGATCCTTAGGATTTCGATTACAATTCATCACCTGCGAGCGGGAGTCGAACCTGCCTGCGTCGGCATGCCAGTCAGACATGCCGACGACTGGCATGCCGACGCAGGCAGGTTCGACTCCCGCCCGCAGGTGATGTTTTGCAAGAGGTTAGTCTCCGTCAAGCGTTCCCGGCGGTAGTGCATGGTAATGGACTCACATTTTCCTTTCATTAATGGGCATGGTGTCTGACTGGCATGCCGACGCAGGCAGGTTCGACTCCCGCCCGCAGGTGATGTTTTGCAAGAGGTTAGTCTCCGTCAAGCGTTCCCGGCGGTAGGGCATGGTAATGGACTCACATTTTCCTTTCATTAATGGGCATGGTGTCTGACTGGCATGCCGACGCAGGCAGGTTCGACTCCCGCCCGCAGGTGATGCTTTGCAAGAGGCAGAGAAAGGCGCGCGCCCCAACCACTAGTCTCCGTCAAGCGTTTGTAAACCCTTTGTTTCCTTGTTTCGCAACCTTGTATTTAACTTTGTGCTTGTCTGGGAAGTCTCTCGTATTGACCACATGGTGAAAAAGTGGTCAAAGTCGAAAAAAAAAATTTTCTCGAAAAATCATGACTATAGGACATTCTTGTGTATTCTCGCATGCTGATATTCCGAATTTCGATATGAGAGCTCATGAAAACATGAATGAAAAAAGATATGCTTGAAAAACATCGAAAATTTGTTAAAATCGCACGTTTTCGGACAAAAGTGCGGGCCATTTTTTCACCTCCGATTCCTCTGATTTTTGGATTGTAGTATGGTGACAATATTTTCTAAAATCACTTCACGGCGCTTCTTGGGGAGATCGGTATTAGGCAAAAAACATTTTACTTTTTTGAAAACCCGACCGCTCCGATCCAGCGCAAGGACAGGGAATGAAATCATCAACAATCGAAATGTTACTCTCTACCTCCTCATTCGAATGCTTCTTTGGAAAACTCTCTATCGTGATTTTAAACCGAATTATGATTGTTTTCCTGATGCAATTTTGGTAGTAAATTTCGTAGGGTCCCTACTTTGACCTACCTATACTCCAAGATGAGGCAAGATATCGAAAATCGGCAAACGCGACCATTTACACCTTTCAATAACATATTTGTGTTACTGTTACAGTGCAATTTCTTCACGACTTATCGGCGAGCGTCAGGTCAATTCAAATCGTGCAGCTTCAACAAGAGTTGTACCGCCGAAGTAGCTACTTTTTTGGATACCGAAACAGAAATTGGGGGGGGGGGAAATCTTCGTCGATATGTTCTCGAGAAGACTGGACAAATTTCACATTGAGAATACGCATTTCCCAGTATTTCTCTCAGATGAGGACATGCAGTTACTGAAATGGGTTAGCGACGTCCGAAAGTCTCAATTCATATTTTGCGATTTCAGCGTCTACCGTTGTGTGGAAAGAACATTAGGTTCGAAGCAACCTGCACTGCTGATACAATGTGTGACGAGAGATTGATCAACGGTCATTCATTGTGCAGTATGTTGCTATGTCTTTGTCAATCAGAAGATACCCTTTCAGTCAAACGCCAACCAACGGCAGAATCTTTCTCTTTGAACATCAAACATTGGTCGAGAGAACACGAACTATTCGAAGATAATTGATGATTTCGCCGAGGCACATATCACGATACTTACACATTGTACTGTTTGATTCCTACTCATCCTTAGATTCTTTGATGATAAAATACAGTACTGCAGTATCTACAAATATGTGTGTTATACACTGTCCAAACGTAACAGAGGAGAATCGCCTCTCAAAAACATCGTCATTCAATCCTATCTGTCAAGAGTCTTACAAATTGACTAAAGACTACATTTTTTTGCGCTGACGTTATGAAACAAATTGAGTATTTTAAAAAAAATCGAATTAATGTTGAAATATGCATTGATCTCGAAGCTTATTTTCTCTTCATATCACGCGAATAGCATGATAAGAATCAGGAAAGAATCTGCTGAACAACCCCTATCCCCAATTCCGCTGATATCACAAATCAGTGCCAAAAAGAAGCATTATTAACTTTGCTTAAAATTATTTTACATAAATCATTCTTTCGTTATCTAAAAATATTCAGTAAGAAAAAAAAGGACATATTTTTCAAAAATGAATGCGTTCACACACCGGTAGATGTATCAGCTTCATTCAAAAAAGTTCATCAACGAACCATGAGAAAGGGAACCATCGAGAAGTTTGTGAATTAGGCTCAGGAGATGGGTACGGGATCGTTCAAATACGCATGAGTAATCAACAAGCTGAAGGCCGAGTCTGAACGTGGAATCACCCTCGACATCGCTTCTGGAAGTTCGAGACTTCCAAGTACTACGTAACCATCATCGACGCGCCCGGACACAGTTATTTCATCAAGAATATGATAACCGGTTAGTTCAATCGATCGTATTGATTTTTCCTCATCCACAACTTTTCAATAGTCACTCACCTCTGGAATTATTTCATCATTGATAGATTTTCTTTCAGGAACATCCCAGGTTGATTGCGCAATGTTGGTCGTTGCTTACGGCACCGGCGAGGCTGGAATCTCAAAGAATGGACAAACTCGCGAGCACGCTCTGCTTGCCCAGACTCTCGGAGTCAAGCAGCTCATCGTTGCGTGTGACAAGATGGACTCTACTGAACTTCCTTTCTCCGAGGCCCGATTTACTGACTGAGATAAAAACTGAGGTGATTATTGACCTTTTCGTTGATTTTCGATTTTTTTTGGCTCGCTCCTTCGACGCCCAGGTCATTATCTTGAGACACTCTGGACAGATCGGGACCGGATACACACCCACGATCGATTGCCACACCGCCCATATCGCTTGCAAGTTCGCTGAGCTCGGAGAAGGTCGACCGCCTGTCAGGCAAGAAGGTCGAGGACAACCCCAAGTTCATTAAGACTGGAGATGCCGGCATAGTCGAGATCACCCCACTAAGCCCCTCTGCGTTGACTCCTTCACCGATTACGCCCCTCTTGGACGTTTCACCGTCCGTGCTATGACACAGACGGTAGCAGTAGGAGTCATCAAGTCCGTCGATAAGTCCGATGGAGCCGGAGCGAAGGTCACCAAGATAGCCCAGAAGGCCGAAGGAGCCGCCGGAAAGAATAAATAAGACACATAATTGTTAATGTATCAGGGTGGTGCATAATTTTTGCTGTTTTTCGGATGTGAAGTTTGAGCTCGTATATTTTGTCTGCCTCAAATCGATCAGGTCTGCCTCTGTAGTATTATTTAGAGGTATATCCGTGCTTCATGAAAATAGTTTGGAATTTTGCAAAGCTTGCTGGGTGTTCGAGAATTTAAGGTTTAGCCAAAAGCAAATCCTCGAAAAATTTTAGATTTAATTTTGCAATTTTTGTACTCAGCCAAGAAACAGTTTTACGGAATGAAACACAGTTAATTGCGAAGCTATCCTGGTGCTCTATATTATATCTAAGAGGTGCTCGAGTTCGCATTGCCCTGGTACTGGCTGATAGTCAATTTCATTGAAATTTTGCATATTGTCCGTTTTCCCGATGGGAGAGATCTGAGTTATCGTGCGCTGAAGAGAACATTGAAGGCTTCAACTATGATGGAAAACCGAGAGGTGATCGGTCAAAATCGAAAGAGCTAGGCATCTTTATTTTTTAAAACGCAGCAAGAATTATGCACCAACCTAATATTCAAATTGATATATTGTTTCATTTAGAAAAGGTGTTTGATTTATCTCAAGTTTTGATTATCTACACATTATACTTTTGTTAGGAGTTGTTACCGAAGAGGCTTCGAACCATTTGATTGTTTTATTGACACTAGTGTAATGTATTACCAAATATTGTTATTGTGATATGACCCACCAAATTCCATTATGTAATCCCGATCCACATCTCATTCCACGACACTTCCTCATATTATTCGCAACTAATCCATGATCATTTATTTATGGCCGATATCACGAGAAAATCTTCCTCTTGATAAGCCGGTTTATGGAGAAACGTACAAAGAGGTTTTGAGCGTATTGGATCACTACGCTAACGTTATCTATCGTGGAGTCGCATAGTGGCGCTGATCACATTCCAGTGATTTAGAGATGCAAACGAATAGCAACATTGGACGCATTGGTACTAGGGATGGCGTGACAGACAGTAAAACGGTAATATGGAAGAGGTCATAGAGATAAAAGGAAGAGCAGTAAAAGAGCGAGAGGAGTACGTCAAAGAAGCCAAGCAGTTACGGGCCGCGAATCGGTCAGAGTGTTTCGGCATTATTTAGAGGTTAAATGCACTTTATATTGAATGAAATAGCTTTCATATCACTGAATGAGCAGGAAATAACTAAGGGAACCAGGTGATTGACATGAAAAAACGGATCGGTTGACAATTTGGTCGAACTAGAGTTGTTTGGTCGGCGTTCAAGCGTATGAAACAAAGCGGGGACCACGAACGATCGTCGTTAGAGTAATTGTGAGCTATTACAAAACAAAATAAATATAATTTAATATCAATAAAGTGGAAATGAACGCGAAAATGTGTGGATCAAGCCGGCAACACGGCGGACTGAAATCCTACCGACACCCGGACCGCATGGCAAATAGTAAAAATGACGAGCAGCGAAAAATTATACTCAGTTTGCACCTACAAAAGGCGCGCGATTCAAACGGTAGAAAAATCAGGTTTCTTTGACAGGACCAACCATTATATGAGGGTCAAAGTTTTTGAATTCCCTGAGAAACGCGGGAAAAATTCAAATATTTGAACTTATGATGTGCATGTTCTCGAAATCTTAGGGGGACGCTGGAGCACTCTCTATGTTTAGCGGTATTCTCTCTATGTTTAGCGGTAGGGGGTGGAGCATGTCAATAAACTTTCTATCATTAGTGGCAGTTGGGCGGAGCCTGCCTTACAAATTCTTTTTCGGCTCGGGTAGGATTTCAGTCCGACGTGCCGGCAACAGGCGATTGTAGTTTGTAGTTTTCAAACTACCGTAATGCTAATTGCGAATGCAATCATTTTCGCGCAAAGAGTCTGTCATACCCGGGTCTGGGGACGGCTCCTTTAACAGCATAGATAAACGTAAGAAAATGGTAAATTCTATGGTGCATCTAATTATGCAAATGAGAGGTTCGGTAACATGTCGATTACAGAAATCGATGCAGGGCACCTAGAGCTGCCATAATCAATGAAAAACTCACTATGTCATTTTGTTGCTGTACCGGAATTCATGAAAAAATGTGCGAGTGGTACGCGAATGCACTGTTATGCAACACTAAGGATAAGTTCCTAGTTGTGATCCTGTCGCGGATGGTTACGCATCACAGATGAACGTCAAAGAAGCTTTAGCGCTTGTTGGTTTATCCGATATTATTTGGAACCAATTATTGTCTTGGTTATTGCAATTTGCTGAATTTGAGGAAATTAACACGCACAAAGATCGGACTATAATCGTATACATTGTTTTATGATACATTGTTAAACCTCTTCGATCGAATTTGAGGTTAAGCGGATAACTTTATAATGGTGAATACTACAGCGAAACATCGTTTCGAGACTCTCATAGAAGATTTTTGTGATATCGATGCCAAACGTCCCTCTTGTGTAAACCTGTCAAAGCATTATTTTAAGATAATATTCGCGATATTTGTCATCCCAATTTATTGCATATTAATAAGGAACCTATAAAACCAGAAACCATACGCTATCCTATGTGGTCAATGATTCGTGATTTTTGAAAACATAAGGCGAGAAAAGACAGCCTAACAACCTAAGCTCTCCCCACCCTCATTATTTTTGAACATATTTTCTCCCACTTGCTTCACAAAATCTTGACTTCACCAAGCTAGTAAATTCTTCTCCTCCTTTCCCCATTATTTCTCAGGTTGCGTTTTCAATCATAATCAGACAGTATCGAGAACGGAGACCGCCTGTAAATACCACCCTTCGCTATAGCCAAGTCATGCCACAAGGAAAAATGGAATGAAAAATGAGTTATATATCTATTGAGCTAGAGAAGTGGTGAATGGAGAGACTGAGCATCCGTTCTCGAAAACTGGAGACTGGTGGCACCCGTAGTACGGTGATATAAAAGTATGGAGAATCATAAATCGCTTAATTCACTTTTAATTATTCTCCTCCCATTCTTTTTTTTTTATTTATTCATCGGCTGTTCTTTAAATTTATTCGCAATATCAGGTTGATGCAAAAGTCTTGACCGATTTTGATACCTGATGTCTGAGCACGTATTTCTCGCTCGGATCAAATCGTTACGAGCTTATGAATATGCAATAAATTGGGATGACCAATATCATGACAGCGAATACTATCTTAAAATAATGCTTTGACAGGTTTACACAAGAGGGATGTTTGGCATCGATATCACAAAAATCTTCTATGAGAGTCTCGAAACGATATTTCGCTTTAGTATTCACCATTATAAAGTTATCCGCTTAACCTCAAATTCGATGAGGTTTGCGAGTATTTTATTTTCTTTCATTTCAATTTCTATTGTACCCTTCAACTATTGTACCAACGAATCACATTCTGCAAGTAATTCGTGTACCCCTCGATTCTTTCTTGAAAGGTAAAATTCGACAGATGTTCATAACAAGAAATACAATTCAACGCATCGATTGTTGTCCTTTGTTGAATTTTCGCTCGTCTTCACTCATACTTTATCGAGGTCAAATACCGGTTTTATTTCCAGAGCCAGTTTATTTCAGTGTTATTTCCAGAGCCACGAAAAATGACCGAAATTGATATTTATGTCCCATATGGCTCTCTCAAAACAAAAGTTAAGTTCGAGCGCTTTCTTCGATTTCTGCGATAGATTCGAATGAGCCTTCAGGATCTAAAAAGAAGTTTGACCAAAGGACTCGATGTTGTCTTTTTTACCCCTCTCGTGGTGTTAACCAGAGTGCGCTCTCGATGACCTCCTTGGGAAACAGTGACGAAGGTTCCGAGCAGAGTGTCGGCAATCTGACATGAGCAATATCCTTTCAATGCAATGCGTTAGTGCAATCGGAACAAATTATCTCTCTTGCGAACATTTTCTACATAATCATCTTACTATTTGCAATGCACTCAATCGCGTTTGCGGAACTATTAAACGCTCACGCTACGTACGAATTCCTGCCCTTCCGTGTCAATCTTATCCAGTTTTGCTGGAACAAAGCTTGTCGCTTTTTGAAAGACTCCAGTTTTTTTGGGAGCTCGAATCTTGAGTATTTCCAACACCTCAATGAAAAAAGATTATCTGAACAGCTTTGTGATGCGATATATATGCTCAAGACAAGAATCGTCAAATCATAGAGCGGAATGTTCGAGAAATAATAACTATTTCATGTAAAACTAGCGGGAACCTCATCGGTTGAGTTGAATACGCTACCATGAATTATCGGATTACTTTCCTTCGGAAATTCAGCTTTCTCCTGATTTCTCATAAAGAAGCTGTTTAGGTTTTCTGAAGAAAAGCATATTGAGTTCAACAATTTGAAATTAATTACTCTATCTATTATAAAGTCAAAATGTCTGTCAGTTCGTTCATTCGTCCGTTTGCGTGTCACACTTTTCAAACCTCAATAACTCGCTTTCTAGGCATCGCCCGAGGACAAGTCCTTGACCAATCGAACCACCGTAAACTCCTTTTTCAAAATCGATAATAATACTTCGGCCATGCTATTATGAAAAGCTCGTGAGGCTGAGAGCGAGGAGGAAAAGTTGCGATGTAACCACGGAGCGAAGCAGAGTGGCTACATCGCAACGTTTCCGGAGCGCTCGAAGCCTCACGAGCTTTTTGCAATGGCACTCGCAAGCAAGCGGTTCATTGTTAATCTGTGAATACGACCCGGTGTACAACGTAGCGTCGTTGAAATTGATTGATCACCAGTAAAAATCACGTAAGATACCACTAACCACCGCAAATTCTACATAACTCTATCCCATCCAATCCGATCGCCTTTGCCATTGACTCCATTCGAATCTTGGCAGTCGCGTAGTCACTGTTAGAGTTTCCGAAAAACTCGTTCTCCATTGAATCAGTGCACGTGAAGTTTCCGTTAAGGGGAATCTCCACTTCCATCGCATTCTTGAGACCATTGGGGATCGATGAAGCTGAAGTGAAGCTTGTTGTAACGATGAAGATGCCAAGATGAACGAACATTCGCCTGAAGGCAGACGAGCAGTTGTTTGGCGAGAGAAAATTAGAAGAATTAAGTTTAACGCAGCCGATTCTTTGGAAGAATTAGAAGCTTCTGAATGGCCAGTGGCGTACACTTAAATATTTCCCTGTCAATCTAAACGAACCGAATTACATTCTGGTGTCTTTCTATCGCATGCATGCTGTTCTGTTCTCTCCCAATCTGTCAAATGAGTAATCAGTGTAAACAATAGAAGGGAAAGGAGGTAAGTATCATGGGGTGATTCATCAAGATAATACTGAAATATAATATTTTGCATAATTCTGTCACATTCACGCTACGCTTTTGTCATTGATGCAAACTCTTGATTTATCACGGTCTGCGCTGTTAAGTAATGTTTTTTTTATTTCGCAAGTTCTCTATTTTTGAAGGTTCTTCTCTCATTTCCTTAACTATGATCAGACAAGCAATGCCAGAGGAAGGAATGACCGTGTCAAAACCCCGCACATAATCGAGTGCGTTTATTTTTCTCCTTTTCAATTCCAGTCACAAGAGCGTTTCTACTCTACATTCTAGTCATTTGTTGTATTTCCATTTCAGGGTTTTTATCCACTCCTCATAACATAAAAAGCTCCAGTATGCTCTCCCCATTATCATTTTGGAACCGATTCAATCATACTCCAACAATTTCTCCTTCCTTCGAGTTAAAGACATAAAATCGAGAACCATCTGGTGTTTCGGATTCAATTGAGGTTACTTTAAATTGATCAAAAAATTACCTGCTGATTAATATTCAGAACAAAGTCCATATGTTCCCTGACGATTTGCTTCTGTAGATATTTGTGGAACTAACCACGGTAGAACGAGCCGTTCTGTGTCTTGTAAATAAGAGATTCAGAGAACTAGACTTGTATCTTGCAAGTAAGACCTTCGACATTATCGATATTCAATGGGTTAGTTCTAACCTCCTCGTTTCTTAAAATATTCATATTTCGATTATTTTAGTATCAAATTTCTCAAACTTCTCATTTTTTTTCTAAATATTCATGTTACAATGTAATGTTTCGCAAATATACCATTTCAGAGCCTTTTCTCGATCCATATTACTGGAAAAGCATCGAACATCAAGTTCGATGTCACTATTAGCACATTTGCGTCGACGCGAACAATTTGCAACACCATGAGAGCTCTCAGAAGGGCTAAGACGAAGACACTGAAGATTTTGGAACAATTGCTATTCGATCAGCACTTCTTTTTCAATAACCCATTTTAATATTTCCTCCTTATTTCAGTACAACCGTTCACTGTGTAACACAAGGAAGTTCAAATCGAATGCAAGTACACTGAAGACAGTGTCTTACGAACAACTGAGTCTATCGTTATTCAGTGAGCAAGATCACTTAGAATAGTGAGAAGAATCCAATTTTTAATATATTTTCTTAGGGACTATGGCTTTGTTATCAAATATTTGAGAACTAGATGTTTAAAAGAATGCAGCCTCATTCGTGTACTGATCACATCATCACATCACATCACATCATTTATCCAGGTCGACTTAGGTTACAATTGGGGTCTTTACAAGAAGGAGACAAAGAAACGAGGGGAATCAATATCTTCTCCATTGTTGACATCACAGTGTATTTCTTCGTCTCTCCATGCTAGGCGGGGTCTGGATGTGCTGTCCTGTCTCTCCACAGTTCTCGATTGAGAGCATGTCTCATCGTTAGTCTCTTTGTGATTAGGTCACCTTTAATCTCCTTCTCCCAACTCATTTTGGGTCTGCCCGCAGGCCGTCGTCCAGGAGGCTTGTACAATAGAATCTCTCGACATGGATGATCTCTATCTCTCCTCTTTATGTGACCAAACCACCTCAACCTCCTTTCTCTTATCTTCTTCACAATGGATGCAATACCGAGCTTTCTTCTCACACGATCATTTCGCTCTCGATCTCTAAGTCTCACTCCGACTATCCATCGTGCCATCTTCATCTCGGCCACACTCAATCTCTCTTCCATACTTCTGGACAATGCCCAATGCTCACTCCCATACATCATTGCTGGTCGGATTATCGTTCGATAAACCTTCCCCTTCAACCTCAATCGTATTCTCTTATCATGGAGAACACCAGAGCAAGAACTGAATTTCGCCTATCCGCATCTTATTCGATTATTCATGTCTCTATCTGCTCCTCCTTCCTCATATATCATCGAGCCGAGGTAGCGAAACTCCTTCACCTGCTCAATCTGCTCTCCGCTTACATCAGTCATAGCTCCCTGACCTCCTCCTATCATCATAAATTCACTCTTTCTGGTATTGAGAGTTAATCCTGCAGCCTGCAGTCGTCTCTGTACCTCTTGCACTTTACTCTCCAGTCTGATTAAATCTGTGTCTATCAGACACAAATCGTCCGCATAAGCCAGACACTTCGGTGCTCTCTCCATTGCATCTCCCAATACACAATCCAACACATTAATGAACAGAAGCTTAGACAGCGCACTCCTTTGATGGACGCCCACTTTGATTGTGATATCAGAAGTCGGGCCGAATGGAGTTCGAACTTGGGCTGATGCTCCTCTGTACATCTCCTGTACCAACGCTACATAGGTTTCGGGAACTCCCTTCTTCCTCAAACTCCGCCATATCTGCCTTCTCGGAGTCCGATCATACGCCTTCTCCAAGTCAAGGAAAGCTGCACAGAGTCCTTGTCTGTACTCAATATGTCTTTCCACCATCTGACTGAGAATGAATGTTGGCTCAGCGGTAGACGATCCGCTCACAAATCCATACTGAGATGGGTTTAATACCATGATTTCCCGCAATCTTCGATCAATGCACCTCTCATAGATCTTCATGGTATGAGAGATCAACTTTATCCCTCTATAATTACCACACTCACGTATATCACCTTTTCCCTTGTATAGAGTGACTATCTCACTTCGTCTCCAATCTTCTGGCATTTTCATCTCCTTCAGTATCCGATTGAACAACCTTGCCAACCACCATACTCCTGACTCATACAATGACTTCCACGCATCAACTGGAATCATATCTGGACCGTAGGCCTTCCTCCACGGACATTTCTCTAATGCCCATCTCACTTCTTCTAAACTCCAGTCCAGCACACGTTGATTTATGGGGTCTCCTTCTCTCATCATTGATTGGTCCTTCTCCACATTGAGCAACTCGTCAAAATACTCCCTCCATCTTTCCTTTACTGCTCCTTCTCCTCTGATCACATCTCCATTCTTTCCATACACTGATTTCACTTCCTTCATATCCTTCTTCACTCTATCTCGATTCTTCGCTAATCGGTAAAGCGCCTGTTCTCCTTCAGGACCGTCTAACTTCTCATAGAGATCTGCATAAGCTTTCATTTTTGCGTCATGAATTACTCTTCTGCACTCCACCTTCTTATCTTCATACAGCTCTCTAGACTGAACACTCTTTCGTCTGAACCATTCCTTGAACGCAGTTCTCTTCTCCTTCGTTGCGACTTTCACACATTCATCCTTCCAGAACCAAGATTCTTGATTCATGTTCACTCTTCCACTCGTCACTCCGAGCACCGTTCGTGCGCATTCAAGTATGTTTAGCTTCGTCTCTGTCCAGACTTCATTCACATTCAACTCCTCATCCAATGGGTCAATCCCAAGTGCACCTGTCATGATAATCACTCTGTGAAACTCATTTCTGATCTCGGCGTCTTTCAACTTCCATCATTTCACCTTCGGAATCGTCCTTTTCATTCTCTCCATCTTATCTGATCGAACTCCTCTCAATCTCACATCACAAACAACTGGCTTGTGCTGCGGCGCTACACATTCAGATGGTATCACCTTTACATCCTTCACCCTCCATCTATCCTGCTTCCTCATCAGCATGTAATCAATCTGAGTCCGCGCACCACCAGAGTAGTACGTGACTAGATGACTCTCCCTCTTCTCATACATAGTGTTCAGCACTGCCAGATCATGCTGCTGTGCGAACTCTAGTAATCTCAATCCGTCCACATTCTGTCTACCGTAACCCTTTCCGCCGTGCACAGCTGTGTCTCCGAATATCTCCGCCATTCTTCCAACGTGTCCATTCCAATCACCTCCGAGAATCACCATTTCCTCCTCCTTCACTTCTTCCATCAACTCTCCGACTTTCGCATAAAAATCGTCTTTCAATCTCTTGTCTAATCCAGACTGTGGTACGTAAGCAGATATTATGCTAATCATTTCTCCCTCGATATCCAACCGTACTTTCATCAATCGAGAACTGACTCGTTGAACTTCCACCAAACAGCCAGATCGAGGGGATAGTACAACTGCCACTCCATTTTTCAATCCGTCTCCTTCCGCACAGACTAGCTGGTATCCATTAGCCCATCGACTCTCATCTCCCTTCCATCTGATCTCCTGCACACACAATACATCAATCCGTCTTCTCATCATCATATCCACCATCTCTAGCAGTCTCCCTGACAACGTTCCTACGTTCAGTGTCCCAAACCGAGTACAATCAGTTCTCCTCAATCTCATTTTCGCTGATCCAATCAATGAATCTCACGTTTATCTTGGTTATCGATGTTGGTCGTACGATTTGCCGAGGGCAAGGCAAACTCTGATGCTATTTTCAAACTTGACTGGAAATCAATGCTCGACATAATTGTGGATCTTTACGAACTTGACGATATAATTCTGTCGCGCATCGCGTTTTCATAATTTCATGATGTATTCATTTGTTTCAGACCGACAATGGACATGTTATTGATGATGCGCGTCTCACCCATATCGCCTCCAAAACAAATCACACCGAATTGCTAATATCACATCTCATCACAACTCAGGGAATCCTTGATATTTTCGAGGTGATTAATTATTGGTTATGCGACCACCATTGCTGATATGGACGATGCAATCTTGAGCCACATCAGCAATTATCCATTCTTTAAAAAAATAATTAGTTGACGTAAATAATAGAGTTTAAAAAATATATTTTTTAATATAGTAAATAATTTAAGAACTTTTAAGATGGTATCTCAGTCGAATGAGTACAAATACGTCCGATTAATCGCTCCAAAATCGTCAATTGAGAGGCTATTCTCGATGCCCAATCTCATTCACGGGAAAGGAGGAAATGATGGGAGTGAATGGCGCTATGCCGTTGACCCAGCACGCCAAACAGCTCTGTTTGCGTTTAGCATCAATTCGATTCCCCGTAAGCACTCCTACATCCGTGTGGGCAAATTGGACGGACAGACTTTGAGACGCAACCCAGGGACTTGGAGTACTCCTCGAAAAGGATGTTTCATGGCATTCTCTTCTCTTTACTTTGATTTCTTAAAATTCTGTGCAGTCACTCTCTTTCCTATACAGTCAATATAAAATAAAGTGAACCGTTTATTATAAGTTATAATAAGTTATTATAATTTTCATAAAACAGTGATTGCGGAGCGGAGAATGCACGGATTGTGTTGTAATTTTCAGAGGATGTGTTTTTCGCATGCCGCTTTAATGTGACGTTCTTGAAAATTCAAAATATAATTTTATTTTTCATTTGGCTCATAAAAATGTGAAAATTTTAATAAAGTCAGTTCGTGATCAACTACCGTACCTGCTGGTGCGTGGGGGTGCATTTTTCAATTTGGCGAGTGCTCTATTTTTGAAACAATCGCATTTCGCTGGTAATTATTGATTTTATTAGTGTTCATGATCGATTGATTTGTTTTAAATGTCCCCTCCTATGCACTCGTCACGCCCGACAGCGCATTGAAACTATACACTCGATATACGCCTTTCCCGCGCCTTGTTTATTTCGCATTTCGTTTTTACTCGCGTTATTCAGTTTATTCTTCATTATTTCGCTGACAGAACGCCTGGAGACAGCGAGGGGGGAATGAGTGGGTGCTCGAACCAGTTCGGATTGGGATAGGCATGGTGTCTGACTCGCATGCCGACGCAGGCAGGCTCGACTCCCGCCCGCAGGTGATGTTTTGCAAGAGGTAGAGAAAGGCGCGCGCCCCAACCACTAGTCTCCGTCAAGCGTTCCCTGCGGTAGGCCGCTCCTGCAAATAGTTTCCAGCAAAGATACAGTACCCCAGTCGGTGGAATCAGTAAAATCTGCCATTGAAGGTCGAGGCGACGCGATGGCGCGCCCCCGCAGACGTCTGGCCAGTGGACTCAAGCGCAGGCATCTCGCTCTTCTTGCTCGCCAAACAGGTATGCTAGTTTCTTCCACTTACTTTCTGCTTCCTTATGAACAATGTGGATGTCGTTTCGGCAATAGTTTCTTTCCATTCTGTTTATGAGAATGTGCCAAATGTAGAAAACTGAAAGCAAGTGTTGTGGCATCTTTAATCAGCATTATTACGTGTTGCATCTAAGATTGATTGGTAACAGGTGTGAGCTGTCCTCGAGAAGCCCGCCACCATCAAGACGCGTCAAGGGCAAAGAAGACGCGCTCGCCACAAAGAACATGGTGGTGGGAGAATTTGTGTATGGAGAGAAGAGAGTGTCCGTGGAGGACCGTGGATCTTCCATCGAGTACAGGCAAGTGTACAGGATACTTCCCACTTTTTTGGAGTATTGCTTGGAAACTAATAAAGATAGACTATCTATTCAGTCGTTTCATTAAATTGAGAAAGTTGCAGAGTGTGGAACCCCTTCCGCTCTAAGCTGGCTGCTTCGATGATGGGAGGTCTCGACAACATCCACAGCAAGTGCTTGTCTAATGCGATTTGTTGTTGTTAATATTTATTCGCTCTTCGGCAATTCTTTCGAAGCCCTGACCAGACCATACCAGCCTTCCCCGAGGAGGGAGGGATTCCCCCTCAGGCAAATCGTTTTCGATCTGATCAGTAAATTTAACAATCTAATTCGAACAATTTCAACACTAACCGTGGCTAAATATGGCTCTAAAATCTGCTGATCAGATTGTAAACTCTCAGAACGCTCAAATTAGATTGTAAATTCATCTGATCAGTTTCCAAAGTTTTCTGATTAGTTTCTAAAATCTTCTGATCAGATTGAAAATTCATCTGATCAGGTTTCAAAGTTTTCTGATTAGATTCTAAAACTTTCTAATTTAATTCAAATGCTTTCTGATTAGATTCTCTTTTGTGATAATATTGCCAGTAAATCGAACCGGTATATATTAAAATGGACGAAGATTGAACTAAACTGCTTTATTGAGTAAGATGTACATGAACAAACAAAGAAAATGCAATTTTCTGAGTGCTTCGAAAGCTGATAATAATTTAGGAGCACATATCATATAAAACTCGAAATTCCTACCGTAACAAAACAACTTAGAAGAAACATTCAATCCAGCACGTCTAGGCCTTCTCCCCCTTTCTCTCATTAGCTCGTGACTGATTGCTGCAAATACATATTTGTAAACAACTACCCAAACAGTATTTCGAATTGTGTACCGTAATTGAAAGAGAATTTTATATTTAACTGTCACTAATCTACTGAGAAAATAACTCACCGCATTCGGAATCGACAGCGACTTCGATTCGTGTCTTCTTAGAGTTAGACTTGACGCGATCGATCAAGTCGCGATTTGACACCCAGACCCGTCGCATGTCTTGAACAATTATTCATTGAGCATTTCGAAAAAATAAACGAACACAACAAAACGCAATGCAAAGTAACATTTATAGCGAAACAATCCAAAAAGAAAAGCGCAAAACAATGGATGCGCGTAAAAAACAGAATCTTATTAGATTCAAATTAGATTGTAAAATCTTCTGATCAGATTCAAAATTCACTGCTTTTCTGATCAGATCGAAAACGATTTGCCTGAGCCCCTCCCCTCCTCGAGGAGGAGGTGCGCTCAAGCGAGCGCCGACTAACCTTAGGAGGAGGAGACCGGCGCTTTTATAGGCTAATCTGATCGAATTATAGCGAAATGAAATGAAGAATGAACGAGAATGATTTCGATCTGATTAGCCTCTCTTCTCATTCCACACTCTCATTCATTCCTCTTTTCATTTCCATTTGTTGATTCTCCTATAAAAGCGCCGGTCTCCTCTAAAGGTTAGTCGGCGCTCGCTCGAGCGCGCCTCCTCGAGGAGCGGAGGAGGGAACCTTCCCTCCTCGGGGAAGGCTGGCCTGGGCTTCGAAAGAAGTGCCGGCTCTTCTTCTTAAGCTCTGGGTTGTCAACATATTTTTGATAATACTTTGCCATCGTTTCCTACTTTCTTATTTTATGCAAAAAATAACCAAGTTTTCACGATCACTTATCTAAACCTATAAACGATGAACCTATTTAGTGGTAGATCAGGCATTTTTCGATCAGGGTTGAGAAGGAGAGCTTATTTCTTCAATATATTTTTTATAACAATTTGTTTAACTATACATTATTCACATTTTATATTGATTTCGCAGGGCGGTTTGGTCTACGCGGTCTAGTGACCTGGACGCGACCTTCTGAATGTGGCCAAGAAGCGACCCAACATCATCCCCATCGCCGAGGACGCCCGTCACCCGCACAAATACCGCATGCTTTTCGGTTAGTATTATTGTTTAAATAGTTATCTAAATACATTATCCATATCAATGATGCGTAGACGATTGGTAGATCTGCTCGATATCTCCCCCTTCGACTAGTCGGGCATAGGATGAGAGGGGACAGAACTCACTTCTTCAAGTGACGAAACCGTTATATTTTTTTAAAATTTTGAGTTCCAATTTTATATATTTATTTCCAGACAGGATATGCCTGAGTTGAACGGACACTACCTCGGGGAGTTCGCCATCTCATACAAACCCGTCAAGCATGGCATCGGAGCCACCCACTCTTCGCTTTTCATCCCCCTCATCTGATTTGTAAAAGATTTTGCGATGAATTATTGTTTCCTTTTGGCCAATGTATTGTGTGCTTCACATGATAGTTATTCGATTAGCTTTTTGAGACAACATGTAAATTTATCGTTAACATTTTAGAAATCAGACACGATAAGACGAGAAAAGCTTCTGAATAATTATTGATGAACAAAAAGCTTCTGGACAACTCACATAAAGAAAAACAATTAACTTCTTGTTACGAATAATTAGGTGCTCAACTTCGAGGACAATTTAGACAAAGGATAATGACAATTTCTTTGAGGGGGATTCACTTAATTATGAACGGGGCCTCAGTTAGCATCAACAATTGCCTTGAGTGATTGTGGGACACGACTGATGAGCGAACGGCAAAGGTCAAGTGTGCAATAATGCTTCCACCAATACTGTGCACTATCGATTAATTCTTGTTGATTGCTGGGCTTAGCCTCGTTGATGATCCACTGTTTAATGATTGCCGAAATTAACTCAATCGGATTAGCATCAGGTGACTCCGGAGGGAAAGCTTCGCACTGATATTTGAATGACTTTCTTTCATAGTTATTCACTTCGCAGCTAGCAATTGCGACGAATAAATCCAATATTCGCTTCATTATTTACTGAATTCCCTTGTTATTGAGATATCTCTTTGATGTCTTCGATACATGACCCAGAGCTGAATCATGCACAAAGATCGCTTCATCGAGTGAAGTCGAATCTGATCCCATGATGCCTTCACTGAGTAAGAAAATCAAACAGGAGATCGTCGATTGAGTGTCTTTTACCATTTCCGTATTACTCGTTACCCATATTCCTTCATATTACTCCGAAGTTGTCATTATCCTTTGTCTAAATTGTCCTAGAAGTTGATCACCTAATTATTCGTAACAAGAAGTTAATTGTTTTTCGTTATGTGAGTTGTCCAGAAGCTTTTTGTTCATCAATAATTATTCAGAAGCTTTTCTCGTCTTATCGTGTCTGATTTCTAAAATGTTGACGATAAATTTACATGCTGTCTCAAAAAGCTAATCGAATAACTATCATGTTCTCAGTTTTTGTTAGTCGTCGCGAGCGGTCCTTCTCCATTTCTCTCTGATAGAGAATGGAATCCCTCTAGTTCCCCTCGTCTACTCCATCAACTCAACAAGATCGGAATCCCCATCCAAGCCGGACTCTGGTCACCGTGTGATGGGTATGACCTACTCTGATGTTTGGTCCCTCAGATACCATTCTCGTCGAGTCTCGTTTCGCGATTGATGACTCGAGTTTGGTGGACTCAGTTCTAAAATCACGGGAGCCTTCTTCCATCATCAACAATGAACACTCTACATCAAGTCCTATCGTCCTGGATGATCGCAACCCTTTCTCCAGCCAATCTCTTGGGTCTGTGAATGGAAAGAAGACCGATCCCCTGACCCCCACCCAGACGAAATGATTCTCTCTCGAACGAAGAACCGACCCGAAACCTATCTGAAACCATCCATCCCCATCTGGCGTCAACTGCCTGACATGATAAATGTAAATGTAAATGTAAGCACACAATACATTGGCCAAAAGGAAACAATAATTTATCGCAAAATCTTTTACAAATCAGATGAGGGGGATGAAAAGCGAAGAGTGGGTGGCTCCGATGCCATGCTTGACGGGTTTGTATGAGATGGCGAACTCCCCGAGGTAGTGTCCGTTCAACTCAGGCATATCCTGTCTGGAAATAAATATATAAAATTGGAACTCAAAATTTTAAAAAAATATAACGGTTTCGTCACTTGGAGAAGTGAGTTCTGTCCCCTCTCATCCTATGCCCGACTAGTCGAAGGGGGAGATATCGAGCAGATCTACCAATCGTCTACGCATCATTGATATGGATAATGTATTTAGATAACTATTTAAACAATAATACTAACCGAAAAGCATGCGGTATTTGTGCGGTTGACGGGCGTCCTCGGCGATGGGGATGATGTTGGGTCGCTTCTTGGCCACATTCAGAAGGTCGCGTCCAGGTCACTAGACCGCGTAGACCAAACCGCCCTGCGAAATCAATATAAAATGTGAATAATGTATAGTTAAACAAATTGTTATAAAAAATATATTGAAGAAATAAGCTCTCCTTCTCAACCCTGATCGAAAAATGCCTGATCTACCACTAAATAGGTTCATCGTTTATAGGTTTAGATAAGTGATCGTGAAAACTTGGTTATTTTTTGCATAAAATAAGAAAGTAGGAAACGATGGCAAAGTATTATCAAAAATATGTTGACAACCCAGAGCTTAAGAAGAAGAGCCGGCACTTCTTTCTTTCGAAGCCCAGGCCAGCCTTCCCCGAGGAGGGAAGGTTCCCCCCTCCGCTCCTCGAGGAGGCGCGCTCGAGCGAGCGCCGACTAACCTTTGGAGGAGACCGGCGCTTTTATAGGAGAATCAACAAATGGAAATGAAAAGAGGAATGAATGAGAGTGTGGAATGAGAAGAGAGGCTAATCAGATCGAAATCATTCTCGTTCATTCTTCATTTCATTTCGTTATAATTCGATCAGATTAGCCTATAAAAGCGCCGGTCTCCTCCTCCTAAGGTTAGTCGGCGCTCGCTTGAGCGCACCTCCTCCTCGAGGAGGGGAGGGGGGAATCCCTCCCTCCTCGGGGAAGGCTGGTATGGTCTGGTCAGGGCTTCGAAAGAATTGCCGAAGAGCCAATAAATATTAACAGCAACAAATCGTATTAGACACGCACTTGCTGTGGATGTTGTCGAGACCTCCCATCATCGAAGCAGCCAGCTTAGAGCGGAAGGGGTTCCACACTCTGCAACTTTCTCAATTTAATGAAACGACTGAATAGATAGTCTATCTTTATTAGTTTCCAAGCAATACTCCAAAAAAGTGGGAAGTATCCTGTACACTTGCCTGTACTCGATGGAAGATCCACGGTCCTCCACGGACACTCTCTTCTCTCCATACACAAATTCTCCCACCACCATGTTCTTTGTGGCGAGCGCGTCTTCTTTGCCCTTGACGCGTCTTGATGGTGGCGGGCTTCTCGAGGACAGCTCACACCTGTTACCAATCAATCTTAGATGCAACACGTAATAATGCTGAATAAAGATGCCACAACACTTGCTTTCAGTTTTCTACATTTGGCACATTCTCATAAACAGAATGGAAAGAAACTATTGCCGAAACGACATCCACATTGTTCATAAGGAAGCAGAAAGTAAGTGGAAGAAACTAGCATACCTGTTTGGCGAGCAAGAAGAGCGAGATGCCTGCGCTTGAGTCCACTGGCCAGACGCTTGCGGGGGCGCGCCATCGCGTCGCCTCGACCTTCAATGGCAGATTTTACTGAGGGGGAACACATTGAGCGAAATAATGAAGAATAAACTGAATAACGCGAGTAAAAACGAAATGCGAAATAAACAAGGCACGGGAAAGGCGTATATCGAGTGTATAGTCTCAATGCGCTGTCGGGCGTGACGAGTGCATAGGAGGGGGCATTTAAAACAAATCAATCGATCATGAACACCAATAAAATCAATAATTACCAGCGAAATGCGAGTGTTTCAAAAATAGAGCACTCGCCAAATTGAAAAATGCACCCCCACGCACCAGCAGGTACGGTAGTTGATCACGAACTGACTTTATTAAAATTTTCACATTTTTATGAGCCAAATGAAAAAGAAAATTATATTTTGAATTTTCAAGAACGTCACATTAAAGCGGCATGCGAAAAACACATCCTCTGAAAATTACAACACAATCCGTGCATTCTCCGCTCCGCAATCACTGTTTTATGAAAATTATAATAACTTATTATAACTTATAATAAACGGTTCACTTTATTTTATATTGACTATTTGTTTTAATGAAATGCATAGGTTATCTTGTCAACTGCTTTCTATAATACTTCGAATGCGCGTCAAGAAGTGGTAATTTTTACATGATGAAATACAATAAACCTTGCATTTCTTTTTCGTTTTTCACACGAATTACATTTCCTTTTCATTGTTCTAAATCCTCTTTTTCATAATTTTGATTTCTACCAACTGCACGTGATACAAATAAATGATTGAACAGATATTGAGGATTTGCATTGTTGAACTCATATTGTGCGTCGTGATACAACATAATATGGATGTGACTACTAAAAGTGGCTTCTTTCGAGGGGTTGGGGAGGGAGCGGTCATATTGCAAAAAAACGATAAGACGACCGTTATCGGCGGGAAATAATCAATGAATATTTTTTGAGTTTCGATATCTGATATGGGGCCTGATCAAATCCTTCTTTGAACTGTTGTTGATTCTAACGCATACATTGTGCTGTTTACACTTCAGGCCCGTAAGTTCAACTTCAGCGAGTGCGGAAGTCTCTCATGGAAATGCAATTTTATATCATACAACCCGACTTTCACAAAAAAACACAATGTACAATATGCGACTGAATGACTCAATCAGTGGTGATCAAATAGATCAAGACGGTTATTAGCGAGGCAAGAGTCATGGCCATTCCACTGGCACCCGTGCATTCATCCGTAGAGCAGAAGCAAGACTGGGCCTGTTCCCCCATGCAGTCTTCCGCCTCTTGGGCCTGCAAAACTATTGTTTTCAATAAACTAATTTCTTGCCCCCTGCCCGGACACGTTGAGCTAGGAATGGGAATCAGAAGCCCATGCTGGGGTGCTGGAAAGGTCTTGGTACCATAGTGCACAAACCATGACTTATTTGTTGTTACAGCCGTGGAACAGGGAGAAACATGATTTTCAAGGTAAAATAGTCGAAAAATCAAATTTTCGCAACCGATCGAGATATACACAATTTCGCTTTTCTGTTAATTTAGGGGTGCCCTGACGGTCTAAAATAACTGTTCTGATTAGTTACTGCTCATTGCAAAATTCACTTTTTGAGATCATGTTTTGATTTTTTCGACAAAATTGCCAATTTTCGCCAAAAGTCCCAGTGACCACTTTATGCATTCTGTAGCCCGTGCAATTCTGCATCGAAAAATTTAAAAAATAGATTCAGCGATCGATGACAAATTTGTCATTTATTCGATAAACTCCGAGAAATGCTCGATTTCGACTGTTTTTCAAGCTTAACTTTTTTCTTTCATGATGTGATGAGCTCAAACAGCCAAATTCGAATTCTACACAAAAAGTTACGTCAGATTAAAATATCATTAGATTTTTCCGAGATGCAAATTTTTCAACTTTTTTCATGACCATGGTCATTTTTTGGTCAAAAAGTCCAAATCTCAGAAAAATTTGACTATAGGTGTTTCCAACGTATTTTTGTCCGTAGATATCTGAATTTTCATACTAGAGGTCACCAAAATGCAAAAGAAAAAAGTTATGTTCTAAAACTCAACAATATCAAGTTTTTCGAGTGTAACTTTGTTCTTTTGCATTTTGGTGACCTCTAGTATGAAAATTCAGATATCTACGGACAAAAATACGTTAGAAACACCTATATATTTCTGAGATTTGGACTTTTTGACCAAAAAATGACCAAAAAACCCGGGGTCATGAAAAAAGTTGAAAAATTTGCATCTCGGAAAAATCTAATCATATTTTAATCTGACGTAACTTTTTGTGTAGAATTCGAATTTGGCTGTTTGAGCTCATCACATCATGAAAGAAAAAAGTTAAGCTTGAAAAACGGTCGAAATCGAGCATTTTTCGGAGTTTATCGAATAAATGACAAATTTGTCATCGATCGCTGAATCTATTTTTCAAATTTTTCGATGCAGAATTGCACGGGCTACAGAATGCATATAGTGGTCACTGGGACTTTTGGCGAAAATTGGCAATTTGGTCGAAAAAATCAAAACATGATCTCAAAAAAGTGAATTTTGCAATGAGCAGTAACTAATCAGAACAGTTATTTTAGACCCTCAGGGCACCCCTAAATTAACAGAAAAGCGAAATTGGGTATATCTCGATCGGTTGCGAAAATTTGATTTTTCGACTATTTTACCTTTACAATCATGTTTCTCCCTGCGCCACGGCTGTAACAACAAATGAGTCATGGTTTGTGCACTATGGTACCAAGACCTTTTCAGCACCCAAGCATGGGCTTCTGATTCTCATTCCTAGCTCAACGTGTCCCGGGGTGGTCTCAAATTACCGAGATGCCGTCTTAAGAGAGCAGATCGGTTATTTTGGACCACCTCCCGGAACCGTTCCTCTAGCAATGAGAATCCCCAATCCATACTCGTGTGGTAGGTGGGCCTTGGTCCCGTAATAGACACCATACCACTTATTTGTCATTGGTGCCTCGGCACAGGGAGAAACACGATTTTGAAGTAAAAATGGTCGAAAAATCATAATTTTACAACAAAAAAAAAAACCGATCCAATTTCTCTTTTGCGTTAACTTGGGGATGCCCTGAGGCTCTGAAATATCTGTTCTGATCGATTGTTGGTCATTGAGATGATGCCTTTTTTGATTTCAAAATTTATTTTTTCGAGCAAGTTGCCGATTTTTGCCAAAACTCAGAGGCTCCACTATATACATTTTGTAGCCCGTGCATTTCTGTAACGGATCTACTTAAAATCGAATCGTTTTTTTTAAATAAATGAACTTTTCTAAACCTTTCGTTCAAAACCAAAAAATGCTCGATTTTGGCCTTTTTTTGAACATAACTTTTTTAGTCCGTGGTTTCATGAGCTCTAATACCTAAATTCGAATTTTGCACGCAAAACTACGCCAGAAACTCCTAGTCATATTTTACTGAGACTAATTTTTTCAACATTTTTCATTACCCCGGATACATGGTCATTTTTGGGTCAAAAAGTCGAAATCTCAGAATAATCTGACTATAGGTGTTTCTGGTGTATTTTCACTCGTAGAAATCGAATTTTCATGCTAGACCTCACCAAATCGAGAAAGAAAAAAGTTATGCTAGAATTCCATTGAAAAATCATTTAACAGGACTTAACTTTTTTCTTTCTCATTTTGGTAAGCTCTAGCATGAAAATTCGATTTCTACGAGTGAAAATACACCAGAAACACCTATAGTCAGATAGTTCTGAGATTTCGACTTTTTGACCCAAAAATGACGATGAACTCGGGGTAATGAAAAAAGTTGAAAAATTTTCGTCTCAGTAAAATATGACTATATGAGTTTCTGGCGTAGTTTTGCGTGCAAAATTCGAATTTAGGTATTAGAGCTCATGAATCCACGGAAGAAAAAAAGTTATATTCAAAAAAAGGTCAAAATCGAGCATTTTTTGATTTTGAACGAATGGTTTAGAAAAGTTCATTTATCAATCGACTCGATTTTGGGTAGATCCGATACAGAAATGCACGGGCTACAAAATGTATATAGTGGAGCATCTGAGTTTTGGCAAAAATTGGCAACTTGCTCGAAAAAATAAAATTTGAAATCAAAAAAGGCATCATCTCAATGACCAATAATAGATCAGAACAGATATTTCAGAGCCTCAGGGTATCCCCAAGTTCACGCAAAAGAGAAATTGGATCGATTTTGATTTGTTGAAAAATTATGATTTTTCGACCATTTTTACTTCAAAATCGTGTTTCTCCCTGTGCCGAGGCACCAATGACAAATAAGTGGTATGCTGTGTATTACGGGACCAAGGCCCACCTACCACCCGAGTATGGATTGGAGATTCTCATTGCTAGAGGAACGGTTCCGGGCAGGGGCCGATATGCTCCCGAATAACGGAGCCGATCTCTTAAATGTCGGCTTCTTCTATTTCGCATATTGGAAAGATAAATTGCAGACAAATGTGTGCTGACCTTGATCTTGTTGCAATCTGCCTCAGACATGCACGATTGACCGACCACTTGACCATTGTTTCCCTTGATGAGAGAGTTGAAGATCGTGTCCTCCTGAGCGGCGTCGAGAGTGGAGAAGAAGGATACATCCATAGATTTCTGGAATTTATATGGCTGGAGAATGAACAATTCCCTTTCATTGATTTCTGTTTCGGTAATGAAAAAGTGAGGGCATTGTAAATGAGGATAGAAGATAGTACGATAGCATCGTCCACATTTTCCACATATTTTTCGACTTTTCCATGTGATCCGAACAAGAAATAAAATGATAGACTTTTTGGATCGAATGGATACGAAAAGAGAAAGGCAGTGAAACCCACGAAATTAACACATCGAGTCAGGTTTGCTCCACACTCGAGTAGACCCAGATTGTAGTAGGAAGTGTACGCTCGTATGAGAACTCCTTTCTGAATGTTATTGACTATATTAAGGCATATGAAAGGACGAATAAGAAAATATGTAATTATTTTCAGATGCTTACAATGTAAGTAGTGCATCTTCCACTATTTACAGTCGATAAACTAAAAAGTGTAACTTAGTTTTGTTCGTACGCTGCATAAGAGAAAAAACTGACGTCACTGTAAATGGCATTCGTGACTGTGCTGTTGTGAAGACACATCAGCGAGGCGGCGAGAGGAAGGGAAGTTGCGAGAATTACGAGAAGGGAATTGAGCAGCATTATAGGGTGGGGACCGAATTGACGAAGGGATGGAGCTCTGAAAGATTCTTTGCTTTTCTAGGTGTGTCCATCATCGTTCATCTCATCCGAGCAAAAACCAAACCCGGCCAATTACAGCCCGCCTATCAATAACTGCGCCCTTATCACTGGGGATCTCAGAAGGAAGAGTGCCTCTCCTCATTCTACACCCTCTCTAGAACGTCGAGTAGCCAGAGAGCGTGCGGAATGAAGAGACGGATTTTTCTTTCTGTCATCCCTACTTATCAATTGACCCTGCACTCCGACGGGTCCATAAATCACATCATGTGCAGAGTTGTGATGATCTACGATCTCACCAAAAGTAGATAAGAATATCATTTACAACTCTATCAGAGAAGGTATGCATTTTTTTGCATTTCAGCCAAAGATTGATTGCAAAAGAAAAGAGGGAAAGATGAAAAATTGCTTTTTGTGTTTCACAGAAGAAACACAAGTAAGTGGGAGAACACAATATGTCCACATATCCCCATTAAAAACTCAAATAGTAAAAAACGCATACTCAGCATTACGACATAGAGGTTATGCAAAAAATATGCAAGGTCATACTCGTCGATTTCATCATCTGAGCTTAGCTACTTCTTCACTTTCACCTACCTTTTGGAATTATCTTGCAATGCATTTGCACAAAGTAACAGTCAATTTTTAAAAAAAATACACTACATACGAGCACACTGATGCAAGAATGCATTCAATTTCTTGGTTAGCTGCCCCTCCCTATCGGAGACAGTCGATGGCTCTTCACGGCACACCAAAGACATCGACAGGGCAGGGCAAAGTTCACCGAGACACATATTCTTCTCGAACAGATTCCTGCTAATTATTTTCACCGACATTTGCTCTGAAGACCAAACCACCAAGAACACCTCGGCCATAGTCAATCGTCACTCCACTTTCCTTCTCCTCGATCCCTGACAATAGATATGGAAGAGAGCACCGATGAATGTGATACATTTTCCCACTGAAAAAACTGACACGTTAACACGTCGAAGAAAGATTCTTATTTACATCAATAAAATATAGATTGTTTCGATTTTTAAAATTAGCATAAAAATATAATTTTTTAAATATCAAAGATAAACGTATTCATACTCACTTTTCAATTATTGGGACAAACTCATTGATTTCTGTAATGCAATAGAAGGTTTTTCGAGCAGTTATCTGGCGGGATATCAACTCATCTTTCAGTTGATTTCCCGCCAAATATTGAGTGCGTCCATTTCTCTTCCTCCAGTCCTGCACTCAGCGCGTTTCTCTCTCCATTCATCCCATTCTCATAATTCTTTGCAGATCGCGACCAACCAAAATATCGCGGAGCTCAATTTATTTCCTCTAGCAGGAGAACCTTCGCCATCCAATCATGCTATCTGTGTTAGGAGGGCTGGATGGATTCAGAAAGACTCCAAAATACCATCTCGCGTCGAGTTTGACAACGAAAAGCTACCTTCCTCAAGTGTTTCGGAACAATCGTAGGTAACTAATCGTTATACTCAATTAGAAATAAATTCTCCACATACATACAGAAGACCGTGCTTGAACTTCCGGACGAATTCATTTTGTTCCATTGAGTCTTGTGTGCCGGAGATTCAGAGAACTTGACCTAGATCTAGCAAGCAAGACTTTCAACAGAATTGATGTTCAATGGGTTAGTTCGCTTTCATGGTTAAATTATTACGTTAGATTGCTATTGCTCGAGATCTGGGTACATCCAAAGTTTGTATGTCAAGCCTAAATATTGATTCAGGGATTCTATTTATTTCGTGTAGTTGCAAAGGCTGGTAACATCAAGTACGATATCTCGATTAGTACAGCTGCTTCGATTGAGACGATTTACAACCGCATGAGGATGTTTCTAAAGGTCAAGACAGAGACGTTGACCATAACGGTGCGTGCTGATATTACCTTTCCGACAGAGAAATTATCACATATTCCAGTGTATAATGAATCTTTTTTTGCAGTACAGCCATTCACTATACGACCCGACCTCGTTTAGATTTATCGCAAACTTAGTAAAGACCATATCATACAGCGAATTGAGCGCAAATTTGCGATATGGATCGAATTGAATAGTTTGTTTGCAGTTCTTAAGAGATGTATTATTACAAATAAGATATTAAACAGTTTTTTTACAATCTGTGTAGTTTTGTGATCTCTTTTTTTTTAAAGAAAAAACCCCGATCATTTTACAACTTATTCCAGTTTTGTCCACGCTTTGGTCGAGAATCGCAATCTCGAGAATGCCGCTGTTTCTCTCACGTTTATCTGTGTCAAGTGTGATTTACTGCGCGGAAAGAAGATTCTGCGGCAACTGCCAAAAATGGATAAGTTTAAGCTAAGATTTAACACGCGTGACGCCTTAGTTTCGAGTAAAATCAGGGGGTGGTTGGTACATATTTTGGCCCAGATTGTTTTACATATTTTTGAATGGCCCTTAGGGTCCCTCACAAGATAGCGTCGAGTTTTGTTCGAAATTATCGATCTCAACGACGAGGGACGTCGCTGAAATTCTGAGAAGCAGAAAATGGCCATTTTCAAAAGCTTGCCGTTCATTCCATGGTGGATTTGGTGAAGAGTCGTCAACAGATAAAATGTAGTGGAAGTCAAGGAGAACAAGCCTGAACAATTGGCCCATCGATAACTTTATTAGTATTTTCATAAATCGTTTAAAACGATTGATTTTCGCCACATATTCGGGCCAAGGACAAATTGTGTTCCTCTCGATAAAGCTCGAAAAGACGGTTCGAATGGTTACCAGAACATATAGGTAATTTTAGTGCCCGACTGGTCAAAAGTGGACTTGTAACTTCTGACGAGCACGACCTGTCTGCTGATCAACGCTGTTCTCACGCTTTCCTATTCTAGTACGCGTTTTCCTATCTCTCTCCCAGTGATCAGCGTGGCGCTCAGCGTAAGTCGAGACTGGATTGGGTTCTTCAGTCAGACCCATGTTGCTTTACATATTTTTGAATGGCCCTTAGGGTCCCTCACAAGATAGCGTCGAGTTTTGTTCGAAATTATCGATCTCAACGACGAGGGACGTCGCTGAAATTCTGAGACGCAGAAAATGGCCATTTTCAAAAGCTTGCCGTTCATTCCATGGTGGATTTGGTGAAGAGTCGTCAACAGATAAAATGTAGTGGAAGTCAAGGAGAACAAGCCTGAACAATTGGCCCATCGATAACTTTATTAGTTTTACATTACTACACCTCCTCGAAGTATGCGTGAAATAGATGTCTGACCAACTTTAAAATTTTGAATTTTGTTCAAAGTGTTTTCGGAGCAGTTGTACTTCGCTGCGATTTCATACTACGGATTGTTAATAGGTTTGCTGAGAAGCCCTGCCAGTACTCTATCTGATGTTAAAACCGGAGAGGTTGTCGGTTCCCTATGGCCATAGTTCCGGTGATTGAATCAAGGCGACATAATAAAAGTGCTCTCCATTTATTCTAATTCCATGACTTGATAACCAGAGAAATCGACCTCAACTGAAGTGCGCTTCATTCACAAACCACGAGGCTATGTGATGATGAAAACCTTTTAAGCCTTCTTCTCTTCCTCTTTCAGAAAATAATAAAATTCCAAAAACCTGAATTTCTGGAAAAGTATTGAAAATCGTGATTTTTAGGGTATAATTTGAGGTATACATCATATCCAGTATGCATCTCAGATATCTGTTATTTTTCACAGTAATAGGGGAAGGGTTGCACATTATTTTAGTGGCATGATATCTGTCCTTTCTCTAGTAGTGGAATCAGAAATATTCCAAACGTACTGATTTCGATGAAAGAATTTCGATTACTATAGTTTTGCAAATGCTGTGCTTGAAGGGATAGTGGCATCTTCTCCAAACTAAAATGGTAAATTAATTAGTGGGGCGACATCACAGCTGAACATCTTTGAGATGCCGATCCCATTCGAGAAGAATACTATGCGAGAGATATTTCTTTTGATATGGCTCACTAGAGTTTCATCTCAAACTAGGCGCTCATTTCGAGAAGTGTTTGAGTAGAAAATTTATCCCACTAACACCACTGAGATGTATAACCATCATACTTCGCAACTGTGGTTTCAATTTGGCCTCAACACTTTCCTTCGAGAAATGTCAATCAAATTAGTATGCCCATGTGATGGTCAATGTCGCTGACATTGGATCTGAACTGTGTCTGAATTATCGATTGGCCAGATCTGAGATAACGTGCGCTGAAGAGAGTATGGAAGCCCTCAACGTTTGTGAAAAAGTAAATGGTGATCGGTCAGAAACAAAAGACGGGAGGTGTCGGAATCTCCGAGCGTCAAAAAACAGAAAGACTTTTGCACCAACCTAATATATATATTGTAAAGCTATGGAAAATGCACATCGAGGTCCGGTACGCTATGAAATATCTTGGTCACAGGAATGGGCATTTCAGGACATTCGTCAGTCGGATGATAACAGATACATCGAATTCTTTACGATGAATTATTCGCTAGAAAAATTTCTATCTTTGCCCAATATGATTTATGAGAAGGGAGAGGATCGGAGTACTGATCGTGAACGCGGAAAGTGGATTTACGTTATCGACCGAACACGTAAAACGACTCTCTGGGCCTATATTCCAAATAACGAAAAGGTAGGTGCAGCCACGTGTGGTTATTATGAAGTGATTTTACAGACTATTGTCGACGACTTTACGTCGATTTTTCGACGCGAATTTCGGAATAATTTCGGAACGGAAGTATTTATTCGTGTGGGAAAGGTGGACGAGCAAGGGAAGATGATACGCAATCCAGTGACCTGGCCATCCTGTGCTTTTCCCCGTTTTCATAAGCATAATTCAAAATTCTATGCTATCACATTTTTCTCGTTGATTACTGTGGAATGCATCAACTATTGTCTTCATTGAAGAAGAAAATTTGCACTAAGCGAATCATTACCGACGAAACGGTTTTACCCTATTCTATCATTATTATTAATTATATCTTTCAAATTCGCCAAGCAAATCTCACAGTCGTTTTTTATGCGCATAGTATTATTCGATAAAAAAAGACTACAAAACCGCGAAATTTTACGAACGAAAATATATATGTTATGGTTCAGCTTTCCATTGCGCACGAATCTTCGAATTGTTGTTCAGAAATCGGTGGCCAGCGTTTTGCGCCTTTTCCGTTCAGCTTGGTTGCTTACTTTGTTGAATCATCAGTGATCTGCCAGGTATCGATTGCGTAGTATTTTGTTAACAATTCCGAGAGAAATGTATGTATAGAAGAGATGCCGGGACGTTTTACGGATAGTTTGGATTGGCATCAGTTTTGTAAACGTTGCGTTGAACAATTCTCCCTCTCTTACTATCCACAACCTTGCCGATTCCTCTTCAAAAGGAATTTGATATTGCATGCTGATCAATTTCAGCATGCTTTCACTACTTGGTCTGTCTCTCATCATCATCGCCATCATCCGCGGATTTCCAACTCCATCGGTCGATGACGAGATTGAAGACGCTGAAAGGCTCCCGTTGATCAATCGCACGCAGATGGTTCTTATGTTGTGGGGGATTCTAAATCATCCGACGTTAACTTTACGAGTGCGGACATCCATATGGCGGAAGTGGCGAAAACGCTTGGTATGGAGGGAGATGAGTACTACCGTGCCTGCGCTGGTAAGCATTCGACACTTCTCTGATGATGTAGTGAATATTGTATTAATAAGAAAATAATCATTTAGTTCATGTCTTGTAGATAACCCAGACAGTTTCTTGATCACGAATGAGGAAATTAAAGACTTTAGAGTCTTAGTGTTTAAAGTCTTCAAGAAGAGGAGCGGTAATAGATCCGCTGATACTATCGTCTTTAATTCCACCGACGAAATGAGAACTCATCCTTTCTCTTCGCTATTAATCGGTTATGGCACTCGTAGAAGATTGAAGCTCAAATGAAAGAAATCACCTTTCCGATAATAAAAACAAAAATAAAAAAAATTATAAAAATTTTCTTTAAAAAATACGGAAGTTCAAGGATCAGAACCAGAGCCTGCTTTTGCACTGGGTGCGACCGGCACAAATGTCGACCTGGATGCGCTCTCAATACACCACGAACCTCAAAATATTTTTATTTCATTTTTACTGTATTTTATTGATTTTTATTTATTTTATTTACCAATGTGTACTAATCCAACAAGAAATAATTCAGAATGTTGTTTTCTCTGTAAACTTGGAACGACACAGACACGACGGTTCCCTCGACCATCCAAACCAGCCCACCAGAGGGAATGGCTGCTAAGATTGAACAGAGACGCGGAGGCCACAGACAAACTTCTCAGAGAACATCAATCAGCTACTGAGCCTCGATGGTGTCTCGACCACTTCCCACCTTCTTCCACCGAAGATCTACCGATTGATGTGAGTTTGACCTACCGTAACCCTCGCTAACCAATTATGTGTTTATTCAAGAATGCTCGACTACCTGTGTGATTGCTTGCTTTCTAGCACCGGCCTATCCCTGTCCGGTCCCTCGTCCTGCCTACCGTAGCCCTGCGCACTACAAGACCTGCCCATCTCGTTCCCCCTTCTGGTCTTGCTACACGTAGTCCATCACCAGCAATCTATGTGAGTCAACCGTTCTCGACAATTCAATAGTTATAACGACATCAATCAATATTTGAGTACCATACTTCTATGTGATGGTTACCGTATAGCATACTGTACGATTCCGAATCCCGTTCCAGAGGGGACCCTCTTCACATGCTGGAACGCCATCTTTCTCTCACATGGGCTCAATCAGATCAGTCAGTTCAAGCATTATTTATATTTTACTTTTTTTTCAAAAAAAATAAACAATCAATAGATGAATCAGCAGTAAACCAGCTAGATGAACATAAACAAATCCGAAAATAATTCTGGCACATCACACATAGATAATATCGAGATGAGTGGATAATAGTTATCAAATATGGCAGTTATTACAAAATGAGAGAAAGGTGTTAACAAAAGATTGAATTTGATTGTGCTAAAAGCGGAGTGCATACTCCAGTCGAACATCAGTTGTCCGTTGGCACGACAGGACGCCATGCTGCAGGTACATTATATCCTGCACTCTAACCTTGCGAGTTCTTCTGATCAAGTGAGCATGTTTTCTTGAATAAAATTGAGCGAATATTTTTCCTATCAAATATGGTTCAGTTGGAAAAAGGCAGAGATATCGCATTAATTTTTGTTCGCTCTAGCATAATTCTAGAAGCATTTGCACTATGGTACTTATTTGTCTATCAATCCGCTTCAGACTTTGGACTAATGAAACACAAAAATTACAAGATATTTAGCGCTGTCCAAAAGTAACGATTAACGAAACGATTGACCTAGCGCGTAGATTATCGTATCTTTTTTTCTGGATTGATATGTTCCTATTCACGGAAAACATCAAACAATTGAATAAGGCTAGGGTTACCTGGGAATATAGCCAAAAAGTAAACCATAGGAAAAATATTCGCTCAATTCTATTCAAGAAAACATGCTCACTTGATCAGAAGAACTTGCAAGGTTAGAGTGCAGGATATAATGTACCTGCAGCATGGCGTCCTCTCGTGCCCACGGACTACTGATGTTCGACTGGAGTATGCACTCCGCTTTCAGCACAGTTGATAACCGGAAATCACATAGTTATATAATATAAAATCTATTTTCTAACGAAACATAGTAGAATATATATTTTTTTTAAATAACTAGAATAAATAGAGAGAAAAAAATACACTACCACAATCGATTGTCACACGAAACTGGCAATATCTGGAGTGGCACTTAGCAAGAAAGAGGATGGAATAGGTATAACTCAATAGCTGCCCATTCAAACATAAACAGTAATTTATAGATGGTGTGTCAATCCGAATGGAATCAGAAGGAGCACTGAGGGCACTCGTGGATTTGGTCAACCACAATATTCCGATAAAGTAAATTATTAGTGAAATATAACGACGTGATTGATTTAAATAAATAGGAAACTTGTGAGTGACCAGAACGCGATGGTGATGAAGAAATTGCGTGAGCACCCTAAGAAGGCACATATCGAAAGAGAATTAGATTGGTGGCACGTCCAGAAACAGATGAGGAAGGAGTGGTGGAAGGTTAGAGTAGAAAGCGAGTGAAAATATTTATTGAGAATTTTTCTAGATGGTGAAAGCGAATCCCGAGCTTGCCCCCGTCTATCAGATGTTTTTCAATCATCTATATTTCGTGCACCACAAATATCCCAGGAGGGAAGATCGTCCTCGCGCATTGGAATTAGTGCAATCTTTCATCATGCACATTCAGGGCAAGCATAGTTGAAAAAAGGTGATAGACGGGATGTAGATGAGACTAATACTGAATACACTGATTATAGAATGATGAAGGCAAAGAAGAGAGGAGAAAGTCGTGTCACACTAGAGGAAAGCCATTGCGAAACGAATACGAGGAACATGAAACTCATTTCAGGCTGGTTCGGAGGCCCTCGAATCGATCCATGAAATGCTCTTCGCGCCCAGATTTTCAAAGGCTTTTCTCTCTACTGCCTCTCTTATCGATACTTCGATCAATGAATGTTTTCATTCTCTCAGCTTAATGTATGCGCCCAAGAGATTCGCATGGTCAGTAACCAAAAATAGGGAGCTCTCGATATGTATATTGAGAATACTATCTCGTTCGTCAGAGTAAAGCAAAAAAGTGTGCGTAATAAAGAGAGCTGATAACCGAATCAATCAATTCCAGCTCACCCTTCTATTACAAGCTAAAGATGCTCATCTCAATCATGCACTATAATTGTCTGATGTTGGATGATCTTCTGGGGGGAGAGAGACGAAATTGGGAATACGGTGTTGTCTAGGAGGGGACGCTTGGCTCTCGCGATCAAGAGGAAGAAGGCATTGGGCACCCATACTTGGAGGGATGAAGTGAGGAAGACTAACCAAACGAGAAAGAAAATAAATTAAATTGAACTATTATAGATAATGAAGGAGAGCGTCAAAGTGCGGGAGGAACTGAGTGATGCACGAGTCGCGAAGCTAATAGGGATTCCTTCAGACGGGCTCGAGAGTGACCTGCAGCATGCCACTATGAAATGCTAACCAAATAAGGGAAGCATCGACTCATCACGATCATTGAACACACATAGATTGATGATTCAATATCAGTCCATCACAATAAACAAAGACAGCACCCACCTGTTCTCGAGGCTTGAACTTCTCCTCCTTGAGTTTGTTGACTTCACCGGCGAAGACTGCCTCGGGGCAACCGTCGAGTCGATGTCGGCCATGCCTTCAATCAGCATTCAATGTTATTCAATTGAATGAAAATGAGTGTGGCCAGTGTCCCTATCTAGTGAGACAATCCGAATAGACGGACTGATTTAGTCGAGAAAGAAGGGAAGACTTGTCGAATAGTCCACCCTTTCATTTATCACGTTTCACACAGATTCCCTAATATTTTGCAGGCGATCGCGTTTCTCATTTCAAATAAATCTATGCCACCCAAACAGCACGAGCGTCAACTCGAACAGTTGCTACGTTTAGAACATAGTTGAGAGAGAGAAATACATAAATATTAGAGAAGAGATCAAAAGGAAGTAAAGCGACTAACCCATCACGGAAGACAGCCAGTCCGACAGCAGTTTTGACGATCTCGATGCACTCATCCTTGGTGAGATTGGGTCGCCATGATCCCGAGGCCGTCGATCGCTGTCGGGTGGTGAAGCCACTGATGGGGAAGCTGCATAGCTGGAAGGGACACGGAATAGATACGGCAATGTCACACATGAGAAAGAAAGAACGGGCGATAAGCAAATGAGGGAGGAAAGCGGGGTAGAATTCGAATAAGACTCAGTGCTAGCCAATATTTCTGTTACTTAATTAGATCCATTTGCTTCCTGCTCCGTAATTGCACAAAAGCATAGCGATAAAGTGAGCAAGTAAGAAAGCATCTTGTATAATGAGGAACAAAGGTTGCTGCCAATACGAATCACTAGCACAGGTAGAAAGTGATAGGGGATGGGAAGAGCATTGGCGGAGGATTTGTGTCTTGTTATTAAATGGTTTTCATTGTCTTTGAAGCGAATCAGTACAGTGAACGTTGCGATAAAGACGCTTCACGAAAATGCCTAGTTAAGAAACAGGATCAGGGGCGTGGGAGGACAACAAAAGAGCCTGGTATTCGAGGGCAGATGGTCTGCAGCAATCAGGTAACACGACAGCAGCAAGATTAATACAAAATGTAAGCAAAAAACCGTTAAACAGTGGCAAGAAACAACAGCAAAACGAAAGGAAAGCGTTGCCGCGTCCTCTGGCTTTCTCGCTCTGCGCGCTCTCCGCTTTTCGCACACTCTCTCGCCCTGGAACCCAGTCACATCTCGACATCCCCCAGCTATTCTAAGTTTAGCGCGTATCCGTAAGCGCCCAGCTATCCGTGGACCAATTTATTCATACAGTAGTTTTAAATTAAATACAATAATTCTAATTAATTTTATTTTTTATTTATTTTTAATAATCGATCTTTGGGGTAATTTCACACATTTTGAGCAACAATCATCCACCATGACCAGGATCCTTTAAATAGAAGAATTAGCATTCGACAGTTTCTCTTTCACGTGCAGAAACTAATTAAGAGCGCTATTATTTGATCCGATTACATCGTTCTATTCGATCCCCTCTTGAATCCGCTTATTTAACACATTTCATCCTCGGTAAATCGTAATATGTCCGATAATTGGATATAAATCATCCCGTTTTGCGAGCGAATGGCCGTCACTCAAAGTTCGCTATTCGTTTCTCTCATTTCACCAACATATTATCGCACTCGGAGCGATTCTTTCTCTATTCGATTCTCTTCTATGATTGTGCTATCCACCTCTCCTTTGAACAATATCGCGTTCTTCAAATCGCGCCACTTCGATAACTTATGATTACGATCGATCTCATTCCAGGATCTTACTCATTCTCTCCATTTCCTGTTGGAATTAACCACATCAAAAAAGTTTGAAGTCACACAGTGCATTTTTTTTAGTAAATGTAAAAACAGAGATCTAAGGTATTTTCATTTTTTTTTCATCAAAAAATATTCAAGACTTTTTCCTGGAATTTCAGTAACTATCCAACGTACAAAGAGTGCACCAATGGATGGGATGATATGAACGTATACATACTATGATTTGCGGTGAGGTTTTTGGAGAACTATCGCTAACTCCGAATTTGGTTGATCCACGAACTCCGAATCCACGAGAGATTGAGATTAATCATAACATTTTCAGCGCGACGTCAACCTCATTGCGTTCATGAACATTTTTAAAAAATTGAATAAATGAAAGTATTGTTACTGTGATCTGTACTATCAACTCTTCATACACGTCCCTCGCTGAGTATCAAACGATTCCCTTTTCACTCGCGCAATTCAATTCGCTCCAATTGTTTCGCAATACTTTCTTCTTTTTTCCCGCTGTACGTTTTCAGTCTTTCGCTTTGGTGTCTGATTCATTGCATGAATCTCGTCAGACATTGGGCTTACCGTCCTTCCAAATATTTCTGACCTCAATCGTAAAGAGAATTTCCACGTCTCACAGCGAGCTATAACTCTGTATCAATACGGCTAAAAAGTGCACATTTCCCGCTCATAAAAGCACCTTGTCCTTGTGCACACACAACTTCGTCGATGTGTGCAAAATGGCCATCTCTATCAATCCTGTTGTACCATTCCATTCGTAGATTCTCCTTTCTCGGGGTCTTTCTTCTTCTAGTTTTTTTTTCGATAGCCAGTTAAAGCCATTTCAATAGTTGAATAACTGTCTTCTCAGGATCCTACTCGTCCTCATTATCACTCGTGATGGCAAGAATAATATTCAAAATATTCTTAAAGAAGGGGAGGCACGAACTCGTATGCAAATCAAAGAGCCGAGAGGCACGCGCCGATTTGCATGCGCGGTCTCTTCATTGTCCCCTTATCCCTCTCTCGTTGCCTGAGCGATCAGGCCTGCTTGGCACACAGCCAAATGCTCATAGCTAGGTTTAAACAAAAATTGGTTATATGGGAGTTTCACCAGTGTGATCGGGTAACGACTCCCCACAACCTCCCCCATAGAAGTCATCAAGCCAGATATTCGTGCCACCCCTCCTTTAATATATACAACAACTTTTGAACGAATAAAATCATGCAAACGATACTGTAGGTTATCACAACATTTGCTAGGTAATTTTTAAAAAATACTAGTGATTTCTGAATTTTGCAGCTGCTAGCACCAAATTTCAATTGCACACCGGATGGTATAACATGAAGACATTATGTGGCGCTTCAGTCCCTAATACCAGTTAGTGATTTTGTGTTTTATTGATCTCATCTTTCAATTTCATTTTACCTTCAAACCAATCGGACACTCTATTATCCAGGAAAGAAGCCGGATTGATCATATAAGTATTGTATGAAACTTTACACGTCGTATATGGCGAATAAAAAAACGTATTATGATTTGATTTCAACGGACCTCATAATCCATAATTTTCAATATCAAATTAATAGAATCACTATCGGACATGTAAATTAGAAAAGTATTCCTCAACAATCTGAAATGCGTCTTTTGTCAGAGGTCAATCGTACCCACTGGCGATGCTCCTTCAAAGAAAGGCGAGTAATTCCGCGTCTAAGAGGTGGACGCCGAGAACGGATGCCGGCATCCATTGTGTTTTTTCTCTCATTTTTTTCGTCAGTATTCTATCGTCTAGCTCACAATTCTTTGCAGGATTATCCACAATGGTGGCAAAAGCTAATAAGCGCAAAGCGGTGGTAGAGAGAATCGATGGCGAACCATCGATCAAGAAATCAAAACCGGCATCGAAGAACTCGTCTCAGGCTATGCGCGCTTTGGACATCAACAATGATAGAATTTCAAAGCCACTTGCTGCAAATAGAACTAAGAGAAGTAGGGATTATAAGCTACCTTGTTATTGCTACAATAACTATATTTCAATTAGTGAGCACAAAATTCACTCAAATATAATCTTTTCTTGCAGAAGCTAATTCCGTCTACTGCACTTGCAAAGGGCCCGCGTTCGGAAAGATGGTCAGATGTGAAAACTCGGACTGCAAGAATGGCCAATGGTTCCACTTTAAATGTGTGGGATTGGAAGTCAGACCACCGACGCATGTGAAATTGTACTGTGAAGAATGCTTTCCCAATTTCGATCAAGTACCTAAGAAGAATGGGGCTATAGCTGCTGCTTCAACTGAAACTGAGAGAGGTAAGGATGATACGCTTCCTACTTTTTGCTACGATCACGGTAAAGAAATTCTCAACCACAACGGGCAGTCAAAACGTCGCAACAAGCCGTCTTAGGTTAGGCTTCCGTGTATAACAGGCGATGGGGTGGCACATCCCTCTTTGAGTTGAAAAGGCTAACACCGTCACATTAACTGTTTTTAATTAGTGAGCATAATATCAACTTCATGAAAATCATATATGCAGAAGCTAAGCCCGTCTACTGCACATGCAAACGGGCCGAATTCGGGAATATGGTGGGATGCGATAACTCTGACTGCAAGAGCGGAGAATGGTTCCATTTTAAATGTGTGGGATTGAAAGTCGGACCTCAGAAGCAAGTGAAATGGTACTGTAAAGACTGCCGTCCCAACTTCAAGCAAGTACCAAATCAGTGGAACTACGAGAAGAATGAAGTCTCGAAGAAGAGAAAATAGACTCAACCTCCTTCCCGTTGATTAAATTTCTTCATAAATGGTGGTGTAGTTATTGCCTAATGACCCACTCACCCCTCATGTTTGGTGCAAAATCATAATTTTCATATCCTACCCAGATCTTTGTTTTTTTTTGGTGTTGTAAATAAAATTTATCAAAGAAGCAGTTGTTTAGTTTCAGACTAAATCGTGGAAGAAAAAAAAGAGATGGAGAGATCATATAAGTAGTTGTAGGAGAAATATATAAACCGAAGTCATTTCATCACCTCAGATATTCCCTCAACATTCAAGGATTGTGAAGACGTCTGAGACATACGAGCTGTAAGAATAAATATGTTATTAGAATATGATGGTTTGTCGGCTATCACTGTCATTTACTGAGTCTTCACTAAGATGCTGAATAATTCGGCAGTCTTATTTCGACGTTTTATTGAACCCCCGATGATCTCTCCGATTGCCATTCCTCACCAAGATGCACTTTGATATGCTCCTCCAGTCTCTTTCCACTTCTGAACTTGAATGGACAGAAAGTGCACAATTTCATCCCCGTTCCTTTCTCGTGATTCTTCTTGTGGTTCTTCAATTGATGCGATAATGTGAATCGAGCGGGGCAGAAGTCACATTTAAACGGGAAATTTGCTGGAAATGAGATTGATTTGAATTATTTGATGTGTGAATCGAGTTCGTACCGGTGTGATTATTCATATGGGCTTTGAGAAGAAATGAGTTAGTGAACGATTTCTCGCAAATATCGCATTTGTGAGGTCTCCTGATTTTTGCTTGCTCAGGATCGTTGTCATCTGAAAGAATTTCTCAGTCCACGATCAACAGCTAAATTAATAATCTTACCCAAATGGATGTTCTTGTGAATGTTCAGTTCCGATATTTGGAAACATCTTTTCCCACAAATTGTACACTCGTAGGGCTTTTTTGTAGCTTCATCATCTGCGATTAATAAGATGCAATGACACGTGAAAAAAATACATTTAAAGGGCATTTAAAAAGACAACAACTCGGATACGTTATCCGATCAGCCCAGTGAAAATCATTGTTCAGTTAAAAAAATTGGCCAGTTTTCAACAAGGTTCTAACCAGAATGTATTTTCTTGTGACGTTGAATATTGCATCTTTGAACGAATCTCTTTTCGCAGATGTCACATTCGAATCTTCGTTTATGTGGGTCGTTTTCAGCTGAGTAAATAAATCCATTTAGCGACTCTGTAGAGGAAATATTGTTTTTTTTTAAAAGCTAACATAAATGAGCTTTCATATGAGCGCTTAGTCCTCCAGGCTGCGCAAAACGTCGTCCACACTCATCACACTTGTGGGGGCGTTTAGCTTCATCCTCATTATCTACAACAAACAATTTAAACTGACAAACAGCCATTGATCCCACCTAGATGGGTTCCGTAATGAAAGCGCAACGACTGATTTGACGCCACGCGCATTCCGCAGATTTCGCACTGGAACCTCCCCACTGTCAAGTGATTTTGTCGAGTGCTGATTGAATTATTTCTTCTCCACTCTCTCCATCTTCTCCTATCTCCTCAATATCTACAGTCTTCGGTTCCGAACCATCACCAAACGTGATCTCAAAATCCCCGCGCCATGGGGAAATATTGAGCACATCATCTCGTCGTTCTACGATCTTCATTTGACTTATTACCGAATCGGAGACGTCAAACAAATCATCATCATTTTCATCCTCTAAAAAGTTCGATCCCTGTAAGGATCATTTCATAAATGAAGTATATACAAATAAGAAGAAAAATTACCCTCTTGACTGGAATTTTCATATCTTTATCTTCTCGGAAATTCATCCCTCTCCCGATCAATCTGCTCATTGTAATCTCCAAAGACTGATAGTCGATAAACCAAATCGTGGAGTGAAGCGTCTCTGCATAAACTCATGTTTTTTTTTTAGAAATAATCGAGACTAACCTTTGCTGATCGCTTCCCAACGCGAGATTACGGGCCTTATTCAGAGACGCCAAACCGCGTCTGATTTTCTAAATATAATTTTCTTTTTCAAATCTTAGCTAATACAAATGCAACTACATTCAAGAAACGACATCAGAAATTCATACCTCGGGCTCAGAATCACTCGTGGTCAATACTTGTAATAGGTTGAATGTCTTCTTAAGGACACAACCGAGTTCACGGGAGAAAGGCATGTTCGATATCTGAGTATTCGGAATACAATCAGTTAGAACAGATAATTGAAATTTCACTTCATCGCGCAATTCATCGATTGGATCTAATTTATCTTCAGAGGTCGGCATTTCTTCGAAACTGAAAAATATGCTAATGTGGGATGACGGTAAGGACGCGTCTCTTAGTCTCTCTCATAGTACTAAATTACTCCCTCCACCGTGCACTCAATTGGCACCACGCCAAGCCACATGAGCTGATTTTCGCGAACGTTCTTGAATGACTATTTTGTGTTAAGTATTTTCTGGCATATGGTATTATAGTCAATTGCTGTTAATTAAAAAATTTTTAAAATCATTTAAAGTGGACAGAATCATGAAAGCGTGAAGTTTCCGCGAACAACATTTTAGAACATTTCAGCTTCATTTATTCATTATTATATCCTCAATTTACACTATATTCTCCACCAATTTCTCCTCTTCCAATTCTCCTTCTTCTGACTGTGTAATCTTCGAAGTTGTACGTTTTAAAGTAGTGGACGGAAAACATAAACAAATCATTCGGATCTCTTACAGGATGATGACACCAGTAATCCAATTCACACCGACATCTGAATAAATCTGCACTTTCCTCAGAGATTCCGATGCTACCGACGAGTGGAGTCGTGTGCTCTTCGTTACCAGAGACGCTGGACAACGTTGTAATAATAAATTCAGTTCTATAGGATCTTTCACGCAATTCGATTCTCTCCAATTGCTTTTGCAATTATTTCTTCTTTTTTTGTTCGATGTACGTTTTTCGCAGTTTAGTGTCTGATTCATTGCATTCCTCTCGACGATCATTCGGATTACCGCTCTCCCTAACATTTATTGCAAAGAATGTCAAGCTGAAATTGAATTTCTTATAACAATAATGTAATGCCATCTCTGCACAAACTTGTTGTACGATTCAATTCGAAGATTTTCCTCTCTAGCGATGTCTCTTCTTATCAATATTTTTCCGACATCATAGCCTATTACAGCCATATCAATAACTATGCAGCTCTCTTCTCAGGCTTATAAGAGAGGAATCGCGAGAGGTTCGAGAGCCCTATGGACTTAGGAAATAGTTTCTCCGATTCAGCTGAAAAGTAAGACTAAAGTACTTCGAATGATGCTCTTTTAAACTGCGTTTGTCGATTTTCGATATCAAGTATCATCTTTGAGTATTCGGAGGTCAAACTAGGGACACTACGAAATTTACAAAAAAAAACGACTCAGGAAAACAGGCATAACTCGCTTTAAGATTATGGTAGAAACAATTCCAAAAAAGTTTTCGAATGAGGAGACATAGGGTAACATAGCTTATGTTGGTGATGTCATTCCTGGTCCATGCGCTGGATCTGGGCTGTCGGTTTTTCAAAAAAGTGATGTAACTTTCTTTCCTAATACCGATTTCTCCAAGAAGCGCCGCAAAGTGATTTGAGAAAAAACTAGTACCTACCACCTACTAGTACCTACCTACTAGTACCTTCAATCACAAAAATCGGAGTATAGAAAAAAATGGCGCTCACTTGTGTCCGAAAAACCTGCGATTTTTGCATTTTTTCGAGTTTTTTTAAGCATAACTTTTTTCATTCATGTTTTCATGAGTTCTCATATCGACATTCGGAATCAGCGTGCAAAAATACACCAGAATTTCTTATAGTCATATTTTTTCGAGATAAAATTTTTTTCGATTCTGACCACTTTTTCACGTCCCTTGAGGATGATCTGACTTACTTTTAAGCGTAGAAAACGAATTTGCTAACTAGAGCTCATAAAACCTCGAAATAAAAAAGTTATGCTCCGATAAAAATCCTTTAAAAATTATTTTTTGGATTTCGGTCATAACTATTTTATTTCTAGGTTTCATGAGCTCTAGTTAGCAAATTCGTGTTCTTCGCTCAAAAATAATCCAGGAATTTCTATAGGGACATGATTTTGAGACAACATTTTTTTTAAATGGTGAAAAAGTGGTCATAGTCGAAAAAAAAATTTATCTCGAAAAATATGACTATAAGAAATTCTGGTGTATTTTTGCACGCTGATTCCGAATTTCGAAATGAGAGCTGGTGAAATCATGAATGATAAAAGTTATGCTTAAAAACCCTCTAAAAAGTGCAAAAATCGCAGGTTTTTCGGACAAAAGTGCGCGCCATTTTTTGTCTATCCTCCGATCTTTGTGATTGAAGAGGTGGTGGTAGGTACTAGTTTTTGCTCAAATCACTTTTCGGCGTTTTTTGGAGAAATCGGTATTAGGAAAGTTACATCACTTTTTTTGAAAAATCGACCGCCCAGATCCAGCGTATATACGGGGAATGACATCATCAACATAAGAATTGTTCCCCTCAGGCTCCTCATTCGCATGCTTTTTTGGAATTGTCTCTAGCATAATTTTAAAGCAAGTTATAGCTATTTTCATGAGCCAATTTTTGTCGTAAATTTCGTAGTTTCCTTTGACCTCAGAATACTCGAAGATGAGACCTCATCTCGAAAATCAGCCAACGCAGTTTAAAAGAGCATCATTCGAAGTATTGCGTTGAGGAATAAGTAACGCTCGTTTTTGAGCATCGTGTTTGGACTCATATATCTCCCGCCAATCAAATCTAAACGAGCTGACTTTATAGCATTTTTTCAGGGTATGCTCGAGTATCATAGCCGTTATTATTAGAAATATCACGCTCCTGTGTAGGAGAGAAATTTAGATTTCAATGTACCTGATAATTTTCGAAAATTTTAGATTTTTTTCGAAATTGTGTAATTTAACGTGGAAACTGTTCGGTAAATTCACACATTCTCAGGTGAGCAGCCCGATACTACACCTCTTTCATGGAGAAGTGAGAATGGTGCTCGATTCATTGTTGTATTTTTATAGACGTTTCAAGGGGAACGTTCATGAAAAATTGCAGTTCACTTAACTTATTTGTCTACCTTGAGGATCGAAGGTGCTGGCCTATACACTAGTGCGCTCCAGTCACTCACTATGGAGCTATATTATCACTATAAACATTTGGTGCTACTTATGCTCCTATTTGAAAAATAGCAGTTTTCCAAAAATATTATTTTGTGACGGAATCAAAAGAAATGCGTGTTTTGAGGACTTTGGATTAAACCATACCCAAGACATAGTAGCCATTCTATAATTGTGGCCACTTGGTGGATGATAGTGCAAAAGTTGCTCGTCCATTTAACCATCTAAGGCCTTACATTCAATTAGTACGGTTTACAGGAAATAGCAATAAATGTCGATTTCGAGGCTTGTTTTTCTATATCGGACTTACGAGCAATTGAACTCATAAAGAGAATGCTCCACACTTAGCAAAATTCGTCCATATTTTCAACAGGAAAGGTGCTCCACATTCAAGCATAATTGAGGTCTTTAGATCTATTGCTAAGAAAACGCGGCTAGCAAAACTTCTTTCGGTCAGTAACTGAAAATCTTACACTCTCGTTAGGCGCATATCTCACACAGGCCTTTACTTGGATATTCCTCTGAATATCATCAGTGTAATGTATAACCATGATACTTTACTACTGCAGCTTAATTGTGGCTCAATAATTCTTCTTCCCTCAGTGCTGACCTGTCAAAATCTCAGGGTGAGGTGCGACAACTTTGAATTGAGCCAGCCATTGTGATCGCCTAAATGATCGGAGATATATGATATAGTGTGCGCTAAAGAGAGTATCCAAGCCCTTATCGATCATCAAAAACCGGAATATAATTTAGAAAGACGGGAGAGGTCATAATCTGAAATTGGAAAAACGAGCGTTACTTATTCCTCAACCCGATACTTGAGGTTTAAGTTTCAGCGGAATCGGAGAAACTATTTCCTAAGTCCGCCAATACCCCAAAACTCTCGAATCTCTCGCGATTCCTCTCATAATCATCTTCATTATCTCATGTTGGCGAATAGAATGTTTCAAAGTTCATATCACAAATTCATGAACGAAAATTTTTTTTGTTGGATATTTTCGAAAGCAATTTACAAGTGATTGATTTTTTTTCCAGCTACTTGCTCCAAATTTCATCTGCGCAAACTTATGGCAAGACATGATTGCATCGTGCGACGTAACAGCATATTCCAGTAGTTTAAAAAAATTGTTTCAAATTAAAAACTCTTTCGATTTCAGTTTCCTTTCCAACAAATCGGATACTTTCCTGTCCAGGAAACAATGATGATTGGGCTCCTAAGATTTGTGTACAACCTTACATGTCTTTACATGCCTCAATAACAAATAAATAAATTTTAAATATATTGCCAATATTTATGAAATACAGATTATGTGATGCCAGGAGACCTCATTATCAATTATTTTCTATGTCAAAAATTATTCATCAACAATCGAATGGCGTCGTTTTTCAGAGGTCAATCGTCCCCTGTGGCTATGTAACCGGCGTGTGATTCCGCGTCCCAGAGGTCTGATGCTAAGAACGGATGTATGCATTCGATCGTCAGGCACATAAATACGCTACCATCTTCACATGACCATTCATTGTTCCGTTGCTACTATTTTTCTGTTTCAATATATTTCTTCTATTATTTGTTTTCATCAGTATTCAAGCTCGTAATTCTTTGCAGAATTGTTCAGAATGTTCGCAAGAACAACTAAGCGCAAAGCGGTTGTAGAGAAATCCGATGGAGAATTATATAATAAGAAGGCAAGAGTGACAGCGAAGAACTCCTTTCAGACGACGCCTAAATGCGTTCTATGTGATGTATGTTTTCTTTCTGAAACTTAAAACAAATTCCATGCAATCCTCACAGTTATACTAATTAGATTTGATTCAAGGTGTATCCATCGACTGCATATGGTTTCGCTAAACATCTCGGGAAAAATCACAATTCGACCTTGGGCGCTGTAGGTTTTTCATTTTCACGATTTCAAGAAATAAATATTTTCAGAATGAAATCTATCTCCTCTGCTCCTGTGGGATCGAGGTTCGCTCAGAAACTTACAATCCCAACCATGTGGAGGTGAGTGGATGGAGTAGTTTTGTCTCATTTTGTGTATGTGTTTGAGGGCAATTGGATTGCAATTGGTTATTATTATTTTTTGTCTTAACTTATCATGTTTTCTAACATAATATTGCAGTGCGATGGCAAACAATTTACTCTTCACACTTTGGACACTTCACACTCTTCACACGATGATCTCAAGAAGACTGAACCTATCCTGAGAGAGGTGAGGTTTTAACAATCTCATAAAGGATAATTCATTTTTTTCTTTCTTATCTAGAGCAAGATGTGGAGGCTTTCTACTAATAGAACGGAACAAGCATTATGAAAGTTTTTTTTTTACAATGCATCGTGAAAAAATGAAGTATTTATTTATAGATCGGCGTAGAAGAGGACAAAGGAAGTGCAGAAAGTGTGGAGGAAGAGCAGGAGGATGAGGAGGAATACAAGAAAGGCGGATATCATCGAGTGATCATCGGAGAAATCTTCAATCGAAAGTCAGTCAAATTAATTGCTAATAAAAAAAAGTAGTTAAAGATAGTTTTATAACCAATTATAATGTAATTTTCTATAATTAATGAAAAAATATAAAGCATGCACATTCCAATTTCCTTGCAGGTACAAAGCGAAGCGGAAGCTGGGCTGGGGTAGTTTCTCCACTGTTTGGCTATGCGAGGAACTGAAAAAGGTATGATTGCGGGACGTGATCACAATTGAGTGACGTAAGTGACGGAACCATTGTTTTATGTACTATTGTTTTGTGTCTATGTATGTATCTCTCTTTTATGGGCTGCGAAGATTGAAATGATGTATACATTCATCAGTGATCTTCTACAGACGAGTACTGTATCCATTTTCACAAATAATTATCGGTTTTTAGAATCGATACGTGGCACTGAAGATATCTAGAGCGGACAACAAAGCTAATGCAATTGACGAGATCGAGGTTGGACTTTTCAATTTTCAATAAATGGTATCGAAAATATTTTTTTCATTAATTTTCCTAAATGCAAATTTCAGCTTCTGCAGAGCATTGACAAAGACGATCCTCGCAGGAACAAGGTTTGTTACATATTCATAATTTTGCAAATCCTTGCGCTTCAAGCATATGTAAATTTTAAAGATCATCCAGCTGCTCGACTCATTTAACATCCGTCGGGTAAACGGAGATCACATATGCATGGTATTTGAGGTATGTTCATTTTGATGTCAAAATTGAAATATTTCTCGTAAAATTATATTTTTTCCATAAAAAGTTTCTGATTCACCAATTATTTAACATACATTGCATCAAATTAATCATTTTCTAATTATTCAGCTAATAAACATAGTGTTTTGAAGAAAATGGATAACGATCTCTTCACACTGATCAGTCGCTACAACAAGAAAGGATTCGAGATCAATAAAGTGAAGTACATCATTCGTCAGGTAAATAATAATTCGAAAATAACGCGTTGACAGTGGCATTTTTTGAGGTTCTCGAAGGTCTCGACTACTTGCACACAGAATGCAAGATCATCCACACTGATATAAAACCGGACAATATCTTTGTGACATTGAAAGATGGAGAGATCGATCAGGTACGGTAGAAAGGGAATACAGTAGTCGAACTTAATGCAATCATGTGTTTGATTGGATTCGTATGATGGTTAAACAAATAGGATGAATGAAAATAATTTCCTTTTAAGAGGTGAAAATTATCGCCTTTTACAGGTCAAAATTGGCGATCTGGGTAATGCATTGCCTCTCTGTCCCGACATGAACAGCCTAATTCAAACGGAACAGTATAGGTGAGAATCACAGCAGCTAGACAAATGTAGATTTTTTTCGCCTGTCATTTTGCGAGATATTGTGGTTATTCATATTTTTCTACATAGGTCTCCCGAAGTAATTATTGGTGCGGGGTTCAGTTCTACTGCGGATATTTGGAGCACGGCGTGTATGGCATTCGAATTGGCTACTGGAGAGTATCTATTCGACCCCAAGGAAGGTGAGAAATGCGTGCAGGAGTGACTTTTACTTGCTGTTATTGTTATTTTGAAGAAAAGAACACATTGTAGATTGTGATCCTGTAAGTCAAAGATAAAGTATTGCTAAACTTCCGAAGATCGTGGAAGCTTCTGAGCGATAATTTTCTGTATCCGATGACTAGAATACTGCGCATTAAATATTGATTAAAGTCATTTTTTTCACCAAAAAATCAATTACAAGAGCGAATTATACGAGCGGTTCTGATCATCTCACGATGATCTTTGAGTTGCTGGGGTCGTTTACCCATATAATTTACACGAACGGCAGTCGATTGGACGAAGTGTTCGACGAGGTGTGTTGTGTTACTGCATCATCGAGGAAAACAGCGTTGAGCAGCGAACATTTGGTAGATTGGCGAAGAAAGGTCATAGTGGAATTTGAAATTAAAATATTTGTGCCGATATTTTAACGGTTATTATTGCAGAATGGTGAGTTGCGACCCGCAGACAAGCTGAATATGCTATCGTTGATGCAACGCCTGCAGGAGCACAAGTATAGTTCCAATGATGTTCGTTTGCTGAATTCAAAAAAAATTATTTGAAACGACTACGGAATCATAATGCATCTAAGGAATTTACCAATCAGAGCAAAAATACATGTTGACCAACACAAATCTCAACAGAAGACGAAAAGAAGAAAAAAAAATATTTCAAATAATGAAATGGTCGCAGGCGTCGCAGTTCTCTTCCTTCCTCTCTCCGATGCTGGAAGTCGACCATAAGAAACGGGCGACTGCTGCACAGAGTTTCCAGCACCAATGGCTGCAGTCCACAGTTGCTGCTGCATCTGTGACCGAGAGAGGTTGGTTTGCTGCGCTACCTAGTTTTGCTACAATTACTGTTTATTATTAGTGAGCATAACATCGACTTCATTAAAATCATATTTGCAGAAGCTAAACCCGTATACTGCACTTGCAAACGGGCCGAATTCGGGAAGATGGTGGGATGCGATAACTCGGAGTGCAAGAGCGGAGAATGGTTCCACTTCAAATGTGTGGGAATGAGAGTCGGACCCTCGAAGCATGTGAAATGGTACTGCGAGGACTGCCGACCCGAATTCAAAGAAGTACCAAATCAGTGGTACTACGAGAAGAATGAAGTCTCGAAGAATAGAAAATAGAATCATCCTCCTTGCCGCTCATATATATTTTTTTGTAAATACTTGTGTATGTAGTTATTGCTTCATGGCAGTTTCTCCCCTCAACATCATAATTTTCATACTCTCGATCCTTGCTTTTTAGACTTGTGAAATAAAGTTTATCGAAGAAGTAGTTCTTCAGTTCATCCACGCTCTATCTTGGAAGACAATGAAGAGATGGAGAGATCAGAAGATTGTTTGAATGGTCAAAAATACGTTTCTGTTTTTTGCGAAAATTTTTGAAAAAAATCCCAGAAATCGTTCACGTCTCTCTCGGTTTATCGGTAGTTGCTGGAGAACGATGAACTTGTTCTGAAGCTTTACACTACATTATCACTTACAATTCTTATTCGGGATTGTGATATAGAGGTATATCAATATCAACTTTCATTGACATGAGGCTGCGGTTATTCTTATATATAGAGACGATCGTTCACTTACACACCCTGAAATCGAAACGTTTCTTACTAAGTATCTCCAGCATTCAAGACGCTTCTGTTAGGCCATGGCTGCATGATCTCTCTCGGCTGAATGCCAGTATATCAAACTCACCAATGAAAAAAGTCCAAAACTTATGCATCAGCCTAGTATCTATTGTTTTGTATCAAACACGATACAAAATTAAATATGCATGAGCACAGATAATCAATGAAAAATAGATAAGAGCAAATCATTATCGATCGAAAAGTAATATTATGAAAGAAGGATATCAACCAGTTACTTGAAATATTTTGGGTATCGCCACAGAGATTTTTCCATAAAACTATTATTAGTACTGTAAGAAAATATTCCATTTCACACGTTACCGCCCATTCCGGCACGTCCCAGCGGTTCGCTGGGGCACGCGACGCGTTTTTGAGAACGCGTCGCGTGCTTCCCCTCCCCGTGAATAAAACGTTCCGTGCTCCACTGCACTTTTAATTCCAATTATTAAATAAACGGTACATTCCATTTGCTGAGTATTTGAATCTTACAATATGTGTAAATAATCTTACAATATGTTTACAATACTTATGATTGCGTGTTCAAACTTGCAACTTCAATTGCTCAGATAAAGAATAAATTAGCTCAATTGTGTGATCTATGAGTTAACTTTTTCATAGTATCTAGTAATTTTTCACATTCCATGAGATCCAAAATACAATAATTATTTCCTTTCTTTTTATCTTACGTTGATGACCTCTGATCAAGGCCACTATCACTATCTTCTATCATTCTCTCTTCCCAATGCATGGTCTCTTTCTCTCGTATCTCTGTGCGTTGGGAAAATGCAATCGTGCATAGGGAACAGAAGAGATAGCAGCAAGAGCGAGAGGGCCCTACCTCATCTCTTTTCTTTTCTCTCTGTGATATTGATTGATCCCTCTTTTCAATGGTATTATGTTTATTAGCCAAAATTGCCATTCCGATCGGAAAGAATTTGATGTATAACTTTGTCAAAGGAATTCAAGGCATCAAAACTGATCAACTTCACGGGAAATCCTCGAATGCATTGTCTCTCCTTAGCACACTATCTAGTGTGTTTACATGAGCGATGGCAACCCCAATTAGTCTCTCTTCCATTCCTTTGTCTCCTCTTTCGTCACTCATTTGCTGTTTGCTCATCTGGTGTAACTGAATGTTCGCTGTCTCGACTCAAGTGGATTGATCGATATCTTTCTCTAAATTCTGAAGAACTTCATTTTGTCAAATCACTTTTAGCTGATGTTGGGGAGCATGCTTTACTGATACAATGATATCGAAACGGGCTATTAGACAAAAATGGGAGATGGGTACGGTAATACCTACATAGCTGCAAAACAAAAATGAGGCAAGAATATAAACTATGAGAAAATGATCATCCATATCTCAGAGGATAGTATGAAAACATGGATTTACACATCGTGAAAATGAATGCTCTCCTATTTTGTCATGACTGTAAATGTGGGTAGAAGAAGAGCGAAATGCACTCTGAAAACAGGCGCAGATTGGCATCGTTTCGTACGCCGTGCAAGAGCTGGGCTTTGAGATAGGCGGTTGAATGGTTTCGGTAGATTATCTCTTGAGCTTCGAGATATCATGGTATATGCAATGACCAAGGTTTGGTCGCAAAGCTCATCAATTTACCGCATTGAACGGCGCCCTGAAGATAATGCAATAAACAACACATAATTAACCAAATAAATAGTAAATTTGTAAGGCAAATTCCAACGATGCACAAACATACCTCATTTTTTTTTTTTTTACATAATACCATTGAAAAGAGGGATCAATCAATATCACAGAGAGAAAAGAAAAGAGATGAGGTAGGGCCCTCTCGCTCTTGCTGCTATCTCTTCTGTTCCCTATGCACGATTGCATTTTTCCAACGCACAGAGATACGAGAGAAAGAGACCATGCATTGGGAAGAGAGAATGATAGAAGATAGTGATAGTGGCCTTGATCAGAGGTCATCAACGTAAGATAAAAAGAAAGGAAATAATTATTGTATTTTGGATCTCATGGAATGTGAAAAATTACTAGATACTATGAAAAAGTTAACTCATAGATCACACAATTGAGCTAATTTATTCTTTATCTGAGCAATTGAAGTTGCAAGTTTGAACACGCAATCATAAGTATTGTAAACATATTGTAAGATTATTTACACATATTGTAAGATTCAAATACTCAGCAAATGGAATGTACCGTTTATTTAATAATTGGAATTAAAAGTGCAGTGGAGCACGGAACGTTTTATTCACGGGGAGGGGAAGCACGCGACGCGTTCTCAAAAACGCGTCGCGTGCCCCAGCGAACCGCTGGGACGTGCCGGAATGGGCGGTAACGTGTGAAATGGAATATTTTCTTACAGTACTAATAATAGTTTTATGGAAAAATCTCTGTGGCGATACCCAAAATATTTCAAGTAACTGGTTGATATCCTTCTTTCATAATATTACTTTTCGATCGATAATGATTTGCTCTTATCTATTTTTCATTGATTATCTGTGCTCATGCATATTTAATTTTGTATCGTGTTTGATACAAAACAATAGATACTAGGCTGATGCATAAGTTTTGGACTTTTTTCATTGGTGAGTTTGATATACTGGCATTCAGCCGAGAGAGATCATGCAGCCATATTACCAATACATCATTTAGGTATGGACTTTGGGTTATTAATCATGAACGCAGATGGTTTCCTATTGCATGGGTACTTGAGATATTTTCATAAGTTGACACCACAAAAATACTCAAAATTTTGAAAAATTTTCAAACCTCCAGCTCTCATCGGGGAAATTTTCCCTGGATATCTAACATACATAAATGAGTACCTAGTATTATTGTCTTTCGAATGCGCTTCAGATCTAGGCTCCACGATACCTATTAAAGCCTTGACGACTCGGAAACCAACATAAATTTCACCTCATTGATGCTTTCACGAATTGTTCTCATTTGTGTATATAAAGAGTGGCACGGGTCTAGTGTGGGGCGCTATATTCTCAAATGTAACGTCCACACTATCATTGGAAATAATTGACTCAGCGTTGGTCACAGGTTAAATAAATTGAAAATCTGAAAAGCGTAAAATATGCATAAAAATCGCTAGATAGTGGTCTGAGAAAAATTATGCCAGACAGATGTCGTCGAGAACTGTACTCTAATCTAACTGAGAGTTGTGCCAACATTGTCAATCTTAAAAATGAGTACTGAAATTGATCCATTAGATTATCCCCATAGGCAAGGGTAATGATGGAAACCCGATTCTGACCTTCATGAGTCGACCGCATTTGAAGACTCACAATGTTCAAGTCCAGAGTGCCGTCAGAATATCAAAGTTCGCGATCGAAAGCACATTAGATGCACTTCAAATCGCCCCTATACTCAGTTGATAATTCCAATTTATAGAGAAGTTGTAAGCAAATGAAGAAAAAAAGTCCAAAACTTATGCATCACTCTGATATTTAGAAAGAATTGTAGCGTGATTGATATTACAGCAACTCCAAAGGCATGGTCTTCAAATAGTTGATCAAATTTATGAGACCGAAGAGAAAATTTTTTCTGGTTGAAATTGAGAATAAGTGTTGTTGACGTATTTGAATTGTTACAGAGATACGATTACATAATATTTCGTGAACAATGTTAATCATTTGTAGTCAAAGAGGAACTCGTCGTTAAAGGTTCTTTGTGGGAACTTCAGAATCATTATCACTATCCATAGCTATCCATAGCAAACACCTCCTCGTCCTCTGACTCTTCGTCGTCAGACCATGCCCCGTGCTCTTCATCAGATACTGCTGATTCATTCACAGCGTTGTTCAGTCTTCGACGTTGAAATGCAATCATTTGAAAGATGACTACATTTTCATATCTCGACAACTTTCTAAGTGATGGATTTTATTACTTATTCCTCAACAATCAATCTTGAAAAAAACAAACGAGAGTGATAAAATCAAAACTAGCCTTCTGAATTGGCGAGTTTTCATCCCTAGTATTCGACAAGTGACGCTTGAAATTAGGTTTCTGGAAACAAACATATTCGTTTTGGATTGTTTTTAGGCATACAACGATGCAGAGAATTTGAGCATACACTTTAGTATGGTATTAACAGTTTCATTAGAAGAATGCATTGTATTAGCAGTACATACGTTTAAGTTGTTATGTTTCTTCGTATATTTCATGGCTACAGTTCCTTTCTCGTGCCTTTTCAAATGATTCTTGAAATCTCTCATATGATTGAAGCCTTTCTCGCAAATATCACATTTCATGCGGTATATACCTGAAAATATATGGAGATTACTGTGCCCTCGAATGAATTATCTCACCAGTGTGGATGCTGGAGTGGTCACGGAGATGATGAGCATGAATGAAGGTTTTTCCGCACTTTTCACACTTGTGGGAGCGTTTGATGGCTGCTTTTCATCTAAAATTGAAATTGCGTACTTTTCAAAACTTTGTATTTGTCAAGCTTAGATTGCAGCTTTTACACACCTAAGTGAGTCTTCATATGCATTTTCCAAACACTCTTATAATTGAACGTTTCGCTGCAGATTTCGCATTGGTGTTTCTTCAAAGAAGGTTGGTCTTTGGCTGGAACAGAAATTATTTTAGCTCTGTTGAGTTTGGTCTGATTAAGAAAACCCTACGCAAATGCGTTATCATGTGCACTTGAAGATTATTTTTATTCTTTGAATTTTTGCCGCATATTTTGCTTCGATATCTTCCAAATAAGGGATGGTCATCAGCTGAAAAGTTCCATTGAATTATCACATTGTTATTTAAAATATATAGACTCACGTAAATGATAATTCATGTGAATCATAAGATTTCCCTTAGCTAGAAAGGCCAGTCCACATTCATTGCACTTGTGTTGTTTTGCATCGCCATCTCAAAAATTGTATAAATAGTTTACAATCAATCAAATAAGACGAGACAACTTACTCAAATGTCTTCTACGGTGTGTACTCAAATTTCCAGGCGCCGCAAAACGCCTTTCACAGACATCACACTTGTAAGGCTTCTTCAGTGCCTCATCATCTAAAAATTTTATATGTTTGCCTGATTAGAAATTTTCATTCGTTATTCATGCCATTACTGTTAAGGAAAACACACCATTGTGGGAGCGCATGTGTGCCGTGAGAGCATAAGCACTTCTGTATTCTTCTCCGCATAATTTACATTTGTTTTGCTTTTTTAGCTCAACAACTCTTGGATCGTTATCATCTAAATGAATGTGTTTGTTCTGCTGAACTTGAATACTTTATGAGAGCTTTTAGTGTATATATATATATATATATATATATATATATATATATATATATATTCAAATGTAATACATACACTATTCATTAATGCCTACAAAACAATTGAATCCATTAACTCACCTAAATGAGTGAATTTGTGTTCTTCGAGTTTTCCAGGGGAAGAATAACGTTTTCCACACTCATCGCATTCGTACTTTAGCCACCTTTCCTTGTCATCTTGAAAGATAATTGATCAAAATGTTGATAACAGTTGGCCTCACCGGAATGAATCCTTTTGTGCCTTTTCAGATACTCTTTAGTTTTAAATCGATCACCGCAAATGTCGCATTCGAATATATTAAATGATGCCTCTTCATCTCCTAAAAAATCAATATTTGAGCAAGACTATCTACATTAAGTTTATATCATCTTACTCTGATGGTTCTCCACGTGGAAATTATACTAGTTTCCCGATTTATTCTTTTACCGCAGATTTTTTTCGAACTTATCCAACGAGGGGTCCTCCTCAGCTGAAAAAGCTTGCAGAAATCGAGTGAAATACAAATCGTGACCTGTTCCTCGAAAACTAACTGACTTAAATGTGATCGTTTGTGCTTCACAAGAGTGTCGATCATGCTGAATCGCCTTCCACATTCATTGCATTTGAATGGCAGCCTGACTTCTTCTTCATCTAAAATTGGTTATTAATTGATTACATTAATCTGATGGTGCATTCACTGTAAGTTATATTCGCGTTGCCGAATTCTAAATGTGGTTTCGGTGTCATTTGATTTCATTAACATTCTGTTATTTAATATTTGCAGCCACTCCGTTGAGCTGTTTCACTGGAACAATTTGTCTCACCCAAATGTTTTCTCTTGTGATATTGCAATGAACATTTCGACTTCGACCTCTTTCCACAGATTTTGCACATGAATTTATCCAATAAAGGATCGTCGTCGGCTGAATGATGAAGATAAATAAATCAAATGCAAAAAAAATTGCAAGATCCTTTGAGGCATTTTGAGGTTTTCGGTGTAATCAGAAAATAGACCTCGATAATTTGAAAGGACCAGGTTAACCAACAGTGACCAAATTTACCCAAATGAGTCATCTTGTGATCATTTAGATCGCTTGCGCAGACGAATCGACACCCACATTCCGCGCATTGATGCGGTCGCCTCGTTTCGTCATTTTCTAAAACTGGTATTGAATGATCGATATTACGAGTACCAGTCACCTAGGTGAATCCTCCGGTGACCTTTCAGGGAACTTTTACTATTGAAGATCTTCCCGCAGATGTTGCATTCGAATTTATCCTGTTCATCCATTGCTTAAAATATATAAGAATTGTAAATTTTCATATCTATAAACAACTCACGCAAATGTATTTTCTGATGACTTTTGAGATTGGGCAAATATGCGAATCGTCGGTCACAATTATCACACTTGAAGGGGCGTCGTTCTTCCTCGTTTTCTCACAATATTATGCAATGTCTCGTACTCACTCTCTAAATATTTTGATTTGATGTCTACTAGAAACTGACCCTTATGAGTAATTGAGTGATACGTCAGTCCCAATATGGTCTTCAAATGTTTGCCGCAGATTTTGCACTCAAATTTGTTCGACGACTCCGTGATCTTATCATTTTCGATTTCGCAATTTCCTTCATTCACTTCTGCCTCTGAACCTTCGGACTCCATAGCATCCGAACAATCACCGGAGGGAGTTTCAATATCATTGGACTCTTCATCATCTTTATCTGTTCCACAGTTTGATGGATCGTCACGGGGCCTCGGTGGACCCTAGAAGGAAGTACAAAGGAAATTAAAGAAATTGTCACTTTCTCTAACCTCATTTAATTGTGATATATCTTCATTCAAACTTGTCGTGAATTCCATGAAGTCAACTTGCAATGATGACAGCTGTCTGCTTCCCTCAGTTTCCTGAAAATTTGGTGTATTTCGCTGTTTTTTCGACTTTTCTCTGTTCTCACCACTGCTTCGTCCATTTCCTCATCCGATACGTTAAACATATCGTCAGATTCGTTGTGTTTTTCTTCCACTCGTTCCTGTAAATATCCTTATATAGGCCGGTTATCCTTCACAACTATTTGAAATAAAGTGAGCATTTACTGTGCTATTTTTAATGCAAACATTATCAGAACTGACACTCTTCACAGCATGGCCATTCTCCCTTTGAATATACTCCCGCCGCATCAATTAGCTAATTCCATTGACCAACGATTGTGTTAGTCCATAAAGAAGATCTCGAATCGGTGACTCTCTTGAAAGAAGCATTTAGAATATTACAATAAGTATATAAAGCAATTAAACGAAGAGATACTCACTTCATCGTATCGCATTCCATATTAAGGCGACGTGCCTTCTTTAGATAAGTCAAGGCGAAATCAACTCTCTGAGAAAGGATGTTGACGACAGTTTGCAAAGCCATGTATTTAAAAAAAAAAGAATGTTGCAAGTATCATACCTCGGGATCTACATCGCTCTTTATAAGCACCTGTAGGAGATCAATCGCTTTCTGAAGCACACATACAATCCGTGCAGAGGAGGAAGAAGAGTCGACGACCTGATTCACATTATATATGTTATTGGAAAGACTCCATCGAATATTACCTTCTTGCGCATTTCCTTGATACGATCCAATATAGGTTGAGCGTTCTCCATTTCTCTTTGAATACAAGCATGAAACAGTAGGAACAAATCAAACTCAAGTGAGGGGAAATAGCCGATGGTGGCGCGATACTCAGGTAAACGACAGGCACAAAGCGAGAGCAATGAGAGATTGTCATGGAGATAGGAGAGATAGATAAGAGAAAAACGATAAATTGATACCAGGCGCGGCTGCCATTGTGAATTGACTAGATATTCGACTAGAAAGGCGATAAGGGTCGCGGGAAGGTGATAATCTCCGCTGAGGCTATCTGGAGACATTTATTGATTAATATATTCAATTGAAATACATATCGATGATCGATATGCTATGTGGTCTCTCGCGGCAAATTTGCTTGCAACCGGAGTTAACAGCTCCTAGCAGCCGCTTTGCAACAATATCAGATATAGAATCGAAAGCTGATGTATCATGTGAGCTATTAGAAATCCTTTAAAAACTGTTTAAGAGACGTTACACGATATTCTGCACCTACCCCACGGATCTATTTTTTGCAACTTATGCCAATAAGTTCAGGGTGAAGTCCCCATACATAGAGTTGATAGCTGGCCCAATATGAGAGGTTGGGGTGCACTTTCCGAAAAATGCCAGACATGTCCCGAAAAAAGTCGAAAATTTCATCCCAGAGAAAAGTAGGTACTTATACGAGTTTCTAGTGTATATTTTGATAAAAAATAATGAAAAACATAGTTTAGAAGCGATAGGACATCGATAAAATGTCGAAAACTTCGAATTTCGTCATTTTTGTATCACCGTGAAAGTTCTCACTGACGGTTTCTGCAGAACAATGATGAGAGATTTCGAGATTTCGAAATGATACGCTCACTGTTACATCATATTTTCATTCCATTTATCGTTATTAAGCATTTGTGTTGATGTTATGGGGTTGTTATATCGATAAAATACGAAAAAAATGAAAAGTCGAAAAATCACGTTTTAGAAATCTCAAAATTTCAAAAATTCATAAGTCATGTATCTAAGCTTCAAATGGTGTCTTCTCAACTGAAAATCACTTGGATATGAGTTATGAACAATATCTAAGAGTTATACCCGTTTTGCGAATATTTTTTTGAAAATGTCTTTTGGATGTACAAATGCTCGGGAAATTTTTCGACCAAAACTTTTTCTTTCGAAACAGGCCTAAAAGCTCGGACATTGTTCATAAATCATATTAAAGTGATTATCCGTTAAAAATACAACATTTGAAGCTCAGATACATGACTTATGAATTTTTTAAAATTTGAGATTTTCAAAAACGTGATTTTTCGACTTTTCACTTTTTTCGTGTTTAATCGATATCACAACCCCATAAGATCAACACAAATGATTAATAACGATATATGGAATGAAAATCTGATGTAAAAGTGAGCGTATCATTTCGAAATCTCGAAATCTCACCATCGTTCTCCAGAAACCGTCAGGGAGAGCCTCGGGCGGGAAGCTGTAGAATCCGAGCGCACGAATGAAAAAGCGTGAAATTTTAACATAATAGGTAGTTTCGCACGGGGAATCCGAAAATGCAATACAATTTTCCCGATGACATTAAAAACTTTTCACAGTGATTCAAAAAATTATGAAGTTTTCAACATTTTATCGATGTTCTATCGCTTCCAAACTATGTTTTTCGTTAATTTTATCAAAAAATACACTAGAAACATGTATAAGATCCTACTTTTCTCCTAATGAAATTTTCGTTTTTTTTGGAACATTCCTGGCATTTTTGGAAAGTGCACCCCAACCTCTCATATTAGGCCAGCTCTATGTGTGGGGACTTCACCCTGAACTTATTGGCATGGGTTGCAAAAGAGTCCTCCGTCGACCCCTTCCAATAGCTTCGAAATATCGCAGAAGGTCTCTTAAATGCTTCCGTATTGATCGACATTTCATATCATATTGTTCTCAATAATATATAATCAGACAAACTGCCAACTGTCGACACTAAAGTGATCCTTCCCAACCTAGCACCAGTACAGTGTGAAGGTACATTCTGCGGAGAAATCCTCAGAAGAATTCCCACTGAATCAAGTCTGGTCAGTGAAGTCGCCAATCAATTGATTTTAATACCATTCACAATTAAGTGACTAGTTCCATTGCAGACATACAGAGGTGCACTATGGCATGTGATGTTCAAAAATAGAATTTTTCTAATCAGAATTGGCATAGATAAGGTAATATCCTCCTTGTACTAGAAATTTCCAAACATGATTCTCAGGAGCGAGCGGTGTCTGTTATGTACTGAACCGATTTTATTTGCAAGCATACCGGAGCATGCCCGTTCGGAAGCAAGAAAGAGAGCGTGAGACGCTTCTCCGACTTTCACTACATGCTAGATGGTATGACAGACCAGCTAGAAAGGAGGCAATAAATATTTGTGTAGGCATTTCCGAAATATTTGGGATACTCTATCGTTACCCTTGAAACTGTACCCAAAAATTATTTCACTCAGAATGATTCTCATTTGTATTAACAGACTAATGTTTTGAGGTTCTATCCGCCTGGAAATGTGTTCAGAGGAGCAGCGAAGACAAATTGTGAAAATTTCCACGCCGTTTAATCGAATCTCGAGAGCCGAACTAATCGCACTGAGAAGAAATTGTGGAACGAGGTATTCCATTCGAAACCATTACGCAATTCATGAAATTCGTATGAAATTCATTGTTTTTACAGACTCATTGTCGAATAGTGTTAGAAAAAAATTCGTAGCTCGTGTTGTAGTTAAAGGAAAAAAACTCGCATATTTTGTAACGAGCGGAAAATTTTCCTCGCGTGACAATTTGCGCCTGATGTTTGTGATTTGTTTATTCTTTGTACAGCAAAGTCTCCCGAATTGGCGTACATTTTCGTGGTGACCATTCTCTCTGATCATTCTGAATGCTCCTACAAGCCTGTCTCCTGTCGCTTTTGTCCTGTGAGACCTGTCTGTAACCAGAATGTATCGTGAGTAATTTTCATTAGTTTTGCCATATTCTTGTTTATTGTTTTCATTTTTGTTACTTAACTTCTGGGTTATTCTCACGATATTTTTTATGTCACAAACAAAGTTGTTTCTTAGATGTCTTTCGTTCAGGAAATGCACCGGTGTTCTCATCAGTCAGCAACACATTGTTGCATCAGCGCTGTGTTTGAAAAAGTAGACATTGCAAAACAATGATCAACTTTTTCTTTTATTTCAGAATAATGCTTGATGGAGCCACGGTTATTGTCATATTTATAGATCAAGAAGAGAAGGAAGATGAGCCATGCCCCGTTCAAAAAGGTACGCGATTTTAGTTTACATATTTATCGATCAAGTAATATCGACAGGTCAATCTCAATTACAACAAATATGATCTTAGAATCGATGGCTAAGAGTGGACAAAGTCACAACGCCTTTTACTCGAATAGATGAGGTACATTTCATGTTGATCATTTTCAGCTATTTCAAATTATTAACTAAACGATTTATCATATTATCATATTCTCATATAAAAATTCAATACAAGAGACATTCGACTTTGCCCTCATGCAGCTCGAGTTGCCTATTCCAGTAGAATCATACATCAAGTGAACAGTTATGGGTAATGGCTCCTTTGAACATGAAATTGAGACCAATCTGCCTTCCGCCGAGCTCCGAATTCCCTAAGAAGCGCATGCATAAAGTTAGAACTATAGAAATTCGTAAGACATAATTTTCGGATTTTGCGATGAAAATATTGTTTCAGTGGATCAGAAAACGGATAAAATTTCGAGAAAAATCGAAAAGATGGGAAAGCAGGATATCGCTCGCCCTGAGGCTGAAAAGTGACAGCAACCACTGCTCATGAGTGTCTGGAATTCCCCATTTCAACGGCCTTTTTGATGCAAGATGTTCTACTCGTAACTCATAACTCTAACCCTTTGTCGCAATTCAGATATTCGTCGGGTCGCCAATATTCAATAAGAACGAGGAGCAAATGTTTCTTCACGGGATTCTGGCGACGTCATCGACAACAAATCGAACAATTGGATTGGAGTTCGCCCATATTTCACTACTTTTATATGCATTCACACTGGGGTTTGTGAGGGCTCGGAGGATTTCAAGACTCGGCAATTTCTCCTATATGATTGGCAAGGTACAATAATTAAGAAACGTTGTTCAGGCAGACGTATTTTGTAATATTCAATATGAAACATTATGATGCATTAAATCCGTTGCAGATATGTCCATTCCGTCAGAACTCATCGCATAGGAAATGGACAGCTGGAAAGGGAAATCGGCAGATGGAATCTCATGGACTCTCATGACCAATGTCCTTTTCATATAAAAGTGAATACATTCAATATAAAAAGTACCCATTTACAGGATATGAAAAGTATCGTGTCGACTATTGTTGAAAATAACAATAATTTGAATCGGCTCACTAACGAAGAATACAAACAACTCCAGAATGAGTGCGGGAAGCTACTAACAACGTAATGATTTTTTCAGTGATGAACCGGCCTACAAACACGCTCTTGAGTGTTCGATTTCAATCTTGATTTGTTAGGCGTTGTACTGTGAGCACTTAAAAAGTAAACATTGTGATGTTTTGAAAAATTAGCAATTCCAGAAATAGAATAATTAATGGCGGAACCGATTTCGACCGACTCGAGCATCCATGGATGGTTCTTGTCGGAATGTACGAGAGTTCATATTTCGGCTTGATCAACGAGTATTTATTTTTTGCCATTTGAGACGACAATAATGCTTATTGCATTATATTTTTTTTATATTAAATAACTACTACAGCCTTATACCCTTATGCGGAGCTGCTTTTATCTCGCGTCGACATGTCGCCACTGCGCGCCATTGTACCGCGTAATATATTCAAATCTGAATTTAATTGCGTTAATCGACTAAAATTTGCTGTTATTCAGGGGATTCAGTGGACTAGTCGTCATGTATGGTGGAAACGATGGTCGAAAGACGGTTTGACATTTTTGATTAGTTCTGTTTTCGAGAAAATCGGTCAGGGCGATTTCGAAGTTGCACAAATACGCAACGTCATCTACACTGATCGAATCGATAAAATCGACTTAACATACTTCGATTTTGCAGTGCTTGAACTGGAAAAGGCGTTCAATCTTGAAAATTGTGCTTTCTCGTCTTCAAAAACCAAAATTATTTGCATTTTGAGCGTTCTGGTTCTTCTCCTAGAGACTTACAGTACTGGCTAATCGCATTGGGTATCGGCAGCCGCTGCGGCCTGCCGCGGACCGCGGTTTCCGCGGATTGATTTAGCGCAAAGCGGAGACATTTTCAGGCATCAGGGTGTTGTTTTTCGTAATTTCCAGAATATTTCCGATCGGAATCACTATAAGATGATATTTTGTTCTTCGGTTTACCAGAATATAAATTATTCACTGAAAAAGCCTGACCAAGCGAACAATAGTTGGCCCGCTTGAACAAGTCATCCCAGAAGGCCAATCCTTGCTTAAACTCGCTAAAATCGATACCATACATTTGTCTCTAGAAAAGGAACATCATACCATGGCTAGTTCATTGGGTCAATTATTGTTCGTTGGGTCAGACTTTTTCAGTGAAAAATTTCAAATCCCGTAAAACGACAAATAAAATATCATCTTATAGTGATTTAGATCGGAAATAGACTGGAGATTACGAAAATCAACACCATGATGCGTGAAAATGTCTCCACTTTGCGCTAAATCAATCCGCGGAAACCGCGGTCCGCAGCAGGCCGCAGCGGCTGCCGATACCCAATGCGATTAGCCAGTACTGTACACAACTTTATCTTGCAAAAAAACTTTTTACACGATATTATTATGAGAACTTTAAGCATCCTTATCGATATACTGATTGATTGAATAATTCTTTCCCCTAAAACGTCTCGTGCTAATATGCACTCTAAATATAATCCAGGATGTTGACCCGACTCCTCGACACCAAATTCTCTGCATTGCTGACCAGAAAACGTATGAGGGTGAGTCTTTCCAGGAAATCGGATGGTTCTATGGAGGGGGAAAAGGATTCAGTTTTAATTTTCCTGATTTTCCTCCCAAAAGTAATGTACAATTACAGATAATCCCATTGCGCAGTTTCAGTACTATGCATTTAATTTTATCAGTGAAGATTTAGATCGCCAGCGCAGGTTTGTTGCCTTCGTTTCTCATCCTTTGAAGATCCAATTGCACAATTTCTCAGTCATTTACCCGGCTCCCAGATCTTTACGTGGTCGGGATTCGCATTTGCGACAACGCCAAGTTTCGGAGAGGTCAGAATTTTGAGGCACAACTTTCTGAAACGCGACGAATTGATGCATCTTTATTGTATTAAGAAACACAATATAATTTCATCATTGTAAATAAATGTATAATATTTTAGGGTGACAGTGGCTCTCCGATGGTTCGGCGTACTTTGGATGGCCGTTACACGCTCTTCGCTTTGGCAAAAGGATATTTGGGAGATCCGATAATGTGGAAGGAATTCTTGTTCGTTATGATGAAAGCAGCATTGGCGGATATGCCCTGATGCGCAGTACGATCATCGCGCTCGTCACGACATTTACGTGAACGGAATGAGGCTGTGCTGAATTTGCCGTCATGATCGCTTTCCGGAAATATCTGTATTATTCACGATAAATATCAATTAAACATATTAATATCATTGCACATCAATTAAGCTTTTTCATGTTGCAAAACAATGTCGAGTCATCAACCTCATAAAGGGATAATCCTGACTCGGCCCTCATTCTCCAAATAGTGATCCCTAAACTGTAGAATCCCCCATCACTCCCCACCCATGCTCTAGGTCCATAAGATATACATTGATCGAACGGTCCCATTCCCGTTCCGAGGCCTCGTCCACCTCATTTATCAAGAGTATCTGTGGGAGTGATCAACTCCAACTCTCCTTTCTTCTATCCCAATTCCCCCCCCTTCCCCTCTCCTGCTATCTTTCATTCTGTATATGTTATTCACATGATGTCACACCCGTTGGGGTGTATCAAATAAATAAATAAATAAATGACGAGCAGAAGGGAGTTAGCTTGACGACACCGGTACGGATGAGCTGTCTCACCCGACCCGTGCTGAGTCGCGCGAGCGAGAAATGAGAAATGTGGAACCCGACATCCTCAAAATTTCATTGTTCTATTTCGAACGGATCATTCTCATTTCGACTCTCGACCAGCCTTGACGTGGATGAGGATTCTCTGAAGAGAAAAGTTCAATTTTAGGTTTTTTTTGTTTAAAAATTGATTCTTTTGCGGTGAACAAGAGTCATTGTAATCAATTCTCTGTACATTCGATTTGAAGTATCATATTTCAGCGCCCGAGAGTGAGCTGCATTCTGGATGAATCTGACCTGATGCTGGAACGAGTGCGGACGGAACGAGAGAAATTTGTGGCGAAGAAGGATGAAGATAGTGAGAATCAGTATGGCAGTGATGATGATGATGATCAACCGAGCAATCAATCAGAAGCAGCTCAAGAAGAGAAGAAAATTCTCTAACCGTTAGAAGTATTTTGGCATTTCATCTACTCCGAAACATTGTTTCTTCTATTTACATCATTTACTTCATTCAGGTTCAGATTATCTTTATCAGTGAAAAATATAACATGATACATAAATGAAGGAAAAGAGGTGGAAGAGAGGAAAGAGCACTGGAATTATAACGGAGTCTTCTGAACTGCATATATTAAAGCAATAAAGAGTTCATCCTCAGACGTGGCAGGGACGATCGGTCTGACGAGCAACAGTAGCACTGAGAAGGGAATAAGTTATTCTTTAAAGATCTAATAAAGTTTTTAAACAGTTTTGTGAATTTGTACGCCAAATGTATTTTAAAAAAAATTTCTTATAATTCGGGCTATAGCGGAAACGAGCTTTGCACCAACCTGATCTCATTCTGACGATTCCTCAAGAGCGATGAGAGATGAACAGAAGAAGCGAATTGAGTGGAAGAAGAGGAGACGGCGCTCGAGGCATCCGCGACCTCGCGGATCGGCGCTTGACGCGAGGGAGACGCGGAGCGGAGAGGAAGCACGAGAAGCGCACGATCGGTGGAGGCGACCTCACAGAGTGGAGTGAGACGGACGAGGTTGAGGCTGCGACTGCGAGGAAGAGGAAGAGAAGGAGGAGGGACACGGATGCGTTTGATGGAGATTGAAGAGGAGGAGGAGGAGGAGACGAAGGGCATGGTTGAGGATTGGTTGATAGAATAGTGGAGAGAGGGTAGTTCCCTTACTTTTATACTGACAGACTGCACGTTTACGATTGCAGAGAATGGAAGGCTCCGTTCACAGTTGGAAGGGTAGGCGAGAGAGTATGGAAATGGAGGAGAGTGTGCTTCGAAAAGTAACCCACAGGCTTCATCCATCCAGAGGGTAATGGAAGCCAAGGAGGGGGAATGGGGATACGGACGTCAAAAGTTTATCCTAGGCTAGTATTATCGCGATAATCGATTTTTCCTTGTGCGGCTTAATGTGAACTGGCTGTCTCAACATTGATAATATTTTAGTGATCAGAAGGCGTCCCCTGCTTTTCATCCATAAACTATGCATAGAACAACATGGCATTAGCAGGCTCATACTGGATTAAATGTCGACCTGTCCTTGTAAGAGAAGTTGTTAGATAAGAGACGTTCCATGATATTCTGCACCTACCCAACGGAGGACTTTTTTGCAACCTATGTCAATAAGTTCAGGGTGAAGTCCCCATACCTAGAGCTGATAGCTGGCCCAATATGAGAAGTTGGGGTGTGAGATGCTGTGCATGTCCCAAAAAAGTCGAAAATTTCATCCATCAAAAAAGTACGTTCTCATAGGTGTTTTTCGACGTTTTTACTTTTCACGTTTTTCGTGTTTTATCGATATCACAACCCCATAACATCAACGCAAATGTTTAAAACCAATAAAAGGGAAACAAATACGATGAAAAGGTGACTATATCGCATCGAAATATCGAAACGTCTCGTCATCGTTCTCCCGCCAGCCTCCGAGAGAGCCTCGGGCGGGAAGATGCAGAATCCGGGCTCCCGGGCTGAGAGACGTGAAAATTTGATACGAGGGGTAGTTTTGCACGTAGAAGCCGAATATGCAATAAAAAATGGCGATAAATGAAAAAAATTTCACAGCGGTACAAAAATGACGAAATTTTCAGTTTTCGACCTTTTATCGATGTCCTTTCGCTTTCAAATTATTTTTTTCGTTAATTTCATCAAAAAATACGCCAGAAACACCTATGAGAACGTACTTTTTTGATGGATGAAATTTTCGACTTTTTTGGGACATGCACAGCATTTCAAGCAGCTCATATTGGGCCAGCTATCAGCTCTAGGTATGGGGACTTCACCAACAACTTGTTGACATAGGTTGCAAAAAAGTCCTCCGTCGACACCTCTCAATAGCTGCACTAAACCGTTGAATGGCTCATAAGACCATTGATTGTACTCTATGGCGCCTGATTCCAAGCATCGGTGGTTCAGTAGTAGAATGCTCGCCTGCCACGCGGGCGGACCGGGTTCGATTCCCGGCCGATGCAATTATTTTCATTTTTTTTAGATGTATCTTTGTTTTCTCATAACCTGGCTTTGCAAGCAAAGTCAACAGCCGAGTGAATTTTGACTTGATAGGTAAGATTATCACCGGTATCACGGGACGGGAGAGCAAAAATTGATACCCGTTCCCAATATGCGCATTACGATAAAGTAAATTGTGCAAATATGCGTAGAGCAAGTTACCTTTGCCAAGTGACTCTTACTCCCGCAATATGAGAAAAAAGGAGGAAATGAAGTGCATTCAATAATATAAAAAAATCAGCTCTGTATCAGTGCAGCGCCCGTGCATCTAAAACTATCGATAATCATCACCCTCCAATCGATCAGTCACAAAGACATTCACGGAAATAGCATTAATTATCCATTCTCCATTCTCCTTGAATCTTACATCAGAATCTATAGATAGTTTCCTATCCTTCACTACAACTTTCACTTCAAATTCGATTCCCTGCTAATCCCTCCCATTGTGCGCATCGATCGATAATCGAATCACTGAGACTCTCCTATCCCTCTCTACTCTCTCATTCCCTCCATTAACGATGCAAACGGGCGGTCAACCGCCTATAAAAGCGCCTCTCCCGTCCCTCCAACCTCATTTCTCCCCCTCTCCCACCTCAGAAGGCAGTCCACCCCTCCCTCCCCTCGTCTCTTCCACCAAGTCCAAGCTCCTCTTCACCCTCCTCGCCCTCCTGGCCACCGTCGCCTCCGCCAATAACGTCACCTCCCAGGTAAGCATACGGTATCGATCGATGACCCGAAATCCCTACCGTAACCCCATCCCTGTTCTTCAGGAGGAACTTCTCGACGCCGAGCCTGCCGAAACCGCGGTCGACCCTGCCGCTAACGCCACTGATGCCGTCGCCTCGGTACGGTATCCTGCCCCGAACCCATACCGTACCCCGATGCGGCGACTACCGTACCCAAGCTTACCACACCTATGTGGTGCAACCAAATCCTGTCTACCGTACCATTCCTATTCTCGTGTACCGTGTCTAGCCTACCGTATTGGGATGGTACGATTACTGTATCCTGTCTGACCCACCGTATTCCAGACTGTCCAAGCCTCCGTACAACGAGGATGAGGCGCAGAAGGATCAACCGGCGGTGCAGGGATCACACAAGTACGTTACCGTACCAGGCCCACCGTACGCCTACCGTACCCCTCTCTCACTTACCGTACCTTCAGTGTGTCGGTCGAGGCTCCCGCAGCGACTACAGTCGACTCCACGACGATCCAGGCCAAGGCCGAGTCCAAGATCGCCGACAACGAGACGTCGATCGATTGGTCGTCGACCTTCGCTCCCGACGACATCGCGTCTGTCGACAACACGACCGACGTCGTCTCCAACGCCACCGAAGCGGCCATGAACGAGCCTGGGTGAGTACGGTTTGGGGGGTACTGTATGGGTACTGTAGAGGTACTGTATTGATACGGAAGGGTATGGTGGCGGAAGTTCGGGTAGTTTGATACTGTTCTTACCGTATCCTTTTCCAGTTCGGACTCGTCTGCCCAGAAGAAGGATGACGAGAAGGACCCGAACTCTTCCTCGTCTCTCGCCCTCTCGCTGGCCGTACTCGCCGTGCTGGGAGCTGCCTTCTGATTCCCTTCCCTGAATACTCGCTGACCTACCCTGACCTACCGTAACCCGATCCATCTTGACCTACCGTTCCCCAATCCACTTTGACCTACCGTACCCAAACCCCGTGACCTACCTAACTCACTTCTCGTAACCAAACTGAAAGCCAGAAACTTGATTGATTGAATCTTGCACTTCTCACATTGCAAGGGGTGAGGAGAAATGGAAAAGATAGGCATATTGTTTTGATGACGCAATTTAATTTAATTGAATCTTGTGCATTGATTGAATGACGAATGTGCTTTGGAACGTGTTGAATGAAGCAATAAATCTATGGTTCCTCTAATTCTGGAATCGCCATACTGCGATTGCGACAGGCACATTGCGATATTCGCTTTGCGTCAACACAGATACTATTTCATTTGTTGCCCGGGTGAAACGTATTCAGTAGTCCTGTTAGCTCGAGCGGTACTCGCCGAGCGCTCGCACTCGATGAGTCATTTCGCCCCGCACTCGTTTTGACCGGCCACTCGCGAGTAAAAAGGGCAGAATGACTCGCGAGTGAAAGGCGCTCGCGAGTGATTGCTCGCGAGTGCTTTGTCCTCTTCCCCCCCCCCCCCTATCTTTATCCCCTCCCCTCTTCTCTCTTTATCCCTCTCATTCCACCCATCTCGAGACAAGACATAGACAAAAGTACTCGCGAGTAATTGCTCTCGAGCGCAAATGCAAAATTTGCTCGCGAGCACAAAGCACTCGCGAGTTCTATTGTTCAAAGCAAATTGGACTCGCGAGCAGTTTTTCATTTTGACTTGCGAGTTCCGAGCAACTCGGTGTAACAGCACTAGTATTCAGTGCTTACAATTGCGGGGAAAAGCAACGACAGAAGGAAGGAGATGGGAGCGAAGGGAGAGAGGGGTGAAAGAGTTGGATTGGAAGGGGAGTAGTAGGCATGGTTACGCCGTTCAGGATGAACAATCAGTAGAGAAGGAATCATAAACCGTTTTGTGGATACCAAGGGATACTGTAGATACTGCATAGTGGCGCTGGAATGATACACAGAGCCGGTAGCGATGTATAGGAGGAGCAGAGATCAAAGATCAAACGGCTAGAGAACGCATACCCGCACCCCGCCCATATCGACTAGAGATCGCATACCCGCCCTAGAGAGCAAAAACCACAGCTCAAAGATCACTATCGATTGTACCACCCAGAAGCTGGAGTGTCTAGTGTCTGGTAGACACGGTAGACATAAACCAGAAGATAGGAAAGAGAGCAACAAACATGATGCAATGGGAGTATCGTGTAACCGAACAAAATAACATCGGACTATACATTTTATTATCCTTTTTTGTAAGGGATCAAGCGAACAAACGCTGTGGTAAAACGAGCAAGTCTCTACTAAGACTACTACAAAATCAGATAAAAATCGTAATGGCATAATTGTGACAAATCAATGGCAATCGCAACGAGGCTAGTGCAACTGAATGATACAAGAAATGGAGGCGCATTAGCCTGGTGGGATACTGTTGGGGTGAGGGTACTGTAGGGGGCTGGGTACGGTAATCACAGATTATCCTTGTAGGAAGGGCGACCCTTCTCCGTGAGAGAGTAGTCGACGCGGATCGGGATTCCGTCTATCTTGGCGTCTTGCATCGCAACTCGGGCCTGGAAAGGATGGATGAGCTCAAAGATAACTGATCAAATTCCACATCGCAAAGTAAATACTACGGTATCGCAAAGAACAGTGGCAAGTCATGTATTGGCCTGAATATTCCACTATATCCGAGATCTAAGATCAGTAGCTACAGTAGCCTACAGTACCAATCACCTTCTTAGCCTCGTCGACGGTTTTGTAGTACACAAATCCGTAGCCGCGGCATTCTCCAGTGTGGTGGTTCATGACCACGTTGAGCTGAAGAGACCAAAGATGAACACTATTACCGTACCACATCCGATGGACCTACAGTACCTAAAGTTGATACAGTACCCTTCAATTCCATTGGCGGCTACAGTAAACTACAGTACCTGGCTGACTTCTCCGAAAGGCTCGAACATTCCGCGCATATCCTCCTCGCGCATCCACGGCGGCATTCCTGAAATCGATCGATGAACTGAGTGTACTGTAGCCCCAAACTATCGATATCTCTCTAATCATATCATCGCTGTACATGCCCACAACACGCACTCATCGATCAATGCGTCTACCGTTACCTCCAAGCATACTGTAGTTACTATTCAATCGATATCTGCTACCGTAATCCACTGCATCTCACCAAAGACGCCGAGGCAGTGGGAGGGACGAGGGTCGTCACGCCCGTCATCTGAAGCCATCAAGGATCAAAGATCATCCGTCCCACGAGATCAAAGATCAACTCACAGATGTCCCTCGAGCGCACGAAGCCAGGGCGATATCCACCTCCCCGGTATCCGGCTCCTCCTCTGGGTCCGTGATGGGGGAGATGGGGATGGTGACGGAAGCCGCCTCTGCTGTCGTGCGCCGTCCACTCGCTGAAATCTCGGATTGATCTTTGATCTATGCAACTTTAGATCTTTGGTCTTTGACCTATGGACCTTGTTTTGGTATTCGATCTTTGTGAACTATTTACGTTGAGCTATGTCGGTGTGTGAATCGGTAACACGCATTCGTAAGAGATACCCGCTCTAAAGTATACTAGCATCACCTATAACATCCTGCTATTCCTTACAGTACCACTTCGTTCCCAACATTGTACTGCCCATAACAAAACGTTTCCCACAAAGTTATCGCACCTGTCATTGGCCTACCATACCCTACAATGCGCAGCCATTGTTGCAATTCCCACCATACCCTGCATATCGTACTGTTCTGCATACAGTAATCGACAGTATCGTCTCTCAACCGTAGTACTCACCCATGGCGCGGTGGGGGCGGTCTTCCGAAGATTCCCAAACTGCGCATGTGTGCTTCGTAGCGGGCGGGGGTCGAGGAGCGAGAGCGGCTGTAATTTTATCAATTTATTGATTTTTCTCAGCGAACAAAACAATTCAAAATACCACGACCCTGGTCTGGTTTCGTTAGATCAGTTGACTGTACACCATATGATTGAAGGGTTTCTGATCGTTGATCTTTGGCAAGACTTGCACATTGCCCAATCCCACCGTACCTTCTGGATCGCGACCGCGACGCGTCCCGATCATAATCGCGTCTGCTGTCGCGGGGCGGCGAGCGAGAGCGGCTGTAACAATGGATCGATAATCAGCGTATACCGTAGTTTCACTCAGATTCCGATTCAATTTCCATGACCCGGTCATGAACCGTCGAATCTGATTCCGATGAAAATGTAGAGAAAAGTGCTAGTAAATTGTGAAACAAATCTCAGCTACGATAGCCCGTTGTATTTCTCCAGTGACGCTATCTACAATAGCCTTTCGTACACATTGTGCGCCCCTTCCTCACATATATTCAACCTTCACTGCAGCCCTACCATAACCCGACAATGATCTAACGTAATCCCACCGTACGTTCTAATAGAGCCGCGGGGCTCCTCTGCCACGGGTCTGTACGAGCGAGGACGGTCCGTCGAGCGACTGCAATCGATAATCACACGTTTTGATCTTTGATCTTTCACAGATGCATTTTTCCTTCAATTCCAAGTGCTACCGCACCCTCCTATTAACACCCCCTCTCCACACACAAAACATTGCCAACAGTCTCAAAACTCCTACAATAACCCTCTCTCCACTGTCTCCATACCATATCGCTATCAATTCCCTACCGTAACCCGCTCCCTCCCCTCCCTGCTCACCTTCGTCTCGGGCTGCTGTCATTCCTCCTGCTCCTCCTCTTGGCCGTCTTGACTGGTCTTCTCCCCTCGCCTCCTTCCCCTTCCGACGAACATCCGGAGGTCGTCGAGTCGTTGCGACGACGCGCCATAGACAACTGCATCGGTGGGTCAAAACACGAATGATGGATATCAAAGATCAACCTGATGACGTGTCCAAGACCGCGCGAGACAAGGGAAGAGTACGGTAAAAAAGAGGTGAATCGCGGACGGATAGGCTACGGTAATCAGCAATCAATATCAAGTTCGGTAGGTCACGTCGTGCAATACGATAAGTGGTAGGTCAAGGGGCGAGTGATAGGTCAAAGATCGGACTGAAGTACTGTAGATCAACGAGACCGGCGAGTTACGTTAAGAGAGATGTGCAGTAGGCCAAAGAGCGATCAGAGAGTTCAAAGATCATCTCAAAAAGTGGTGCGGGTGTCAGGCGACATGCAACGGTAGATCAAAGAGGGCGAATGAGTAGCCCAGTCTGGCGTGGTGGGAACCGCAGATCGCAGATTGGATGCAGCAAGCGGACTGTGGGTCAAAGCAGTAGAGTGATCAAAGAAACAATGGACTGCAGTAGGTCACCTACGGAATACGGTAACAGGCAGGTAGGTAAAGCCGGCATGATCGGAGAGCGGTAGACGCGCTGTGTGGGGTGAGGTAATCGAGACGTTCGGTAGGTCAAGGCGCGAGTGGTAGAGATCAAAAATCAACCTGATGACGTGTCAAAGACCGCGCGAGACAAGGGAAGAAACCGCTCGGGACGAGCGAAAGAGGCGCGAGTGAGTGTGATTAGGACGGACAATGAATAGAGATGTTATGCTAATGGGGGAGAAGAGAGGGGAGAGACAAGGGGATCGAGCCTAACAAGGGCAATTAGGGATAAGAGGAGTATGTAAAGTGAGTGGGGACGGGTTGATAAGTTTGATTAGAGCGTATGTAAAGAATTATTATTAATATTATTGCAATAGTGAACAGGGGAAGTAACGAAGAGTTCAACCACCGTTGGGCGGACATAAAAGAATGAATGAAGGCGATTGCGAGGTAGCTATGAGAGGATAGGGAAGCGTATGTTGTATGCCCGGGTGCTTCCGTTCTTGGGGTCACCCGACGCTCCGATCTGTTGGCAGCGTGCCAAAAGAGCCACAGGAGAACTCTCTCGCTATCTGCGTCGTCTCTCATTTTGCCATACTATCTAGCCTATCTCTCATATACTGGAGATGTGCAGTTCACAAAAAACTATGCATTTCAATCGCTGCCTAATACGGGGGGGGGGGGGGGAGAGACACTGGATGAATAACGTGGAATGATTTTACACACATTCCGGAAACGGAATGGCTCCGGCTCGACCGGCGATTAGAATGCAGGATATGGATCTGCAATGACGAAATAGTCTCGATCTTTCCCATCTAAATGATCCCCTTTTATTGGCATGATCATAGCCAGTGGGCACTAGTGATTCTGGATCCATATCCTGCTGCCGTCTCTATTTGCCACACTGTCTCGTCTCTCTGACTAGCGAGAAAAAGTGATGAATTGAGAGAGTTACTATTTGATCCAGCACAACTAGTGGCCACGCTAACTGCCTTCTGGCTCAGTGAATCGAGCATGAAGGCACCCCAGTGGCATGGATCATTCTGGATTTAATGAAAGCGGAGTACTGCTGACTCCAACTACAGGAAGTTTCGCAAGTGTGATTGAGTAACGGATCCCACAGCCTCCCCTACAGAACACATCAAGTCAGACATTCGTGCCACCCCTTCTTTAAATCAATTGGATATGTATTTGCGCTTTGTCATGAAGACAAATCAGTGTAGACCTCCAAAAAATAACAATAGAGATGTCTGTGTGAAATGACATAGAAAGAAAGGATGTAAGGCTGGGAGAAGGAAAAGCAGTCATGGAGACGCAGTTCCGGATGAGCAATCATCCGTGGCACAGTGGAGGGGGAATCGTAAAGAAGACTCTTTCTTTCGCTAGTTTCTCCATTTTCTGTCTCCTTCCTTCCAGCTCAAATCTCTCTGTGGTTTCTGTACATTTAATAAATCGCCTTTATTGACTAATCTTTCGTCTCTTCAGACTTCTGAACAGTCTCTTCATCGATGTAAATACTTTCAAGAGAATTAATCAAACTCGTCGAATTCTCATTTACTTTTCTAAAGGTAGGTCTCACCCTGTTTGAATACAGCCAATATCCTTGATTCATTTGAGCCTTTGCATGCCACACAGAAAGATTTGTAGTTCATCCTAAACTGACCATCCTACGTCTCATGCCCGTCCTATAATTGCAAATCTCTCAACCCTTTAACCGTTCCTGTAGAGAAGGACACATACTGCGACTGCTGGCAACGGCTTCGCACCGATCTCAAGATTGAGGTAAATGACATCTAATTTCTGCCGGAATTTTGACTATCTCAATATCAGGAGGGATGATGTTGGGAGCGATTACAACTGAACCGTCATCGAAGACAATTTTTTTTAATGATTAACACCAGTATTAACACCAGTATCACGACCCGGAGGAGCAAAAACAGCCTCTCCCGGAAATATTTTTTTCAAACTGGTCTGAAACCTTCCATACTATGATGGGTGAATACCATGTGGACAAGTTTTCGAGCGATCCCGGGTATGTGTCCCAGAGCCGTCTTTTAGGAATTATCCGGTCGCGGTTCCGGCTCTAGCGTATCTCAGCTCCCCGTTGAGATAGAAAGGTGGCGAAAAGCTTAAAAAATGCAGAAAAATAATTAAAACAACTTTCCTGACAAGAGTGAACAGATTGGACAAAAACTAAAAAAGTTTCGATCGAAAAACTGATGTGAAATTCATGAAAAAAAAATTCACTATGAAGCGTTTGGAAAACACTGATTTTTATTACAGATTAAAAAAGATCTAGTCAACCAATGTTATTGAAGAAAAAATCGAGGAGATCGGGTGTTGTTGTATTTTTCAATAACCCGAAGATGATCGATTTTGACGTTTGTTCAAGTTTATCTTTTGTCTTTCATAATTTCACGAGCTGTAATGCCGATATTCGAATTCTACGCGCAAAAATACGTCAGAAACACTTATTGTCATATGATTCTGAGATTAAAAAAATTAAATTTTTTCATGATTTTTTAAAGTCGTAATTTGGTGAGCTCTAATATGAAAAATCGGCTTCTACGGGCGAAAATACGCCAGAAATACCTTTAGTCGGGTGATTCTGAGTTTTCGGCTTTTTTGCCCCAAAAATGACCATGACTCCTGACCTGACCGAACGCCTGGAGACAGAGAGGGGGAATGAGTGGGCGCTCGAACCAGTTCGGCGCACGAACATGTTCGGATTGGGATAAGTTTCAGAAACAGATCAAGTTCTGAAGCATCACTCTGGGGTGGTGGACGGGGCTTGTTGATGGCCCTAACCGAACCCCAGGAGACAGAGAGTGGGGAATGAGTGGGCGCTCGAACGAGTTTTTGGCCTCTAAGTATAGATGACTAAAGGATTGACCATGACCCCGGGGTGATGAAAAGGTCATGGTCATTTTTGGGGCAAAAAATTCGAAATCTTTAAAAGTCGAATTACGACTTAAAAAAGTTATACCCAGAAAACCTCAAAATTATATTTTAAAAAAATTATGTATACCTTTTTTTATTCGGAATTTGGTGAGCTCTAACATGAAAAATCGGCTTCTACGGGCGAAAATACGCCAGAAATACCTTTAGTCGGGTGATTCTGAGTTTTCGGCTTTTTTGCCCCAAAAATGACCATGACTCCTGACCTGACCGAACGCCTGGAGACAGAGAGGGGGAATGAGTGGGCGCTCGAACCAGTTCGGCGCACGAACATGTTCGGATTGGGATAAGTTTCAGAAACAGATCAAGTTCTGAAGCATCACTCTGGGGTGGTGGACGGGGCTTGTTGATGGCCCTAACCGAACCCCAGGAGACAGAGAGTGGGGAATGAGTGGGCGCTCGAACGAGTTTTTGGCCTCTAAGTATAGATGACTAAAGGATTGACCATGACCCCGGGGTGATGAAAAGGTCATGGTCATTTTTGGGGCAAAAAATTCGAAATCTTTAAAAGTCGAATTACGACTTAAAAAAGTTATACCCAGAAAACCTCAAAATTATATTTTAAAAAAATTATGTATACCTTTTTTTATTCGGAATTTGGTGAGCTCTAACATGAAAAATCGGCTTCTACGGGCGAAAATACGCCAGAAATACCTTTAGTCGGGTGATTCTGAGATTTCGACTTTTTTGGCCCAAAAATGACCATGACCCCGGGGTGATGAAAAGATTGAAATTTTTTTGTCTCAGAATAATATGAAAATACGTGTTTCTAACGTATTTTCGCACGTAGAATCCGAATATCGGCATTACAGCTCGTGAAATTCTGAAAGAAAAAATATAAACTTGAACAACCGTCAAAACACTCACTCGAGGATCTCAAGGCCCTCTTCCTCCAGGTGCAAGGACACGTGGAGCAGTTGGAGTGCGAGGTCCGTGAGTTGAAGAATCGTGTTGGAGGTGCCCCCCCCCCTCCTCACGAGACAATCCCCGATGAGAATTTGTCCATCCACGGTTCCACTCCCTCCTCCCCCACCCCCTCATACACGGCGCAAGGCACCTTCCTTGGGTGAGCCCGAGCCCCAGCCCAAACCTCCCTCACCCAAGCTCGATCCCATCCCTCTCGAGTCCTCTTCTGACATCGAGCGTAGTCTTGTGATTTCTCGTCACCCCGGTGCAGCAGGTACAAGCCGATTACGATCACGTTGTCATGATGTCTGCCCTCATTGGATATCCAGTCCATCCCATCTCTGTCTACCGTATGCCCATCTCTGACCCCAATTACTCCTTCTCTCGTCTCACAAGGTTCTCATGCCCACTAGACAACACGCTAGATTGTTCCTGGCTCACTGGAGGATCCTCTCTAGTCATCCTCATTATGGGGATTTTGCATGTTCGTGAGTCGATTGCCGATCCCAAGGAACGGAAGAAGACTCCTCCCTCCAAATGGTACTCGCACCGGGAATGTCGTCCTCGTCCCAATCCCACCCCTCCTTCAGCCAATCCCACCCCTCCTTCAGCCAATCCCACCCCTCCTTCAGCCAATCCCACCCCTCCTTCAGCCAATCCCACCCCTCCTTCTGCCCCTTCCGCCACTTTTCTCCCTATTCCTGCTCCTCCTCCTCAGCCAAGGAAGAGACTCGATTCGCTGATGAGTCTCCGCACGAACCCATCTCGTGTCTCTCCCCCTCTCCGTTCTCATAACCAGAAGAAGAAGTGCCTCTCCTCCAATCCCCTATCACCTCATGCATCCCCATTCCTTCCACCCTCAGTATCCCTTCCCCTTCTCGCATCCTAACCCATTCTCTTTCCAATATCCATTCAACGGCATCACATCAGTCTATCCCCATACAGTTATTGACTCCTCTCTTTTAGAAGCGCGCGACCATCCCCCCCCCCTCCTCCCCCTCCCTCTCCTCCTCCTCTCCCCCCTTTCCCTCTCCCTCCTCTCTCTTCTCATCCTCCTCCTCCAAGATCATCGCTCTCGTGCCAGTACTACAACATTCGCTCATTAGTAAACAAGCTAGACTCTTTCCGTTCCCACCTCTCCACTACCAAACCAGACATCATTTTCCTTACCGAAACCTGGCTTTGTATCAAGATCCCCTCCTCCCTTATCATTGGTTCACTTCCATACACCGTTATCCGTTTCGATAGGACATCCCGCGGAGGCGGTGTCTCTATTATCCTCCGTGATCACATCGCTATTTCCACCGCATCCCTTCCATCGACCGAACACGAGATTTCTTGTATTGATCTTTTCCACTCTTCCGCTTTCATCCGTTTATGCATAGTATACAGCCCTCCTAGCTACACCCTTGCCAAGACTGAGTCCCTTATTGCTTGCCTTTCTGATATTCATGCCTCCTCCTCTCATCCCATTATATTTCTCGGTGATTTTAACTCTGATTCACTCAGTTCTACCCCTTCTCTCATTGATCGCCTATTTATTGATTTCATTCACGCAACTGATCTTTCTCATTTCAACGTGTTTCCTACTCGTGGTCCTAAATGTATTGACTGGATTATAGGGAATGACTCCTCCCTAGTCACTACTGTCGCAGTCCCCCATTCCCTTCTTGCGACCACTCTGGCTTGTCTTTCTCTCTTTCATCTCCCCTCTTCCCCTCTCTTCCCTCCAAGATTCGAGACTATTCCCGTGTCGACTATCCTGCCCTTTCCACTCATCTCTCATCCATCGATTGGTTATCGTTGTTCCGTGACTGCCTCGACATTGACGCTGTCTATTCTCAGTTTTCATCCACTATTCATTCTGCCATTGACCTCTTTGTTCCCTACTGCACTCCTCGTCCTCCTTTCCTCTCTTACCCCCCTCACATTGTTCGGCTTATCCGACGTAGAGACTCCCTATTCACTCAGATCCATATTCCCTCTGGCAGGCCCATTTTTGATGAATGTAGTAAGAAACTTCTATTTGAGATCAAAAAGTGATCTCGTTACTCTACCCGTAAGAAACTCTCTCGTATTAATGACTTGTATCGTCATGTTTCATCTCTTACCAAACCCAAGCTTTCCATCCCCGAACTCGTCTCCTCTCAGAATGTACCTGTATATGACAGTCTCTCTAAGGCTAACACCCTTGCTTCAGAATTTGCCACTCATTTCACCCTTGATAATGGCAACCTTCCCCCTACCTCTTCCTCCCCCAATCCCTCCCTCTCTTTCTCTATTCACTATTTTCCCTCATGTCGTTCACAATGTACTACGCAAGTTATCTCCTTCTTGTTCGACTGGCTATGATGACATTCCTCAGATTATTTTATCCAAGTGTGCCCATGCCCTTTCTACTCCCCTTGGCTGACGTTTTCAACCTTAGTCTCATCTCTGGGACAGTACCCTCTGCCTGGAAACACTCCCTCATCACCCATTCCCAAACCAGGCAAAGACAGTAAACTGCCTTCTTCGTACAGACCCATTTCTATTATTTCCTCTGCTGCTAAGACCATGGAACGCATACTGAAAGACCACCTCAACGGTCACCTTTCTCGTTTCAACCCCCCTTTTAACCAACATGGTTTCCGCTGTGGAGCCAGTGTTGTCACAAACCTTCTGACCTGCCATAATGACTGGACCATTGCTCATTCTAATAAACTCATCACTGATGTCGTTTATATAAATTTCACTCGTGCTTTCGATGTTGTTCCATATCCCAAACTCCTCGCTCGTTTATCGCATTACGGTATCCACGGCCACTTGCTTTCGTGGCTTGAGTCTTTCTTATCTAACCGCACTTTCTCAGTCCGATTGACCTCTGTCACTATCGTACATGGTGGACAAACCGTGACAGATGATCAGTTTTGGCCATTTTTGACTTTTTTGACTTCCAGCGAATAATCACTAATAAATTCCAATTTTCATTTCTTATTTTTTGTCCACCCTTGTTTACGGGAATCGGCCAGGCATGTCCTGGTGAAATATTCCTCTAACATGGAGAAAAATGACAGCCGTAATTTGAAAAATTGGTTGATTCCGTAAGCCGGCATTTAGCACACGCGAGGCAGCGAGCTGGTCCAATCGCGTCATCATTTTCAAATTCTCTGCGTATTTTACTTTCCCCGTATTGTTTAGACGTTCTGCCCGTTTATTTGTTGTAATTATAATGATCCAGAGTACCAGGCCGACCTGGCGGACGCCTCTCCTCGACAATACGAGCCTTACTTGGAGAAGGAATGGAGGTTTTCCTCAAAGGTCCAACTTTCTCTTTACTTTCTTTGAAAATAAGAGTGGGATTGTGTTTGTTTGAGCTGTTTCAGCTCCGTGCCCACTCTCCTGAGGTCCCGGGACAAATTGGGAGACGATGGAGTGGAACAAACCAGGTGAGATCACTCGGTTTCTACTATTGCTTCACTTGAGAGGGCGAAACTGCCTGTTACTATGTTGTTTGAGGGGGTAAAGACGAAAACAGTGCTTCTCCCTTCACTGATAAGTGATAAGTAAACGTCTTATTGCCGTATATTTATTTTAAAAATAAAATGTTGCCTTCGGTGTTCAGAAAATGGTCCTTCCTCTCTTGTATTTCATCGCTGATGAGCTGTAACTAGTTGGATTTAATATAAATATGTTAATTCACGTTCAAAAATAGATGAACGTATCAGGAATCGGGCAAACCAATGCTTCACTGCCTGTGTATATTTATTTGTAACATTTTCCAGGCTTTGTTCTGCCCCCTGCCTTTCCCCCTTGTGCGGCTCGTCGGTGTTCTTCCAGGGTTTCCTCAGAGGTTTAACTTTCTCTTTATTTTCTTTGAATATAGGAGTTGTGCTTGGTTTGTTTGGGCTATTTCAGCTCTGAACTAGCTCTGGTGAGCCATCGAGGTGAATTGGGAGCCGACCGAGTTGAAGGAACCAGGTTAGTGACCCGAAATCACTCAACTTTTCATATCCTTTCATTTGAGCGTGCGAAACTTTATTTCTCTGTGTTGTTTGAGTTGCAACAGATGGGAATAGTTCTTTGCCCATTACGGATAATCTTTAATTACCATTTGTAATAAGAATTATCCTGATTGAGGCGAAGGAATTGTGTTTGATTAGTGGTAGATCAGTCTGCCATTGTCGTGTATTTTCATTAAAATAACTAGTTTCCTTTAATATTAGAAAAAAGGGATTCAGACTGGAAAATATAAAGCCCTCCTGAAGGAGGAACCAGCCATACCACTGCTTCACTGCCTCTTTATCTATTTATTATATTTTCCAGGCTGTGCTCTGCCCCTCGGCCTCTCCACCTCGTGCGACTCGTCTATCTTCATCTCTACTGATCAGGTTTGAAATTTTCCGGTGGCAATTGACTTGAAATAGGCGGTGTTTGGCTTCGTTGAGACATTGCCAGGCATCCCCACTCCACTTTGCCCCGGCCCCTCTCTCTACTTCAACTCAATAAGGATACGATGACGTGTATTTTCCTCATTTTCGCTCTTCAGCATTTTTATAAAATTAAATATAGAGAAAAGTCAGAAATATAAAACCAACAAAGCAACAAAAGCCAAGTGACGTTTCAGATACGGTACTAGTCTGATTGGAAAAGTGAAGAAAGAAGATAAAATTAGGTGAGTTGGGAATTATCCAAAATACCAGTGCTTGTTATTACAAGCTCTAATAAAGTAGCCCTGTTGTATCGAGCGAATTGTGATCAGAAGGTGGTAGATCAACGTTTAATGGCCGTTTATTTGTTTAAAAAAATACGTCCTTGATCTTCGTATTTGTCTGGTTTAATTTGATTATAGTTTAATCCACCACCTTCTGATCACAATTGTCTATTCAAATCGACTCTCTCGATCGTCTCTCATTTCCTATACTCTCCCCCTTCTCAGTCGGTCGGATGATTCTAATGAAGGTCGAATAGCAACCGGCCGTGTTGGGCTTGTAGCCGGTGACTATTTATTGCTTATTTAAATACGTAATTATCTAATTTAATCAAATCTAGTCAAATCAACTCCCTCTCTGTCTCCTTTCATTCTCCTCTCATTTCACACACCTTCCTCCTTCTCAGTCGGTTGGATGAGCGAGACGGAAGAGGATGAAGCCCGCAGTCCGCCCTCTTCCAGGTACGCAAAGGGGTACTGTAGACGAGGTTACGGTAACTGCGGGTTACTGTACTCTATCATGTCACGGTAATCACTAATGCCTAAAGGATACTGTTTATTTAACTTGTTTATTTTATAAAATAAATTGGTTCTGGCTCAGGTGCAGTGATTAGTTGGACTTTTGTTGCACATCAGTGTTGCACTGTCAGTTCATATTTATTTAATGATTTAATTTTTGAAGGACCGTTCACTCTCCGTTGCTGCTCTGCCTCGGATGCCATTCACTCGCCCTCCTTCTACTATGCTGATTAGGTTTGTTATCGGGTTGAGGAATAACTAACGCTCGTTTTTCCAATTTCAGATTATGACCTCTCCCGTCTTTCTAAATTGTGCAATTATATTCCGGTTTTTGATGATCGATAAGGGCTTGGATACTCTCTTTAGCGCACACTATATCATATATCTCCGATCATTTAGGCGATCACAATGGCTGGCTCAATTCAAAGTTGTCGCACCTCACCCTGAGATTTTGACAGGTCAGCACTGAGGGAAGAAGAATTATTGAGCCACAATTAAGCTGCAGTAGTAAAGTATCATGGTTATACATTACACTGATGATATTCAGAGGAATATCCAAGTAAAGGCCTGTGTGAGATATGCGCCTAACGAGAGTGTAGGATTTTCAGTTACTGACCGAAAGAAGTTTTGCTAGCCGCGTGTTGCTAGTTCTTAGCAATAGATCTAAAGACCTCAATTATGCTTGAATGTGGAGTACCTTTCCTGTTGAAAATATGGACGAATTTTGCTAAGTGTGGAGCATTCTCTTTATGAGTTTCTTTTGATTCCGTCACAAAATAATATTTTTGGAAAACTGTTATTTTTCAAATAGGAGCATAAGTAGCACCAAATGTTTATAGTGATAATATAGCTCCATAGTGAGTGACTGGAGCGCACTAGTGTATAGGCCAGCACCTTCGATCCTCAAGGTAGACAAATAAGTTAAGTGAATTTCAATTTTTCACGAACGTTCCCCTTGAAACGTATATAAAAATACAACAATGAATCGAGCACCATTCTCACTTCACCATGAAAGAGGTGTAGTATCGGGCTGCTCACCTGAGAATGTGTGAATTTACCGAACAGTTTCCACGTTAAATTACACAATTTCGAAAAAAATCTAAAATTTTCGAAAATTATCAGGTACATTTAAATCTAAATTTCTCTCCTACACAGGAAGCGTGATATTTCTAATAATAACGGCTATGATATTCGAGCATACCCTGAAAAAATGCTATAAAGTCAGCTCGTTTAGGTTTGATTGGCGGGAGATATAATGGCCCAAACATGATGCTCAAAAACGAGCGTTACTTATTCCTCAACCCAATACTTTCCTATGACATTATTATCGCAAGTGGCAGCGTTGGAGCTTGTTTGAGACCTTACCAGGCATCCCCACTCCACTCTGTGAATTTACCGAACAGTTTCCACGTTAAATTACACAATTTCGAAAAAAATCTAAAATTTTCGAAAATTATCAGGTACATTTAAATCTAAATTTCTCTCCTGCACAGGAAGCGTGATATTTCTAATAATAACGGCTATGATATTCGAGCATACCCTGAAAAAATGCTATAAAGTCAGCTCGTTTAGGTTTGATTGGCGGGAGATATAATGGCCCAAACATGATGCTCAAAAACGAGCGTTACTTATTCCTCAACCCAATACTTTCCTATGACATTATTATCGCAAGTGGCAGCGTTGGAGCTTGTTTGAGACCTTACCAGGCATCCCCACTCCACTCTGCTCCGGCCCCTCTCTACTTCAACACAATGCGGATTCGGTGAAGTGTATTTTTTATCTAATTTCTGTTTTTTCTTCTTCTTCTTTTTATCTGAGAAACTTGGAAACAATTTGAAGTAGCGAACAAGTAAAACAAAAAAGAAAGGGACGCGTTTCAGCTACCGTAATCTTCGAGCGGGAGACAACGAGGGGTGAACAAGGATAACACGAGAACGATGAACAATGATAAGAGGACAAGGATAAACGAGGTCAGTTGGGATACGAAACAAATAATAACTTCTGACTTCCAAAACACCCCTGCAGTGTTACCCTCGCGATCAGCAGCAGCTACAGTGCCCCCGAATGGAGAATCCCGAATACCCTTCAACTGTACGCCTTTCGATTACAGATGCTGATCTATTTCGATCGATTCTGGATGAGAGACTGGGTCCGAACGAATCTTCAATCACCAACTTGAAACGATCAATTGCAAGAATGGAAGGCAAATCAGCGGATGATACAAATACAATCGAATGTATCAATGACAAGGTTTGTACAATTTTACTCCGTATCATCTGGTAATACAAATACACCACAGGTGAAATTAATCGAGAGAAGAGACAATGGCCTAACAAGCAAGATTGATAAACTATCCAACTCCCTCGATCGAATCGTCGATTCACTTCCAGCACCGCCGCCCCGTGAGTTGTCTGCAATTGTTAAGATTCCTCCATGAAAAATTATTAATTGAGTTGTAATTTAATATCACAAATGAAGTAATGTGTTCAGGATTCGACTACACTTACATTCCGAGGGACTATGTGAGACTTCATGATACGATGGGAGTTCACTTACTTGAATTCGCGACGACGATGGATAAATACATGTTCCCTGACGAGAGACATCTGAAGCTGTAGGAGAGAGATCCTGCAAAAGTGAAATGGTTTTATGATGTGATTTGGACTTCCCAATTTTGTCTCGTGAAGAGTGACATTTTCCATTTCAGCTACTCTGCCATAGAAGAAAGATGGGAGTGGGACCCGAGCGCACGCGACAACTTAAAGGGACCGAGTAGCCTCAAACTTTGAATTTTTATTATTTTTTTATATTTTCAATATCGACAGAAATGCCTGGATTAAAATCAATATTAAAATTTAAAATTAAATACAATTTTACTTTATTTTTTAAATAGACTAAATAAAATCAGCGAGAATTTGAACGGGGTGGTGAACTCTGGCGAGGTTCACCACACCATTTTGCGGTCACGATTTCCGGACGCGCGTCCTTTTACTTTATTTTTCTTTCACGCCGTTTATTGATTTATTGACCATTTCGCTTACTTTTTTCTTATCAGAGTCTCACCTTAGGTCCACCACGATGGCGTGATGTGATAATTTACCACTATCGCGTAGCTGCGCTTGCGTCTGATCGTTTCCTCGCCACATCACCGTTATTTGCGTGACTGGTCACTCGATATCGTTGCGATAGCGCCCGTATTTTCTAGATGGCGCGTTCCGAATTGCCGCCTGCCCGGAAGCGCCGCGACTCCTCGTCCTCTTCTTCGGGTTCCAACTCGGCCAGCAGCAACAGCTCCAAGGGTAAGCGCCCAGGCACTAAGTAGGGCCGGTATTTTCGAAAATGGCGCTTCCTCGCTTGTTATTTGGCCAATTCACTGTTATGTTCGATTATTGCGGTACTTTATCCTGCTTAACATTAATATCGCAGAAGCTGTTCCCTCGAAGAAGGCGAGAATGTCCTCGTCGCTGTTCAGCAAGCGGAAAGCCTCGCCGCCGTCGCGATTCCGAGGTATTTTGGCCTCATTTCCTCATTTAGTAGAGTATTTTGCTATTTATATTATTTATATTTAAATATATAATTTTAATATTGATAGACGATCGTCGGGACTCGCGTTCGCCTCGCCGCGACGGCAGAAGGGAGCGCGACAGGGATGAGAGGAGGCGCGATGATCGGTTTGCTTCGTTCGCTATTCTATCGTACCAAATAGGTTCAAAGCCAGGTGTAAATCTTTTGTAATCTGCCTACTACGCTGTCCATGTGGTTGGTGGCCCTGTGTATATCAAATTATTCATATTCATATAATTTAAATATTAATTAATGATATTTAGTCGTCGATTTCCTTCCTCGACGAGATCGAAGCTCCCTGCCACGTCGCTCGAGATCGCCCAGGTATTTACCTCGAATTTGTGTTTAATTTACAACCAGTGGGGCACGAACTATCATCGAGCTCGAGGTTCGGGATTTTTGTGATGACAGTGAAACAAAAGTTCAGCCGGGAATGATAGTTGCAATATAGACAGCGGTTGAGAGTAATTCCCTGATGCGGAACGTTCCGGTGAGACTCACTCGAGCTATGCTGATAATAAAATAATTACTAAATTATTAATTTAATTATTTTAGAAGGGGTTTCTCGACCCGTCGTGATCGATCGCCGAGAAGAGACAGAGGAGGCGACAAGGACAGAAGGGATCGATCGAGGTACAGGTACTGTACTTTCATGCATAATATAATAATAATACATACTAAATAAAGAGTATAATACGCTTCGGTAGGGAATAGCCATTTCAATTGCCCCATCTTGCTTCTCGGTAGATCAAGGCTGCCCAGTTCGTATTCCAGTTCTGTGCTAGTTGTTCCTGTGCAAGGATTATTGGTTTTCCATTTTTATTCTAAATTCTAAATTCTAAGCAAATCGATCCAGTGCAAATCCCATTCAACAGAAAGTAGTGATGGGGTGGAGCCCTGACTTACGTACATGAAAACCTTACAGGCATATGCATCCGCACTCTTGATTGTAAAGTCGTCTGAATGAAACAATTGTGTGTGCAATCATCAAATAAAACCGAAAAGTTTAAAGCTTAATATTATGATATAAATACTCTCAACTTTGTCTCATTGTACCGGTGTTTATTGAGTAAAGCAATAGTTCCGCTCCAGGATCATCCGAACTTACAACAGTATAGATGAGATTTTCGATTACGAACTAGAATTACTGCATATTCAATGAACATATGATATTTACATTGTTACCGCATGATCGACGTTCCCGTTGGAATAAGCTGAAACATTGACATCCCGCAGCCAAAGCATCCTGATTAAGCATTACATGATGCACGATTTTGATTCCACAAAGAACAATGATAAAGACGAAGCGTCAAGAAGCGAAAGAGAAGAAAACATTAGTGGAAGAATCTCATCCCCTTTCTCTTATCCGCTGCACTCGTTTCCTTCATGGCGGGTATTGGAGAAAGTGCAGAGGAAGAGAAACAAAATTTACCACAATGGAGAGAAAATGATCCGGCAAGAGCAATCACCTGATTTATGTAGGGGATAGTTTATTAATCAGCACTTGTAATTTCCGAAGACTTCGAATTAAAAAATATACATATTTAAAAATGTACTATGACAATGCAAAATGAGACGGACGATCAAACTTCTAGTTGCAAAAGTTAATCATCGATGCACCAAGAAATATCTATTAAATGATTTCATTCTGGCAACTCTGGCGCTTCACATCCAGGGTTTGTTAAAAATTGTCAAAGTCACGGTTTTATCTAGTAATTCTCTCTCAAATCTCATATTTCAAAGAGAAAGGATTGTTATTCGACACTCTCTCCAATTTCACATTAATCGATTGAGCAGAAATCAATTGTCTTGAATGAGATGGTATGCAGAGTCGTTCTGCTTACCTTTCAGATGCTTCCGACAGGGAACGATGATACTTACTCACTTCAGAACCAGCTGATAATCTGAAAAGATTCAATCAAAGAGACGTTCAGTCAATTTCGTGTTTACGCCTATCCCTATGATCATGAATCAGAGCATCTCGAGTATTTATCACCGATAAACTCTCATTTTTTTCGATTTGTATTTGCTCTCTGAATGAAAAATTGCCTGTCACTGTCATCGTAACCGACCCAAAACTTATTGACGTCTAATAATGTTCCGATATCTCCTTCTCCTCATTGTTTCACTTCCTCTAATGATTCCAACTTCCGACTGCTATCTCGGTAAGTGAATAAGTCCGTTCTGTTCTGAAACACCTCTTTTATACTGTTGTTGAAAGCAAGGTAGTTTCAGACGCATGCGCCACGTTATTCGACAGTGAACAATGTGGGAATGGTTCGTTGGACGGATACTCACTGGATGAAGATGCACCCATGTCTGACCTCTCCGTCACAGGATATAGTGTAGGCTATTTTTGTGCACTGACAATTTGGCATTTGATCAGACGATTTTATCTCATGAATTTCCTAACGATTGTGTGTGTGTTTTAAAAAAAAATCAATTGCAGATATTTTTATCATGATTTTTATTTGATTCGAGGGTATCTTTCAAACGTTGACACTTCTCTTTTTAGGTCAAATCTGTAGTAGTGGCTAAACTCTGTCATCTAACACTCTTCAGCAAGCCGATCACTACGTTATCTCTCTCGTAGCAATATACACACTTCAGGGATTCTCACTAACATACTCCGGAAACCATGATTCTGAACGGTTTTATCTAGTGGACAAACGCTTTTACGCATGTTCATTGAATTGGTGATACTAATTTATATCTACGTGCTTTTAGATGACGTGTCTGCTCACTGCACTTGCGATGATCCGGTAAGTGTATTTGAAAAGATCAAGAGTTTCGAAATCTTATAAATTATATAATAAATCCTCCAATTCTCACAGATTCGAAAGGAAATATCTGATCGATGATTTCAGAATATTTCAATATCTATACATATAAAAGCCACGAATTTAGGATATTTCCACTACCACACCTTAGAGTAGTGGTGACACTTTCAATCTGTTTTTCTTCAGATCCGCAGTTGTCATTTGCGGTGCATTAACTACAACTGCTCTGATTACACTATTTAAATGGATCAGGGTTAGTGTATCTATTAATAGTCCGAAAATTAAGAACAAGATCAATGATAAAAATTATTAAGAATATTTATTGAAATGATATTACTTCCTTTCTTTATAAAAAAAATACAACGAACTGTGTGATTGAACGAAACAACAATGTTATTCTTCTGCAGAAGCCGAGACCTCCAAGAGGCCCTTTGCCGCTCATTAACCCAACTGGGGAAGAGAACACTGATCATATGTATGAGTCGTATGGACATTGTACGAGTTCTCATCCGGAAAGGATTCTAACAGAAGAACGTGAAGATGAGACAATCGATTCTAACTGAAGAAAATAAACTATGATGACATCTTTCTTGTTATTCAAAATGTTCTTGAGTTCAACAAGATATGATCATTCAATATCATTCACAGTCCTTTCCCTTGTGAACCTGCTTATGACATGCAGCATATCGGTAGCTGACGATGGAAATGCGCAACAAGATGCACTTGATGATGACAAGAAAAAAATGCGCTTAATAATTTGATAAATGCAATGAAATAAACGTCTCAGAATCCACCAAACAAAATTTAAAAAATTTGCCGTCTAAAGTAAACGAAAAAGCAGCCATAAAATCACTGATTTACACATCCCCGTTGATGGAAGCTCAGAAGAAGTTCGAGACATACCCGTTTTGTTCAACGTTGGCATCGTGAAACATCGACCTGGAATCGAGTATTTTAAACAAAGAAAAATAAACTATATAAAATCATACTGATATGTTCTGAAAATCAGGGTAAACTCCAACGTGTTCATTCTGAATGCCATGATCAGTGATTGATCTCTAATTATACTGAGAAATTATATTCGGTCTATCTTATCAAGTAATTTCATTGCAGAATGAAGATAAGCTTCTTGTTCGCATAGAAAAACCATTTGCATTTGGCATACTCAGAAGAGCGATGGAGGAAGTACCTGCAGTGCCATTGTTCTCACCGTCTCATTCCCGAAGACGGCGACCGTGGAGTGATCCATAAGCGAGGGATCTGCAATATTCAACATTTTCGAGCGAACCTAGAGCAGAAAATATGCCATAGGACGTACCAAGATCGATAATCAGCAGCTGATTGATGCTGAAAGAAGCCAGTATTTTGAAGACATCATAATCAATGTTTAACGTAAAGGAAAAAGCAACTAACGGGCGTAGCACTGAATATGTAAGCGGAAGACCCAATCGCGACTATTTGGCCGGAAAGGTGCCAATCCCCAATTTTTTTTTACTCCTTTTAAAGTGTGTGAATTTAGTTGAATTTGGGTCGTGAACTAGGGAGGAATGAACAGATTATTGCTTGTGACGAATCTTGCTGCAGGTTGGATCCATTCGGACTCTGTTTATCAATGCAAACGAAACAACAATGGATGCTCTCTATGTGAAAGGTGAGTCACGAACTAAAGACAAACAATAGAACGACCTATACGATTTTGGACTTGGTTTTGGCATTTTATTCAATTTTATTTAAATTTTAATTAACAATAATAAATTATTTTAGTTCTAGTTCACCTTTGCACGAACTACTCCTCCGACTTGTCAATTTAATCATTCCGGGCTAATTCCATCGATCCAGTCCGAGAGTACGGTAGATCAACTGTAGATCAACATATGAAACACCAGAACCCGTACCTCTCTTTCGTGACATCCGCTCCATAGATGGCATGAATAGATTTTCCGACGTTTTCTCTCATCCGGGGTACTGTAGCAATCGGATGGAGTACGGTATATCGGGAAACGAGTCAACGTGGGCAAGAGAAATGGTCGAACCAACCGAACGATGTGAGCAATAAACGAGAGAGTGAAATGGAAACAAAGCCGCTCTCCTCACACAATGGAGTAGGGAAATGAGGGATGGGGTGAAATCGCGAGGACCGCGGGAACTCAATGACCTACCGGGAAAATCGGAAATCTGCTTACACCAATCGATTGGGCCTCATGAGATTACCCCAAAGCCAAAAATTCAACTAAATTCACACACTTTAAAAGAGGTAAATGCCCCCTAGATGTCGGGGTGACATGATGTGACATACGTCGACTCACAGTGATGGATTCGTTGGGGAGGAGATTCTGCGGTACTGTATGGCTTATCTGTAAACTTTTTGTTCAATCTGTTAAACCAATTCTTAGCTAAGAACAATAATTTCAAAATTAATGCTGTGGAAAAAGTCGGAAAAAGGTGGAAAAAGTGGATGAGGAGGAGAGAGGAGAAGAGGAAATATTTGATTTCCCGCAATTTTGTATCTCAGATCCCATTGAAGCTAGACACTTGAAACTTGGAATATGGGATGTAAACCTTATTTACACCCCAAAACGAAGTTTCAAGTCGATACCTCTATTGGGAGCTGTGATACAAAAATGCGGGAATTTTTCCTCTTCTCCTTCCTCCCCCACTTTTTTCACAGCATGAGTCTCAGATTTTTCGAGAATTTGCTTTTGAACAGACTTGAAATTCTCGATAATCCAGCACGCTTGGCACAATTCCGAAATATTATTATGAAGCCCGAAGATTCCTCTATGTAACGCTATTAAGACAGACAGGGGCTATTTGATGCTGAGAAAATATACGGGCTCAATCTTCAAGCCCAAATTGCGAAGACTTATTCACCAACCTGATATTTGCGTTCCGTGTTCTCTTGAATATGAAGTACGCATCAGTTTATATTTAGATCTCGGCTCACACGAGCAGTCCCGCATGTGTTCAGAGGAATAATCGTAAGGTGAGGCTTTATTTTGTAGGCGCGATTTAGAGAAACATGAAACGGACTTTAAACGGAATTAAAAATGAAGAAAGTGATGTGACGAAAAATTTAAAAAAAACAAGACCATAGTATTATGAAACCAAATGATCTGGGAAAATGAGGGACAAAGTTAAACTCATTGCTCAAAATCAATCTTCGTCGCTAGGATCTATGAGATCCGAGTCGGGGATATCTGATTCAATAGAAGTATCGTGAAATGGCGACCTGAAATCGAGTGCTTTTTATCATGTTTTGCTATATTCAGATCATCCTTGTTATCAGCTAGGTCAGATGGAAGGGTTCGTTTCTACTAATAAAAATATCCTCTTGAAGATACTCACGCGAGCTCTGTGGGGAGTATCTTAAGTGCCACTGTTCTGACAGTATCGTCGCGGAAGATTGCAGCCTTTGAATGGTCCAGGAGCGAAGGCTCTGTAAAATCTATTATTTTGTCGAGAAAAAAGAAGAATGAAAAAAAACATATACAAATCTGGAAATGCACACCAAGATCGATGATCATCATCTTTTCTACCCAGCTGTCTTCGATGCTGAAAAGGAAGAAAGATTTAAAACGTTTATGCAAATAGTGGCTGAAAAAGGAAACTACAGTCCTGTTGGGTCCCACCGTGAACATGCGTAACCCGGAGTAACTCGGGGTGACTCCGGGTGACTCCGGGTGACTCATCGTGACTCATGGATTTTACTACCTCAAGAGTTTATTTAATCACTACAATTATATGATATTCTTGTTCAGCACGTCGTCCTCTATCGATCCATATACTTTATTAATTAAATATCGACTTTTAGACGCTAATTTTAATTAAATTTTAATGCGGTTATTATCGCGCTCCGCGTGGAATACCGTAGTTAAGAGGCTCACAAATTTTGCTGGCGATCGTGAAATGATTTTATAAAAATTAAATTCGGGTTTTCTTGCTTTTTGATTGATGTTCGCTTGTATTTTAGTTTATTTTTGTTTAAAAAGCAGCAAACATCAATAAATAAATAAGAAACCCCGAATTTTATTTTTATAAAATCAGTTCACGGTTCCCAGCGAAATTTGTGAGCTGCTTAACTACGGTATTCCATGCGGAGCGCGATAATAACCGCATTAAAATTTAATTAAAATTAGCGTTTTAAAAGTCGATATTTAATTAATAAAGCATATGGATCGATAGAGGACGACGTGCTGAACAAGAATATCATAGACTTTTGTGATTAAATAAAATCTTGAAATCCATGAGTCACGATGAGTCACCGGAGTCACCCGGAGTCACCCCGAGTTACTCCGGGTTACGCATGTTCACGGTGGGACCCAACAGGACTGTAAACTCACTAGTTATTGGTGGAACCAAGTATATAAACTCCAGATCCGACCACGGAAATGTATCTATTAAAACTCCGATTTCGACTTAGAGACCATTCACACACCTGCAGAAAACATCTTACGATAATATATAAACATCCATAAAGATAGAATGGCATTGTGGCATTGCCTTATTACCCATTTCTTTTTTAACAATCACATACCTTGATCCACTCATGTGTGTTATCATTGAATCGGTAAAAGACCATCTTCTCTACGATATAATTCTTCTCAACGAATCCGATCGAGAAGACAACTTCGCGAGCGATAACTAAAAACATCAGAAGATTTTCAGCATATTTATGATATGACCCATTACTACTTTCTCACATATGAATTTGTTCTAATTTAACTATGAAGTTCTAATCACATGCCAATGTGTCCCAAGAGACGGATTAGCGAACACATACTAATAATGTCTTCATAACGTCTTCCATATGTCTCACTTACATTCGTAGAAATATCTTCCTTCACGTGAGTCGCTTCCAAATGCCCAACGGTTATCGTTTCGATTCATCACCTACAGAGAAAGAGCATGACCATATGAGGCCGTTTGCGATAGAATCAACAATGTTCGACGGGGTCTGGAACAGGCCAAAAATCGGATATGCTCAAAAATCGGTCTTATGGGTTTTTTTAAATTCTGAATCCACTGACATTTTCAATTTTTCGATCTTAGCCTTCTGAATCCCGATACGGCACGGCGTCAGTTTGGTCAAAATATTATTGTACGATGAAAACTGCCCTGAGAAGAGTAAAAAATGGCCTCAAATCTCGCGTACCCGACCAGATTTTGATGCTCTTTCGAATGAGCATTCGAACTACTTATTGACTATTTAACTTGTTCGAGTAGTGGAATAGTGTATTAGAACCGCATTGAAACGTAGATTTCAACGGTATATACATGTCTGGAATTTCGTCGAGTGCAAGGATGAGTTATGCCCATTTTTAAGCTAAAAATTTTTTTTTTTGCTGGAAAATAAGTAATATTATCATAAAGAATAGTGCAAAAACATATTAGTAGCATCCACGATCAATTTGAGAATGTTTTCTCACGAAACATGACCTCGAGTTCGACTCCCCACCGATGCATGTATTTTTGCAAAAAAAATTTGCTCGAAAACTCTCAAAAACAATCAGTGGGATTCTTAAAAGTGGTTGTTTGTCTTCATGATCATATCAGTTATTTTAAAGTAAAAAAGTCAGTTTTTAGCTTAAAAATGTGCATAACTCATTCTTGCACTCGACGAAACCCCAGACATGTTTATACCATTGAAATCTACGTTTCAATGCGGTTCTAATACACTATTCCATTACTCGCTCAAGTTAAATGGTCAAAAAGTAGCATTTTCTCGAAAACAAATAAACATAGAATCTCGCCTAAAAACTCATTCGAAAGAGCATTAAAATCTGGTCGGGTTCGCGAGATTTGTGGCCATTTTTACTCTTCTCGGGGCAGTTTTCATCGTACAATAAGATTTTGACCAAATTGACGTCGTGCCGTACCGGGATTCAGAAGGCTCAGATCGAAAAACTGAAAACGTCGATTCAGAATCAAAAGTTACCCCTAAGACCGAGTTGTGGGCATATCCGATTTTTGACCTGTTCCCGGCACATTTTGCCCCTATCGCAAACGGTCTCATAAACACATGTCTTATGAAAACGACTTGAGTGCTGTATAAACCAGTGTATTTATATAGCACTCATGAACAGTACACTAATTAAAATGGAAAACATAGGAACGAATCATACCATATTGATCTCAGAAGTGGGTCCTGCATAGTGAATCAGATGAATAGTGAATCAGAGTGAATCAGAAATTCCTTCAAAGTGTTGGCGGAGTTCTGAAAATAAATGTATTATTTCATTGTAATAATAAAATTTGGTTATTACTCACTCCATCCCACTTCATGCGTGTTCTTGTCCAATCCATGGTATCACGATTGAGCTGATATTTCAAGTATGGACTACATGTCCTTCCATCCTCTTCTTCGTACTCGTCGTCATTCATAATCATCATGTACGTGTTATTTTCTTTTAAAATTTAGTATGTGCTTTAGCAATTTGCGATCCATCGAGAGAAATAATCGGGAACAACACAGAATGTTGCTATACACTTGTTCCACCACGCCTCACCCACAATTATTGATATCATCAAGCTAGAAGGGGACTTTATCTTTAAGTGCGAAGTGCTCACCTCCAAACACTTCGACGGTCTGTGGATACTCTCATACAGCAGTGCTATTTGGCATCGGTCCTGTAGTTATAACGACTCGCCAATGAAAATCATCATTTTCTGAAAATTGAAATCAATTAGATGTTGCTCTATAAAACTTTTTTCCATTTTTTTTATATGTCAACCTAATCCAAGAAAATTGTGCGATATGCAAGTAAACCAGAATATTCTTTTGGATAGCTGTCCGAATTAAGTACAATAAAATATGGATACCAAAGGTTCCGACAGCCATTTGCTCATAGGCATAAATCCATTTGTCTATGCGTCCTTTGTGATTTACTATACTGCTGTGTGGCCATTGAGCTTCGAGGTCGTGCTAGGTAAGAATAATTGGATTTCACATTCAGGAACACGGCTGGATGAATAATATCAACCCTCTCAAGAATAATACGCATCCATATATATTGAAATAAAATATTTTTAAAAAACATAAAAAGTTTTTTTAAAAAATGAGTACCAAAAAACATTCAAAATATTCAAAATATTTCACCAGTTTAAAAAAAATTTTTATACAAAAAGTCGATACATTTCTCAGTGTTTCACCAAATCACCTATTCACTAAATGGTTAAAGCGCAATATTGAAAAAAAAACTTACATGAAAAACCATATGCTTATAATTGAGTGAGAGATCATCTAAAGTAAATTTATATTAGTTATCATAGATAATTAATTCGGGGGAAAATAAAGAATACTTTAAACTAGCCAATGATTAGTAACCTGTGTTGACAGCATAGAGCACAATTAATCCAAAATCCCTTCCCATAACATAGATGGAATCGTTGATTACAAACTGAAATGTGTATAAATTGAGTTTGCATATCGGAACGTTAAATCATTACATGATCAGTAACTAAAAAGTCATGAGGAAGAGCAAGATCAACGTCCCGGAGCCAGAGCATCCTGAATGTTATTTTTTTTGCAACATTAATATTACATTTAAAAATACAAAAGATTGTGAAGAAAAAAGTAAGCAGGGGATGTATGTATATGCAGACAAGTCAATGGGCAAGTAAATTATTATCTCATATCTCCTCTTTCCGTTCTCCCCATAATCCCTCTCTATTCGCATCACAACAATCGTAAGATCATACATTCTCTTACTGTCTCCATATCCCGATAAATCCTTATAATCCTTCTCCCTTCATACCCTTTGTGAGCACACATCCTCTGAACCGCCTACATTCATCCTATTACTTCCAACAAATTGTAATCCTCGTTAACGCCATCATTCTCAACAGGGGCAATGAAAGTGTCGGGAGTAAGAGTAAAAGTGGTCAGGAAGGAACTATTTAGCCGAATACCATGAAGGAAGGTGAGAATTATGACCATGGATGGTAGTGGAAAACGGCGAAGGTGCTAGGGCAAGGATGGAAAGGAATCGACGTTAGGATGGAATGTAGGAAGGAAATGGATATGTATGAAAATGGAAGTATGAGGGACAGTAAACAGAGGAGGCCAGGAATCTAGGAAGTGACGGAAGAGGAATGGGCTGGAACGGCAAGATCTGGAAAACTTTATTTTTTAAAATTTGCATTTTCACCATTTTGTGGGCCGGAATAGAATAGAATAGATTTATCCGCACAGGAGGAATTGTTGTGGGGTGGGGAAAGGGGTGGTTGGAAGAAGTACAACAATAAAATGTGTGAAAAGGGGTAACTAAGCGAATAGGCTGTATCTAGGAGGTTCAGTGGATGTGTGGCTCATCAAGGGTAGGAAGAGAGAAGAAATGGGGAGATTTTTCGGAATACGAGAGAAAGAAAGGGAACATATGATTTGAACGATTGTTGGAAGTGAGAGGTGAGAGGGATTATGGGGAGAAGGAAGAGACGAGATACGGTGATAATAATCATTGACGTGTCTACCGACACATGAGATAGGAACATCAGATACCATCAATCTCTTTCATTGTTCCCTTTTCCGCTGCCCTATTTCTTCCATGGTGATTGATGGAGAAAGTGCACGGGAAAAGAGAGGATATCAACCAAGATCGAGGGAAAGTGATACGGCAAGTGCAATCGCATGAGTAATGGATAATTTCATGCATTGGTAAAACCTTGCAAAATTCCCCTATCATTCCCCTTTCATTATCACTCCATTGAGAGACTGCCCATAAAAGTGCTGTATGTTATCATTCTTGGCCAGTATGTAGATCTTCCTAGTCGACTCTCCTTCTCACCCACAACAACCAAAGGCCAACAATGATCCAAGTCATTCGTTGGTAAGATGGATGGTATTTGGTGATGTATTACACTATCTCTTATAAAATGAGAATGTCTCTTTGTCATTCCGTTCGTCCGTCCGTTCGTCTATGTGTGTGTCACACTTTTCAAACCTCAATAACTCGCTTTCTAGGCATCGCCCGAGGACAAGTCCTTGACCAATCGAACCACCGTAAACTCCTTTTTCAAAATCGATAAACATTTCATCATCATTACGAAATATTTCATACGGTACCTAATCGCTACCGTAACCCGCATACAGTACCCAATCACTACCGTAACCCGGCTAAAGTACCCAATCACTACCGTAACCCAGCGACAATACCCAATCACTACCGTAACCTGCCTACAGTACCCAATCGATACCGTTACCCGGCTACAGTACCCAATCGATACCGTATCCTGCCTACAGTACCCAATCGCTACCGTAACCTGCCTACAGTACCCAATCGCTACCGTAACCCGGCAACAGTACCCAATCACTACCGTAACCCGGCTACAGTACCCAATCACTACCGTAACCCGGCTACAATACCCAATCACTACCGTAACCTGCCTACAGTACCCAATCGATGCCGTAACCCGGCTACAGTACCCAATCGCTACCGTAACCTGCCTACAGTACCCAATCGCTACCGTAACCTGCCTACAGTACTCAATCGCTACCGTAACCCGCCTACAGTACCCAATCGCTACCGTAACCCGCCTACAGTACCCAATCGCTACCGTAACCCGGCTACAGTACCCAATCACTACCGTAACCCGGCTACAGTACCCAATCACTACCGCAACCCGCCTACAGTACCCAATCGATACCGTTACCCGGCTACAGTACCCAATCGATACCGTAACCTGCCTATAGTACCCAATCGCTACCGTAACCTGCCTACAGTACCCAATCGCTACCGTAACCCGGCAACAGTACCCAATCACTACCGTAACCCGCCTACAGTACCCAATCACTACCGTAACCCGGCTACAGTACCCAATCACTACCGTAACCCGGCTACAGTTCCCAATCACTACCAAATTTGGACTGAACCTCACATTTGATCCATGCCAAACCTATTTTCTTTCCCCGGCATGGGATCCACATGGGTCCTGGACCAGTACATGCCAAATGAAAAGTCATTCCAAAATTTGTACTGAACCTCACATTTGATCCATGCCAAACCTATTTTCTTTCCCCCGGCATGGGATCCACATGGGTCCTGGACCAGTACATGCCAAATGAAAAGTCATTCCAAAATTTGGACTGAACCTCACATTTGATCCATGCCAAACCTATTTTCTTTCCCCGGCATAGGATCCATATGAACCATATATCATTGGACTTGACTTTGAAAGTTATTTTAAAATTTGGACTTGACATCTGCCTTGGAAAAAATGCGTGTTTTTTCATTTGCCTATGCTCCGGTTGTGAAAAGCTCGTGAGGCTGAGAGCGTGGAGGAAAAGTTGCGATGTAGCCACTCCGCTTCGCTCCGTGGCTATATCGCATCTTTTCCTCCACGCTCTCAGCCTCACCAGCTTTTTGCAACGGTATACGCCCCACTCGCAAGCAAGCAGTGTTTGGCTAATGTGTAAGGCGGCGAAACGTGGCAAAAAGGGGATATGTGTTCATGAAATTTGACTATGCTCCGGCCATACCGTTGTGAAAAGCTCGTGAGGCTGAGAGCGTGGAGGAAAATATGCGATGTAGCCACGGAGCGAAGCGGAGTGGCTACATCGCAACTTTTCCGGAGCGCTCGAAGCCTCACGAGCTTTTTGCAACGGTATACGCCCCACTCGCATGGAAGGTGGATCATTATTAACCTATGCGCACTACCCGGCTTATAACGTAGCAGCCAGAGGCTGCTAGTTTATTGATAAATTCAATTCTGAGTTCACAGAAAAATTTTCCAAAAAATATCCAGAGCTAGCAAAATCAGCAGGTTGTTCAAGGTACAGAGTCTGAAATTTCACAGTGCAAAAATCTCTGAACTGCAATCACTGATCTTGTCTAAACATTGACAGTAGCTGGGGTGGGATTTTTACGATTCTGAACTGGAGCGTATTGTCCCATTAGCTTCACTCTATTACCAGTCCACATGGATAAATCATAAACGAGTGCGAGCCAGAGGAAGACCAGAATGAGAAGAATGGAGAAAGCAGAGAGAAGATGAGACGATGAACTACAATTACAATAATTACGTTATATTTTTGCGCTACTCACAGAGCGAATATTGACTGTGATTGTTTTTGATACCTGATTTTAGTAATCCGGTTGAAACATGCTCAAATCCGAGACGAAATACACGGAGATAAATGTCAAGCGTTGAACCTCTGCTCCTTCTGCTCTTTGAGTTGCTCTTCAGAGTCTCGGACGTGGTCAGCCAGCTGCTTTCGCGCCTTTTCGATGCATTTCTCGCAAAGATAGGACGAATGAGGGTCGGGCAAGGGCTGGAATGTCAAGTGGTCTATTACAATGATATTTGATCTGTGGCAAGGTTATCACTGCTAAGGCAATCACTCACCCCAAAGCAAACAGGGCACAGGCGCGTAGTAATCACACCATTTGTCTCAGTGTTTTGAGAGGAAGCGTCACTCTGGAAAAAAGTTGTGTTATACAGGCTTAGTTCGGAATGAAAATATGAACTCTACCAAGATTCCAAAATACCATGAAAAATTGATGTTTCCAATCTAAAAAAAAAAGCAAATTACTCACCTCCATGAACAGACTAACGATCAGTGAAAGAACCATCTTGAATGAAATTGGAAGGGCAGACAAATAGTTGTTTTTGAAAATTTAATAGCAGACGAATACGGTCAGCAGACGTTTCATTTGTTGAGAAAAAGCCTCTGAGATTATAGGCATCCGAACGACATTCAGTTTAGCTTCCGATCTATCGATCGATCGACTAACTCTTCATGAACGATTGAAGAAACGCCAGAGGGATTTGGCACAATTATATAGTGTGACTGTTCGGAGGCCGAGCTATACGCAATAATCAGTGTATTCTCATAACTGCACTTCCTATTGCATCATACTTTTAAAAAATCGATATTTGTCTTTCGTTTTTTTTTAATTCTGAAATTTGGAAAGGTTGTGCATCCGTGGAATCCATTAAGAACGTGTGCAAGAGTTTGAATGGGTAGGTGGATAATGTGATCCATTCCTACAAAGCTTGCAATTCACTCTCTTCTTACACTCCATTCAACACTTACTGGATCGATGTTCACCTTACTCAAATTGTTCGGAACGTTTCTGTTTCTCGGCAGATTCACGGCATTCGCAGAGGACCCTGATACCACGCTCCCGTGGATGGCACGGCTCTGTACGGGTTTATGGGGTTTCTGAAACTTTATGGGTTCCTCGAAAGTTTATGGGTTCCAGAAAAACTTTATGGGTTCCATGAAAAATACAAATGTCTCGTAACAACTTTATGGGTTCCAAAAATATATATAAATGTCTCGTAACAATTTTATGGGTTCCTGAAAAACTTTATGAGTTCCAGAAAAACTTTATGGGTTCATGAAAAACGAAAATGTCACGTAAAAACTTGATGGGTCCCAGAAAAACTTTTTGGGTTCGTGAAAAACTTTGTGGGTTCCATGAAATGCATTATGTACAGTATCCTCCATAAGTCACCGGGCACTTTTTCTTTCTTTCATAACTTTTGACTCATGATAGATTTCTGGTTGAAACTTGGTCATGTCCTAGCATATCCATCGTGTGTTAGGGAGATGCAATTGGGATATAACACAACTCCCTGGTTGTTGAGTAATGATTTTCCAGTCGATAATTACTTTTTCAAACAATCGAAATTATTACATGGAATTTTTCGTATCAAAGATTGACCCATAAATCTATCATACGTCAAAAGTTATGAAAGAAAGAAAAAGAGACACATGACTTTCCGAGGCTACTGTAAATGAATAAATATGATTTAAATGCTAAATACTATCGAGTGTAATACAATACAACAATATTTTTGGTAGCTGGATGGTTGATTGTTTAAGCGAGGTTTCGTTCCCCAATAAGTTATATGCTATTTCTAGGGCATGATACAGGAAATGGAATCGTATTTGTCAAAAAAACTAGCCGGATACATCATTTGTAACGAGATACAGTATCCTCCATAAGTCACCGGGCACTTTTTCTTTCTTTCATAACTTTTGACTCATGATAGATTTCTGGTTGAAACTTGGTCATGTCCTAGCACATCCATCGTGTGTTAGGGAGATGCAATTGGGATATCACACAACTCCCTGGTTGTTGAGTAATGATTTTCCAGTCGAGCATTACTTTTTCGAACAATCGAAATTCTTACATGGAATTTTTCCTGCTTACCACACGTTCTGATATTTTAGACTTGTCCGTGGGCTACCCAGAAAAAAAATTTCGGGATGCTACTCTATCGCACTTTCGCTACAGAATTTCTCAAAAATGGGTCCTGAAAAAGTGGATTTTCGTTCATAGGCGTGCTAGAGACTCGTTCAAAGGCTCAAAATGATCCTTATGATAATTCCGGATTACCGCTGAAATTACATAACGAGATCTCGAAATTTGCCTTCAGGACACGAATTTTAAATTTTTCACATTACACATTTTTGGATGTTTACAGTGTTGAGGGTGATTTTTGTAAAAATGTGGTTCCAGGGTACGATGGTAGCATATCTAGGGAATATACGATTCCCAATTTTGTAGAACATTTAAATATCTTTCCCGCCTCAGGCAACCGAAAATCCGAGGTCAATCAATTTTCGAGTCAAAACATGACCATGATACCCCCATCATGGTTGAAATTTTTCATGGTCGAAAAACTTTTCATCTCAGAACTTCCTGATTATATTTTTTGCATGTGTATATGTATGCGTAGGATACGAATTTAGATATGAGAGCCCATGATATCATGAATCAAAAATGATAAAATTCATAATGCCTGGAAAAGTGCCGATTTGTGGGAGTTGTGTTATATCCCAATTGCATCTCCCTAACACACGATGGATATGCTAGGACATAACCAAGTTTCAACCAGAAATCTATCATGAGTCAAAAGTTATGAAAGAAAGAAAAAGTGCCCGGTGACTTATGGAGGATACTGTATCTCGTTACAAATGATGTATCCGGCTAGTTTTTTTGACAAATACGATTCCATTTCCTGTATCATGCCCTAGAAATAGCATCTAACTTATTGGGGAACGAAACCTCGCTTAACCAATCAACCATCCAGCTACCAAAAATATTGTTGTATTGTATTACACTCGATAGTATTTAGCATTTAAATCATATTTACTCATTTACAGTAGCCTCGGAAAGTCATGTGTCTCTTTTTCTTTCTTTCATAACTTTTGACGTATGATAGATTTATGGGCCAATCTTTGATATGTCATAGCAGACCCACCGAGTGTTAGGGATATGCCATTGGGATATCAGGGAACTCCCTGGTTGTTGCCTAGTAATGAGTCAAACAAAACATGTTTTTCTTGTCGGATTTTAAGCTCGATGAATTTATTCTCAGCCTTCCTACTCGGTGTGATAGTAGAAGGCCTCAATACCTTTTCGATGAAAACATGTAATCATGGGAGGATGACGTACAGTGGATTTAGAGTGGCTCAAAGTAGGGTCCGGAAAAATGGATTTGCGTTCATCGACGTGCTAGAAAATCGCTTAAAAGCTCAAAATGATCATTACCGCAATTCCTGATGATCCCCAAAGTTTGATAACGATAGCTCTTAATTTGCGAATTTTTAATTTTTAACTTTTTGACATTAATTTTTTTCTAATTTTTTTGGATGATCACAATTCCGGGCGATTTTTGTTCAATTGCCGTTCCTGGACAGGGTAGTTACATATTCTTGGAACAATCGATTCCCAACTTTTTAGAGCATTTGGATAACTTTCCCGCCCGCGGCAACCGAAAATCCGAGGTCAATCGATTTTCAAAATCTGCTATTTTTCGACATAATAATTTTTAACTTTTTTCATTAATGATATCATGGGCTCTCATATCGAAATTCGGATTCAGTACACAAAGATATACCAGAAAAAAATTTAGTCAGGAAGTTCTCGGAAAAAAATTTTTTCGACCAATTTTTTTTTTCATTTTTTTTTGTATCATGGTCATTTTTTGGGATGGAAATCCATTGAAATCCATTCGGTTGCCGCGGGCGGGAAAGTTATCCAAATGCTCTAAAAAGTTGGGAATCGATTGTTCCGTGGATATGTAACTATCCTGTCCAGGAACGGCATTTTAACAAAAATCGCCCTTGGAATTGTGATCATCCAAAATAATGAGAAAAAAATATTTGTACCCTGAGGGAAAATTAAGAGCTATCGTTATCAAATTTTGGGGATCATCAGGAATTGTGATAAGGAGCTTTTGAACGAGTTTATAGCACGCAGAAAAATGAAAATCCATTTTTACGGGACCCTACTGTGAGCCACTCTAAATCCACTGTACGTCATCCTCCCATGATTACATGTTTTCATCGAAAAGGTATTGAGGCCTTCTACTATCACACCGAGTAGGAAGGCCGAGAATAAATTCATCGAGCATAAAATCCGACAAGAAAAAACATGTTTGTTTGACTCATCACTAGGCAACAACCAGGGAGTTCCCTGATATCCCAATGGCATATCCCTAACACTCGGTGGGTCTGCTATGACATATCAAAGATTGACCCATAAATCTATCATAAGCCAAAAGTTATGAAAGAAAGAAAAAGTGACCCATGACTTTCCGAGGCTATTGTAAATTAATAAATATGATTTAAATGCTAAATACTACTATCGAGTGTAATATCGGGTTGAGGAATAAGTAACGCTCGTTTTTCCAATTTCAGATTATGACCTCTCCCGTCTTTCTAAATTGTGCAATTATATTCCGGTTTTTGATGATCGATAAGGGCTTGGATACTCTCTTTAGCGCACACTATATCATATATCTCCGATCATTTAGGCGATCACAATGGCTGGCTCAATTCAAAGTTGTCGCACCTCACCCTGAGATTTTGACAGGTCAGCACTGAGGGAAGAAGAATTATTGAGCCACAATGAAGCTGCAGTAGTAAAGTATCATGGTTATACATTACACTGATGATATTCAGAGGAATATCCTAGTAAAGGCCTGTGTGAGATATGCGCCTAACGAGAGTGTAGGATTTTCAGTTACTGACCGAAAGAAGTTTTGCTAGCCGCGTTTTCTTAGCAATAGATCTAAAGACCTCAATTATGCTTGAATGTGGAGTACTTTTCCTGTTGAAAATATGGACGAATTTTGCTAAGTGTGGAGCATTCTCTTTATGAGTTCTATTGCTCGTAAGTCCGATATAGAAAAACAAGCCTCGAAATCGACATTTATTGCTATTTCCTGTAAACCGTACTAATTGAATGTAAGGCCTTAGATGGTTAAATGGACGAGCAACTTTTGCACTATCATCCACCAAGTGGCCACAATTATAGAATGGCTACTATGTCTTGGGTATGGTTTAATCCAAAGTCCTCAAAACACGCATTTCTTTTGATTCCGTCACAAAATAATATTTTTGGAAAACTGTTATTTTTCAAATAGGAGCATAAGTAGCACCAAATGTTTATAGTGATAATATAGCTCCATAGTGAGTGACTGGAGCGCACTAGTGTATAGGCCAGCACCTTCGATCCTCAAGGTAGACAAATAAGTTAAGTGAACTGCAATTTTTCACGAACGTTCCCCTTGAAACGTCTATAAAAATACAACAATGAATCGAGCACCATTCTCACTTCACCATGAAAGAGGTGTAGTATCGGGCTGCTCACCTGAGAATGTGTGAATTTACCGAACAGTTTCCACGTTAAATTACACAATTTCGAAAAAAAAATCTAAAATTTTCGAAAATTATCAGGTACATTGAAATCTAAATTTCTCTCCTACACAGGAAGCGTGATATTTCTAATAATAACGGCTATGATACTCGAGCATACCCTGAAAAAATGCTATAAAGTCAGCTCGTTTAGATTTAATTGGCGGGAGATATATGAGCCCAAACACGATGCTCAAAAACGAGCGTTACTTATTCCTCAACCCAATACAATACAACAATATTTTTGGTAGCTGGATGGTTGATTGGTTAAGAGAGGTTTCGTTCCCTAATAAGTTATATGCTATTTCTAGGGCATGATACAGGAAATGGAATCTTATTTGTCAAAAACTAGCCGGATACATCAGTTGTAACGAGATACATAATGCATTTCGTGGAACCCACAAAGTTTTTCACGAACCCAAAAAGTTTTCTGGGACCCATAAAGTTTTTACGTGACATTTTCGTTTTTCATGGAGCCCATAAAGTTTTTCTGGAACCCATAAAGTTTTTCAGGAACCCATAAAGTTGTTACGAGACATTTGTATTTTTCGAGGAACCCATAAAGTTGTTCTGGAACCCATAAACTTTCGAGGAACCCATAAAGTTTCAGAAACCCCATAAACCCGTACAGAGCTCACCAGGTATCGTCAACAATAACTCGACCGCCGTAACAATGGTGAATTTCAGGGATGTGAATGGCACGGAGCGAATGACGATCACGGGGTGGATTGTGCGTATTCTCGATATTTATTAATTATTGATTTTCCAGTTTTGTGGCCCTTCCCCGTGTCCTTCCGGCTTCTTCCAAATGACTACAGCCCAATCTCAAGCGCCATTCAACATGGAAATGTAGGGTTTTCTCGACTTGTGGCCTCGATTTTAGTGAATTTGAAGAAACCAGTCGATAAGAAAGAGTCCGCTGGTGGGAATGACATAGAGGAGATCATAGAATGGGATATACAGGAATTGTACAAGACTCGTGGCTTCCCCAACCAGTCCCATGAATTTCCTTTATCCTTAATTTCCGAATTTCCCCACAGCTTACATACCGTACAGGAACGTTTGCTGCAGGAATAACATTTTCAAGAAAGGGATAGTGGAGGTCTGCGATTTCGATAGAAGGGTTTCTATGTTTCAGTTATCTCTTTTTTCACACTCTCTGGTCTGTTTAGTAGGCAAGACAGTGTAGAAAACAGAGATACCTATTCGATTGTACTTTGTACTTTGTACTTTGTGATGCAACACTAAATGGGTATTTTCAGAAAAAGAAGTGCGGTTGGAAAGGGACATTTCTGTGTGATTGGTATAATGTAATAACCGATGAGAACGAAGTGGAGATCGCTTGGGCATTCAGAGGAGAAGAGGGAGCGGATGAGGGACTTGCCGATTCATTCGGAAGGTGTGGAATTGAATGGTTTGAAACTACTAAAAACAGATGGGAGGTTGTCAAATCTGTCATTTTCGTAAGATGTGAAAATGTTTCGTTGAGTCTCTGTACAATGGGAGGAAGGTGTCTAACATGCGAGAAAGGTGCCTTGGATACAACCGAATATTATACACCACTCATGAAAAAGATCGGGAGCTTCGAACGACAAGAGATGCATCCTCATGTGTAACGGCCTTATCTTTCACTTCAAGAAGTGAAACATAAGGTCTCATCCGGGCTACATTGAAATGCCTTCAATTCAAGTTGTACACATTTGAATAAATGCAAATCGCAATACACTACTCAACACAATAACATACGCTAACGACTTTCGGTTATCGTATATCTCGCGATTTGTTTCACTCTAATTTTATAAATTCAAATTGTAAACACTTGAATAAATGTACTTTGCAATAAAGTGATCAACACAATACAATATGTAAAAAATCAATTTGACTATCCCCTCTCCTCTCCTCCTCCCCTCTCCTCTCCTTCTCCCCTCATTCTCGTCTCTTTTCACGATGCCGGTTGGTGGTTTCCCTCCCTCCAACAAGTACGGCCGCAATCGACAGCCGGCGCGCCTCAACAAACTGCTTGGTAGGTCACGGGGAGATGGTACCGTACCCCTTGGCATCGTGCCAACTACCGTTTTTCAGCTCGTGGTCAAGCGTCTTCGATGGCCTCGTCGATGACGTCATCCGCGTCGCAGGTAAGGAGAGCAGGGATACTGTAGTGACTGATGGAGTCATCACTATGTAATCGATGATGTCAACACTGTGTAGTCGATGACGTCTTCACGAGAGCACATTAGATACCGATGACGTCGTCTAAAAATAGGGGGTCAATAACGATGACGTCATCATCTGAAAACTAATCGATAAACATGACGTCATCAATCTATCCTTCCCCATCTTCAGATCACTGCGAATGATCCGACTCTTCTGGGTGGAGTGGAGCTGGCGGACGAAACGGCCACGGAGAAAGTACAGTAAGTAAAGTAGGCTGAGGGGTACTGTAGGGTACGGAACTCCTGCTAAGGTGATGATACTGTAGCGATGCAGATGGGGAAGTTCTGTAGTTTACGATAGTCAATATGTTGTCATGCCCAGGTGCAGTCCTTGTTGTGCACAACTGTAACAAAGGGCCCTGTTTGTAGTATGTAGTCTGTAGTCTGTAGCATACCGTATCCAATCGATTATCGATTAATCATGCAATCTCTTCAGTTCCTTCACAGTCACCGATCGCATTCGTGCTCATCTGTCGCGTGACCTGGCTGCGACGAGAGATCGCAAGATCGCCGCACTCTTCGTGTCTCATGGTGAGATCAAAGATCAAAGATCACCCTCCTGAGTCAGAGATCAAACACAACGGAAAGGGGCGGACTAGAGATCAACGATCAGTGGGCGGAGTCAGAGTTCAAAGATCAAAGATTACCAATATGTTCCAGGCGAGTGCATGGAGGAGGCCTTTCCTGCGTGGCTGCGTCTCGCCTATCTCGGAGGTGCAAATTTTAAATATTTTCGAAAATAATTAATGTTATTCCAGGCGGATCTGGCTACCGTTCCTACGACCTCAACATGCCCCTCACGATTCCGAAGTGCGTGGGAATGACCCGATTGTGATATTAGGAGTCCACATCGATGACTTCATCTTAGGGGAAGTCAATAACGACGACGTCATCATTCTGTCATTCCCTCTGTGTGAATGAGACAAAACTGTATTGCATCATCCTTACTCTATGATTACAGACGCCCGCACTCGCACTATGAGGGTGACTCGCCGCTCACGGAGCACGGAAAGGTATACTGTAGGCGGGATCGGCACCAGAGATCAAAGATCAAGGATCATATATTGAGATTAAATATCGAGACATCGTTGGTGATCATTATTATTGATCCCATCGGGACTACTGAAATCTTCTACTGTAACCATTTCTCTGTATGGCTATTGTGCCTTAGTACCATAACCAGCAAAACATACCGTAATCCAATCACTCCTCAGGTGACCTCCGAGCTTCTCGGTCACGGAATGCGCCTCGAGAAGCTCCATCCCGTCAGAGTGAGAGAGGATGGAGTAGTGATGATGCAATCTCTTCCCCCTTCTCAGATCTACTCGTCACCTGATCTACGCTGTGTGCAGACTGCCACGGCTATCGCGAGGTAGGAGAGATGACGTCATCGACCATTGTCTAATGATGACGTCATCTTTGATGCAATCCCTTCTGATGACGTCATAGTCGATTGCCTATTGATGACACAATCGCTTCATCTCAGATCTCTCCGTTCCTCCTCCGCTACGATCTGCATCGAGCCGGCGTTGATGGAGTGGACGAAACTGAGGGACAAAGACGCCAAGAGACTCTACTTCACGCCCAAACAGGTACTGTAGTCGAATACGGTAGTCGGTGGGATTACTGCAGTTGTCGCGATGCTACAGTAACCTACAGTACCCACCCTTACAGTACCGCTACCTCAACTACCCGATCGACTTCGGCTACGCTCCAGAGGCGAGCATCAAGGAGATAGTTGAGAGGGTACTGTAACCTGACTAGTGATGACGTAATCTTCGAGAGTACGGCAGGATGATTATTGGAAAATGACGACCCAATCCTCAATAGTACGCTATTGGAAAATGACGACCCAATCCTCAATAGTATCCAGATGATTGCCTAATGATGACTCAATCCCCTCTCAGGGCGAGTCTCCTCGCGAGTACCACGACCGCCTCACGGGCTTCATCGCGGGCACGTTCAAGGCGTCGAAGGACAGGTTTCTAACTTTATTATTTTTGCAAATAATTAGAATAATTATTGTAGTGTGGTTCTCTTCGTCGGTTCTGCTCAGGTGGTGCACGCGGCGAGAGACGAGACATGGCAGACGCCTGCGGTGAGGGGAAATTGATATCTGATCTTTGGTCTTTGATCTTTGTCATTTCAGGATATTCTCTCCATCTCCGCGAGCACTGATCCCTGTAGCATCCACATGATCGAGATCGGAAAGGGAGGAGAGGTTTGTTATTGCATCATCCAAAAGCAATCCATTCTGATCAACGATTAATATTCAAATATCAGAGATCAGAGATCAAAGTTCAATCCCAAAGATCAAAGATCAAATACTCGTTCAGATCCTGATGAACGACACTCCCCTCCGTCATCTCACTCCGACTCTCTTCGACTCACTGCAATTCGCCCCTCCACCGGAAGAGAAATTGGCTCCCATGCAGAGAGAGTAGAGAGAAAGAAGGGACTGAAACCATCAGTGAACCTCCAGTCAACTCTGTATCAAGGATAAAGAATGCTCATGAATATTGTTTCCTGTTTCAAGCTGACGGATGAGGATTCATCAAACTACCGTCAAGCGGGAGCAAAATGAACCATTTGCTATATGTTAGTGTATTTTAGTATAAAACACTATCAAGGCCCGCAAACGTGTGAGAGTAAGCGAAAAGTCGCAATTTTTCGGATTTAGGCCTTTCTAGTGATTGCCAAAAAGGTGCAGCGAGGAAATTTTAATTGCACATTTCTAAACTTCAAAAATTGGAAAAATGTTTTATGGAAATTTTGTGGCAGGCTAGCGCGATGTGAAGGAATACTATTCATGCGCATCGCGCTTGCCTGCCACAAAACTTCCATAAAACATTTTTCAGATTTTAGAAGTTTAGAGATGTGCAATCAAAATTTCCTCGTTGCACCTTCTTGGCAATCACTAGAAAGGCCTAAATCCGAAAAATTGCGACTTTTCGTTTACTCTCACACGTTTGCGGGCCTTGATAGTGTTTTATACTAAAATATCAGGGTGAAGCATAAGTTTTGGACTTTTTTTCTTCATTTGCTTACAACTTCTCTATAAATTGGAATTATCAACTGAGTATAGGGGCGATTTGAAGTGCATCTAATGTGCTTTCGATCGCGAACTTTGATATTCTGACGGCACTCTGGACATGCACATTATGAGTCTTCAAATGCGGTCGATTCACGAAGGTCAGGATCGGGTTTCCATCATTACCCTTGCCAAAGGGGTTGATCTAATGGATCAATTTCAGTATTCATTTTGAAGATTGACAATGTTGGCACAACTCACAGTTAGATTAGAGTACAGTTCTCGACGACATCTGTCTGGCATAATTTTTCTCAGACCACTATCTAGCGATTTTTATGCATTATTTTGCATATTTTACGCTTTTCAGATTTTCAATTTATTTAACGTGTGACCAACGCTGAGTCAATTATTTCCAATGATAGTGTGGACGTTACATGTGAGAATATAGCGCCCCACAGTAGACCCGTGCCACACTTTATATACACAGATGAGAACAATTCGTGAAAGCATCAATGAGGTGAAATTTATGTTGGTTTCCGAGTCGTCAAGGCTTTAATAGGTATCGTGGAGCCTAGATCTGAAGCGCATTCGAAAGACAATAATACTAGGTACTCATTTATGTATGTTAGATATCCAGTTAAAATTTCCCCGATGAGAGCTGGAGGTTTGAAAATTTTGCAAAAATTTCGAGTATTTTTGTGGTGTCAACTTATGAAAATATCTCAAGTACCCATGCAATAGGAAACCATCTGCGTTCATGATTAATAACCCAAAGTCCATCCCTAAATGATGTATTGGTAATATGGCTGCATGATCTCTCTCGGCTGAATGCCAGTATATCAAACTCACCAATGAAAAAAGTCCGAAACTTATGCATCAGCCTAGTACACTAAAATATAGCAAATGGTTCATTTTGCTCCCGCTTGACGGTAGGTCGAGGGGGAGATGTATGTAGTCTAGAACGGTCCAATAACACATCGCTTCATTGTCCTTTCACATTCTGCATAAATATCTAATTGAATTATGACTAACCCTCTCTCCATCTCCTCTCTTCTCCCTCACTCTGCTAGTCGTCGCTCGTGAGGAGAGGTCGGATGAGGTTGGTTTTCCGCGCTATACAGTGGGATTAGCAAAGTGCTTCTTTCGCCGATGTGCAAGTACCCCTACAGTCTCCCGCAAAATGCAACAATAAGCCTATCATGATATCTACCGATCTACAGTAAAAAGTAGTACTAGGATTCCTTTGTACTTGTCCAGGCAAATGGGGCGTTATGCATACGTTCATTTTGTGATTCAGCGGACTGGGCGCCTCCCAATTCGTGAACACCTAATCAGTACCTAATTGGACCGTAATATTCTTTTGCTACAGAATCTGCTCCTACCGTACCTCTCACCTTTCTGTTGTAGTGCCTTAATGCTTAAAAGTATCTATCTTCAACCGAAATAATTTCAGTTTTCCCTTGACTGCAGATGTCCTCCTGGACGTCACCATCGTGTTTGCTTCAGTCTGCATGGGTCAGTCACTTGTATACCGCATATTAATTGATTATGGTACTCTCTGGTTGCGTATTTATGACGCCATTACACCTTGCAGTATTGCTACTGAACAACCTGCCGGAGCTGTTGAACGACTGCGTGGTTGGTCGTCTATTTCATTCCGTATTTTCAAGGGACCTGGCAGAGATTGAACATGTGACCTTATTTTGAAGCTCACACTGTTTTAATAATATTTACAAAATTTTAAAATTAAAAAAAATTCCGTGAACTGACTTTTCAACGTGGCTCGGCTGCGAAATTTTCTTTTTTTGCGCATTTACTTATTTTGGTTGAGTTTGTTTACCATTTCGCGTTTTTATTTTCGTTCTAATGCGTAGTGCGATAGTGCTTCTATCTATTCGGTGCCAATTGACGTAATTTTGCTCGATGTGTAACCTCAAAGTCGCGCTTCGAAGTGTGTGCAGAATAGAGAGCGCTGAGCTAACCGCTCATTTTAATTGACTTTTACCATTGCGCGTTTTTATTTTCATTCTAATGCCTAGTGCGATAGTTCTTCTATCTAATGGGTGCTAATTGGCGTGACTTCGCTCGTTCTATGACCTCTAAATCGTGGTTAGGAGGTAACGAACACCGCCGTCTCTTGAAAACGAAGCGTAGCACTCGTTAAGTCTTTGTTTCTGTTTCGCCCTTTTTCAATAGCGATCGCACTATTTGGCATGCCCGAGTTCTGAAAACTATTTTGCCAGTTATTCCGGCGAGATTTCACCGCCGGTATGACTGGAATGACCTATTTTCGCAATTTTTTGTTACCAATTATTCACTTAGCTATGCTCAAACCGCCGACAAACGGCGCGAATCCGCTTGTACAACGCCGGATGAGGAAATGCGTACGATGCGGGTTTTCGTCAAGCAACACATTCGCGTTCCCTGTCAACTCTAAGCTGCCTCTTCAACGACTGTGGATTAGTTCGCTCGGACTTGACCCTGTCGGTACCTCACGAGAACTAGAGGCTGTTCGAGCTAGGGTGACTGCTAAAGAAGACGTTCGGTGGTGCCACCTTCATTTTGGCGTCGACAGTTTGCCAAAAAAGGTAGAATTCCTTCCATTTGTCGCTTCGACTAGTAACTATTACTTTGAAATTTCCGAGGAGAGGGAGAATGGTGGAGAGGGAGAAGGGGCACACGAAGGGAATGAACAAGTGAGAACAGAAACAATGGCACACCCAATTAATGAACGAGTAGAGTAAGAGAATAAATGCTCGTCAATTTATCTCAATACTGATATCAGGACGGATACGAGAGGGACCTAGGTGATTTCGAGTTCGATCGTGATAATTTCAATGATCAACCATTCGACCAACACGAGGTACTGTTCTGTAGAGCAATCGGGTAGATTCCAATATTTATGTACATCAATAGCATTAGTAAATACAATAGTGATGGACAATTAGAACAATCTATTATTTTCTAGAGATGTCACTTCGGTTTCTACTCTCTCCATTCAGCAAACTAATTTGCTATTCAGTTATCCGATATAGCGTACTGAATGGAGAGAGCTAAACTCCGAAATGATTTCCATATTATTCACAATCGAAATGAATCTAAAAACATTTGAATCTCCTTTTCTCATACATTCTCCATATAAAGAGGGACATGGACATTCTATAGGTGAAACAGTGAATCACTAGGATTTGTTGTTCAAAATGACTATTTCAAAACAACATAATTTCTCTGATCTATGAGAAAAACATGCTCAATTAGGAGTCATTACTATATTACCAAATCGTTCACTAGTTGTCTGATACGGTAATAGCTTTCTGCATTCTGTGCAAGATCATGTGATTGTGATCCTAACCAGTGCGCAGAATGGAGAGAGCTACTATTCGATTCAGTTACAGTATTCGGGTAACATAAATGTATCATAAAAAGTACAATACAATTGACATCATACTTTAGTCGATGACTCCTCCTCGATCCCTCTCGGTGTCCAAGGTTGCGATCGATGAGCGACCATCTGAAACACGAAGCGTGAATGTGTCTAGAATGAATTCGGGGGTTTCTAGTGTCCCTACTCTCATAACGGTTTGCACTGATCTGATATAATTGGTATCGAATTATGATTGAAGGAATCTTCCTTCCGCCCCTCCCAGAATTCTCAACCAACTGAATCAGATCTAGAAGAAGAGGAGGAGGTGGAGGAGGAGGTGGAGGAGGAAGATTCCGTTCGGTCCGACTACTACCTAACAGCTAAGTCCAAGTTGGAATTGTTGTTTCGAAGATGTCAGGATTGTGGGGCACTAATCGATCCGATTAGGTTGGAATGGACCCAAGTGGCTAGTGCACTCTCCGTGACCTATCAGTGCACTGGGTGCAAGCATCTCTTTCGGTGGGACACTCAGTCCAAGAAGGGAAGAGGGAAAAGTCAAGTTTTCGATCTGAACCAGTCCCTTCCAGTGGCTGCATTCTGTACTGGAAACCCCATTCCGGTGATCTACCAAAATCGGTGTAAAAGAACTGTAATTCCAGCGATTGGTCGATCTCTGCGATGTTCTCAGTATCGCAATTCCCAGGGAGAGATCGATGAGAGAGACCATTCGGTTCTATGGGTGCCCTGCTATAGATCGAGTATACGGTAGATGGGAGAAAGAAGCGCGCCAACTGTCCAAAGATACTGCACCGGTAGTCTAGACATGTTACCGTATCTAATCTCGAGAGTATCGTTATAGGAGGAGGGAATTATAGTTGCACTGGATGGCCAATACGACTCACCGGGGTATTGCGCCTCCAATTGCAAGGTCACGGCCTTCGATTCGTCCCTCGGTCTCATCTTGGTTGCGGTCTCCCTCTCAGTGAAGGATCCGGAAATGGGTACCCATAGGGCTTTGAGTAGTAATTAATAGTATATAATACTATAGAAGGGATCTAGTCTCGAATGGAAAGTTATGGATCGGCAAGGGCTCTTGAGGAACTTATCGATGATGGTTTCAATATCAGGTGTTTTATTGAGGATAACCCAGGATTTATAACGATTTTTGACAACCCCTTCTAAAGATGATTTCTAAGTTATTAGCACTCGCGTATCTGATTCAAATGCAACGGTGGACAAGAGAATTCGTGAGAATCCCAAACTTGGTCATATCGTATCGCTGCGAGATTTTTGGCATGTGCAGAAACCTCTGAGAAAGGAGTGTTGGATTGTGAGTAAATAGAAACAGGGACCATTATAATTAATATATATACAGGGTATGAAAAGTTTCCCTCTGCTCGCTGTATGGTACAAGAGTTTTTTCAATCACTTGTACTATACCAACACAAGATATCCCGAGAGAGGACAGAAAATTGGCATTAGAGCTTGTCCAATCATTCATTCATCATTGCACCGGGAAGCATAAATGGCTCAAGGTGGATACTCTTATCATTTGGCTACTAAAAAAAGTGAGGAATAGTGAGATCTTGTCGGTTCTCTCTCTATTCCATACATTCTATATTCTGTCCAACTACTGAGAGAGAGTGCGGAATAGCGATAGCTGAGAACCGAATAGGCCTCAGTAATGAAAACAATGCTAATAGGATGGTGACTTCTCTCTTGTGACTAAGTGCAACCATCCGATTACTCGAACCAAGAAGGGAAAGACAGTGGAGAAGAGAGTACCCAAGGAGAAAATCAAGGTATTATTTAGAAAATAAAAAGGGAACTTGATAAACGCTAAGCTAACTATTATATTCTGTTGGAATGATACCTGAGGAATAAGAATTATCCCTCAGGTGGACTCGCCTGAGTATAAGATAATCCGAGAGATGCTCTTCAAGCCTTCCTTTGTGAAAAATTTCCTCAAATGCTCATCGGATGCTGGCACTGCAATGTGCGAGTCATTCCACTCACTCTCACTCATGTACGGGCCCAAACGCTTCCACTGGTACGGTACACTTTACAATTAATCAATGTTTGGAATGGATCGCTATTTACCATTGACTGTATCAGTAATATTAGTCTGCTCTTGCTAGCTCTGCCCAATACTACGACAAGAAGACGAAGATGTCTGTGATGCATCAGAACTCACTTGTATATGGAGAGATTGGGGGAGATCGCGTCGAGACCGGGAATGTCGTCCTCCCTAGAAAAGGACGAATTGCCATCAGTGTGAAACGGAAAATGAGCCCGGGAGAACAGCCTTGGAGGAGAGAAGTACAATATGATACGCATTTCGGGGTAGCTAATAATTTACTCTAGATATTGGAGGAGTGTTGGACACTGAGGGAGGAGTACGAGGGAAATCGTTTCCTCAAGAGAATTGGTGCACCGGACGATGATCATTTCGATAATCTCAAACAAATTTACGATCGAATGGTTCAGGAAGAGGAGGAGGAAGAATATCTCTGTGATGAAATCTAATGTGATAGTAATATAGAGATGGACCAGTAAAGTTTCGCCGACGTTTCATTATTTGATTACGTAGATAGCGAACCCTTTTTGCAGTTGTCGAGTGATAAAATTGCTCCCTTGAGAAGATACTCGCCTCACCAGACGCCTGCAATTTCACACAAAGCAAAAATTCATTAATTTGATCCCCAAAAAAATTTAATATTTATTTACGATTACTAAATATTTGGTCAATGATCCATCTGACGCTGATCAGGGCAACATATTTACTATGTTTCTGTCTAACGAGTATCACTATGTTCCAGTTTTATATTTTAACATTATTTTTTTCTTTCAAAATAACAGAATCCATGCAAATGATCATGTCACAATGTTTGTATCATGCTACCCATTTGCAAAGAACTTCCTTGTAAAAAGGACTCATCTGATTGAACTGCCTGAAGTCGATGCATCGAAGGTGAACGGGAGAAGTATCAGTCTGAAGCAGTGATTTGAACTCAGATGATGATAGGGTTCGGAGAAATAGAGAAACTAGGTAGGCAAAGGTATGCAATAGAATACAACGTTTTCGGTATCAGTGAAACGCAAAAGGTGTGATATTTTTTTTTTGTGATATAAATTTGCACAAAAAAGAAAATGTTGCTGAACAGCCATGTTGAAAAGTCAGTTTCCAGTTTTCGGACGACTTTTCAATTCATGGCTGCCCGTAGATCTCACCACACACTCGATTCCACCGTAATGACACCATAATTGTTTATTTTTTTCATATTAAATTTAAAAATATAAATACATTATTTTTTTCTCATAAAATCTTGAAATATTATTCTAAACGCAATGTGTTCGGGTTTTGTTTCTAAGTCATATCCCTTTAATGAGCAGGCGTCCTACCAATGACATACCGTAGTTAATCAAGCATTTTCCAGTAATGACGCGAGTTTGCAGGTGGTATTGTCGATAATAAGGAGAAAACTGCGACCAGTCGTTGCAACAGTCATTTCCCACTCGGCACTCATTTCACTCGGCGCTCAGTAAGCTATTTGACTTTTCGATCTTTTTGATCTTTGGAGTGAACGGATTGCAAACTCATCTGAACACAATGATTCCAGACCATGGCTGACGAATGAGATCTTCATGAAACCCATTACCATGGTAAGTGACAAAAACGCGAACATAAATTATTCGATATATAGTAACAACGGTAATACTCAGTTTACGATAATATATCAGGTTGTTGCAAAAGTTTTTGCCGATTTTGACACTTGAATATTCTGACCTCTCTTTCATTTCCTATTTCATGTATCAACTAATGATTTTTCATAGTGGATGAGGTCTTGCATACCCTCTTTAGCGCACACTATCTCAGACCTATGCGATCAGCAACATGTGCTCAGCAATTGATCAAACTCGGCGCAATCGGGAATTACCCGGACATTTTGTTGGGTTTTCATTTACAGATGAACAGAGATATGGTCAAACCAATAGCGCAGACTCAAAGTACTATGGTTATATGACATTTTAAAACTAATACCAAAAGTGAGCCAATAAATATCTGCTGGCGATCGGTCCCCAATTCAGTAATCAGTGCAACTGTTTGTGGTCGAATTCAGTTTCTCGCTCAGTGTATTCGTGTCAATGAATCTGAAGATCCCAATTATATACCATTGTGAAGCACTGTTCCTACTTAGTTTACATTTAAATTGGCGAAGTGATATAGCTATCCCTGCATCAGTTGTATTGGTATGATCATAGATCTCGACTTTCAAACATCGAAATAGACATATTTGACGATTCGCCGTTTCCACTGTACGTTCAAAACCCCATCTGTTGTGGTTAAATGGTAGAGTAACGCTTGCCCAATTGTCCATTAAAAAGGCACAAGTTGCATACCTCTACTGTTTGTGGTGTAGGGTGTGACAGACAACACACAAAATCACGTTTCTCGATGTTTTTGTCTCAAAATATAATTTCGAAAAACTTCACATTTCTGGAAATGAAGAAGAACCAGGTTCAAACTTTTATAGTGATTACATAGCCCGTTAGTAACTGAAAGAAGCGCACTTGTGCTAAGGTCCCTCTTTCTGATCGTCGAAAAACGACATTTGATCAAGTGAACGGTATTTTTTTCGAGATGCCCTTGTTAATGGATCTGTAAGATGGTCATTTTGAATCGAGCACCATTCCGCTTCAGCTATCATAGAGGTCATGTATTGGGCTTCTCGTCAAACACCATTTCGTTCCCCCTGAAAATTTCTACGCTAAGAATAGCTGTTCCGAAAATATTTCAAAAATTCAATAAAATGACCGAGATATTGCGATTTGGATTTCTCCCGTACTCAGCAAACAGTGGCCAATTTAAACCTGCAATAATATTTGTCGACCAAGTCCCCACATAATGTTATGAGGATAGTTGATACCGTTCAGAGACCTGTAAAATATCTGCACTCAAATTTAAGGTCCGAAATCGGCAAAAACTTTTGCAACAACCTAATAAGTACCCAATGAGTCATCTCGCACACTGATAGCATCATTAATTGCAGCCTCTGATGGAATTCCCTGGCATCATCCTACTCGAGATTTTCGATCGACTGTCCTTCATCGATCGAATGAGCATTCGCTCTGTCAATCGTCGTCTCTTCACCCTCGAACCACGAGCGATCGCTGCCACAGAGCGAACCAAGTACAAGAGACTGGATTGGGAAAGAGTCCATGTAGATAAGTGATCCCATTTCGGAAAATGTCTCTCTCTCCTCTCCACGCGATCTATAAATAACCTATCTGAGTGATCATGCAAATGGAGAGAGGCATTATAATATTTATGCGATTTCATTGGAGAAACGCGAGTACAATTATTTTTTTTTAAATGAGAATGATTGCAATCGATAATTAGTATTGGGGATGTGGCCACAAAGACAGTACTCAGTGAGTACTACTCACTCGGGGAAATGGTGCGATTTGCGGTTATAACCTAAATTCTTGTTATCCCAAAGAGAAAGGTTTAAAATAGAAGGAAGGAGAATAGATGGAGACAAGAACAAAATATACTAGTACGAGGTCGAAAGCTAATGTGATTGTCCGCATCAGATGCGTGATGACGTGGCCTCTCTCTCCATCGTGGCATTCTCTGGTGTCATCCATTCCATCTCTATGCCCGTCGAGTTCGCATTCGGAATTTTGCAGCGTGCCCTCTCAAATGCTGCGTTTTTGATATTCTAAGGGTGGGAAAAAATAAGATCTTAGTGAAAAGTCGCCGTATTTCGACCGATTTCTGAAAGATTGGTTGCGCTCTTATGCTCGTGTTGCTGATAGATCTAATTTTCAGATGGAGTCGTATCGCTCGACTTCACCGTGTCAAGTGTTCCTTCTTCTGAGATTTGTGCGCGCTACTTTTTCGGCGATAATAAGATTTCACATATCGGTGACCGATGCAGTTCATTCAAATGTATTACGATAATTCAGGATGATTCTGATATGCCGTTCAATGCATCAACAATTTCTTCGAGTCTAACACACTGCTAAAGAAGTTCATTGCGTGGCCAGTTCATCCCCGTCGAATCAGCCTCCATGCGGCCATTAACCTTTTCGAAGTTTGTTTTGTTTATATATTTTAAAAAAATGTTAAATCTATGCTATAAGAAACATAACGCGGAATTTAGTTGAATTTATAGTCACACCTTCCATAGCTATGCACGTAATTATTGTACGCGAGTAATGAGTGATGTCAGGCACTCATAGCCCGTCCTCTGAAATATTTTGAATTGGAATTACTGAATGTGGCAACGGCTCATTGGATATGCAAGCAATACATGGGATTAGACTACGCAATCTTCGATGATCCTCCAACAGATCTTTCCACTGTTCGCACATCGAGGAAGGATACAGTGGTGAAGATTTGAACTATCGGGAAACACTCATCAGTTCGGGTGAAGGAATACTGTAGAATAGTCTTGATCAGTTATGAATGATTCATTATCAGTGAACAATTTTCATGTTCAGGTGTATTAAGTCCCCTATGTCAACGCTAATGCTGTGTGTGTCGACATCGATTCGTCTTCTATCTTATATGTTATATCCGATATCGATGCCGGAAATCGATCGAAATATTTCCAAATAAATCAAAACGTTCAACCATCAACATTTAAGCACAATCGAAAGGGATAAAAATAAAAACTTCAAAAATAGGCCTCCAAAATCGCCATGATTTTCAAATATTCTGGCTTATTTCTGAGATCGCGAGCGATATTTCTGGTTTGAAATTTTTATTTGAAAGTATGATACATATTACTACCACCCTATTAGTTTGAGTTTCAAAATGTCAACGGCCTCTAGTTTACGAAAATTCTAAAACAATGTCGAAAAACATACATTTTATATAATTACGTCACCACTAGGAAAGCTCATGATCTAATCGAGGTCGAATAAAATATTGCAGGAGTACTTGCACCTATTAACAATGAGTGAGGGAAATTGCGACTTACGGTTCTCGAGAAATAATAATAAGAAAAAACGGCGACAAGACTTTTGGGACACCCTAATACGTGAAAAAATGCTTCACACCCATGATGAATAGTGTGTCTAACATTGTAATATCTAACATTGTGATATTCCAAACCCTGGATAGTTTACCTTAAATTTCGAGATACGTGCGCCACGTTGTTCTACACTGATCATTGTGGGCATAATTCATCGGACGGGTACTCTTTGGAAGAAAACGTTCAGATCCCCGACCTCGGAATCGCAGGCTTTGGCTATCAAATAGGTCACGTTCGACTTTTTTGTTATAAAAATAATCCTGCTTTGCTAAAGCAACGACCTTTTAGCATGAGGTCTGAAGAGTCTCATGTGTTCAGGCTTTTGGTGTTTCAGAAAATTGGTAAATGAGGATTATCTATTTTAGTATTTCTAGTTCTCTTGCTTTGATAACAAACATTTTCAGGTGAAATTAGTAGTAGTGGCTAAAGGATGTCACTTGAAGCTGTACACCAAACCAGATTTAACGGTTATGCGCAGTTGTTTTTCCTGTTTGAATATAAACAAATTTCAGGGTTCATACCAAAAATTCATCGGAATGCATGATTTGGAAGAGTTCCGTCCTATTTCAGATAGTAATCCACTATTTTAAAAAACGTGTTTATTTTTCGAATTTCAGCAAGCAAGTCTGCTCGGTGCACCTGTGATCAACCTGCGAGTTATATCTGTAGTCTGAGCGAAGGGAAAACCACGCTCGACGGACAATTTGAACAAACGAAGAATAAACAACACAAACACTCAATCGGATAAAAACATTCGTCCGATTGGCTTTTTAAATACATATTTCAGGATGAAGCTTCGTCGACTCGCTCCTCACCTAATGGTTCACCTTCTCAAGTTTATCGAGCGTCCAAGTGCTTCCTCAGTAAGTGACTGAGATCGTTGATTACAAGTGTGTGATCCATAAATTCCATAAAACCATATTCAGTTAAATTGTAGCTAAATATATATTTTAAGTGGTGAAATCTTGCGCAACGTTGTTTGACAGACATCCTTGCGGGTCTTCTTTCTTGGATGGGTATTCTTTGTATCAAGAACGACCCATTCCTCACCTTAGAACAGCTGGAATCAAGGAAACGATAATTCACTTACTCTCTGCATTTCAGGGTCAAATCACAAAAATTTATAGCATGGATGGGAGTGTGCTATAATAATAATATTTACATATAATATTCCAGAGAGTCAGTGTGTGTAAAATAAAAGCATTTTTGAGTTATTTTTTCAGGTTAGAACTGTAGTTGTGGCGAAAGGATGTAATCTGAGACTGTTCGACAAATTAAATTATGAGGTAGCGGTTTGCTGTTTTCTTCTTTAAATTAAACTTTCAGGGAGTTGAACTAGCATACTCCGGAAGCAGTGATTCTGAAAAGGATTACATGGTGGAGCGATATTATGAAACAGGTTTTATTTTTGAACGTCGATTTAATGTTCCGTGTTTTAGAGTTCTCATCTACTCGCTGCACTTGTCGTAATGTAATTTTTTCAATAAATTATGAAGAAAAATTGTTTTTTAAAACAATTACCTTAGTTATTGATGTGACGTTTTTTCGAATTAAGGATACAAAACTGGAAATCTACTGGAAATGATGAGCATTCTCTTTATCCAATTTGTTCATAATTGCAACTGTTAGTGGAGGCACTATTATTGCTGCTGTTATGGCTGGATGCTACAAATGGTTCAGGGTCAGTGTAAATTATTTCATTCAAAAAGTCCAGAAATCAGAAACAGCAGTGAATTAGGATATTAACCTTCAACTGTGTAGCAAATATGACACCTGAACACTTCGATTACGGCAATTCGGCTTCCCCTAAAATAAGTCCTAGCCAACATATTTTTTTTATAAAGAATACACACTATTTATTTTGCAGAAGCCAAGACCTCCAAGCGATCCAATGCCTTCTATACCATTCTCAAATAAAGAAAGTCCAGAAGATGCTTATGAAATGAATGGAGCGGGTCCGACGCCCTACGCAACTGCTTCTGAAGAGCTTCTCGAGACTTAAGATTTTCACCTTCAATTGATGAATAAACCACTCTCCATTTACAATTGTATTTGCAACCTGAGGACAGCAGGAGTTCTGGAATATGGTGTGCATGCGGTTGAAAATACTACCTCTTCTCTAGTTCCATGGTAGACTTCACCCAGAACAAGATGCACGGGCTCACAATTGCTGAAGTATTTCACCGCAGGAACGATCGGCTATAAGGGAGGCCGAACGCTCAACGATTTCGTTGAGTTCCTCGACAAGCAGATTTTAGCCGACCCTATGTGTTCAGGGCATTCCCTGCAATAACTTTATTCTCGTTCATGAGCACGGCGAGGTGTCTCACGACCATTTAGATGTGTTTTTAGATTGTGGGGACCAGATGTTTTAAGGTTTCGTTCAAACTGAGCTATGAGAAATTGGCTGTATGCGAAGCGGGCCTGATGCGTGCTAAGATTGAAACATCTTGCCGTGGCTCCTTTCCTCTCCGATATAGCATCGTTGGGAAGAGTATCTCCCACGTAGATATATCGAGATTTGAGATATGTTGGCTCCCAAACTCGAACCATTCCGCCCATCTTGCGAGGTCCTATGATAATCAACGATTGCGTCGTAGACAGATGAAGAATACTGACCAGTTGTCGTGATCGGTCCATCACTCGAGATTACGCCGGTCGCGTCGGTCTCTGACTCCATCTTGGTCCATACTACCGTGGGCCGTGGGCACACGCCTGTCTTCACTCCTCCCAGGAGTACGCAACTGATCTTTTCGTGCGTGTAGGCGCCGCACTGAAGAATCCCGATAAACAAAACAATCACTAAATGGCCTCTCGATATCTGCTCCCTCAGTAGTGATCACTCTCTTCCAATCATCCTATTCATAGCCACTTGATATGGGATACCTGATCGTTTTCCGCGCATGCGTTTTCGCACGCGGACGCGTCGGGCAAGTCCACACGATCGAGCACGAGGCGGGCATTCTTGAGCGGCTGCTTCTCGAACCGCGCCGCGCCGCACTGAAGCATGTTAGGAGACAAATAGTGAACGGCAGTGTATTCTCCTTTCAGGTTGCTCATTGATAGTAAGGGATTTGGGGAAGTCGAGGCAGTCGAATTCAATTTACTCACTGGAGGGAATACGGAGAAGGCCATCAGAAGGAAATCCACAATGTTCATTTCGAGTAGGACTATCTCAAACGACGAAATGGAGCAGATGAATACGTGGAATAGGGAGTGAATGAAGGCCACGCGAGAAGACGTATCCCATGGCAAAAAGTATCCCCATAGCAACAGAGTGGTGGGAAGATCTGCCAATCTATTGCTTCATGAGAGGGGAGAGAGGAAAAGGCGAAAGTGGAAATGAATGCAAGCCTAGCTGTACTGTTCTGGTGAGGAGGCTCTTCCATACCTGTCCAGTGCAATGTTTGCACGGCGCCAGTCGACACGCAACAATGATGAGCGTTCATAGTATCAAACGGGGGTGGATGGTGGATCGACTCCAAGTACCATATCCCAAAGTGTATTACCGTAACTATACCGCAATCCGGTTATCGTGAACACATGTATTTTTTCAAAATGCGTTCGACAATTCATTTATTGGTTCCATCAAAGGTAACACCGGAAAACGGCGAAAATGAAACTATCTTTCTATCGTCCCGCAGAGTCTCCTCCCTAACTATTGCGCCGCGGAGAATCGCATCAGAAAGACTATGTCGACTTTATTTTTCTTAGATTTCTTACTCGAGTATAACTTAATCTTGTAATCCTTTTCAGTACTATTCATTCGCAATCTCAACGTCTCCTGACATACATGAAAAAGCTGTTGTATTTGAGGACATCTACATTGTGGAAAACATAGATGACTAATCTAATCACTTATAAGCGTATAGTCATAGTCAGTGTTTACTTTTCGTAGAATTTGATAATGAAACGGTCGTTTTCATAGCAATGCTTCATCGTTTATCATGGAAAAGGTAGCGACGAAAGCTGTCTCTCTTCATTGGCACAGCATAATGACGAGTTCTTGGGTCTGAAAGATGGCTTTATAATCTGCAATTTTACGATCCCTTGCTTTGCGAACGTAGTAATTGAGGTTGCACTCAAGGCCTCCGAAGCATCCAAATCATGAAACCGACCTGTGAAGAGCCTCGCGATCTTCTTTTTATTATCTTTGCTACTGGTCAGCCACGTCATCACTCAATTTTCGTGAATTTTTCATGAAAACAAGAAGTTGAAAGATAATAAAAAAAACACTTGAACTCACCTTCCGTTTACCGTTGTGCCTCTCACACCTCTACTCAGAGCCATGATCACTTTGCTCCCGTTTCATTCTTGTTCTCTTGAGAATAGAATTAAAATATTACATGGAGTGAAATGATTGTATATCATATATATTTTAACTATTCCGGACTCACTTTTCTGGAGTGACTTGGCAGAGACCACCTCTGCTATTTCCCACAGTGTTGTTGGCGTTTTCTTCGGCGACACATGGGCTCGGCGAAAGGTCGAGCGATAGTCTTGCCAGCACCCTATCATCCGACACCGTCTTGATGTCAAATCTGAGCGGTATAATTTTCCGATAATTATTCGAAGTTATTTTTGAGTCCAAAATATTGCTACACAAATCCCACCCATTCATGCTCAGCTGACTGGTTGTATTCCTCCCGAACTTCAATCTCTGGCCTTCTATCTGAATCTCGGTTGCGCAGAAATTAATAACTGTGATTTGAGCTCCGTTGGAAGCAATGAGAGGGAGAAGACCAGTCATAGCTAATGGACACTAGGGATGTCGTTTCGGTTTCGGTTATCGGTGCACTGAAATTTTTTCTACAGGATTCACTCGTTTCGGTGCACCGAAATTCCTGTACAAAATTTTCAGTTTTTTTGGTTCGGGAGTCATATCTCGCTTCAAAATCATCGGAGAGCCTTGGGAGAAGTGTCAGTCCACCTCCCATGAAAAGATTTACAAAATTTGAGACTTCGTAATCACTATGAAATCGTCACGTTTTCGCTCATAACTCGCTTCAAAATCATCGGAAAGATGTGAGAAAGGTACACAACGACTTCCCATGCAAAGATTAACAAATTTGAAATTTCATCATCATTACGTAATTTTTCACATTTTCACATTTTGGCTCGTAACTCGCTTCAAAATGATTGCATGAGGCCAATCGCAGCACCATTCGAACCCCCTCGATGAGCTTTAAACAATTATACTGAACTTGGTCTCATGCAATCATTTAGAAGCAAGATATGAGCGAAAATGTGAAAAATTACGTAATGATGATGAAATTTCAAATTTGTTAATCTTTGCATGGGAAGTCGTTGTTTACCTTTCTCACGTCTTTCCGATGATTTTGAAGCGAGTTATGAGCGAAAACGTGACGATTTCATAGTGATGACGAAGTCTCAAATTTTGTAAATCTTTTCATGGGAGGTGGACTGACACTTCTCCCAAGGCTCTCCGATGATTTTGAAGCGAGATATGAGTCCCGAACCGAAAAAAACCGAAAACAGGAATTTCGGTGCACCGAAAACATAGTAAACAAAAATTCGGTGCACCGAAAATTTAGTGCAGAAATTTCGGTGCATCGAAAACCGAAACGACATCACTAATGGACACTGTAAGCGAGAGTCCTTGAATGAGCGAAAGAAGAGAGCAGCGATCGTAAGGATATTGGAGAAGAATGATCAAATTCAGAATCAGAATTTATCAGTGTCCTTATCTAAGCGCCGATCAAAATGGCTACCATATTGGGGTCGTTCTTGGTAAGAATGTTCGTGTGTTTTACATTCTTATGCACCCATTGATATACGTTACAGTACCAGCAGTGTGAAAATAAGCACTGTTGACTTGATGCTCAGGGATGATTCGTTATTCTAGCGGTGCATGAGTAAATCATTTGAAAAGCAATATGGTTGATTCAATATTCAGTTGCGTGAGTCAATGAGTAGTAATATCTACAGTAATATGTTGCATCATTCGTTCATTAAGATGCTTTATTTGTTAGTCTTGAAAATGCATTGCAGTTATATCCCTGTCGCTTAGCAGAACGTGACGAGGAGAGCTCCATTCTGTAACGCAATTATTCAAAATAAAAATATTCGTCTATTTTGCCTTCGGGAAAAGGTAATCGTAGATGCATGTAGGCGCGGCGGTGCATGCAACTGGGTTGTTAGATCTGTGAGTGAATTATCTTACCTCAAGATTTTGATCAACAACTTATTTTCTCTTACCTAAACTACCTGAGCCATAGCATCTTTTCTTGCGAGAAAATATCAAACAAACCCATCGTTGCCCATGGTGCCGCTCGCGCCATTGCTCAGCACCACGAATGCGTCGTTCCAGTTCTGCTCGCTATGAATATGTCAAATTTCGGAATAACTCGAGTATAACTTAATCTAGTATATCAATGGTATACATCGAAGTGACTGAAAGCACTAACCCGCCACCGATGGTGAATGTCACTCCCTTTCCGATGATAAGATTGCCGCTGAAGTGCATCTTGTTCGGAGTAGTGTCAAGAACGATTTTAGCCATAACGTTTCCTCCAGCAGAGTTTATGACGTCGAGTCTGTAGCAGATATATTTTATGGGAGTAAAAAAAAAAGTTGTAATCCACGATTGACACGAACCTGAGTAAACGAAGGTGAACACTATTTGAATGAGCATTATCGTAATTGAAACTTGAAATACCCGTTTGTGTCCAGCTCGGCTGTTCTGCTCTGTCCGTTAGTCAGTATTGTGCCTTGCATGCTAAGGTCGTAGGAGCATTGATTGACGACTGTCACTTGGTCGCCTGAGGCAATACCGAGGATGAAGAGCAGAAGTAGGGTAGAGCGCATTACCGCAGTCCTGCAAATATTCATAAAAACGTAGACTGATATCTTAAATAAGCAACGAAACCAGGGAATAAGCACGTGACTATTACTGGATGAGTTGTGTGCGATCAGGCTTTTTAGATTTGACATGTCCGTTGTGGAGGGGGAAGGGGGGTTTCAATCACAACAGATCTGATTAACATAGTTATCGCGTTTCCCCTTTCATAAATTGCAGAGCGATTCATTCGACAATCTCAACGACTCGTGGCATACATGAGTGTTTGACCGCGTGAGCGTTCGGAAAACATGGATTACTAAGCTAGTCAAGGCTTGCTCCACATGTGATAAAGAATTTATTCCTATTCTAACCAAACATGAGTTTCACAGCATTTGAAATAATTTTAAATGGACAGAAACGGTATATTATTGTCCATGAAAAAACGGCATCGGTTGCTTGCAATTGTATCGTCATAAAAAAAATCTTAAATTGACATATAAGAAAACATTTGACATTTTAAAACATGTGACTTGTCGTTGTTACATATCACCTTATCGGCACAGTGTGATGACAAGCTCGCCGCTCTGAAAAAATCTCATTAGAACGGTCTTTCTCGCTTCCTTACCTTGAGAAAGAAGTAATTGTAGTTGCACGATCGTCCTCTGGTGCACGAGAATCGTGTGATGGATCTTGGAACAGGAACGTTATCACATCATTTACAAGAAGGAATGAGAGAAAAGGAGTGATCACAGCTTCTCATTGTTCCTCTCACACCATTGCAGAGAGCAACGACTGCTTTATTCCAGTTTCGTTCTCGCTCCCTGAACGAGAAAAGATATCATTAATTGAATGCATATAAGGCCGTTTGTGTAATTTTCGAGCAAATCCTGGCACAGCTCAAAAAGGTTGATTCACTGAAACTGTGTGTTTAGGGGTTATCGAGAGTGCTGAAGACGATGGACATATCCATTTTGCACCTAGACCCTTCGTTGCCCCAGACGGCGTCACGTCGAAATCAGTTCATTTTTCATGATTTTCAAAAATATTTTTTTCATTTCTGCGCTGTGTGACATACAGAGATCGATCGGGCGTGTCGAGAGGATTCCAATCCTATATTTTGAGCCAAATCTATCTTAGGAAACAAATTTGAGCTAACATAAGTGATCGAAATCGGCCAGGAAACGAGAGTCTCTCCCCTTCCCTCCCCCTCCCCGGCCCTCTTCCCTGTCAGATGGGCGAGAGAGTGCGGGGAATCGAGAATGCGCGCATGAGAGAAGAAAAATGAACTAGACAGGCGTGTTCGTCATGCAATTCTACCCCAGAAACAATTTTCGCCTAAAATTAGTCCTCTCGGGTTCCGACTGGGACGTAAAACGTGATTTAGACGTGACGCCGTCTGGAGCCAACGAAGGGTCTAGGTGCAAAATGGATATGTCCATCGTCTTCAGCACCCTCGATAACCCCTAAACACACAGTTTCAGGGAATCGACCTTTTTGAGCTGTGCCAGACCTAGTCGGATTTGCTCGAAAATTACGCAAACGGCTTCATATTTTAATGATCGAGAAGAATTCTTGGACAAAAATTGATCTATTGGGGTGTTCCGAAAGTATTGATCACTTATACATTTTTCACTTGGTACTGCACGAAACGATTCCTTCTATGCTGCGCTGGATTGAGCCATTATTATTCTACGATTTCGATGCTCCAACCATGGAAATCGATTCACTTCCAAAAAACCACTTCATTCAGACCAGACATCAAAAAATCATTTTTTCTAAATTCTCACTTTACCAAATGTGTAAAAATCAGTTCACCATCTCATGAGAGTTTAGAGTTAACAATAATCTATTTGCACGACATCCCGGCTTATTTCATCATCATTATGGATTTTTTCATTTCCCACACATATTTATACAAATGATAGAATTGGATCCCAATAATAGTTAGAAAAAATGCGCCATAAAATAAGACTAAGAATAATCTTAAACAGAGTTTTTAAGACTGGTCAAGAAGTTCAGAAATTTTAAAAATTTAAAAATTCAATTCCTCATAATTAAAAAAAAATGAAAATAATTTGACCTAATTCTCCTGCGGTACGGTATAAATCATATTTCTCAACTTTATTTGCTTGTGTGACCTCTTCCCCCTCTATGGCTCCAATATGAGCTTTTCATTTTAATTATGTACTGAGTTGGGAAATTTCAAATCTGGGGTTCCGAAATCAAAAGTGGCACTATTTTCATTTTTTTTTCATCATCAGTAGGTTCCAATTGGTCAATCTAAGAACTGCATGAAATAGTTCAAAGTTACCCTCAATACATATGAAAGAGTGAATGAGATTGGACATTATCTTCCACAAAAAAAATAAAAGAACAAGATGAGCAATACTTTCGGAACACCCCAATAACTGTATTTGAAAATCAGCAGCGGACCTTCCTCGAACGACTAGAAAGTTTCGAATGTTCTTCCAGATAACTCCTTTGCTGATGATCACCGTAGCGTTGGAGTTCCGTACGTTCGGCGACAGGTCCAGCGATAGTATAGCCAGCAACCTATTGTCTGCTACCGTTCTGATGTCAAACCTGAAATCGGAAGATATATTGACAGTAGAAAAAATAGAGACGACGCCACTGTTGTAGTTCCTCGTGAATATGTCAACAGGAAAGAAGTTGAGACAAGATAAACCTACCCGTTTATACTCAATTGGCTGGTTCGATTCTGCCCTCTGGCTAGTATCTCGCCTTCCATTTTCATGTCGAAGGCGCATCGATTCATGACGGAAACTTGAGCACCGATGAAAACAACGAGAGGGAGAAGTTCCGGCATTGCTGATGTATTGTATGCAGTAAGTCGAGAAGGTTTGAAAGATCCGGGAAACGATATGAATGGTCTAAGAAGAGGAGTGGAAGAATGATTGGGCGTTCCGTATTCTTCCGTGTCCGTTACGTTAGCAGCAGTGGGAAAATAAGCAGTGTTGACCTGCACCAGGGAGATTGTTCGTTATCTAGTGTGTGAGTGTATGTGGTTGATTCCATATTGAGTAGTTCTTGTTCTTCGACATTCTGACGAGGAATACAATCGAGTTTGAGATATTGCATTGTTGTATTGTATGTTACTACGGCAATTTCAAAATCTACAAATGCGGTTTTCGTAATAGATTTATTTACAAAACTCGATGATTAGCTCTCCTGTCTGGAAAAAGTGTGTTTACATCATAATAAGGGTTTTGCTTACTTTGACAAAGTAGTAATTGTAGTTGCACGAGGCACCTCTTGTGCATATGAACGCCGTGTCTGATCTGTGATTGATAAACATTGTTTTATCATCGTCTCCATTAAGACGGCATCTCGGTAATTTGCAAGCATTTTGGCCTCTGGCCGGACACGTTTCTCTAGCAATGAGAATCGGAAGCCCATGCTGGGATGCTGGAAGCGCCTTGGTGCTATAATGCTGAAACCATGATTTTTTTGTGGTTGCAGCCTAGGCGCAGGGAGAAATATGATTTTAAAGGAAAAATGGTCGAAAAATCAAATTTTCACAACCGATCGAGATAGACTCAATTTCTCTTTTGCGTTAATTTAGGGGTGCCTAAGGGTCTGAAATCACTGTTCTGATCAGTTATTGCTCATTGCGAAGTTCACTTTTTTGACATTATATTTTGATTTTTGGACCAAGTTACCCATTTTCTCCAAAAGTGCTGGACAGCACTATATACATTTTGTAGTCCGTGCATTCCCACGTCTAAATTTTCTAATGATGGGTTCTGTGACTCCCGACCAAATCGATTTTTATTCGATTAAACCAAAAAAATGCTCGATTTCTACAACCTTTGAAGCGTAACTTTTTTCTTTCAACATTTCATGAGCTCTAGCACCTATATTCGGATTCTACGCACAAAAATGCGCCAGAAAAAATAAATTCAGATTTTTCCGAGTAGCAAATTTTTCCACTTTTTTCATGACCCCGGGTTCATGGTCATTTTTCGGTCAAAAAGTCAAAATCTCTGAACTATCTGACTATAGATGTTTCCGACGTATTTTGCCCGTAGAAAACGAATTTTCATACTAGAGCTCACCAAAATGTATATAGTGCTGTCCAGCACTTTTGGAGAAAATGGGTAACTTGGTCCAAAAAATCAAAATATAATGTCAAAAAAGTGAACTTCGCAATGAGCAATAACTGATCAGAACAGTGATTTCAGACCCTTAGGCACCCCTAAATTAACGCAAAAGAGAAATTGAGTCTATCTCGATCGGTTGTGAAAATTTGATTTTTCGACCATTTTTCCTTTAAAATCATATTTCTCCCTGCGCCTAGGCTGCAACCACAAATAAATAATGGTTTCAGCATTATAGCACCAAGACCCTTTCAGCATCCCAGCATGGGCTTCCGATTCTCATTGCTAGTCAAACGTGTCCGGGGAGTGGTCTCAAATTAGTGAGATGCCGTCTTAATCTAGCCACAAAGTCGATTGCATAATTTGAAGAAAAAAAAATTGAAAATATGTGGCTTACCCTCCACTTCGCATAGTGCCGTTGACACCGCTAGTGAGCCCCACCACAGCTTTGTTCCAGTTCGGTTCTGGATCCCTGTAAGTGTTACATTGATAATTTGAGATTGAAACCAATTGATATCATCAACTGATACTCTCTACAACTCTCACCGTACTCCTCCAATTGTAAGATTGACTCCTCTACTGACGACTACATTTGAGTTGAAGTTGAAGTTCGGGTCCATGTCTTGTGTCAGTCTAGCGAGTAGTCTGTCATCTGATACAATGCGAACTTCCAGGCCCACTCGTCTGAACAGGAAACACTAATTGTGAGCGTTATTATGTATTGTCATCAGCTATACGTTTGATTTTCGCCTCTTCGAACAGCTGCAACAAACAACTTAATTTCAAACTTCTCAACCCTTTGATGAGAAGATCGCTGGTTTCCTGCTGTCCGGTCTTCAGTTGAACTTCGTCCACTGCAATCTCGAAGGAGCAGCGATTTATCACTGTTACTTTTGCTCCAACGAAGAGCAGGAAAGGAATGATCGCCGTCATTTCTAAACAAATCGAGATGGATTGCTTCAATTCCAATGCTATCAAGATCTAGTGAATTATGTTTTTAAAAAACCTAATTGTTTTGCGAGACGAAAGTGATAAAAAAAACGAGATATAAACTATGCAATGGTCAAGCGCGTTTCACTTCCCTGTTGGGGCTTTTTATATCTTGACCATTCTTTCCGCATGACACTAAGCTTGATTGTTAGTTCAGCTGTTGGTCGTTGTTTGGTTTGATATGTGCTGGCTTGGGGCGTTACCTATCAACACAGTGCGAGGCGCAGCATCATACCGGAAGCAAACCACATGGATTGAAAAAAAACTATTCGAATCGTATAATGTAGCATAGACTACTTCTAACCAATGCATCTTGCACCAAACACACCAAAATTTATGAAATCTCCGGAAAATTGTTACGTTGCATTTAATTCAATCGTTTTGCTGCTCTCGCAGAATGTGCAATTATCGGTATGGGAGACGGAGAATTTTGTGCACTAAAAGACCTTTAAATTCAGCGCATGCGGCCGCAAAACGTATTACTATCGCGAATCTCGTTTATCAACATTGGCATAGGACTTTCCTACCTTTAAATCCAGCTTTGCAGTGAGCTCTGTTAATGACTGGATGGGGCGAAGCCATTCCGGATGTTGTCTTACTTTCGCTGTACATTTACTGGCAAAACAAACAAACGGCAAAATAAATTAATCAAAATCAATATTTAGATCTCAATTTCAACAAATCAATGTCAATCAACAATATACGATTCTTCAGTTTCAGTGAGGATCACTTGATAATAGAAATGGAATGAGGCAAGCCCTCGTATCCCGTATTGTTCCTCATATCAAAGTGTTTACTCAAACAATATCGGTGCAAATATGTCATTGGTGAAATATCTGCTGAACAACATACATTAGCATTGGTGGCATTGGTGGCTTCGCTTTATTATCAATACATCCATTACAAGCAAACTTAAAAACGAACAAGTACACAATCTCTGAGTGTATACAATTGGGGCAATCTATACAAGCGGAGATAGCTAACTAAAATTCACTGAGAAGATCACTACTACTCATTGGTTTGGATCTTCCCTTTATTTTGTTTGGAGCTTCCTTCTCGTCGCTCGACGCGACAACGGACTGGCGTCACCTAAAAATCATCCTCATTAGAGTCTCGGCCAATTAGAGGCACTTGGATTACGGTATTTTGAAATAGCCTAAGGACATACCGTAATCCAAGTGCGCTGTTTTATACGTTTTGACTCAAACTCTAGTGATAATTGACCGTGCAAGTATATACAGTTTTCGGGAAAACCACAAAGATTAACAAAATAAGCATTAATGTTGGCTATTCGACCTTCGTAGCACACGCACACTTATCAAGAGAATAACGGCGTATGCTACGGGGTCAAATAGCCAACAGCCAACAGCGACATTCAATCATACTATTTGGTTTGGTATTCATCGAGTGCAAAAAATATAGATTATTCATAACGTCCACCTTTTTGGAAACGCTGTGTAAGAACGAATATATATCTGACTCTTTTCTCCGTCGGGACGCGACTGGCGACGAGTAGTACGACAGAGGATCAGAATGTTATAATCGCGAGATCCCTGCACCTCCGCTCCTTCCGGTCCCGTCACATTGGTGGCTTCGGGGGCCTTGTCTCCATCAACGAAATTTTATCTAAACAAAGGGTACATTACAATAAATAAAGATTACCTAACAAGTATAAGCAGTCACCGCTTCTCTTCCACAAGTTCATAAGGTTATAACGCCTATGACTGCTTCAGGTAAAGCAGACAAATAAAAGAGAAGAATATCTACCTTTTCATTTGATGCCCTGCTCCAGTACCGGCTTCTGGGCTTGCTTCTCCTCCCAGATCTTGCGTCTCACTGGAAGAAAAAGCTGCGAATGATGAAAAACAAGCAATAAAGTGCGAAAGCGATGCGATCTTAAAGACTTTTGGACCACGAACATGCAGTGCTAAAGGATATCGGTTTCGCTTACTAGATACACACTTCCTCTCTTATTTACTCATTCATTAGAAAGTAGATAACTTCCAAACGCGTAGGAACAAGGCGGAACAAACGAGGCTTTGGTCACGACTCGATTCAACTCTCACTCCTCGCTCACAAACATGATCTATACGCGTCACATCGATGAAATATATAGAGGGGATCTAGGAGCGTCGAAAGGTAACAAATATGGAGCAATTACACATAAAATAATTAAGAAAATGAAAGCAAAACAGAGTTGGTGGCACTACTGCATTTAGCACTGTAATTCAGTTCGCGATATCAAACTATCACGAACTGAAACTACAGTATGTTGTCATGATTGCGCTCGGATTTCGTTGTAAGACGCAGTGCCTTTGACGGTCCTTTAAGCTCAGGCTGCGAATTTGTTTGGTGCCGCCGGATCACTTTTTGGAAAAGCGCTGATCGTTATTCATCGTTATTCTGTCATGCGAACTTACGACTTTTTAGAGAAGGTATGAACAATTCGAAAGATTGCTCAGTTTCCCAGTTTTCTTTTGGGAAAAAATATGAGTATAGCAGAAGCGTAATACAGGCGTGATGGCCTAGTGGTGTAAGGCGCCACTGATCAATCGTGGATTCCCCGCCCAGGCCAAACAAGTCCCATATCCCTCCGGGATCCGTAAATTGGTATCAGCACCCAGGTGCGAGGTGACGTTCCCAAATCAATTCGGACAGCGGGGTTACGTAGTCCAACCGAGCAGTGCCTTACCGTCAGGACCCACCCAGCGTAGTCGTCGAAAGACGACTGTAAATTCGTTTGATGGAGACGCGCTTGATCATTTTTTTCCTTTTGAAAATGTCATTCTGATGCAGTGTTTAGAAATGGACTAGGTCGACGATTCTTCGAATTCTGCTCGTCCAATTCGCTTCTTCCGTAATTCTCACAGCTCCTGTCTGGCCGGCTTCATATTCTTACCAGAACAATGTCATTGTGTCTTTGGCAAGCATTAACACATTGGTAATTGGATTTTTTATGAACATTTCACTAGGAGACGCTCTTGGTGCACAGTGACGTATTTTGCAGATTCTCAAAGCGTCATCAGTCAGTAGATACGTTTTGTACATCGTGTGTAATGTTGTTTTCACGGCGCTAACGAGCCGAGAACTTGTGAAACTACGGAGAGCAAGAGAGGTTTGGTTTCTAACACATCCCTCGTGAAGATAAAAAGAAATATAAAATATTTGAAAAAAAATACGCTATTCATATTAAATTTTATTAGTCTAGGGAAATTCGGATATCCGAAGATATATAGTTTATGAGAGCCGCATGTACATAATCGTTACAGTTTGTTCCCTGAGCCACTTGATTAAAGCGCTACACCAGGTGAAATTTTATCTTTCGGTTAAATCTTTTAATTAACTACTACCAGTTTGCCATCGCTGTTATGACGTATTTCGATTTTAAAGAGTTGTACCTAATCCTATTCAATACAGTAAGATTGTATTGGTAAGATCAAGACCCTCGTTGGATGCTCGATTTGAAAACATCAGTGTCCAAAAAAAAAATTTTGTCCAAAAATTTAAGTGTTTTTGTTTTCACACTGCTCTCCAAATTGTCGTATTCTAGCAGGATAGAATATGTTTTCAGTATCCGCTCATAAATGGATTCGCAACGTATGCTGCTCCTGTATGTCTAATAAGTTTCTCTGCAAAGTGAGAGCACGGTTGCTGCTTCGAATTCCTTGCTCAAAGGCGACAGTCGGGCAATATCAACAATCCGTATTCTAAATAAATATTGCCTACTATTCAATGAATACACAAAGTTTAGTTTTATTGAAGACTCCCACAATCAAAAATGAGGAAAGGCATTTATTTCACATTTTATCCTTCTCACTGGCAAAATGTGAAGGTGATCACTCGGTTCTGAAATTCACTTTGTACACTATTGGAGAACTCATTCTCACCCTGTCGATCATGAATTCGAAATGGCACGTTTTCATCCATCGTTTCAAGGTCCACTCTTTACATTCCACTGTTACACTAGAAATAAAGTATGAAGCAATTTTTGGAGATTAAATTGAAACAGTTGCTTTATCATATATTGCTCAAGATTTTCATGAGTGTGTAATGTGAGAGAACTAAAAAGCTGACAATCAAGTATTGTGAAAAGAGAACAAACCCCTCCGTGCCAATGCTTCCTTTGGATCCAGTGGGCAGGTCCACAAACATTCCGAATTTAGCTACCATTATCATCAAGTTGTAGTTCTACCATAACATGGCGATCAGAGCATCGCGCGAATGTACAGTATCGGACATAAGTCACCGTCCAAAATTTCAAAGAGTTTTATTAACTTTTGAACCAGATAAGCAATCGGTTTGATGTTTTGGCAGGATACATTAGACCTATTGATGCATTGCCACCGATAGTGACGTCATGTTACGATTTCGCAATATTGCATAGTGATGATGCAATCATATATATGTTCTTCACTTGTTATTTTAAGGTCATTGGGATTTTTTCTAAGTCTTCTCTCTTTTTGTGATGATAGAAGGCCTCAGCATCTACCGATTAAAAAATAGTACTCATGGGGCGTTGTCGTACAGAAGCAGAACACAGGTTCAAAATAGGGTCCCGAAAAGAATAATTTCCATTCATTGACGTGCTAGAGACTCGTTCAAAGGCTCAAAATGACCCTTACAGTAATTCCTGATTACCCACAAAGTTCGATATTGATATCTCTTAATTTGACCTCAGGGCACGAATTTTTCACTTTCAAATAATTGTTTTCTTCCTATTTTGGATGATCATAGTTCCAAGGCCGATTTTTGTTCAAATGTATTTTCTAGAAAGGGTAGTTACAAATCCATGGAATATACGATTCCCAACTTTTTAGAGCATTTGGATAACTTTCCCGCCCGCGGCAACCGAAAATCAGATGATAGAAGGCCTCAGCATCTACCGATTAAAAAATAGTCCTCATGGGGCGTTGTCGTACAGAAGCAGAACACAGGTTCAAAATAGGGTCCCGAAAAAAATATTTTCCATTCATTGACGTGCTAGAGACTCGTTCAAAGGCTCAAAATGACCCTTACAATAATTCCTGATTACCCACAAAGTTCGATATTGATATCTCTTAATTTGACCTCAGGGCACGAATTTTTCACTTTTTCAAATAATTGTTTTCTTCCTATTTTGGATGATCATAGTTCCATGGCCGATTTTTGTTCAAATGTATTTTCTAGACAGGGTAGTTGCAAATCCATGGAATATACGATTCCCAACTTTTTAGAGCATTTGGATAACTTTCCCGCCCGCGGCAACCGAAAATCAGAGGTCAATCGATTTCAACCCAAAAAATGACCATGATACCCCCATCATTAGTCGAAAAAAAGTTTCTCTCTAAACTTCCTGACTATATTTTTTTCTGGGATATTTTTGTGTGCTAAGTACGAATTTCGGTATGAGAGTCCATGATATCATTAATGAAAAAAGTTAAAATTTATTATGTCGAAACATAGCCGATTTTTAAAATCTTTTCACCTCTGATTTTCGGTTGCCGCGGGTGAGAAAGTTATCCAAATTCTCTAAAAAGTTGGGAATCGTATATTCCATGGATTTGCAACTACCCTGTCTAGAAAATACATTTGAACAAAAATCGGCCTTGGAACTATGATCATCCAAAATAGGAAGAAAACAATTATTTGAAAGTGAAAAATTCGTGCCCTGAGGTCAAATTAAGAGATATCAATATCGAACTTTGTGGGTAATCAGGAATTACTGTAAGGGTCATTTTGAGCCTTTGAACGAGTCTCTAGCACGTCAATGAATGGAAATTATTCTTTTCGGGACCCTATTTTGAACCTGTGTTCTGCTTCTGTACGACAACGCCCCATGAGTACTATTTTTTAATCGGTAGATGCTGAGGCCTTCTATCATCACAAAAAGAGAGAAGACTTAGAAAAAATCCCAATGACCTTAAAATAGCAAGTGAAGAACATATATATGATTGCATCATCACTATGCAATATTGCGAAATCGTAACATGACGTCACTATCGGTGGCAATGCATCAATAGGTCTAATGTATCCTGCCAAAACATCAAACCGATTGCTTATCTGGTTCAAAAGTTACAACACTTTGAAATTTTGGACGGTGACTTATGTCCGATACTGTATGCCTTATATACAGTATCCTCCATAAGTCACCGGGCACTTTTTCTTTCTATTTTTTGCATGTGTATATGTATGCGTAGGATGCGAATTTAGATATGAGAGCCCATGATATCATGAAAAAATAATGATAAAATTCAGAAACTGCCGAAATCGGCACTTTTCCAGGCATTATGAATTTTATCATTTTTGATTCATGATATCATGGGCTCTCATATCTAAATTCGTATCCTACGCATACATATACACATGCAAAAAATATAATCAGGAAGTTCTGAGATGAAAAGTTTTTCGACCATGAAAAATTTCAACCATGATGGGGGTATCATGGTCATGTTTTGACTCGAAAATTGATTGACCTCGGATTTTCGGTTGCCTGAGGCGGGAAAGATATTTAAATGTTCTACAAAATTGGGAATCGTATATTCCCTAGATATGCTACCATCGTACCCTGGAACCACATTTTTACAAAAATCACCCTCAACACTGTAAACATCCAAAAATGTGTAATGTGAAAAATTTAAAATTCGTGTCCTGAAGGCAAATTTCGAGATCTCGTTATGTAATTTCAGCGGTAATCCGGAATTATCATAAGGATCATTTTGAGCCTTTGAACGAGTCTCTAGCACGCCAATGAACGAAAATCCATTTTTTCAGGACCCATTTTTGAGAAATTCTGTAGCGAAAGTGCGATAGAGTAGCATCCTGAAATTTTTTTTCTGGGTAGCCCACGGACAAGTCTAAAATATCAGAACGTGTGGTAAGCAGGAAAAATTCCATGTAAGAATTTCGATTGTTTGAAAAAGTAATCGACTGGAAAATCATTACTCAACAACCAGGGAGTTGTGTGATATCCCAATTGCATCTCCCTAACACACGATGGATGTGCTAGGACATGACCAAGTTTCAACCAGAAATCTATCATGAGTCAAAACTTATGAAAGAAAGAAAAAGTGCCCGGTGACTTATGGAGGATACTGTAAGCGCTCGAAGTCATAATTTGGACGATTTTTTTAGATTTTTTTTATAGTCGGGACAAAGGGAATTTACATGAATAGTTCAGTTCTCGGAAAACACTGCTGACTAACGCCTTTCGGAGTTTGCTCATATTCTCAGTGTGTTTACTTTTCATTAAGATTTTTCTTATTTTTTGGGGAAAATACTAATCTTCTGCTACGAAATTCCATCTGCGTTATGCACAGCTGATTTGTTCTATATCACGTGTATTCTGAGAGATTGCAGAACCCCCAGGAACTGGGAGCCCCTACTTAGGGAAGAAAGTTATGAGCCATTAAATAAGAAAAATTCGCTATTTCGACAGTTTTTCGATCATAACTTTTTTCTTTCAAATTTCATCCAATATAGTATTGAAATTCGGAATCAGCGCGCGAAAATACACCATAAACACTTATGGACAGATTGTTTCGAGAAGAAAAAATTTCAACTTTTTCATGACCATGACTTTTTCATGGTCATTTTCGGGTCAAAAAGTCAAAATCACAGAATTATCTGAATATAGGAGATCCCGTCGTATTTTTGCCTGTAGAAGACGATTTTCAATACTAGAGCTCACCAGAATGTGAAAGAAAAAAGTTATGCTCGAAAAAAAATAGTTCCGATTTTCTAGCGTAACTTTTTTCCTTCGCATTTTAATGAGCTCTAGTATGAAAATTTGTGTTCTACGAGTAAAAATACGTCGGAAACACTTATAGTCAGATAATTCTGAGATTTTGACTTTTTGACCCGAAAATGACCATGAACCCGGGGTCATGAAAAAGTTGAAATTTTTTTGCTTCGTAATAATCTGTCCATAAGTGTTTATGGTGTATTTTCGCGCGCTGATTCCGAATTTCAATACTATATTGGATGAAATTTAAAAGAAAAAAGTTATGATCGAAAAACTGTCGAAATAGCGAATTTTTCTTATTTAATGGCTCATAACTTTCTTCCGGCACACCTACTTGAGGTGGTCGATATTTTTCCTAGACTAACAGGTGTATTGGAAATCCGAATATGGTATCCGCTTACACGAAATAGGGGGGTCGCCGGCCCAGGATAATTTATTTTCTGATTTTTCGATTAGTTTTTCAAATTTTTGTTTTGGCAGCTTTTTCATTTCAACATAAAAGTTTCTTAGAATATTTTTGTGAACATGTTCAGCTTTACGCCGTCTTTGTAGCTTGTCTGGGAGCTGAGATACGATAGAGCCGGGCCCAGAACCGGAAAAGGCCTAAAAGCCGATTCTGTGACAAATTTTCGACGTCAAAGTTTCTCTCGTCCCCAATATACTCTAGTATAATTATCTTGTTATGATCGTCCAAAGTTGGGGCTTCCAGTTCCTCAAGGGGGTCGATTTCATGCAATCTCTCAGAATATACGTGATATTTAATTCAAAATGACTGTCATTGTTTCCATTAACACAAGAATGATAATGAGAAATGCCCAGCGAATCAAACCAACAGTCCAAAAACTTTGAGTTTTTAAAAAGTTATTCTTTTTTTGTTGTTTTCGTCCCATTTGCTACATGCAACGAAGGTGTGAGATATTATCATGAACTCCGGCTTGACAGGTTCACACGCACATCGTGAGGATAACGAGTTCACCAGTCTGTAATCCATTATTTAGAGAACTATGTCGATACTTCCCCCTTATTTCATATATTTGATTGTAGTTGCACGACTGTCCTCTGGTGCACGAGATAGATGTTTTGCCGATTAAGCAATGGCGTCTCACTTGTCTGAATCATGCTATAATCCTCTCTCAACAACGGACGAATTATAGTCTTCTCTTCAGGTGATTCATCTATGCAGCTTATCGTAAAGGCAAATTTGAGAAATGGAACGCAATGAATAATAGTAAAACTCACTTCCCATTTTGCCTCTCAAACCACTGGTCAGCGCGACTTCCAATTCGTTTTTTGATCCTTGAACTTTTTCATCATTGGAATTACACTTTTGCTTAGAGTAAAAATATTTATTTCACGATCGTTCTCCGATTGTTAGATGGGCACCTTTTTCCGACCACTTCGTTCGAACTGAAGTTGAAGTTCGGTGTCAAAATCGTTTGATAGTTTCTAAAGGGAGTAGTTTGTTCTCCGCGACCGTTTCTACGTCGATTCTGAGCTCAAAACAATTGGTTTCGAAAATGTTCACCTACAAATCATTGAAAGCAAAAATCAGAAACTCTTGAATTCGTGGTTCTTGCTAGTATGGCCGGGCATATCCGTTTCGGTTCCCGCAAATCGACAATAAAATTAGCCCAAGCGCGCATCTCAATTTTGCGTATTCGCAAAGATGCAAAAGTGAAAATTTTAAAGTAACGACTGGTAATCATTCTGATTTTCGTGCATGCACGATATATCTCGACGGACGGCCTCATTCATTTCACTATTTTGACCCAGCTATATTTATTCCTCACGCCATGACCAAATGGAAAACAAGGTTGATGGTGTTTGAGGTGGATAATCATTACATTGCCCGTGTTATCATAATGGTTAAGTATGATAAATCAGCTCATGCCATTTTCCTTATCTGGTCCGGAATACAGATTTGATTGCTTCGAATGGTCGCTTAGTGGACGGAGATGCAAGTAATTTTTAAATTTTTAAATCATATTTTCGCACTATTCTGATGTAAAAAACCAGATGAAGGACAACAATAAATGCACCAACGTTTTCATTCGCACAACGTAATTACAAGTTGATCAGGGTTCTGGAAAAACAGTTTTTCTTCTCATAAATGCCATATTTCCGTCACCTTTACGAGGTAGTACTTGTATTTGCATGAAGGGTTCCCGGGGCATGAGAGGAGTGTTAAGCTGCGGAAAATTATCATAGCATGATAATGATGGTAATACTTTGAATAATTCAACCTCTCATCGTATCAGGGGGATTAGTATCATGAAATGCAGGAAATTGTCGTCAACAACTATCATCTCATCAAATAAAGTAGGGAACTCACTCTTCAAAAGGGCCGTAAAATCAAGTAATTTTAAAATCGAAAAAAAACCGCACGTTGTTTAGGATACACAAATATCAATTTACATTTGTTACCCTCACGCCGGTGTTCCAAGCACTAGGTATGTTCCTCTTCTGACCCCGACATTAGTGGCGAGCCTGAACTGTTTGAACGTTTGGAGAAGCATTCGGGCTAGTTGACGTTCGTCCGTGACTTCTTTGACATCAGAGCAGGGTTGGTGAAATCGAGTCAAATCGACATTCGAGGCCTCGAGTCGGAAAATCAACCAATTGACTCGACTTAACTCGAGACTCGATCGAGTAGTCGACTGTGAGAGAAAACGGGCGAGTCGGGGTTCGAGTCTCGAGTACTCGCCGACTCGATTCCGACTCGACTCGACTCGAGTCGGAGTCGAGTCGGATTCTACCATCTATCATGTGAACAATTTCAATCAAAAGAGGAAACGGTCTCTTGGCGTAGTGGTTAAGCTTTTGCCTATCACGCATTCGCTGCGAGTTCAATACCGCGTGCTCCCCATTTTTGTTGCTGTTTTTTGTCCCATTCGTTGTCATTCATGCGTTTGATTATTACATAATGAAACAAAAGATAAGCAAAAATGAACCGGGAGCACGTGGAATTGAACTCGCGGCGAATGCGTGATAGGCTATATTGTGATTTTCTCGCCGCTTTTTTCTCTCGATTCGCTACGACACTACGTATGCATTTTCAACCTTACATTTTGATCTTGCTGAGCTCGCTGCTTCTATTCCGTCCATTTTCCAGACGCACTCCATCAATCTCGATTTCCGATCCACGGAGATTGATTACTGTGACTTGAAACCTTATGTAGAACAGTGTTGAAAAGTAGATGAATTCCATTTCTGCAAAAAATAACTCAGATAATGCGAAAATATTGTACCGATGAAACGTCGATAAACATTCGTATGAAGATATCAATGCACAAATATCAAAGCAGTAGTGATGTAATAAGAGAACCGCATAGTGACATAAGTTTTGAAGACTTTGTTGTCAGTTATCTGCTTCCGCTTTTCACGATATTTGAATTCCCAGAGCTATTGATGCTCGGAAAACAAACTTTGTTAGTTTAGCTGATGTATTTTGTTTTTGTGTGCCGGTTTGTGCATGAACATGGTTGAAGCTTTGGTTTGATGTGCAGAATAATCGCTAGTTAGAACGTGTAGCTTTCAAGCGAGATGTGGGGAATGGGGGGGGGGGGGGGGGGGTGGAAGTGTCCCGTGAATCATATTTAGCCGTGACATCATTGTTTATGATACTATATTATTTTGATAGTTGTATTTATTAATTTAGCATTTTGTGAATTCTAGATGGAATGGGCCATTCAATATATAACAGGAATCGCGAGAGAATGTAGCTGAAAGTGTCCCATCAGGAACAATTTTTTTCAAACCCGTTTTAAAAATCCCATATAATTATTGGAGGCAGTACTGGGCAAGTGTTTTTGAACAATCCCGGTCACGAGTCCCAGAGCCGGCGTTTAGGAATTATCCGGTCGAGACTCCGGCTCTAGCGTATCTCAGCTCACAGACATGCTAGAATGGTGGCGTATGGCTCAAAAACGCAGAAAAATCATTCGAACAACTTTGCTGAAGTAAGTCAAAGCTTATGAGCAAAACCCTGCAAAAAATAAAAATTAAATATTTTCACTGTGACGCAGCAAAAACGCAGTGATTTTTATCGCAGAATAATGAAGAGCAAGTTAGTACGTTCATATGGAAAATATAACAAAAGAAATTTGTTCTACCTTTTTTGAGTAAATTTTGATCAAAGGTTTAAAAAATGCCATTTTTAACAGTTTTTCCTGTAAAACTTCTTTCAGCTTCGTTCTCATGAGCTCTAACCCACAAATTCGGTCATGGCCATTTTTAAGTCAAAAAGTCGAAATCCCAGAAATACATGACAATAGCTATTTCTAATGTATTTTTGCACGTGGAAATCGATTTTCGATAATAAAATTCATCAAAATCCAAAAGAAAAAAGTTATAGAATAGAATAGATTTATCCGCACAGGTGGTATTGTTGTGGGGGGGAGGGGTGGGCATGGTGGCATACTCCCGCAGGACTTGAGTAACGGGAGTTCCTTACCCTTTTGTATAGCGCATAAAAATTTTCGGAATATTTCAGAAGGAATGTTCTTGTCTGTTCCAGACATGGTAATGGGCATGGTGTCTGACTGGCATGCCGACGCAGGCAGGCCCGACTCCCGCCCGCAGGTGATGTTTTGCAAGAGGCAGAGAAAGGCGCGCGCCCCAACCACTAGCCTCCGTCAAGCGCTCCCGGCGGTAGGCCGCCCTGGCCTAGGGAAAAATTTTCAACTTTTTCTGTGGTCATTTTTGGGTAAAAAGAAAATCTCAGAACTATCTGACTATAGGTGTTTCCGCCGGTGGTTGGAACAAGAAGAACAAAGAATGTGTGAAATGGGGGGGGGGGGGTAACTAAGCGAGTAGAGCGAGCAAGTATACAGATCATCCAACCTCCTTACACATCACATTCACGAACTCTGCATAGTTTGTAGGTATTTTTCCTTTTCGAAGTACAACATACAGTAATTTACCTACTCTGTTTGCAAAACTGTGCTCGCGAATCTTAGTTCGAAATTTTTCTCGACACAATTTGAAGCCTGCGCCTCTGAGATTAGACTTGGAAAGAACCAGAAAATCGTTTCTGGTTCGGGATAATCTTGAATTCCCGAATAGCATTTCATAGACTAGTTTAAAGTCATTGATCTTTCGACGGTACATCAACGTGGTCAGTTTGAACATCTCGTTTCGTTCAACTGGTAATGGCCTGTTTTCAAAGTTGTATCCCAAACATTTGTAGCTAATCAACCTAGTGACTTTGTTCTGCAGTTTCTCTAGTTTACCAGCTTCTCTATCGAAAACTGGAAATGCGACACTAGGACTGAATTCTACCATAGGTCTAACGTAAGTAGTGTATGCATTAACCATCACCGCAGCGTTATTGGTGCTGAGTCCACGGAAAATTAAGTTGGAACGGATCGCAGCTTTTTGGATCACTATGTCAAAGTGTTCTTTGAATGTCAATTCCTTATCGATTTGAATACCGAGATCTCTGACAGAAGACTTCGGATCAATTTGAGTTCCATTCAAGTAATACTTCAACAGTGAATTTTCATTTCCTAAGTGGAGTACGTTACACTTCTCAATTGCAATTCGCAATTGCCAGATATCGCTCCACTCCAAAATTGAAACAACACATTCCTGAAGTTTGATTGGACCACTCAGTTCATCTTTTTCGAATGCGAGGTATATTTTTAGATCGTCAGCAAAAGTGAAACTTTTGCACCCATGCTTGTCTATAACCTGCGATAAATCGGCAGTATATAGATTGAATAGCAGAGGTCCTAAAACTGATCAACTGATCTAAAATTATCAAGGCATCTTTGAGGTTTTTCGAGCATAACTTTTTTCGTTTTTATTTTGATGAGCTCTAGTATTGAAAATCGATTTCTACGTGCAAAAATACGTTATAAATAGCTATAGTCATGTAGTTCTGATATTTCGACTTTTTGACTTAAAAATGGCCATGAGTCATGAAAAAGTTGAAAAAAATTTGTTGCTGAATAATCTGACTCTAGATATTTCTGGCGTATTTTGACGCGTGGAATCCGAATTTGTGGGTTAGAGCTCATGAGAACGAAGCTGAAAGAAGTTTTACTGGAAAAACTGTTAAAAATGGCATTTTTTTCACCTTTGATCAAAATTTACTCAAAAAGGTAAAACAAATTTCTTCTGTTATATTTTCTATATGAACGTACTAACTTGCTCTTCATTATTCTGCGATAAAAATTACTGCGTTTTTGCTGCGTCACAGTGAAAATATTTAATTTTAATTTTTTGGATTAGTTTGGCAGTCACGTTGTTTTGGGTTTTGCTCATAAGCTTTCACTTACTTCTGAAAAGTTGTTCGTCTGACTTTTCTGCGTTTTTTGAGCCATACGCCACCATTCTAGCTTGTCTATGAGTTGAGATACGCTAGAGCCGGAGCCACGACCGGATAATTCCTAAACGCCGGCTCTGTGACTCGTGCCCGGGATTGTTCGAAAACTCTTGCCCAGGATATCCTCCAATAATTATATGGGATTTTTAAAACGGGTTTGAAAAAAATGTGCCCGGCCTCCTACAATCTCTCGTGATTACTGTTATATGATTTTCATCGAAGCCAGTAACCGGGAAGTGTGTTACGTTTTTATCAACAGACAAACATGTATCATACATAGATACTAAATGTTGGTTTAAACTAAAGTGGGTTTCGGGTGTCTTGTCACGAGAGCTTTCAGCTTTCCGAAGATGCGGAAATGCTCGTATTTTTTAGCTTCCGTGATTATATTGAAGATTGCGTCAATGGTCATTCCGATGAGCCTGGAATCATTTTCGAAAAAGCGCTGTGCAGTTTCAAAAATTTTATGGAGTTTTGATTAGGAACAATGTTTAAGAGACCGCCTCCGTTATTTTCGACCACCCTTTGGTCACGGTGCTCCCGGAATGGCAGCCACAAGCCCATACCCGAGTATGATGAGTACTTTAATTTTGTATTGCTCAAAACATTTTTTATTTTCTGTTACCTCAAATCACCTGGTTGAAAATTGATCTCATAGGCAAAATGCTCAAAAAATCATATTTTCTTAACCAGATTAGATAGGTAAACTTGCTCAATTGCGTTAACATAAGAGTGTCCGGAGGCACAAAATCAGCCGCTATGGCAGGACTGTACTCGTTTTGAAAATCATTTTAGAAATTTATTTTTTGCTTTTTTGGGGATTTTTTTGCCAAAAGCGGAAATAACGCAGGCTCTCACTAAGCTCATATTGTGGGACCTTCCAACATGCATCGAAACCTTATTGAGTGAGAATTTTCATATGATGCTAAAAGCGTCGTTTTTACGTTTGAATACAGTCAACTCATGGGTTTGATAGCGATTTTATTCCATTATGGCCGAACAAATGCTTCAAATGGGTTAGTTCGATTCCTAATCAGCCTTTCCATTTGCGTAGTGTTGATTTTTGCCGAAATAACCACAATTCCCGAGATTTTGAAAAATCGGATTTTTGGATTCTATCGACTTTGCATTTTTCAGACACTTTTTTGTCCTAACGCAGAAATAACGCAGACATTCACTATTATAGACCCATCAACTATGCATCGAATCCTCATCAACTAGCCCATTTGAAGCATTTATTCGGCCATAATGGAATAAAATCGCTATCCAACCCATGAGTTGACTATATTCAAACGTAAAAACGACGCTTTTAGCATCATATGAAAATTCCCACTCAATGAGGTTTCGATGCATGTGTGAAGGTCCCACAATATGAACATAGTGAGAGCCTGAGTTTTTTCAGCTTTTGGCAACAAAAAAAACCCAAAAAATCAAAAAAATAAATTTCTAAAATGATTTTCAAAACGAGTACAGTCCTATCATAGCGGCTGATTTTGTGCCTCCGGACACTCTTATGTTAACACAATTGAGCAAGTTTACCTATCTAATCTGGTTAAGAAAATATGATTTTTTGAGCATTTTGCCTATGAGATCAATTTTCAACCAGGTGATTTGAGGTAACAGAAAATAAAAAATGTTTTGAGCAATACAAAATTAAAGTACTCATCTTACTCGGGTATGGGCTTGTGGCTGCCATTCCGGGAGCACCGTGACCAAAGGGTGGTCGAAAATGGTCGAAAATAACAGAGCCGTCGTCTGAACAATGCGATTATTGACATCAGTTCCGCACTTGCAAGTGCGTTCGGAACAGTCAGGTACCATTTGCTTGCAAATAACAATCTTAATTGTTTAATCCTGAAGAGTTTTCAGCTATTATGGAGCTGAACACATTTCAGAGTAGTTCAAGATCACGAGGGTGGTTCGACCATCTTCGTCTTCCTTGGCCCTTGTTCACTCATTGACGAGCACCTTTGCCGATTCTGTCAAGGTACGCATTTCTATGTATTCGGGTTGGTGAGGAGGGAGAGCGAGAGGGAGAAATTGTCCAGCCCCGTCCAGCCTCGTCCAGCAGTCTACTATCATACTTCTCCTATCATTCGGCTTCCGACTCTACATCATCGACGGACCCATCGATTCTCGTCGTTCTATGGCCTCGTCAGGCGTCTGGCTCATGTACTTCGCTTCCTTCACTCTCGTGATACCAACCACCGTGAGTACCTCGAATTTGTTCCTACATAATGCGGTACGGTGCTTTTTACTTGTGCTATGTCTCTTTCGTGAGTAAAGCTCGGAGCTCAAGTGAAAGGAAAGACAGAGAAACGTGAGAGAGCACACGAAAATGAGAGGATACAGAGGAAGTATACACGTTTTTGCTTACACTGGACCCTCCTCAAAAAGACTAGCTCTCTCGGTTTGACAAATTATACATGCGGCATGTCTTCAATTACGAAAATTGCTTGATAATTTGTTTTGACAACATAGGCTGTCTTCTACGTTGTACTGGATAACGTGCAATTAGAGGTAATGAGCAAATTGCACCTCGAGGGCTATGCCGCATCAAGTATGTTATACTATTCGTACTTCTAAGCTTATTTTTACTTTATTGGTCGCAAATTCTACTTGCCAGAAAATCCGAACTGTCATTCATACAATTCGAAAATATATGAAGGGTGGTGCAGTGCAGTAGAGCTCTGTCAACGCTAAAATTTGGTCAATGAATAATTGCACGGGCCTTCCGATTACTTCATATTTGGAAGCATTCATGGGGTACTACTTGTAATATTCATTACCGTCCTCTCCCCCGCTGTCTTTACTGGAATCTTCGTAGTTCGACGTCGTCTCATCGCACGTATCGAAGAGGCGTTGAAAGGAGTGAGTTATCCGATGGATATAATATCGAGAGATCATAACTTTTCTTTTCATTCGCAATAAATACATCGAATAATTTCAGAAGTCCGCAGAGAAACGACAACACGTCTCCATAGCTCGAGTCAGCACGAAGTTCGTTTTGTGCAGCACAATCAATTTTGTCAATGCAGGCTCTTACATATCAAATGCTTCTGCCTTGCGGTGCGGCTTCGTCCGCCGTATGTTGGTTGTTGGATATGAACCAGATCTATCACAGTGAACACGCCGAGAGATGCATCATGATGGTATTTAATTTCCTTGACATACTCAAGGGGGGGGGGGGGGAGTTGGGTGGAGAGGCCCTCAAGTGCTCCTTTGACTCCTTTGAATTTTCAGGCATACAATCTGTTTTCGCTCGCTTCACCCATCATTAACTTCACCATGCTTCCTCCTTATCGAGCGATTATTACCAAAATATTCGGAACAAAGAAGCCCGGCAAAAATGCAATCGGGCATTCACCTATTCTTGCCTTCGCGTAAGTAATTTTGGTAAACACCCACTCAATGCGCCCCATGTACATACATTTTTTTTACATGAATTGTTATATTGTGCCGTTTTGATTAAATAAAAGCTCAAACTGTTGTTTTAACAAATCACGGAATTCTCACGAAACATATATAAATGAAAATCCTAAAGATAATGAACAGTATCCTTTAAATACCTAAACATATTTGTTACTAATTATCTTCGAGTGAATCAATTGTATGAGACTGTTTGCATAATTATATTCGTCTAGTTATTTTGGAAAACAGCTCAAAAGGTGCAAATTCCTAAAACATTGTTTCTAGAGGTTATCGAGGGTGGTGAAGGATATGTTCATTTGTCCCCAGGGGCGTCGGTGGTTCACAAGCATCGCGCCCAGTGGAGCATTTATTATCAACCAAGGGATTAGAAGGGTTGTGAATAGGGTTACCGAAACGAGTCATTCCTGCCCATTTGGTCACGAAAAGCGGTCGCAATTCGGCCTGCCCCTCTCATTTTCGCAAACTATTTCTCCAGGCTGCGCCAGGCCGCCTGGGCCGCCTGGACCAAATCGGGAACCCTAGTTTTGAAGATAAATGATCATTCTGGAAAAAAGAGATCAGTCATCGAAATAAAGAACTAGATCTAAGTTTCACAAGTATTGCACCGAGCAAGAATCTCTTATCATCTAAGGGATTACGATTGGTGTGAAAATGAGTGGGCATTCTGGAGAAAGACGAGCGATTAGCGCTGACTTTACTGCCATTTTTTTTAGTTGAATGCTTCTTTATTTTTCAATACGAGTAGATTACACAGAAGTGAGTTTTGACCGTTCTATGATTGATTTCAATCTTCGGAAGGTGGAAAAATGCTCGTAGATCTTAGCCTCAGTGACCAGATTGAATATTGAGTCAATTGTCATCCCGATTAGCCTGAAATTAAACAATTGTATCGAAATTCTAAGAATGCAACTTGCCAGAAAATAGCCGTCGATGTGACCAGATAACAGCAGAGTAGCAGCACATTGCCGTTCTCTAGCCGAGAGCATGGAGACTTAGATGAGTCACCTGCACCGATACTGTTAATTTTGTATCGAATATATGTCAATTTGTTCAAATTGAAAACACTAACCAAGCGATGAAAAATTCTCGAAATTGATCATCGTAACGACGAGCATCGCTATTGTGGGAACGAAGAATATCGTGATTACCAAGAACGAAACACGTAGAGAGAAAAGTGCCTGATTGAGATCGATTTTTGACTAATTTTTTCAATCCAGTTTCAATCCATCAAACCAGTTTTTCAATACGCTTCCTCAATCGCAAAATGACTAATGAATAGCAGATCATCATTAGCAGATATCCGACGAATATTAAAGAGACAATCGAGATAGCAAAAGGATACTACAATTAATGATTGGAACACTTCTGCTAATCGTGATTGCAAAACCTGGCAGGTTTCTACTGGACAAGCGAAGACACTTTCTGATGGATAGAATAGAGCTGATCCTCCCAAGCCGACAATTATCTGACAATTTAAATTGAGGCAATTTCGAAAAAAAATTAAAATGCAACAAAAAATAACGAACGCCCATGATGATTGAGATAGCTGAGAATCCCCATCCAATCATGATGTAATGTCGAAATTGCAGCCTAGTCGAATAAAATATTGGATTCATCACCGCAACATACATCAGGATAGTCACAATGAAAAAGTTGCCTGAAAAATACGGAATTGATCTTCAAAAAAGGAACTTTGAACGCACTTGCAACCACCATGTAATCGCATGCAGCAATGGTCAAAAAGATGCTGGATGGAACATATCCGAACCTGAGAAATTTATCTTAAAGCCTCGTGGTTCATATGTACCATACCCACTCGTTTGCCACAATATTAGAGTTGTGTAGAGCAAAGATATTGTGAAGATTGTAAAGATCGATCGGTTAGCGACAATAATAGTTCGCTTGTTGCCTCTGAAAACAGGTTGAGAACTATTACATACTCAGCTATTTCACTTGAATTTCTCTCGTATCCAAACAATGTGAATCAGAATTGTATAGATAAGGTTGAAGAACAGTGCTATCACTGATAGCACAATGATCACAATCACCATGGGAGAAGTGCCAAATGCCCAGGCTGTGTGGAGATCCTCAACGAAATTTTACTCAAAAATCAAATGAATAATGAAGACACAGTTACCTTGAGCCTCCAACACATAGTTTCCTGATCGATAGAACAATTGAGGTAGATCATATCCTCTTCCGGGTTGTAATCATCGCACGAGGTAATGTCCATTGTGTGAAACAGGATCCAAGGGATTGAATATTTTGAACAAAGATGATCATGGAATCCGGAATGGCCCCTTATCAGTGTCATATTGTGGAAAGTGTGAGAATGAGTGCGGTAAAAATCGTGCGATTAGACAAGCTTTTGTGACGCTAACAGGGTGGAATGCTCGAAAGGGGGAGGAATATGATAGTTACCTACTGAGGGATGAGGTGTAGAGGGCACTGCGTTCTCAGTTTCAGTTCATAGTTTGATATTGAAAGATAGAACGTGAAGAAATGCCCTTGAGGGAGAAGAACTATATGCACAGTGAGTCATCTTGCCTCAACAAAGGATAGAACGGAATTGATAAGACAATTGAAGGAGAGTTTATAGTTTCTTGTTTGAATAAACGATTTGATAATTCCGTTTGCTCAGCTTTGATTTCAACCAAAAATAAATTGCTTAATATTCTCACGCAATAAGCCATGTGAATATTGCGCTGGTCTCTACTGAATGCTTTGTGTCAGGAGGAGCACAACAAGCGTTCCTAGTAAGCATAGTAATCGCTGCCAGGCACTTGACTAGGGAGAATTCACACGGAATACACCGCCCACAAGGTTGATTCCGTATGAAATTTAGATCAGAAGCCTGTTACTTTCAACTCTCTTATATTCTGACAAAAAAAATTAATTATCCATGAAAATATGGATAAATGGGCTGAGGTGATTCCGGATACCATCCTTGTCATACTATTCATCTATATGCTCTTTCGTCTTGCAACGTCATCCGAGGCATACTTCAAAACACCCTTTTACGTGTTATTTCTCACAACAGGTTTGTATGAAAGTATAGCGAAGAAGCGAAGACAGCTGCAGACATGTACAGTATCATATCTATTTTGACTTATCTCATCATCGTGCAGTTCCTTCAATTAGACAAGACTTGGAGCGAATACATCTACAAAGCGTCCCTTGTAAGCGTCGAGGGATTTTCTTCTTCGAAAGATTTTTTCGAGGCCGTGACTACTTTCGGAGCTATTGGTTCTACGATTGGGAAAGCATTCATTGCCATCCATCGTTATTTCGTCATGAGGACTAATGACTTTTCGGAAAAGGTGAGAGTGTCTCGAATTTCAAGAAATAATGAGTCTAATGCTGAGAAAACTCCATTCCAGAAGGTGTCGACGAAAGTGATTTGGGGAATGCTCCTCTCTCAATTCATAATTACCGCAGCTGTTACAACTCCAGTATGGACATCATCTTCATTCACTATGAACAACGACGTGATCATTAGTTTGTCAAAGGAAGATACCGTGGTAAGTTGACTCAATGTGTAAAAAAAGTGGCATTTGACCATTACTGAGATTCCATTACTTCCAGACTGTGAAAGCTATCACATTCAGTATCAACATCTCCTACATTTTCTGTAATAGTATCTGCACAATGTTAACCAGTCGAGAGTTATTTCGTCTCAAACGAATGCTCAAAGTATATTAGACCATTTAATTTTGATCGGCTAATTCGTCATTATTTCAGGGAAATACCAATTCTAAAACAATAATGGTGCAGCAACGTAATATGTTCATAGTTGTTACGGTTTGCTCGATAACACATTTCATCAAAGCTCTCCAGTAGGTGCATCATGATCACACTATGAATGCCTCATAATTTAGTTAATTACAGTTTACAATTGCAATCGCGACCTATTTTGATCTTCAAGAGCTGTATGCAAATATCTGGCCTATGGTGCGCATTTTGTAACACACATAATTTCCTGAAGTTTTCAGTTTCCTCTTGTCAATGGACTTGCTTCGTATGCGGCACCTATATGTCTCGTTATTTTCTCATCAAAAGTGCGGTCGAGACTTCTCTTCAGAAAGATAACTTCGTTTGCCAAATTAGCCTCAACGACACCGAAATAAATTGTTTTATGTTTTTTTTAAAACAATAATTATAATAATTTATCTACACCTGAGACGCGGCGAGATCATAAGTATTATACATTAGTGTTCAAATGATTACGAGGGATGGGAGGGGCGACTATCCTTGATCATCGGCTTCAGCGACAATGCGGTGGTTCTCCATTCGACGTTTGAAGAGTCTGATATTGTATTTTAAAATGTACTTTATTTTTGTGTCTCGGATTTCTCTCGGAATAACGCCAAGATGTTTTTCACGACGAAAATCTAACTGTTCGATGGACTATTCGGCATTTTTGTACATATAATTCATCCTAACCTCTCACATAAAATGATTTGCCCTATTGGCCCTCTTCGTTCACGTATACTAGTCTCAACGGTTGTCAGCTGTAGCCACTGAGAAGAGAAGCAGACATGAGTCATGTCTAATTGGCTCAAGTACGCGGGTCTAACTGGTCAAGTAGGAGTCCTTCCGTAATCAACTCTCTTCCGAAATACGACACAGATGTACGATTTTCTGTTTGGGATGAATATCGGACAATTTGAGTTTATTTGAATTCAATAAATGTGATGTAATCAATACATGGCCCTAATTCGTGCATGTGGCTCTCGTTATCATAGTTGGACTTTCGCCTGGGAATTCGAACAATATTCGCCCGAATAGGCGCTAAGAATGAAGAATGCTTCTCAGGCGCGATTTCTTTGTTCTGCGCCTACCAGGCCATTCTATCGTTCAACGGCAAATAACTATGTGAAACTTACAATAACTCAACAAAATTTAAAACGATCGCAGCCTTGCGGCAAGCAAACCGCTTTTGGGCTCCGCCCACATTGAGAACACTAAATCCCTCTTGCTTCAGCCTTTACTTTGTCGCGTTTTTCAATAGTGATGCGCAGTATTCTATTCGAGTGGCATGAATGATTTGATGAATTACTTGGAATTTCTCTTGACAAGAATAAGTCAGACTAGACTGAATTGTTTTTGATGCTTTAAACTTTGAACAAGGGTTTAGTCCAATAGACAATGTTTTAAGGAATTCTGTACACGTTTTTCAGCGCAAAATCCCATGGGATATTGCACTGAGTTGCTTTTAAAGCTGCATCCACACTCTACATTCTGGGAAACGTTTAGGACATACACCAGCTAGCCACGCAGCCCTTTTGTTACTTTAGCATTGGTAAAATAAAAATTTGAAATCCCATCACACCGACCATTGTAACCTCGCTTTGTCATCGAAACCTCGCTTTGTAAGATATTCTTTTTTTTCATATTTATATTCTTGAACGTAATATTCTCACGCAATAAGCCATGCGACTTTTCTCAGAGCTCTCCTAGAAGGGGAATACGCGTCGAAAATATTATCGCTGCCAGGCACATCCACAAATTGTTCCTTGATAGCGCCCAATCATTTTCTCTGCCAGGCACTAAATGACGAGAAGCCCTAGTTGCACGTAGGCAATCAACCATGACAATGATGCATTTTAATCACTTGTCTGATCATGTATTAAATAATTATCATTTATTTTATAGAATGAACTGGGCCGAGGTGCTTCCGGATACCATCCTTGCCGCACTGTTCACCTATGTGATCATTCGACTTGCAACGTCATCAGACTCATACTTCAAAACACCCTTCTATGTGTTTTTCCTTGTCACAGGTATTTGTTGGACTTACTGAAATTATGCGAATATTGTTACAGGACTCTACAGTCTCACCTCTGTTTTGAGTTATCTCATCATGGTTCAGTACCTACATCTAGACAAGAATTGGACAGAATACGTTTACAAACCGACCTATGTATGTGTTTAATTTTTTTTACAAATAATAATATAATGTATTCAAGGGCGCGGCAACTTTCGGATCTGTTGGTTCCTCGATTGGAAAAGCATTCATAGCAATTCATAGATATTTTGTGATGAGAACTCATGACTTTACCGAAAAAGTAAGCATTTCTTTAGTGAAATCAAATACACTTGAAATTATCCTTACAGAAGCTACCCTCGAAAGTAATTTCGCTTATGCTAATATCTCAATTCATAATTGCCGTATCGGTTACGGCTCCAATCTGGTTGTCAACTTCATTCACCATGAAGAATGGAATCATTGTCAATATATCAAAGGAAAATATTGTTGTAAGTTACCCTATCACCACTTTATGAGATACATATTTGACTAAGTATCTTTCAGATTTTGAAAGCTATCACAGTCAGTATCTTCACGGCCTACATAATCTGCAATAGTATTTGCACGATATTAACCAGTCGAGAGTTTATTCGTTTTAGGAGATTGCTCGAGGTATCGCGATTTCTCTCTTTATTTGTGAATCAGTTTTCCACCGCTCAGGGAAATTCCGACTCCAAGGCAATAATAGTGCAGCAACGCAATATGTTCATAGTGGTTACGGTCTGTTCGATAACTCACTTGATCAAAGCAGTACAGCAGGTCCATTTTGATAGCACATTAGAAGTTTTATCTTTGAATAGTTTGCAGTTCCTCGTAGCGTTCGCGACATATTTTGATTATCAAGATCTATATGCATTAGTCTGGCCTATGGTGAGCATCCATTATCAAATAAAAGTTGTGAATGTTCTATTCAGTATCCACTCGTAAATGGACTCGCCGCTTATGCTGCGCCATTGTGTCTAGTCATATTCTCATCAAAAGTTCGAGCGAGACTCTTCTTCAGAAAACCAGCAAAACATAATCATTCAATCACTGCTGTGCAGCTAAGAAAATAAATGTTTCATTCATTTGACAAGAAGTAAACGAACATGAACTAATAAAATAACATATTTCTCACGGTTTAGTGCCTGATAATTAGACTGTTCTCGCACATTATTTTCCATTAAAGTAATAGCTTATCTCAACCAATTGATCACTACGTCCGTAATGCGAGCACTCGCATGAGTGGTATGATTCCGGATCAACAAACAGCCACATGGCCTTTCGCTCCCTTAGACAAAACACTCTAGTTTCTCGTCTTCAGCCACTGCGAATGAACAAAACTCTTCACCAGGAAACAGACATGCATTGACCTAATTGGCTCAAGTAGTCTCAACACAGTAGTGATAGCTGCTTCCGTAAATCTCCATAATCTACTCCATGAACTAAGATTTCATGTTTGATTTGATAGTAAAGTACAAATTTATGTTTGTAACAAGCAATAGCTTCCTAGGAGAATTTCGGTAAAGCTATTCGGTAAAGGTAATAACCATGCCAAAATTCGCGCCTGTGCATCCTCATTTCATAGTTGCATTTTAATAAAAGCGAAACTCACACAGAGGGATTTACCGAACTACGATTTTATGTTTCATTTTATGGGGAATTACGACTTTTAGGCTCGCAGAACTCTTTTTCATTTATGTTTTTATGGCACGTAATTGTTTACGGCAAACGAGACTAATTGACTCTCAATTAGAATAGAAGATATCTATCAGAAGGAAGCTCACTCAAAACTAAAATCGCCAAGGACAGCCAGGCTGCAATATTATTATAAGGCGCAACAAGGAAATTCTTATCATGTATTTATTGTCATGTGGCCTATCGCAGCCCATTTTGAAAACCCTAAATCCGATAATACTTGAGCTTTTCTTTCAGAATTCCACAGTAATCGGGAAAAATGTATCATGCTAGCTCGATTATGTTTTGCTCTTTATGTAAAAAAAAAAACGAAAATGCTTTTTCTTCTGGATTAGCCTTTTAGGGCTCGGGTAGTGACCATGTAAACTGAAATTCTTCTATTTTCAGTCATCGTGTCAAGGTTCGAGATTCTTCATTGTAAGCATGTGCCGGGAATGATGTAATGAATTACTGAGAATTAATGACAAGAAGAAGTAAAACTAGACTGAAGATTTTTCAACATCAAACACGGTTTTTCCATTGCATATGATTCTCAAGGAACTTTGTGCACGTTTTTAGCGCAATATTCCATGGGAATACTCCACTGAGCCGTTTCCGAAGCTGCATCCACTCTCCGCACTCTGGCAGGCTTTGCATACCTTCAGCAAATGTTGTTGCTCTTACATTTTCAAAATCAAAATCAATTGTAGATAACATTTTATCTTGAAGGGATTTAAGAAAATATCCGGGTGATAGATCCGCACCAATTTGGAAACCTCACTTTGCTAAATATGACTGCTTCCCTTTCTTCATTTCACGCGAGGAATTTATTTTCGGAATATTCACACGAAATACCCTATATGAATATTCCCCTGGGCTGTGTGTACCTTGAAAGACTAATGATTACCAAACCCCTGCGAGGCACTCATTTACGCAGCATTCACACGCTATACACTACCCTGAAATGGCTTCCACTCATTGCTTCATTGAATCCGGATTCTTTGAATTTACGCTTACCTGTTCAATGTTGTTTGTTCCAAACAGGTTTCATTATAGATACCATGGATAATTGGGCCGAGGTACTCCCGGATAGCATCCTTGTAGTACTCTACACAGTACTTCTGATTCGCCTCGCGACTTCATCAGACTCATTCTTCAAAACACCCTTTTATGTGTTATTCCTATCCACAGGTTTGAAATGTACGTTGGCTATAATGCGAAGAGCGTTTCAGGCATCTACAGTATCATCTCTGGTCTGATTTTTCTCATTATAGTTCAGTACTTACATCTAGACAAGAGTTGGACACCCTCAGTCTACAGAATATCACTTATATGTCTCGGGATTACAAATTATTCAAATAATCAGTCAAGGCCTCTACTACTTTCGGAGCTATTGGATCTACAATCGGAAAAGCATACATTGCTATTCATCGCTATTTCGTGATGAGAACACAGGATTTTACGGAAAGGGTTAGAGTTCTCCGGGATCTGCATTTTATTCACTATTGACTAGTGAGAAACATCATTTCAGAAGTTTCCCACGAAAGTGATCTGGGGAATGCTCTTTTCTCAATTCGTAATTTCCGTCGCGGTTACTACTCCAGTATGGTTATCTTCTACATTCACTATGAAAAACGATGTTATTGTTAATCTGTCGAAGGAAAATACCGTTGTAAGTTGTGTCATCGCTACTCTATTAGATACAGCCAATAGATTCCGATGACATATTAACTTACAGATTATGAAAGCCATCTCAGTCAGCATTTACATCGCTTACATACTCTGTAACAGCATTTGTACTATACTAACAAGCCGAGAGCTTATTCGCCTCAGCCACCCGTTTAATCTCTCAGAATCTCGCGAGAAAAGTTCGTCAGTTTCTGTCCACCTTTTCTCTCTTTCATTTTCATGTTTTACTGATTTTCATTTATTACTTTGTGTTTATACGTTCGAGCAATCGAATAAACTATTTTTACAAAATTTAAAACAAAAATAAAACTCCTTAATAATACGAGAAAACACTTTTGAAATAATAGAAGCGTGAAAAGCTCGCGAGAAAAGTTGGCAAGATTTTGCATGAAAGCTCGCGAGAAAGTGCGAGAGAGCATGCAAAAATGAGAGAATTCAAAATAACTAGAATTTCCTATGAAAACAACACCTCGCAAGAATGTCTTATTTTCACACACACTCTCGCCCTTTCTTGCGAGATTTCAGTTTCTCGCGAACTTTCATGCAAAATCTTGCCAATTTTTTCGCGAGCTTTTCACGCGACTATTATTTGAAAAGTGTTTTCTCGTATTATTAAGGAGTTTTATTTTTGTTTTAATTTTGTAAAAATAGTTTATTCGATTGCTCGAACATATAAACACAAAGTAATAAATGAAAGTCAGTAAAACGTGAAAATGAAAGAGAGAAGGTGGATAGAAACTGACGAACTTTTTCGCGAGATTCTGATAGATTAAACGGGTGGCAGCCAAATGCTTGAGGTACGTCTAGCCGATTCATGTATGATCATTCATTCTGTCTATGTTTCAGGGAAAATCCAGTTCCACATCAATAATAGCTCAGCAACGCAACATGTTCATAGTTGTCTCAGTCTGCTCGATAACTCATTTGATCAAAGCAATACAGCAGGTCATATTCGATATTAATGAAAATTTGTTCACGAAAATATTATATACAGTTCCTCATAGCGTTTGCGACATATTTTGGTTATCAAAACCTATATGCAGCAATTTGGCCCATGGCAAGTCTTCAATAACAATAGATTTGGAAAGGTTTAATTAAGTATCCACTCGTAAATGGTCTCGCCTCCTATGCCGCGAAATTGTGTCTCGTCATATTATCATCAAAAGTTCGAGCGAGACTTTTCTTCCGAAGCCAACAAAACATACTCATTCAACCACTGCTGTGTCCATAAGAAAATAAATAACTCAGACCTTCGAAAGCACTCAACATTAATCGAATAGCAAAGGAACGTTCGCACTGTTGCTACTTCCGTGCAGATACACTCTAGTCTCAATGTTAGCTTTCGTCATTACGAAAAGGAAAAACTCTTCCCGAAAACAGAGACGAACCAGCTCTAATTGACGCAAGTTGGCTCTTCACTCGAGACACTAATGATTGTGTCTTCCGATAGCAACCATGATTTACTTCCGAAATACCAAGAGAAAGTACGATTTCAGTTTGGGATTAAGTTTGGACGAAGGGTGAATATGTGTCTAGATCTGATTTCAATAAATATGATATAAACATTCCGACTATGCGATTTCCATTATCGCGAACGGACAAATTAGGCATTATTCATAACATATATTTTATTGTCAGGCTGGGGGAAACCTAGGCACCGCCCATTTTGAGCACTCTGAATTTTTACCATATTTGAGCCTTTTTTTTGTCGCCTTTTTTTGCTAATAGCAGTGTGCAGTACTCAATTGTCGAAGACGATTAAATGAATTACTAACAATTTCGCATGACGAGTAAAACAGACTAGACAGAACTCAATCTCATGCATCAAACGTTGTGCATTTTTTTTACACTGAATGAGCTGTGTACACGTTTAAAAAAAAAGAATATTCCTCGAGAATATACCACGCGTCTGATTTAATAGTTTTACTCCCACTCTCACATTCGAGTGCGACGCTCGCTCAAAAGTCGGTCGGTCGCTTAAACGCTCCGCTCTCGTTTCCCCTCCCAAGCCGGCTGGTCACCGTGGGAGGCGTAGACCATGCTCATGGCTTTTCTATCGCTGGCTACACTCAACTGCCTAACGCTGTGCAATGATTCGCGGATTGTCGAGCTCGAAGACGCCCTCAGCAAGATCAAGGTGAACATTCTCGGTCTGTCCGAAGTCAGAAGATCAAGTGAGGAGGAGAAGGACCTTACAGGGAGTAATGGACGCCTCTATCACTCAACAAGACTTCCCAATCGTACAGCCGGAGTGGGTTTTGTCGTGAGTGGGGAGGTGAAACGGAAGGTTGTCGGGTTTCGCGCTTTAACTCCCAGGATCTGTTTTCTTGATGTTGCGGTGTCGGATAAGGTCCTGATAAGATTATTCCAGATCTACGCGCCAGCTTCAATTGACATGATCGAGTACAGCAACTTCATTCACGAATTCGAAAGAGAGTACCACGGACCAATCGCTGGCAGTCACCGGTATCGATTCGTGCATAAGGTCATCCTAGGGGATTTCAATGGGAAAGTCGGGCATTCTGAACCAGGGGTAATGTCGGTTGGAAAATTTGGGTACGGGGAACGGAACCAGAAGGGGCAAATGGTGGTGGACTTATGTGAAAGATTGCATCTTCGGGTGGGAAATAGTCTTTTCCAGAAACGGGAGAAATGAAAATACACCTGGGTTTCACCAAACGGGCGCACTAGGAACGAGATAGACTTCATCTTGTTCCCAAGGGATATTCGGGTTCTAGACGTGGGGGTGGTCAATCGGTTTGACTTTACGACTGATCACCGGTTGGTTAGATCAACCATCTCCTTCCCTTTCCGATTCCGTCGGGGTAACAACAGACCGGCTCGGGGAGACTCGCACCTTCAGAATGACTTGTTCAGGCTCAGTCTAGGCATAGAAATGGCACGTAGCGGTGCGAGTCCGGATTACGGTAATGTGGTCTCAGCAGTGCAGAAGTCGGGGAAAATTGCTACCATTTACACACCACGAGATAGACGGATTTCCCATAAGACCAGGGATTTGTTTGAAAGGCGCAGGGAACTCAAAATGGATGCCGTTGGGGTTTCTAGGGTGGAATGGCTACTCGTCAATAGATCAATTCGGCAGTCGTATAAACGCGACAGGGATCAGGCCTATCTTAATTACGTCAACGAGGCCATTGCAATGGGGAAAAGTTACAAAAAAGCAATTGCAAAGTTAGCTATTGGGAAGGATAGGATCATGCGGGTTAGGAATGGGCAAGGGGGGATGGAAACTACACAAGCGGGAATTGAGGGGGCATTTCAACACTTCTACAATGGTCTATATGAGGGTGATGGTGGAGTGGGATATCGGGAGGAGTTAGAACGGGATCTGTTCATTCCCATTTGCGAGTCAGAGGTAGATCAAGTGCTTCGGCATTTCAAATCTGGCAAAGCTCCTGGGAAAGACGGGATCACGGGGGAAATGCTGCGGGTTGGAATAGATCAACTAGTCCCCGCTCTCACTCATATCTTCAATAGTATCATGTTAGGGACTATTCCGCAGGGTTTTGGGGATTCACGCACAATTCTTCTACCAAAATCTGGAGATGCAACTCTCACTAAAAACTACAGACCGATCAGCTTGCTTCCTGTCTTTCAGAAAGCTCTTACCGGACTGCTCAATAAGAGGTATGCGCCAGTATTGGATAGAAACAAAAGCTGGGAACAAATGGGATTTAGGGCGGGTCATTCAACAGTAGATGCTATCCATACTCTCAAATCTGTGATCGCTCACTGTGTCGATTTCAAGCTGCCGATTTATCTGCTTTTTGTGGATATCTCGAAAGCTTTTGACAGCGTATACACGGAAGCTGTGTTCAGAGCAGTGGAGTTGGAGGGCATTCCTTCTGAGGTGGTTTCTTTTCTCGCGGGTCTCTCTCAGAGCAGTAGGAATGTGGTGGTGGTGAATGGAAATGAGGTTGAAATTAAGGTGGGAAGAGGTGTTAGACAAGGTGATTGCCTGTCTCCTAGACTGTTTACATCAGTTCTGGATATGGCATTCCGTAAGTTCGACTGGTCTAGGAAGGGAATTAGTATAAATGGAAGATTTCTTTCTCATATCCTTTTCGCTGATGACGCTGTTCTCATCTCTCATGATGAACGGCAAATTCAAGCAATGGCAAGGGATCTAGAACGGGAATTGGCTTGTGTGGGACTTCAGCTTAACGGGGATAAAACCATTGGGATGACTTCTAAGCCCAGTCCAAAAGTAGTCAAAGTCGGCGGGAAAGTGGTAAAATTACAGGAGAAGGTGGTGTATTTGGGAAGTGCAATTTCAGTCACTGGAAAGGATGACTGCGAAATAACTCGACGAATCCAGGCGGGATTTGGGGCATTCCATAAACACCGGGCTTTTCTAATCAATCGGGGTATTCCAATGGCTCATAAACGCCGACTATTCAATGGTTGCATAATTCCGGCGGTACTGTATGGATGTGAGAGTTGGGCTCTGACCAAAGCACAAATGAATCGATTATCGGTGACTCAACGCAGAATGGAACGATGGATGGTTGGTTGTACTGTGCTCGATCATGTTTCTAATGAGCGGCTGCGAGATTCCACTAGAATTCAGGATTTCGTCCGCACCGCACAGAAAAGAAAATGGTTTTGGTTGCACAAAATTGCGAACGATGATAGCTTAAAGTGGAGCCGAACTGTGATCGACTGGTACCCACGAAAGCGCAGAGGAAGAGGCCGTCCACCATCACGATGGAGCGATATCTTCCGAAAGACAATCGGCGCCCACTTTCTCAACGAAGCAAGCAATGTCACGTGGAATGCCATGCACACCAGAGCCCTCATCTGACCTTCCCTAACCCTCTCAGAAGGGCGAAGACTCTATTGACCTCTTGATAAATGTGTTAAAACTGAACTGAACTCCCACTTCTCATACTGGCAGAATTTTTGGCATTTTTGAACAGGCAGTTTCTCGGGCAGACTCTCGTCAATCCCTACCGGGAACTCTTTTTTGGGAACATTACCTATTGTGTATCATCATATTCTCATCAAAAGAGCGAGATTCTTTTCAGAATGCCAACAAAACATTCAATCTAATTGGGGTCTAATTGGTTCAAGTTGGCTCAACACTCGAGACGCTAGTGATAGCTGCTTCCGTTTACCCCCATGAACTGCTGAACTTAAGAGGCGAAGTAAGATTTTCATTGTCGACAAAATATAGTCCTGAAAGCATTTGAGTCTAAATTTGATTTCAATAAATGTGATGGAAACATTTCCACCGCGCAATTTCCAGTTCCAAGAGCAGAATCATTATTCATCACGTCTATTTTGTTTCCAGTGTGAGGGATCCGCCCATTTTGAGCAGTCTGAATCCTTCCGTATTTGAGCCTTTTCTTTGTCGCTCCTTTTTTCCTCATAGAAAAGTGGAGTTCAGCTCACTTAAAGTTTCTCATGCAAAAAATAATCAGACTAGACATCACTGATTTTCATGCATCAAACTTTGTACAAGGTTTTTGTGTAATTAACCAGATTTTAAAGAACTTTGTACACTTTTTTGAGCGCGATATTACATGGGAATATCCCACGGATATGTTTTAGAAGCCCCCCCCCCTCTACTCATTCTTGGAGATTTTTGACAGCGGAAGCAGGCCCGATTTGCGCGTAGCATAATTAGAAGTTCGAATAGAAAAGTTATAATTGTTCAGTTTTTCAACCATTTATAATATTTGCGATAATACTGTTATACCATTACAACATAATATCGCGGCCAGGCTCTTGCCAGGCACTTAATTACGCAACATTCAGACGCTATACACCTCCCTGAAACGGCTTCTACTGATTTCTTCATTGAAGCCAGTGTTGCTTTGAATTTTTGTTAACCTGTTCAATGTTACTGGTTCCGAACTGTTTTCTTTATAGAAATCATGGATAATTTGGCCGAGGTACTCCCGGATAGCATTCTTGTCGTACTCTACACCGTCCTTCTAATTCGCCTTGCAACTTCGTCGGATTCTTTCTTCAAAACACCCTTTTATGTGCTATTCCTCTCCACAGGTTCGAATTAGACTATGGAAATTATGAGAATTATACTTCAGGCGTCTACAGTATCATCTCTGTTTTGATGTTTCTCATCATCATTCAATACCTTCATCTAGACAAAAATCCAACACCGTTCATCTACAAAATGTCCCTAGTGAGTTTTACTGAATCACTTTTTTAAATGATTATTCAAGGCCGTGATTACTTTTGGAGCTATTGGATCTACAATCGGAAAAGCATACATTGCAATTCATCGCTATTTCGTGTTGAGAACTCAGGATTTTTCTGAAAAGGTTATAGTTCTAGTGCTCTGGCATTCTGTGTCTAGTTCACTGTTGACTCAGTAGTGTTGAGAAACATCATTTCAGAAGTTTCCTACGAAAGTGATCTGGGGAATGCTCATTTCGAAATTCGTAATTTCCGTCGCGGTTACTACTCCAGTTTGGTTATCAGCAACATTTACTATGAAAAACGACGTTATTGTTAATTTGTCAAAAGATAATACTGTTGTAAGTTGTATCATCGCTACTCAATTATATACAGCTATTAGATTTCGATGACAACTTACAGATTATGAAAGCCATCTCAGTCATCGTTTACATCGCTTACATACTATGTAACAGCATTTGTACTATGCTGACAAGTCGAGAGCTTATTCGCCTCAGGCAAATGCTTGAGGTACGTCTGACCTATCGAATTGTAATTAGTATTTCGAAATTTCAGGGAAAATCCAGTTCCACTGCAATAATAGCTCAGCAACGCAACATGTTCATAGTTGTCTCAGTCTGCTCGATAACTCATTTGATCAAAGCAATACAGCAGGTCATATTCGATATTAATGAAAATTTGTTCACGAAAATATTATATACAGTTCCTCATAGCGTTCGCGACGTATTTTGGTTATCTAGACGTATATGCAGCAATATGGCCCATGGTGAGCTTCCATTATCACAATTCGGCTGACAATTTCTATTCAGTATCCCCTCGTAAATGGACTCGCCTCTTATGCTGCGCCATTGTGTCTCGTCATATTCTCATCAAAAGTTCGAGCGAGACTATTCTTCAGAAAACCAGCAAAACATACTCATTCAATCACTGCTGTGTCGCTAAGAAGATAAACAATTCTTTCAGTTTGCCACTCTTGCCATTGGTCAGTAAAGGAACATGAAAGGAGTAGCAGACCTTTATTGTTTGCAACGTATAGTATAGTAGTACATTATTTCCCGTGAATTTATCTTTCTCGTATGAAACAATATGCATAAAAGCAACACTAAGGCCGTGAAGTCAGCACACAAACGGAATATATACTTTTTTTCACAATTTTGTCTGTTTCGCGAGAAAATGAACGCAGGTGGAATGTGGCAATTACTACTCATGAACAACTAACTTTAGTAATTATTAGTAATCACGACCTCTGTGTTATTGATTGTTTAATCGAGTGTATGAATTCTGTATTTCTTGATTACGACAGTGCGATTCTTGTAATATAGTATTGGGTTGAGGAATAAGTAACGCTCGTTTTTGAGCATCGTGTTTGGGCTCATATATCTCCCGCCAATCAAATCTAAACGAGCTGACTTTATAGCATTTTTTCAGGGTATGCTCGAGTATCATAGCCGTTATTATTAGAAATATCACGCTTCCTGTGTAGGAGAGAAATTTAGATTTCAATGTACCTGATAGTTTTCGAAAAGTTTAGATTTTTTTCGAAATTGTGTAATTTAACGTGGAAACTGTTCGGTAAATTCACACATTCTCAGGTGAGCAGCCCGATACTACACCTCTTCCATGGTGAAGTGAGAATGGTGCTCGATTCGTTGTTGTATTTTTATAGACGTTTCAAGGGGAACGTTCGTGAAAAATTGCAGTTCACTTAACTTATTTGTCTACCTTGAGGATCGAAGGTGCTGGCCTATACACTAGTGCGCTCCAGTCACTCACTATGGAGCTATATTATCACTATAAACATTTGGTGCTACTTATGCTCCTATTTGAAAAATAACAGTTTTCCAAAAATATTATTTTGTGACGGAATCAAAAGAAATGCGTGTTTTGAGGACTTTGGATTAAACCATACCCAAGACATAGTAGCCATTCTATAATTGTGGCCACTTGGTGGATGATAGTGCAAAAGTTGCTCGTCCATTTAACCATCTAAGGCCTTACATTCAATTAGTACGGTTTACAGGAAATAGCAATAAATGTCGATTTCGAGGCTTGTTTTTCTATATCGGACTTACGAGCAATTTAACTCATAAAGAGAATGCTCCACACTTAGCAAAATTCGTCCATATTTTCAACAGGAAAGGTACTCCACATTCAAGCATAATTGAGGTCTTTAGATCTATTGCTAAGAAAACGCGGCTAGCAAAACTTCTTTCGGTCAGTAACTGAAAATCCTACACTCTCGTTAGGCGCATATCTCACACAGGCCTTTACTTGGATATTCCTCTGAATATCATCAGTGTAATGTATAACCATGATACTTTACTACTGCAGCTTAATGGTGGCTCAATAATTCTTCTTCCCTCAGTGCTGACCTGTCAAAACCTCAGGGTGAGGTGCGATAACTTTGAATTGAGCCAGCCATTGTGATCGCCTAAATGATCGGAGATATATGATATAGTGTGCGCTAAAGAGAGTATCCAAGCCCTTATCGATCATCAAAAACCGGAATATAATTGCACAATTTAGAAAGACGGGAGAGGTCATAATCTGAAATTGGAAAAACGAGCGTTACTTATTCCTCAACCCGATATTATATTTAATCCTCTTGATATGTCCCGCTCTACGCATACTTTCTCCCACGATCCCTTCTTCCACAAGCCTTTCTTCACATGTTTCAACTGAAGAGGTCAGTCAGAAAACTTTGGTTCATAAAAGAGAAATCTTTTCAAAGCACTTCATCAGGTTAATTTGTTCCCCATATAAGTTTTGCAAAAACCCTTTTACAGCTCATCATATCCTTCTCGACGTATTATGATCTAAATGAAATAAATAAAATAAAATACTGTATGAACTAAATAAAATAAAATACTGTTTTATGCAGTGAGTAATTTTAATACTTATTCAGTGTCTTTGAGCCAGAAATGAACATACTTACAAATGAGACTTTCTTCTGCATAAATGCGTAGCACCTGTTCAACATGTTCTTCAACATTTTCTCATTGGCATTCCCAATTCATTCCTTGCAGTATCCGGCAGTGAATGGATTCGTAACGTATGCAGCCCCCGAGTACTTTTCTCTTCGAAAAGTCCGATCGAGACTCTTCTTCAACATGAGATGTTCAAAATCCACAGCAATTGTTTCATCGAGATGTGTTGATCTTTGTGGAACTAAAATTTCTGATGATCCCTGGTTTGTCTGTTCGATAATGTATCAATGAGTGTTTCTTATTTAAAAGGAACCTTTTTCAGATGATTCACGAGCCGTTTGGAAGTGCAATTCCGTTGTGCATTGTTGTCTCAGTTCTCGAACCTTCTTGTGAAAAAAACAGATTTCCAAATCGTACCAATACCACTTGAACCTACTTTTTGAACTGATATCAGATCTGTGAACTCAACGATCTTTCCCGTCTCGCCGAGCATGTTTTGTTAGTTGTATCTATCGCGAAATATCAAATTATCGGGTTCACTTCGCCTCCGCCTCTCGCTCACTGGAAATAACGAGTCGCGAAAATACAATGGAATTCAGCGCTGGCGTATGTATAAACTGATAGACATTCCCCAAAACTTGCGCGTACTCAAAATTTGATTCGTGTTTTTGCTCTTGAATTGTTCATCAGTTATTCCATCCAAACTATTTATCATTAGATGATCGGATGGGGTTTAGTCGCGCCGGATATAGTCCTCGTCACACTTTACACTTATTTGCTTATTCGGCTTGCGACTTCATCGGATAGATACTTTAAGAAACCATTCTATACTTTCTTCAAATCGACAGGTCAGATAGAACTCTTTGATTCTGTTGTAGCATATCGTTCAGGCGTCTATAGTATCACTTCAGTGGTTTCTTTCATTTTCATCGAGCAGTTTTCCTACTCGGAAAAATATTGGACCGTTTACATCTATAAGATTGCTTTTGTAAGTATATCTTTGCATGTACATTGTCTCGATTGAGTGCACAGGCTGCAAATGTCTTTGGGGCAAGCGGAGCTACATTCGGAAAGGCATTCATTGCCATTCATCGATATTTCGTAATGCGAAATCGAGATTTCACCGAGACGGTGCGTTCAATGTATTTGAAATTTATCATTTACATAACAAGTGCAATGTATTTTCATTTCACTTTGAACCATTTATTTGTTTTTTAAAACTTTGTATCAACAAAAAAACGACGGATGTGTTTCAGAATTGGTCCCGCTCGTCAGTTCTTCGAATGCTCGTTGCTCAATTCGCATTTTCCGTTCTCCTAACTGCCCCCGTTTGGCCAGCTTCTTACGTGTACCAAGATGATGTCATTCTAGCTCTGGCAAGCCTCAATACCTTGGTAATTGCATTTTCTAATAACTCTCGGGGAGTACCGGGAAATTTGACTGAATTTCCTGGTTATGGGTTCTCAATTTTCAGATACTAAAAGCTACATCGATATGTATATATGTTGTTTATGTAATCTGTAATGTAATTACAACGGTGCTTACAAGTCTAGAGTTTATGAAACTACGAAGAGCGCAACGCGTATGTTTTGGGCAATATAAAATTGTCAAAATCCTAACTGAATGATTCCAAAGATGAACTATGCATGTATTCTCAGGGAAATTCTGAACTAGGGCGATTTATGGTGCATGAAATTCGCATATTCATCATCGTCACAGTTTGTTCCATAAGTCACCTAATCAAAGCACTACATCAAGTAATTTGTTTCTGAAATATATTTCTAGATTATTATTTTCAGTTTGCAATCGCTGTTTCGACATATTTTAATCTGCCAGAATTGTTTCAAATTATGTTCAATACAGTAAGCATTTTTACCTTGGACCTTGTTTACCATAATGGTATGGAAACTGGCCTGGCCGTGCAATGTGGCGCGCCAGGTGCGGGCACAGTGAAAAACATCGAAATTTCATTTTTTCTCAGCCGAACAAGATAAACTCGAAATACCTTTTGCATTATGTTTGGCATGTCCAAAGTACACAGAAACACTATTCGGAACGATTTCCGTGCAAATCTGAAATCGACTTTTTCATTCCCATTTTCGGATTTTTACAGTTCTCAGTGATCTAACGGTGATAGCGCAACATTATTACTGTATCATAAGTTCGTATTTTTTTTCCTATCATAACTTTTCTCTTTACCGAAATTCGTATTCAGCGCGTCAAAGTGCGCAACAAACATCCATAGCCATATAGTTACGAGATGTAAAATTTTCATATTTATCATGGTCCGTCATGGTCATTTTTTGGTCAAAGAGTCGAAATCTCAGAACTACCTAACTATAGGAGTATTCGGTGTATTTTTGCATGCGGAAGACGAATTTCGACACTAGAGTTCACCAAATTGCGAACGAAAAAAGTTATGTCCGAAAAAACGAAAAGTTGAATTTTCCTATCATAACTTTTTTCTTTCGCAATTTGGTGAACTCTAGTGTCGAAATTCGTCTTCCGCATGCAAAAATACACCGAATACTCCTATAGTCAGGTAGTTCTGAGATTTCGACTTTTTGACCAAAAAATGACCATGTCATGAAAAATATGAAATTTTTTTTATCTCGTATGGCTATAGATGTTTCTTGCGTACTTTGACGCGCGGAATCCGAATTTCGGTATGCGAGCACACAAATCCTTGAGCGAAAAAAGTTATACTCGAAAATGTCCGAAATTTGCCACTTATTTAAAAATTACTCAACTTTTCACGATAAAAGCCGATCGGGAGGGGATCTGGTATAGTGTGGTTATATGAGGCATAAAGTGTACTAACATATGATACAGTAATAATGTTGCGCTATCACCGTTAGATCACTGAGAACTGTAAAAATCCGAAAATGGGAATGAAAAAGTCGATTTCAGTTTTGCACGGTAATCGTTCCCAATAGTGTTCCTGTGTACTTTGGACATGCCAAACATGATGCAAAAGGAATTTCGAGTTTATCTTGTTCGGCTGAGAAAATATGATTTCACTGTTCCAGCACCGAGCGCGCCGCTTTGCGCGGCCCGGCCAGTTTCGTCACCATTATTGTAAACAAGGTCTAAGGTACCCTAGGTCCTATGAGTATGGAGACCGGAATCGAAATTCCTGGAGAAGGGGGGTCAAATGGTAAAAAATAACAGAGCGGTCGTCTTAATACGTTTTAATTTTTTCCCTCGTTATTGGGTGTTCAATAAAATTAAATTTGTTGTATGTGAAAATAGAATAATTATCTATTTAGTATTCATTGGTTAATGGATTTGCAACTTACGCAGCCCCCGTATGCCTCATACTTTTCTCACCAAAAGTGCGATCGAGACTGTTATTCACCATTCGATGTTACCAATTTAGTAGTGTTTCCTCAAGATAAATTGCATTCAAAAATTCAATACTAGTTTTTTTAATATGTATTGACAATAAGTTTACCTCAGAAACGAAGAATGGCGAGTAAAAATGTGTTATTTTCCTAAGTTATAAAGGTAAAGGTAAATGTAAATTTCCGACTTAATATATTAGATCAAATAAATCTAGAAAAAAAAATATTTGGAATGAATTTGAAAACACTTTTATATATAAGACCGCAAAAAATGAAGCATACACACGCAAAATTCAAACATTTGTTTGAAATAAGTACAATAATTAATGTGCGTTGTTCCAATGATGATGGATTATTAGTTTAAAGAGTCTATTGTTAGAAAATACATAAGATCAGAATTTGAACTTGAAAGGATAAGAATTGGAAAGATCAAGGGCCTCTTCTTCGTCGGGACATGCCCGTTGCTCATCTTCTGCTGCTTCTTCCTTCACAATCGCACGCATTTCATCCATTTCTCCTGCATTCACTTCCTTCACGCAAGACCGACGAGAACGCAATAATACCGATGGCATTACGGAAAAAGTGTTACATCTTTCAAGAATTTTAGACATATTAGTATCGAAAGATGGTCATAGATATGATATCAGTATAGATTCCAACATTTAATTTTGGCGAATGTTCATGGCTGCTGAACATTGCGAGAGGCCGCTTTGAAGGTGAGGTCTGAAAAAAATTTGAATGAAAATTTAATTATCTACTTAGGGAAAAACAATTAATATTACTCGCTGATTTTATGTTTATGGTAGAATTAGTCGGTTTCCGCTAGCAGGATCTAATCTGATTCCATTTGCGCTTCTGGAACACATCTCAAGCACAAATGCGTACCTACATGAGTCGTCTTGTGAACTGTATGTTGATTTGTGAGTCGATTGATAATCTTTCCGCAAATATAGCATTGCAATTTTTTCTCCTGTTTTCTATGAGCATCGTTGGTAGCTGGAAAATGCATGTTCGCATAACACATAACTATAGCATGCAATCAACTCAAATATACTATCTGACGTCATTTGCTGTTTCCCAGCACGTAAAACCTCCTCCCATATTCGGCCCTCATGGAGGGTTGTCTCCATTATCAGTTTCCGATTAAATTGTCAATTGTGATTTTTGCAAATCATTGTGATTCATGGAGGGTTTTAATAATTTCAAGTATACTTTCCTGTTTATTCATGTGAGCTTCGAATCATTCTTTGCTTTTGAGCGTACTGAGACGCAATCGATAAGAGAGAGTGATAGTCCTTATCTCACTCAACAATCGTGACTGACACAAGAGAATGTTTCATGGAGGGTTATCTTGTCCAATATGAGCGTATTATTTCCATTAATTGAATTGAGAATTGACAATGTTACCAAATCCATTAAAATACTTTATTGTTTTTCATCATCACAAGATTGGAGGTACGAGATGGGATCAAAAAGTGGATCAAGGAGTTGTACAGATCAGAGATGGAAGAGATGTTTTGAATGGAGTACATATCGAGATTGATAAAAAAGAAAATACCCACATAGCATTTAAAAGGTCAATAGCTTTGTCCAGGGGCGTATCCACTCTTCTCTGAATATCTTGTCAGTCTCTCCTTCGAGAGAATCTTCTCGTTTATCACCTGAGATGAAGACATTTGAGACGAGAAAATATATATGAAAAGGATTGAGAGAAGGACTTACGTTGAGGATGAATACTCCTGCGATGAGAAGGAAACAACCAACGATGACTCCAGAAAGGGCCTGTAATGGAAGGAGATGAAGAGAGACAAAGTGTCCATGTCACAACGCATTTATCACTCTTTCTCCATAGAACTATCTGATATTGAACTCACTCCAATCCATCCGAAAGCCTCTCCCGATTCTATGATTGTCCTCTGAGAGATGGTCCCTGCTATTCCCAGTACTATCAACCATGCCATGACTTGAGCCAGAGAGAAGATTACTTCCTGAGTAGATTCATTCATTGGGTAGGTCAAAGGGGGACTAGACTCACGGCGATGGACTGATTAGTGCCGACTCCACCTTCCTTTCTGCTCATAATGAAATACATGACGATAGAGACAATACAGTACAATAACTGGAATGGAGATGGATGGAATGATCTGGAATTGGATGGACTCACTGTGAGGGCGGAGAAGACGTAGATGATGACTATCTCATAGTTGATATTGATATAGGCAGTGACATAGGATGGATCGATTAGACAGATCACAGCGATCACACACAACTGAAAAGAGAAGACAATCGAGAGGAGGGAGGGGGGACATCCTTGGTAAAGTATTATTCTGTCCTTTCTACTGCTAAAACTAATTCAAGAAATATTCACCGCAATTAGTATCTTGACGACGCTAGAGAGAATGAGTTGGGCAGAGAAATGCATCCTCGGATATTTGAATTTATTGTTGATCCAGTGAAAGAATGCGGAGAAAGTGTATTGTTGGAAGGTGAATTGACGAGAAAGAGAATATATAGGGAGTGACAGAGACGTGAAGGAGGAAGGGCTCGCTCTTCCTAGATGCAATCAAGAGGAAAGAGTGACTAATGGAGACAAACACACGCCTTTTCCAGCTGATAGCCCCTCTCTTGAGCATACCTTGAATGACCCTCTATATCTACACTCTCTCGATTAGCGTGATCTCCCCTTCATTGCCTCGAATGTGGCACATCCCCAGGATTATGTTCAAATACAGGCATACTTTACCCTTATTTTCAAGTGGGATTTTTTTTAACAGGTGTCGATATCTGTGGTTCTAATTGCTAAAATTCTCCGAAATGGTTTCCTAATTCATTTAAAATTATTTTTGTTTATTTCATTGATCCATTACACATGCACTCGCTAAATTCGAATAAATCTTATTGTGAATGCAAATACTAATGATGATAGATGCACGAGTTGTTCCTCTTATTATGGGATTATTATATGTACTGAGAAAGCCATTTTGAGTAGATTACAGGGTCACAATCTGAGCTTGCAAGAGAGAGAATCGGGAAGATCAATAAGATTCCCTCTCGTCTGACCATGCTCCTCGACGATCTTCTGTTTACATCACATTCTCAATTTCTTCGTTAATTTCATCTTCATTTTCTTCGTCCGCGCAAGATCGACGAGATAGCTGTAATCATTATTCGAACATGAAAATATATGATTCAATGACTTTCTGGATTTGTTCGAAAGAAAACGGTTAAACGATGTAAAAATATTTAAAAAATCGAAGGCTGAGTACCACGTGGGACTCTGACCTTTGCTTTCGAAGAATTTTGCTGGTCGCTGGACATTGACAGGGACCGCTTCATACGTTCACACTGAAAATGTTGATTATCGTATTCGCTGATTTAAATGCGATAAAGAACTGTCTCATTGATGAATTTCCATCTGCTCACCGCGCTCTTTTTCTATTCCTTATTGTGTTTCAACATGTGCTTCTTGAACGAGCCACACTCGAAAGGTTGTCTCGCTGCCACATCATCTTAAGAGAGCAGATCGGTTATTTTGGACGACCCCCCGGAACCGTTGCGCTAGCAATGAGAACTACAAGCTCATACTCGGGTACTAGTAGGGTCTTGGTCCCGTATTTAACAAACGGTCACTTATTTGTGGTTACTGCCTTGCCGCAGGGAGAATAGTGAATTACAAGGTAAAATGGTCGAAAAATCATATTTTCTCAACCATTCGGGATAGACACAATTTATCTTTTGAGTTATTCTAGGGGTGCCCTGGGACTCTGGAAAACCCGTTCTGCTTGATTTCTAGTTGTTTCCAAAATGGGTTTTTCTACTTTCAATTTCAGTTTTTCGGATAAAGTTGTAACTTTTTGGCCGAACTACAAGTAGTCACTATGTGCGTTTTGTAGCTATTGCATGTATGCATCGGAATTAGTGTTCGAATTGTTCCGCCAGGGACGCCGAATCCTAATATTTTAATTCCGATGCATACATGCAATAGCTATAGTAATTCCGATGCATACATGCAATAGCTACAAAACGCACATAGTGACTACTTGTAGTTCGGCCAAAAAGTTACAACTTTATCCGAAAAACTGAAATTGAAAGTAGAAAAACCCATTTTGGAAACAACTAGAAATCAAGCAGAACGGGTTTTCCAGAGTCCCAGGGCACCCCTAGAATAACGCAAAAGATAAATTGTGTCTATCCCGAATGGTTGAGAAAATATGATTTTTCGACCATTTTACCTTGTAATTCATTATTCTCCCTCCGGCAAGGCAGTAACCACAAATAAGTGACCGTTTGTTAAATACGGGACCAAGACCCTCCTAGTACCCGAGTATGAGCTTGTAGTTCTCATTGATAGCGCAACGGTTCCGGGCAGGGGCCAAAATGCTCTAAAATAACGGAGCCGGTCTCTTAAAATATGATAATTATAATTTTGAAATTTTTAAGATTATAATTTCGCTTTTTTTCTCTAAATCGATTTTATCAATAAAAAATTTTGTTTAATTGTTTACTGAATTGCATGCCCGAGTGTCTTCTCATGTGAATTCTCAGACTCGAAGCTCATCGCAATTCATCTCCACAGACAGAACACTTGTTGCGTTTTCTCATTTCCACCAGTTTCTGATCAGTATCATCTAAATTGTTTTTAATGATAGGATTAGTCGTCTGATAGTAGCAGCATGTAGCTTGATTCCTTTACATAATAAATATATATTGCCCTTCTGGAGTACATAACAAGCTCAAATGCTTACCTAGATGAGTCGCCATGTGAACTGTAAGTTGATTTGTAAGAACATTGATGATCTTTCCGCAAATATCACATTTTTTTGCATTTTTTTCTCCAGTTTTCTACGAGCATCGTTGGTTGCTGGAAAATACTTGTTGAAGACGACGTAGAACACATAATTATAGCATGCAATCAACTCACGCAAATGTACGAGCTGGTGACGTTTGAAGTTACCCAATGCGGCGAATTTCTTCCCACACTCCTCACATTTGTGAGGTAGTAAGTACAATGGGCACGGCGTCTGACCGGCATGCCGACGCAGGCTGGTTCGACTCCCGCCCGCAGGTGATGTTCTGCAAGAGGCTTAGGCTCCTAACTAAGATCCACTTAGTTTGGGCAAATATGGAAATTATCGATTTTTTGTGATAAATTTCGTAGAGTCCCTACTTTGACCTACCTATTCTCGAAGATGAGACCTGATATCAAAAAACGGCAAACAAAGTTCGAAAGAGCATGTTCGAAAACGGCTATTTTTCGCATTGAGCTGATGATGACATTTGTAAAGTGAAATTCGATTGTGATGTCTGTGGGAAGAGCTATATCGTAAAACGGCAATTAAACATTCACAAGAACACTCATCATGGTGAGTATGTTGATCACTAAATTCACAACTCGATTATTATCAATGATTATAAAAATAATTTTTTTTCTTCAGAAAATGCGTCCTCAAGACTGCGTTACGAATGTGAAAAATGTGGACGGTGTTTTTCTTGCAAGAGATCCCTTGACTCACATAACAGAAATACTCATTTGCGTAAGTTTTTTTTTCAAGAATACACTACTGCATTCGATCACAAGTTTCACACTAGCCTATCATTTCAGTTGCTGGGAAATTTGAATGCAGCATCTGTGGAAAAGTTTGCTCTTCAAGTAATTCTCTGTCGAATCATAACCAGAGAATGCATATTGGTAAGATTAACCTGCTTGGAATTACGTTAGAAAACGTAGGGAAAGTTCGTGGATTAAGAGACGTTCCAGGAGTTAGTGAAGCTATTGGGATGGGTCGACAGAGGACTTTTTTTGCAACCTATGCCAATAAGCTCAGGGTAAAGTCCCCATACCTAGCTGGCCCAATATGATATACTGGGGTGCACCCTCCTTGAAATGCTGTGCATGTCCCAAAAAAAGTCGAAAATTTTATCCGCGAAAAAAGTAGGTTCTTATAGTTGTTTCAGGCGTATTTTGCTATAAAAAAACGAAAAACGTACTTAGAAAGCGAAAGGACTTCGATAAAAGGTCTAAAACGAAAAATTTCCCTCATTTTTCGATCCCCCTGAAAAATAATTTTTTTTTCGATCACCCTGAAAAATGAAATTTTCAGCTTTTTTCATCCAGGCGCTCGGAATCCGCAGCTTCCCGCCCGAAGCTCTCTCGGAGGCAGATGAGAGAACGATGTCGAGAGATTTCGAAATTTCGAAACGATATAGTCATTTATATATCAGTTTTATATCTCATTAATCGTTAAAGCTAACCATGCCTTCTATCTCTCCAGAGTTGGCAAATTGGTATCAGTGCCCAGGAGGCACGACGTAACGTGCCCCAGAAGGTCAGAAGGCGAGTAGTCGGCCTTACCCTCAGCACCACCTATCGTAGTCGTCGAAAGACGAGTGTAAAATTGCTTGATGTGGCCGCACCTTTTTGAATGGGAACACGATATATAAATATATCATAAATGAGATATCTTACGAAACGGAACCGTTGGAACGCTTGAATAGTATTCGAGGTGAAATATCCAAAAATACAAAAAATATTCTAGGCGATCGCGGCCGTTCGTTCGAGCGAGATTCGACTGTGGGAGAAGCGAAGAAAGCACTGCTCGCTGTGCACACACTTGACCGGGTCAGTACTAGAATGGTCCAAGCCATTTATATTATATAGTTGACTTTTATCGGTAGTTCGTGTATACGCGTTGTCATTACAGTTTCACGAAGACAGCTGTGGGGATCATGACACTGGGTTGTGCCTTCGCCGGCGTCTATTTCATCATTGGTATCTGGGACTGCTGGTACGCGAGAAATGCGGCCTGCTCGTGAACATAATGTGTATTTATCAGAAAAGATAATGGGTATTGTTCTGTACTTTATCTCGTTGGTAACATACGCCAGAAAAAGTTATGCAATTGTTTGCTGCATCATTCATTTGACCCTTGTCGATATGCAAATATTTTATGTCTATGTTTGAATAAAGATATTCGCAAGAAAAATATAGGAGTCTATGACGTAATTGTGCATGAGATCGAACGAATATTGCAAAAGACGAAATAAAAGAAGTTAATATTAGTGAAATATTTTTAATCTTTGAAACAGCAAAAAGCTTCCACATATTGCATTAGACTATATTTTTCACGCCAACTATCGGAAGTGATGTGGCACTGTTTCTAATTGGAGTGGGCAGAGTGGTGTTTTCGTGGGCTGTGATCATCGCTTTGTAGGACTCGCAACTGAAATTTCTAAAGAAAATAAGAAAAACACAAATTGGGATAACATGAATAAACGAAACAAATTACTCACGGCCCAGTGAGATAGTAATCGTAGACTCTCTGCTGACGTTTCCTGTCGAGGCTGCGCATAATTCGCTCCATTTCGATGTTTTGGACGGCCTTAATAGATTTTTCTTCAGTTTTCCAATGATAATTGAACTGACCATCTGAGCGACAAGCGCCCTGTACAGTGCGAATTTGAGAACGGTATCAGTTTCAGTGAAGATTTTTGGCGAAATGTCCTGAGCGCATTGCTCTGGAACGTATCCATATTTTGCTGGAAAATCGGCTGATGGAAAATTGGCATCGACACTCTTCATTTCGCCTGATCTCTCGCCGAGAAAAACACAAGAATTGAGAAGATTCGGATACCGATTTGACATCACTATTTACTAGGAAAAATTATTCATCGTATTTTTTCCATTGATCTTTTTAAAAATAATTGTGGAACTTACGTTCTCGTTGCGCCGAAGTGAGGCAGTCGATAGTGAATATAGGCACAAAAAGGAGGAGGAAAAACGAGCGGAACATCATGTTCAAGCGTAAAAGTGTACAATGAAAGCCCCCTTTTAAATCGAACGATCGAATACACAACACGCGGATCAGGGCACAATACTTACTCATAGTAGTAGTAAACTGGCTACAAACCGGATATGACTAGCAGATGAGAACTAATAGCAGAATTGTCCAGTAGAGGATCAAATTCTTGTCTCATATCGCTGCAAGGCATTGACGTGCTTCCGTGGCGCAATTGGCAGCGCGTTCGGCTGTTAACCGAAAGGTCGGTGGTTCGAACCCACCCGGGAGCGTATCTTCTTGCAATTCTTCATCTCTTTCACGAAGCGAAAATTAAAACATCCATTCATAACTGCTCAGACTCTTGCGAACATCACGTGCTTCCGTGGCGCAATTGGCAACGCGTTCGGCTGTTAACCGAAAGGTCGGTGGTTCGAACCCACCCGGGAGCGTATCTTCTTGCAATTCTTCATCTCTTTCACGAAACGAAAAAGAAAACATCCATTCATAACTGCTCAGACTCTTGTGAACATCACGTGCTTCCGTGGCGCAATTGGCAGCGCGTTCGGCTGTTAACCGAAAGGTCGGTGGTTTGAACCCACCCGGGAGCGTATCTTCTTGCAATTCTTCATCTCTTTCGCGAAACGAAAATAAAACATCCATTCATATTTGCTCAGACTCTTGTGAAGATCACGTGCTTCCGTGGCGCAATTGGCAGCGCGTTCGGCTGTTAACCGAAAGGTCGGTGGTTCGAACCCACCCGGGAGCGTATCCTTTTGCAATTCATTATCTCTTTCACGAAACGAAAAAGTAAACATCCATTCATAACTGCTCAGACTCTTGTGAACATCACGTGCTTCCGTGGCGCAATTGGCAGCGCGTTCGGCTGTTAACCGAAAGGTCGGTGGTTCGAACCCACCCGGGAGCGTATCTTCTTGCAATTCTCCATCTCTTTCACGAAACGAAAAAGAAAACATCCATTCATAACTGCTCAGACTCTTGTGAAGATCACGTGCTTCCGTGGCGCAATTGGCAGCGCGTTCGGCTGTTATCCGAAAGGTCGGTGGTTCGAACCCACCCGGGAGCGTATCCTTTTGCAATTCATCATCTCTTTCACGAAACGAAAAAGTAAACATCCATTCATAATTGCTCAGACTCTTGTGAACATCACGTGCTTCCGTGGCGCAATTGGCAGCGCGTTCGGCTGTTAACCGAAAGGTCGGTGGTTTGAACCCACCCGGGAGCGTATCTTCTTGCAATTCTTCATCTCTTTCACGAAACGAAAATAAAACATCCATTCATATCTGCTCAGACTCTTGTGAAGATCACGTGCTTCCGTGGCGCAATTGGCAGCGCGTTCGGCTGTTAACCGAAAGGTCGGTGGTTCGAACCCACCCGGGAGCGTATCCTTTTGCAATTCATTATCTCTTTCACGAAACGAAAAAGTAAACATCCATTCATAACTGCTCAGACTCTTGTGAACATCACGTGCTTCCGTGGCGCAATTGGCAGCGCGTTCGGCTGTTAACCGAAAGGTCGGTGGTTCGAACCCACCCGGGAGCGTATCCTTTTGCAATTCATCATCTCTTTCACGAAACGAAAAAGTAAACTTCCATTCATAACTGCTCAGACTCTTGTGAAGATCACGTGCTTCCGTGGCGCAATTGGCAGCGCGTTCGGCTGTTATCCGAAAGGTCGGTGGTTCGAACCCACCCGGGAGCGTATCCTTTTGCAATTCATCATCTCTTTCACGAAACGAAAAAGTAAACATCCATTCATAACTGCTCAGACTCTTGTGAACATCACGTGCTTCCGTGGCGCAATTGGCAGCGCGTTCGGCTGTTAACCGAAAGGTCGGTGGTTCGAACCCACCCGGGAGCGTATCTTCTTGCAATTCTTCATCTCTTTCATGAAGCGAAAATTAAAACATCCATTCATAACTGCTCAGACTCTTGCGAACATCACGTGCTTCCGTGGCGTAATTGGCAGCGCGTTCGGCTGTTAACCGAAAGGTCGGTGGTTTGAACCCACCCGGGAGCGTATCTTCTTGCAATTCTTCATCTCTTTCACGAAACGAAAATAAAACATCCATTCATATCTGCTCAGACTCTTGTGAAGATCACGTGCTTCCGTGGCGCAATTGGCAGCGCGTTCGGCTGTTAACCGAAAGGTCGGTGGTTCGAACCCACCCGGGAGCGTATCCTTTTGCAATTCATTATCTCTTTCACGAAACGAAAAAGTAAACATCCATTCATAACTGCTCAGACTCTTGTGAACATCACGTGCTTCCGTGGCGCAATTGGCAGCGCGTTCGGCTGTTAACCGAAAGGTCGGTGGTTCGAACCCACCCGGGAGCGTATCCTTTTGCAATTCATCATCTCTTTCACGAAACGAAAAAGTAAACTTCCATTCATAACTGCTCAGACTCTTGTGAACATCACGTGCTTCCGTGGCGCAATTGGCAGCGCGTTCGGCTGTTAACCGAAAGGTCGGTGGTTCGAACCCACCCGGGAGCGTATCTTCTTGCAATTCTTCATCTCTTTCATGAAGCGAAAATTAAAACATCCATTCATAACTGCTCAGACTCTTGCGAACATCACGTGCTTCCGTGGCGCAATTGGCAACGCGTTCGGCTGTTAACCGAAAGGTCCGTGGTTCGAACCCACCCGGGAGCGTATCTTCTTGCAATTCTTCATCTCTTTCACGAAACGAAAAAGAAAACATCCATTCATAACTGCTCAGACTCTTGTGAAGATCACTTGCTTCCGTGGCGCAATTGGCAGCGCGTTCGGCTGTTAACCGAAAGGTCGGTGGTTCGAACCCACCCGGGAGCGTATCCTTTTGCAATTCATTATCTCTTTCACGAAACGAAAAAGTAAACATCCATTCATAACTGCTCAGACTCTTGTGAACATCACGTGCTTCCGTGGCGCAATTGGCAGCGCGTTCGGCTGTTATCCGAAAGGTCGGTGGTTCGAACCCACCCGGGAGCGTATCCTTTTGCAATTCATCATCTCTTTCACGAAACGAAAAAGTAAACATCCATTCATAACTGCTCAGACTCTTGTGAACATCACGTGCTTCCGTGGCGCAATTGGCAGCGCGTTCGGCTGTTAACCGAAAGGTCGGTGGTTCGAACCCACCCGGGAGCGTATCTTCTTGCAATTCTTCATCTCTTTCATGAAGCGAAAATTAAAACATCCATTCATAACTGCTCAGACTCTTGCGAACATCACGTGCTTCCGTGGCGTAATTGGCAGCGCGTTCGGCTGTTAACCGAAAGGTCGGTGGTTTGAACCCACCCGGGAGCGTATCTTCTTGCAATTCTTCATCTCTTTCACGAAACGAAAATAAAACATCCATTCATATCTGCTCAGACTCTTGTGAAGATCACGTGCTTCCGTGGCGCAATTGGCAGCGCGTTCGGCTGTTAACCGAAAGGTCGGTGGTTCGAACCCACCCGGGAGCGTATCCTTTTGCAATTCATTATCTCTTTCACGAAACGAAAAAGTAAACATCCATTCATAACTGCTCAGACTCTTGTGAACATCACGTGCTTCCGTGGCGCAATTGGCAGCGCGTTCGGCTGTTAACCGAAAGGTCGGTGGTTCGAACCCACCCGGGAGCGTATCCTTTTGCAATTCATCATCTCTTTCACGAAACGAAAAAGTAAACTTCCATTCATAACTGCTCAGACTCTTGTGAACATCACGTGCTTCCGTGGCGCAATTGGCAGCGCGTTCGGCTGTTAACCGAAAGGTCGGTGGTTCGAACCCACCCGGGAGCGTATCTTCTTGCAATTCTTCATCTCTTTCATGAAGCGAAAATTAAAACATCCATTCATAACTGCTCAGACTCTTGCGAACATCACGTGCTTCCGTGGCGCAATTGGCAACGCGTTCGGCTGTTAACCGAAAGGTCCGTGGTTCGAACCCACCCGGGAGCGTATCTTCTTGCAATTCTTCATCTCTTTCACGAAACGAAAAAGAAAACATCCATTCATAACTGCTCAGACTCTTGTGAAGATCACTTGCTTCCGTGGCGCAATTGGCAGCGCGTTCGGCTGTTAACCGAAAGGTCGGTGGTTCGAACCCACCCGGGAGCGTATCCTTTTGCAATTCATTATCTCTTTCACGAAACGAAAAAGTAAACATCCATTCATAACTGCTCAGACTCTTGTGAACATCACGTGCTTCCGTGGCGCAATTGGCAGCGCGTTCGGCTGTTATCCGAAAGGTCGGTGGTTCGAACCCACCCGGGAGCGTATCCTTTTGCAATTCATCATCTCTTTCACGAAACGAAAAAGTAAACATCCATTCATAACTGCTCAGACTCTTGTGAACATCACGTGCTTCCGTGGCGCAATTGGCAGCGCGTTCGGCTGTTAACCGAAAGGTCGGTGGTTCGAACCCACCCGGGAGCGTATCTTCTTGCAATTCTTCATCTCTTTCATGAAGCGAAAATTAAAACATCCATTCATAACTGCTCAGACTCTTGCGAACATCACGTGCTTCCGTGGCGCAATTGGCAACGCGTTCGGCTGTTAACCGAAAGGTCCGTGGTTCGAACCCACCCGGGAGCGTATCTTCTTGCAATTCTTCATCTCTTTCACGAAACGAAAAAGAAAACATCCATTCATAACTGCTCAGACTCTTGTGAAGATCACTTGCTTCCGTGGCGCAATTGGCAGCGCGTTCGGCTGTTAACCGAAAGGTCGGTGGTTCGAACCCACCCGGGAGCGTATCCTTTTGCAATTCATTATCTCTTTCACGAAACGAAAAAGTAAACATCCATTCATAACTGCTCAGACTCTTGTGAACATCACGTGCTTCCGTGGCGCAATTGGCAGCGCGTTCGGCTGTTAACCGAAAGGTCGGTGGTTCGAACCCACCCGGGAGCGTATCCTTTTGCAATTCCTCATCTCTTTCACGAAACGAAAAAGTAAACTTCCATTCATAACTGCTCAGACTCTTGTGAACATCACGTGCTTCCGTGGCGCAATTGGCAGCGCGTTCGGCTGTTAACCGAAAGGTCGGTGGTTCGAACCCACCCGGGAGCGTATCTTCTTACAATTCATCATCTCTTTCACGAAACGAAAAAGTAAACTTCCATTCACAACTGCTCAGACTCTTGTGAACATCACGTGCTTCCGTGGCGCAATTGGCAGCGCGTTCGGCTGTTAACCGAAAGGTCGGTGGTTCGAACCCACCCGGGAGCGTATCCTTTTGCAATTCATCATCTCTTTCACGAAACGAAAAAGTAAACTTCCATTCATAACTGCTCAGACTCTTGTGAACATCACGTGCTTCCGTGGCGCAATTGGCAGCGCGTTCGGCTGTTAACCGAAAGGTCGGTGGTTCGAACCCACCCGGGAGCGTATCTTCTTACAATTCATCATCTCTTTCACGAAACGAAAAAGAAAACATCCATTCATAACTGCTCAGACTCTTGTGAACATCACGTGCTTCCGTGGCGCAATTGGCAGCGCGTTCGGCTGTTAACCGAAAGGTCGGTGGTTCGAACCCACCCGGGAGCGTATCTTCTTACAATTCATCATCTCTTTCACGAAACGAAAAAGTAAACTTCCATTCACAACTGCTCAGACTCTTGTGAACATCACGTGCTTCCGTGGCGCAATTGGCAGCGCGTTCGGCTGTTAACCGAAAGGTCGGTGGTTCGAACCCACCCGGGAGCGTATCCTTTTGCAATTCATCATCTCTTTCACGAAACGAAAAAGTAAACTTCCATTCATAACTGCTCAGACTCTTGTGAACATCACGTGCTTCCGTGGCGCAATTGGCAGCGCGTTCGGCTGTTAACCGAAAGGTCGGTGGTTCGAACCCACCCGGGAGCGTATCTTCTTGCAATTCTTCATCTCTTTCACGAAGCGAAAATTAAAACATCCATTCATAACTGCTCAGACTCTTGTGAATATCACGTGCTTCCGTGGCGCAATTGGCAGCGCTTTCGGCTGTTAACCGAAAGGTCGGTGGTTCGAACCCACCCGGGAGCGTATCCTTTTGCAATTCATCATCTCTTTCACGAAAAGAAAAAGTAAACTTCCATTCATAACTGCTCAGACTCTTGTGAACATCACTTGCTTCCGTGGCGCAATTGGCAGCGCGTTCGGCTGTTAACCGAAAGGTCGGTGGTTCGAACCCACCAGGGAGCGTATCTTCTTACAATTCATCATCTCTTTCACGAAACGAAAAAGTAAACTTCCATTCACAACTGCTCAGACTCTTGTGAACATCACGTGCTTCCGTGGCGCAATTGGCAGCGCGTTCGGCTGTTAACCGAAAGGTCGGTGGTTCGAACCCACCCGGGAGCGTATCCTTTTGCAATTCATCATCTCTTTCACGAAACGAAAAAGTAAACTTCCATTCATAACTGCTCAGACTCTTGTGAACATCACGTGCTTCCGTGGCGCAATTGGTAGCGCGTTCGGCTGTTAACCGAAAGGTCGGTGGTTCGAACCCACCCGGGAGCGTATCTTCTTACAATTCATCATCTATTTCACGATACGAAAAAGAAAACATCCATTCATAACTGCTCAGACTCTTGTGAACATCACGTGCTTCCGTGGCGCAATTGGCAGCGCGTTCGGCTGTTAACCGAAAGGTCGGTGGTTCGAACCCACCCGGGAGCGTATCTTTTTGCAATTCTTCATCTCCTTCACGAAGAGAAAAATAAAACATCCATTCATAACTGCTCAGACTCTTGTGAACATCACGTGCTTCCGTGGCGCAATTGGCAGCGCGTTCGGCTGTTAACCGAAAGGTCGGTGGTTCGAACCCACCCGGGAGCGTATCCTTTTGCAATTCATCATCTCTTTCACGAAACGAAAAAGTAAACTTCCATTCATAACTGCTCAGACTCTTGTGAACATCACGTGCTTCCGTGGCGCAATTGGCAGCGCGTTCGGCTGTTAACCGAAAGGTCGGTGGTTCGAACCCACCCGGGAGCGTATCTTCTTACAATTCATCATCTCTTTCACGAAACGAAAAAGAAAACATCCATTCATAACTGCTCAGACTCTTGTGAACATCACGTGCTTCCGTGGCGCAATTGGCAGCGCGTTCGGCTGTTAACCGAAAGGTCGGTGGTTCGAACCCACCCGGGAGCGTATCTTCTTACAATTCATCATCTCTTTCACGAAACGAAAAAGTAAACTTCCATTCACAACTGCTCAGACTCTTGTGAACATCACGTGCTTCCGTGGCGCAATTGGCAGCGCGTTCGGCTGTTAACCGAAAGGTCGGTGGTTCGAACCCACCCGGGAGCGTATCCTTTTGCAATTCATCATCTCTTTCACGAAGCGAAAATTAAAACATCCATTCATAACTGCTCAGACTCTTGTGAATATCACGTGCTTCCGTGGCGCAATTGGCAGCGCGTTCGGCTGTTAACCGAAAGGTCGGTGGTTCGAACCCACCCGGGAGCGTATCCTTTTGCAATTCATCATCTCTTTCACGAAACGAAAAAGTAAACTTCCATTCATAACTGCTCAGACTCTTGTGAACATCACGTGCTTCCGTGGCGCAATTGGCAGCGCGTTCGGCTGTTAACCGAAAGGTCGGTGGTTCGAACCCACCCGGGAGCGTATCTTCTTACAATTCATCATCTCTTTCACGAAACGAAAAAGAAAACATCCATTCATAACTGCTCAGACTCTTGTGAACATCACGTGCTTCCGTGGCGCAATTGGCAGCGCGTTCGGCTGTTAACCGAAAGGTCGGTGGTTCGAACCCACCCGGGAGCGTATCTTCTTACAATTCATCATCTCTTTCACGAAACGAAAAAGTAAACTTCCATTCACAACTGCTCAGACTCTTGTGAACATCACGTGCTTCCGTGGCGCAATTGGCAGCGCGTTCGGCTGTTAACCGAAAGGTCGGTGGTTCGAACCCACCCGGGAGCGTATCTTCTTACAATTCATCATCTCTTTCACGAAACGAAAAAGTAAACTTCCATTCACAACTGCTCAGACTCTTGTGAACATCACGTGCTTCCGTGGCGCAATTGGCAGCGCGTTCGGCTGTTAACCGAAAGGTCGGTGGTTCGAACCCACCCGGGAGCGTATCCTTTTGCAATTCATCATCTCTTTCACGAAGCGAAAATTAAAACATCCATTCATAACTGCTCAGACTCTTGTGAATATCACGTGCTTCCGTGGCGCAATTGGCAGCGCGTTCGGCTGTTAACCGAAAGGTCGGTGGTTCGAACCCACCCGGGAGCGTATCCTTTTGCAATTCATCATCTCTTTCACGAAACGAAAAAGTAAACTTCCATTCATAACTGCTCAGACTCTTGTGAACATCACGTGCTTCCGTGGCGCAATTGGCAGCGCGTTCGGCTGTTAACCGAAAGGTCGGTGGTTCGAACCCACCCGGGAGCGTATCTTCTTACAATTCATCATCTCTTTCACGAAACGAAAAAGAAAACATCCATTCATAACTGCTCAGACTCTTGTGAACATCACGTGCTTCCGTGGCGCAATTGGCAGCGCGTTCGGCTGTTAACCGAAAGGTCGGTGGTTCGAACCCACCCGGGAGCGTATCTTCTTACAATTCATCATCTCTTTCACGAAACGAAAAAGTAAACTTCCATTCACAACTGCTCAGACTCTTGTGAACATCACGTGCTTCCGTGGCGCAATTGGCAGCGCGTTCGGCTGTTAACCGAAAGGTCGGTGGTTCGAACCCACCCGGGAGCGTATCCTTTTGCAATTCATCATCTCTTTCACGAAACGAAAAAGTAAACTTCCATTCATAACTGCTCAGACTCTTGTGAACATCACGTGCTTCCGTGGCGCAATTGGCAGCGCGTTCGGCTGTTAACCGAAAGGTCGGTGGTTCGAACCCACCCGGGAGCGTATCTTCTTGCAATTCTTCATCTCTTTCACGAAGCGAAAATTAAAACATCCATTCATAACTGCTCAGACTCTTGTGAATATCACGTGCTTCCGTGGCGCAATTGGCAGCGCGTTCGGCTGTTAACCGAAAGGTCGGTGGTTCGAACCCACCCGGGAGCGTATCCTTTTGCAATTCATCATCTCTTTCACGAAAAGAAAAAGTAAACTTCCATTCATAACTGCTCAGACTCTTGTGAACATCACGTGCTTCCGTGGCGCAATTGGCAGCGCGTTCGGCTGTTAACCGAAAGGTCGGTGGTTCGAACCCACCCGGGAGCGTATCGTTTTGCAATTCTTCATCTCCTTCACGAAGAGAAAAATAAAACATCCATTCATAACTGCTCAGACTCTTGTGAACATCACGTGCTTCCGTGGCGCAATTGGCAGCGCGTTCGGCTGTTAACCGAAAGGTCGGTGGTTCGAACCCACCCGGGAGCGTATCCTTTTGCAATTCATCATCTCTTTCACGAAACGAAAAAGTAAACTTCCATTCATAACTGCTCAGACTCTTGTGAACATCACGTGCTTCCGTGGCGCAATTGGCAGCGCGTTCGGCTGTTAACCGAAAGGTCGGTGGTTCGAACCCACCCGGGAGCGTATCCTTTTGCAATTCTTCATCTCTTTCACGATACGAAAAAGTAAACTTCCATTCATAACTGCTCAGACTCTTGTGAATATCACGTGCTTCCGTGGCGCAATTGGCAGCGCGTTCGGCTGTTAACCGAAAGGTCGGTGGTTCGAACCCACCCGGGAGCGTATCCTTTTGCAATTCATCATTTCTTTCACGAAGCGAAAAAGTAAACTTCCATTCATAACTGCTCAGACTCTTGTGAACATCACGTGCTTCCGTGGCGCAATTGGCAGCGCGTTCGGCTGTTAACCGAAAGGTCGGTGGTTCGAACCCACCCGGGAGCGTATCTTCTTGCAATTCTTCATCTCTTTCACGAAGCGAAAATTAAAACATCCATTCATAACTGCTCAGACTCTTGTGAACATCACGTGCTTCCGTGGCGCAATTGGCAGCGCGTTCGGCTGTTAACCGAAAGGTCGGTGGTTCGAACCCACCCGGGAGCGTATCTTTTTGCAATTCTTCATCTCCTTCACGAAGAGAAAAATAAAACATCCATTCATAACTGCTCAGACTCTTGTGAACATCACGTGCTTCCGTGGCGCAATTGGCAGCGCGTTCGGCTGTTAACCGAAAGGTCGGTGGTTCGAACCCACCCGGGAGCGTATCCTTTTGCAATTCATCATCTCTTTCACGAAACGAAAAAGTAAACTTCCATTCATAACTGCTCAGACTCTTGTGAACATCACGTGCTTCCGTGGCGCAATTGGTAGCGCGTTCGGCTGTTAACCGAAAGGTCGGTGGTTCGAACCCACCCGGGAGCGTATCTTCTTACAATTCATCATCTATTTCACGATACGAAAAAGAAAACATCCATTCATAACTGCTCAGACTCTTGTGAACATCACGTGCTTCCGTGGCGCAATTGGCAGCGCGTTCGGCTGTTAACCGAAAGGTCGGTGGTTCGAACCCACCCGGGAGCGTATCCTTTTGCAATTCATCATCTCTTTCACGAAACGAAAAAGTAAACTTCCATTCATAACTGCTCAGACTCTTGTGAACATCACGTGCTTCCGTGGCGCAATTGGCAGCGCGTTCGGCTGTTAACCGAAAGGTCGGTGGTTCGAACCCACCCGGGAGCGTATCTTCTTGCAATTCTTCATCTCTTTCACGAAGCGAAAATTAAAACATCCATTCATAACTGCTCAGACTCTTGTGAATATCACGTGCTTCCGTGGCGCAATTGGCAGCGCGTTCGGCTGTTAACCGAAAGGTCGGTGGTTCGAACCCACCCGGGAGCGTATCTTCTTGCAATTCTTCATCTCTTTCACGAAGCGAAAATTAAAACATCCATTCATAACTGCTCAGACTCTTGTGAACATCACGTGCTTCCGTGGCGCAATTGGCAGCGCGTTCGGCTGTTAACCGAAAGGTCGGTGGTTCGAACCCACCCGGGAGCGTATCTTTTTGCAATTCTTCATCTCCTTCACGAAGAGAAAAATAAAACATCCATTCATAACTGCTCAGACTCTTGTGAACATCACGTGCTTCCGTGGCGCAATTGGCAGCGCGTTCGGCTGTTAACCGAAAGGTCGGTGGTTCGAACCCACCCGGGAGCGTATCCTTTTGCAATTCATCATCTCTTTCACGAAACGAAAAAGTAAACTTCCATTCATAACTGCTCAGACTCTTGTGAACATCACGTGCTTCCGTGGCGCAATTGGTAGCGCGTTCGGCTGTTAACCGAAAGGTCGGTGGTTCGAACCCACCCGGGAGCGTATCTTCTTACAATTCATCATCTATTTCACGATACGAAAAAGAAAACATCCATTCATAACTGCTCAGACTCTTGTGAACATCACGTGCTTCCGTGGCGCAATTGGCAGCGCGTTCGGCTGTTAACCGAAAGGTCGGTGGTTCGAACCCACCCGGGAGCGTATCCTTTTGCAATTCATCATCTCTTTCACGAAACGAAAAAGTAAACTTCCATTCATAACTGCTCAGACTCTTGTGAACATCACGTGCTTCCGTGGCGCAATTGGCAGCGCGTTCGGCTGTTAACCGAAAGGTCGGTGGTTCGAACCCACCCGGGAGCGTATCTTCTTGCAATTCTTCATCTCTTTCACGAAGCGAAAATTAAAACATCCATTCATAACTGCTCAGACTCTTGTGAATATCACGTGCTTCCGTGGCGCAATTGGCAGCGCGTTCGGCTGTTAACCGAAAGGTCGGTGGTTCGAACCCACCCGGGAGCGTATCCTTTTGCAATTCATCATCTCTTTCACGAAAAGAAAAAGTAAACTTCCATTCATAACTGCTCAGACTCTTGTGAACATCACGTGCTTCCGTGGCGCAATTGGCAGCGCGTTCGGCTGTTAACCGAAAGGTCGGTGGTTCGAACCCACCCGGGAGCGTATCCTTTTGCAATTCATCATCTCTTTCACGAAACGAAAAAGTAAACTTCCATTCATAACTGCTCAGACTCTTGTGAACATCACGTGCTTCCGTGGCGCAATTGGTAGCGCGTTCGGCTGTTAACCGAAAGGTCGGTGGTTCGAACCCACCCGGGAGCGTATCTTCTTACAATTCATCATCTATTTCACGATACGAAAAAGAAAACATCCATTCATAACTGCTCAGACTCTTGTGAACATCACGTGCTTCCGTGGCGCAATTGGCAGCGCGTTCGGCTGTTAACCGAAAGGTCGGTGGTTCGAACCCACCCGGGAGCGTATCTTTTTGCAATTCTTCATCTCCTTCACGAAGAGAAAAATAAAACATCCATTCATAACTGCTCAGACTCTTGTGAACATCACGTGCTTCCGTGGCGCAATTGGCAGCGCGTTCGGCTGTTAACCGAAAGGTCGGTGGTTCGAACCCACCCGGGAGCGTATCTTCTTACAATTCATCATCTCTTTCACGAAACGAAAAAGTAAACTTTCATTCACAACTGCTCAGACTCTTGTGAACATCACGTGCTTCCGTGGCGCAATTGGCAGCGCGTTCGGCTGTTAACCGAAAGGTCGGTGGTTCGAACCCACCCGGGAGCGTATCCTTTTGCAATTCATCATCTCTTTCACGAAAAGAAAAAGTAAACTTCCATTCATAACTGCTCAGACTCTTGTGAACATCACGTGCTTCCGTGGCGCAATTGGCAGCGCGTTCGGCTGTTAACCGAAAGGTCGGTGGTTCGAACCCACCCGGGAGCGTATCCTTTTGCAATTCATCATCTCTTTCACGAAACGAAAAAGTAAACTTCCATTCATAACTGCTCAGACTCTTGTGAACATCACGTGCTTCCGTGGCGCAATTGGTAGCGCGTTCGGCTGTTAACCGAAAGGTCGGTGGTTCGAACCCACCCGGGAGCGTATCTTCTTACAATTCATCATCTATTTCACGATACGAAAAAGAAAACATCCATTCATAACTGCTCAGACTCTTGTGAACATCACGTGCTTCCGTGGCGCAATTGGCAGCGCGTTCGGCTGTTAACCGAAAGGTCGGTGGTTCGAACCCACCCGGGAGCGTATCTTTTTGCAATTCTTCATCTCTTTCACGAAGCGAAAATTAAAACATCCATTCATAACTGCTCAGACTCTTGTGAATATCACGTGCTTCCGTGGCGCAATTGGCAGCGCGTTCGGCTGTTAACCGAAAGGTCGGTGGTTCGAACCCACCCGGGAGCGTATCCTTTTGCAATTCATCATCTCTTTCACGAAACGAAAAAGTAAACTTCCATTCATAACTGCTCAGACTCTTGTGAACATCACGTGCTTCCGTGGCGCAATTGGCAGCGCGTTCGGCTGTTAACCGAAAGGTCGGTGGTTCGAACCCACCCGGGAGCGTATCCTTTTGCAATTCATCATCTCTTTCACGAAACGAAAAAAATAAACTTCCATTCATAACTGCTCAGACTCTTGTGAACATCACGTGCTTCCGTGGCGCAATTGGCAGCGCGTTCGGCTGTTAACCGAAAGGTCGGTGGTTCGAACCCACCCGGGAGCGTATCTTCTTACAATTCATCATCTCTTTCACGAAACGAAAAAGAAAACATCCATTCATAACTGCTCAGACTCTTGTGAACATCACGTGCTTCCGTGGCGCAATTGGCAGCGCGTTCGGCTGTTAACCGAAAGGTCGGTGGTTCGAACCCACCCGGGAGCGTATCTTCTTACAATTCATCATCTCTTTCACGAAACGAAAAAGTAAACTTCCATTCACAACTGCTCAGACTCTTGTGAACATCACGTGCTTCCGTGGCGCAATTTGCAGCGCGTTCGGCTGTTAACCGAAAGGTCGGTGGTTCGAACCCACCCGGGAGCGTATCCTTTTGCAATTCATCATCTCTTTCACGAAGCGAAAATTAAAACATCCATTCATAACTGCTCAGACTCTTGTGAATATCACGTGCTTCCGTGGCGCAATTGGCAGCGCGTTCGGCTGTTAACCGAAAGGTCGGTGGTTCGAACCCACCCGGGAGCGTATCCTTTTGCAATTCATCATCTCTTTCACGAAACGAAAAAGTAAACTTCCATTCATAACTGCTCAGACTCTTGTGAACATCACGTGCTTCCGTGGCGCAATTGGCAGCGCGTTCGGCTGTTAACCGAAAGGTCGGTGGTTCGAACCCACCCGGGAGCGTATCTTCTTACAATTCATCATCTCTTTCACGAAACGAAAAAGAAAACATCCATTCATAACTGCTCAGACTCTTGTGAACATCACGTGCTTCCGTGGCGCAATTGGCAGCGCGTTCGGCTGTTAACCGAAAGGTCGGTGGTTCGAACCCACCCGGGAGCGTATCTTCTTACAATTCATCATCTCTTTCACGAAACGAAAAAGTAAACTTCCATTCACAACTGCTCAGACTCTTGTGAACATCACGTGCTTCCGTGGCGCAATTTGCAGCGCGTTCGGCTGTTAACCGAAAGGTCGGTGGTTCGAACCCACCCGGGAGCGTATCCTTTTGCAATTCATCATCTCTTTCACGAAGCGAAAATTAAAACATCCATTCATAACTGCTCAGACTCTTGTGAATATCACGTGCTTCCGTGGCGCAATTGGCAGCGCGTTCGGCTGTTAACCGAAAGGTCGGTGGTTCGAACCCACCCGGGAGCGTATCCTTTTGCAATTCATCATCTCTTTCACGAAACGAAAAAGTAAACTTCCATTCATAACTGCTCAGACTCTTGTGAACATCACGTGCTTCCGTGGCGCAATTGGCAGCGCGTTCGGCTGTTAACCGAAAGGTCGGTGGTTCGAACCCACCCGGGAGCGTATCTTCTTACAATTCATCATCTCTTTCACGAAACGAAAAAGAAAACATCCATTCATAACTGCTCAGACTCTTGTGAACATCACGTGCTTCCGTGGCGCAATTGGCAGCGCGTTCGGCTGTTAACCGAAAGGTCGGTGGTTCGAACCCACCCGGGAGCGTATCTTCTTACAATTCATCATCTCTTTCACGAAACGAAAAAGTAAACTTCCATTCACAACTGCTCAGACTCTTGTGAACATCACGTGCTTCCGTGGCGCAATTGGCAGCGCGTTCGGCTGTTAACCGAAAGGTCGGTGGTTCGAACCCACCCGGGAGCGTATCCTTTTGCAATTCATCATCTCTTTCACGAAACGAAAAAGTAAACTTCCATTCATAACTGCTCAGACTCTTGTGAAAATCACGTGCTTCCGTGGCGCAATTGGCAGCGCGTTCGGCTGTTAACCGAAAGGTCGGTGGTTCGAACCCACCCGGGAGCGTATCTTCTTGCAATTCTTCATCTCTTTCACGAAGCGAAAATTAAAACATCCATTCATAACTGCTCAGACTCTTGTGAATATCACGTGCTTCCGTGGCGCAATTGGCAGCGCGTTCGGCTGTTAACCGAAAGGTCGGTGGTTCGAACCCACCCGGGAGCGTATCCTTTTGCAATTCATCATCTCTTTCACGAAAAGAAAAAGTAAACTTCCATTCATAACTGCTCAGACTCTTGTGAACATCACGTGCTTCCGTGGCGCAATTGGCAGCGCGTTCGGCTGTTAACCGAAAGGTCGGTGGTTCGAACCCACCCGGGAGCGTATCGTTTTGCAATTCTTCATCTCCTTCACGAAGAGAAAAATAAAACATCCATTCATAACTGCTCAGACTCTTGTGAACATCACGTGCTTCCGTGGCGCAATTGGCAGCGCGTTCGGCTGTTAACCGAAAGGTCGGTGGTTCGAACCCACCCGGGAGCGTATCCTTTTGCAATTCATCATCTCTTTCACGAAACGAAAAAGTAAACTTCCATTCATAACTGCTCAGACTCTTGTGAACATCACGTGCTTCCGTGGCGCAATTGGCAGCGCGTTCGGCTGTTAACCGAAAGGTCGGTGGTTCGAACCCACCCGGGAGCGTATCCTTTTGCAATTCTTCATCTCTTTCACGATACGAAAAAGTAAACTTCCATTCATAACTGCTCAGACTCTTGTGAATATCACGTGCTTCCGTGGCGCAATTGGCAGCGCGTTCGGCTGTTAACCGAAAGGTCGGTGGTTCGAACCCACCCGGGAGCGTATCCTTTTGCAATTCATCATTTCTTTCACGAAGCGAAAAAGTAAACTTCCATTCATAACTGCTCAGACTCTTGTGAACATCACGTGCTTCCGTGGCGCAATTGGCAGCGCGTTCGGCTGTTAACCGAAAGGTCGGTGGTTCGAACCCACCCGGGAGCGTATCTTCTTGCAATTCTTCATCTCTTTCACGAAGCGAAAATTAAAACATCCATTCATAACTGCTCAGACTCTTGTGAACATCACGTGCTTCCGTGGCGCAATTGGCAGCGCGTTCGGCTGTTAACCGAAAGGTCGGTGGTTCGAACCCACCTGGGAGCGTATCTTTTTGCAATTCTTCATCTCCTTCACGAAGAGAAAAATAAAACATCCATTCATAACTGCTCAGACTCTTGTGAACATCACGTGCTTCCGTGGCGCAATTGGCAGCGCGTTCGGCTGTTAACCGAAAGGTCGGTGGTTCGAACCCACCCGGGAGCGTATCCTTTTGCAATTCATCATCTCTTTCACGAAACGAAAAAGTAAACTTCCATTCATAACTGCTCAGACTCTTGTGAACATCACGTGCTTCCGTGGCGCAATTGGTAGCGCGTTCGGCTGTTAACCGAAAGGTCGGTGGTTCGAACCCACCCGGGAGCGTATCTTCTTACAATTCATCATCTATTTCACGATACGAAAAAGAAAACATCCATTCATAACTGCTCAGACTCTTGTGAACATCACGTGCTTCCGTGGCGCAATTGGCAGCGCGTTCGGCTGTTAACCGAAAGGTCGGTGGTTCGAACCCACCCGGGAGCGTATCCTTTTGCAATTCATCATCTCTTTCACGAAACGAAAAAGTAAACTTCCATTCATAACTGCTCAGACTCTTGTGAACATCACGTGCTTCCGTGGCGCAATTGGCAGCGCGTTCGGCTGTTAACCGAAAGGTCGGTGGTTCGAACCCACCCGGGAGCGTATCTTCTTGCAATTCTTCATCTCTTTCACGAAGCGAAAATTAAAACATCCATTCATAACTGCTCAGACTCTTGTGAATATCACGTGCTTCCGTGGCGCAATTGGCAGCGCGTTCGGCTGTTAACCGAAAGGTCGGTGGTTCGAACCCACCCGGGAGCGTATCCTTTTGCAATTCATCATCTCTTTCACGAAAAGAAAAAGTAAACTTCCATTCATAACTGCTCAGACTCTTGTGAACATCACGTGCTTCCGTGGCGCAATTGGCAGCGCGTTCGGCTGTTAACCGAAAGGTCGGTGGTTCGAACCCACCAGGGAGCGTATCTTCTTACAATTCATCATCTCTTTCACGAAACGAAAAAGAAAACATCCATTCATAACTGCTCAGACTCTTGTGAACATCACGTGCTTCCGTGGCGCAATTGGCAGCGCGTTCGGCTGTTAACCGAAAGGTCGGTGGTTCGAACCCACCCGGGAGCGTATCTTCTTACAATTCATCATCTCTTTCACGAAACGAAAAAGTAAACTTCCATTCACAACTGCTCAGACTCTTGTGAACATCACGTGCTTCCGTGGCGCAATTGGCAGCGCGTTCGGCTGTTAACCGAAAGGTCGGTGGTTCGAACCCACCCGGGAGCGTATCCTTTTGCAATTCATCATCTCTTTCACGAAACGAAAAAGTAAACTTCCATTCATAACTGCTCAGACTCTTGTGAACATCACGTGCTTCCGTGGCGCAATTGGCAGCGCGTTCGGCTGTTAACCGAAAGGTCGGTGGTTCGAACCCACCCGGGAGCGTATCTTCTTGCAATTCTTCATCTCTTTCACGAAGCGAAAATTAAAACATCCATTCATAACTGCTCAGACTCTTGTGAACATCACGTGCTTCCGTGGCGCAATTGGCAGCGCGTTCGGCTGTTAACCGAAAGGTCGGTGGTTCGAACCCACCAGGGAGCGTATCTTCTTACAATTCATCATCTCTTTCACGAAACGAAAAAGTAAACTTCCATTCACAACTGCTCAGACTCTTGTGAACATCACGTGCTTCCGTGGCGCAATTGGCAGCGCGTTCGGCTGTTAACCGAAAGGTCGGTGGTTCGAACCCACCCGGGAGCGTATCCTTTTGCAATTCATCATCTCTTTCACGAAACGAAAAAGTAAACTTCCATTCATAACTGCTCAGACTCTTGTGAACATCACGTGCTTCCGTGGCGCAATTGGTAGCGCGTTCGGCTGTTAACCGAAAGGTCGGTGGTTCGAACCCACCCGGGAGCGTATCTTCTTACAATTCATCATCTATTTCACGATACGAAAAAGAAAACATCCATTCATAACTGCTCAGACTCTTGTGAACATCACGTGCTTCCGTGGCGCAATTGGCAGCGCGTTCGGCTGTTAACCGAAAGGTCGGTGGTTCGAACCCACCCGGGAGCGTATCTTCTTACAATTCATCATCTCTTTCACGAAACGAAAAAGTAAACTTCCATTCATAACTGCTCAGACTCTTGTGAACATCACGTGCTTCCGTGGCGCAATTGGCAGCGCGTTCGGCTGTTAACCGAAAGGTCGGTGGTTCGAACCCACCAGGGAGCGTATCTTCTTACAATTCATCATCTCTTTCACGAAACGAAAAAGTAAACTTCCATTCACAACTGCTCAGACTCTTGTGAACATCACGTGCTTCCGTGTCGCAATTGGCAGCGCGTTCGGCTGTTAACCGAAAGGTCGGTGGTTCGAACCCACCCGGGAGCGTATCTTCTTACAATTCATCATCTCTTTCACGAAACGAAAAAGAAAACATCCATTCATAACTGCTCAGACTCTTGTGAACATCACGTGCTTCCGTGGCGCAATTGGCAGCGCGTTCGGCTGTTAACCGAAAGGTCGGTGGTTCGAACCCACCCGGGAGCGTATCCTTTTGCAATTCATCATCTCTTTCACGAAACGAAAAAGTAAACTTCCATTCATAACTGCTCAGACTCTTGTGAACATCACGTGCTTCCGTGGCGCAATTGGTAGCGCGTTCGGCTGTTAACCGAAAGGTCGGTGGTTCGAACCCACCCGGGAGCGTATGTTCTTACAATTCATCATCTCTTTCACGAAACGAAAAAGTAAACTTCCATTCATAACTGCTCAGACTCTTGTGAACATCACGTGCTTCCGTGGCGCAATTGGCAGCGCGTTCGGCTGTTAACCGAAAGGTCGGTGGTTCGAACCCACCCGGGAGCGTATCCTTTTGCAATTCATCATCTCTTTCACGAAACGAAAAAGTAAACTTCCATTCATAACTGCTCAGACTCTTGTGAACATCACGTGCTTCCGTGGCGCAATTGGCAGCGCGTTCGGCTGTTAACCGAAAGGTCGGTGGTTCGAACCCACCCGGGAGCGTATCTTCTTGCAATTCTTCATCTCTTTCACGAAGCGAAAATTAAAACATCCATTCATAACTGCTCAGACTCTTGTGAATATCACGTGCTTCCGTGGCGCAATTGGCAGCGCGTTCGGCTGTTAACCGAAAGGTCGGTGGTTCGAACCCACCCGGGAGCGTATCCTTTTTCAATTCATCATCTCTTTCACGAAAAGAAAAAGTAAACTTCCATTCATAACTGCTCAGACTCTTGTGAACATCACGTGCTTCCGTGGCGCAATTGGCAGCGCGTTCGGCTGTTAACCGAAAGGTCGGTGGTTCGAACCCACCCGGGAGCGTATCTTTTTGCAATTCTTCATCTCCTTCACGAAGAGAAAAATAAAACATCCATTCATAACTGCTCAGACTCTTGTGAACATCACGTGCTTCCGTGGCGCAATTGGCAGCGCGTTCGGCTGTTAACCGAAAGGTCGGTGGTTCGAACCCACCCGGGAGCGTATCTTCTTACAATTCATCATCTCTTTCACGAAACGAAAAAGTAAACTTCCATTCATAACTGCTCAGACTCTTGTGAACATCACGTGCTTCCGTGGCGCAATTGGCAGCGCGTTCGGCTGTTAACCGAAAGGTCGGTGGTTCGAACCCACCAGGGAGCGTATCTTCTTACAATTCATCATCTCTTTCACGAAACGAAAAAGTAAACTTCCATTCACAACTGCTCAGACTCTTGTGAACATCACGTGCTTCCGTGGCGCAATTGGCAGCGCGTTCGGCTGTTAACCGAAAGGTCGGTGGTTCGAACCCACCCGGGAGCGTATCCTTTTGCAATTCATCATCTCTTTCACGAAACGAAAAAGTAAACTTCCATTCATAACTGCTCAGACTCTTGTGAACATCACGTGCTTCCGTGGCGCAATTGGTAGCGCGTTCGGCTGTTAACCGAAAGGTCGGTGGTTCGAACCCACCCGGGAGCGTATCTTCTTACAATTCATCATCTATTTCACGATACGAAAAAGAAAACATCCATTCATAACTGCTCAGACTCTTGTGAACATCACGTGCTTCCGTGGCGCAATTGGCAGCGCGTTCGGCTGTTAACCGAAAGGTCGGTGGTTCGAACCCACCCGGGAGCGTATCTTCTTACAATTCATCATCTCTTTCACGAAACGAAAAAGTAAACTTCCATTCATAACTGCTCAGACTCTTGTGAACATCACGTGCTTCCGTGGCGCAATTGGCAGCGCGTTCGGCTGTTAACCGAAAGGTCGGTGGTTCGAACCCACCAGGGAGCGTATCTTCTTACAATTCATCATCTCTTTCACGAAACGAAAAAGTAAACTTCCATTCACAACTGCTCAGACTCTTGTGAACATCACGTGCTTCCGTGGCGCAATTGGCAGCGCGTTCGGCTGTTAACCGAAAGGTCGGTGGTTCGAACCCACCAGGGAGCGTATCTTCTTACAATTCATCATCTCTTTCACGAAACGAAAAAGTAAACTTCCATTCACAACTGCTCAGACTCTTGTGAACATCACGTGCTTCCGTGGCGCAATTGGCAGCGCGTTCGGCTGTTAACCGAAAGGTCGGTGGTTCGAACCCACCCGGGAGCGTATCCTTTTGCAATTCATCATCTCTTTCACGAAACGAAAAAGTAAACTTCCATTCACAACTGCTCAGACTCTTGTGAACATCACGTGCTTCCGTGGCGCAATTGGCAGCGCGTTCGGCTGTTAACCGAAAGGTCGGTGGTTCGAACCCACCCGGGAGCGTATCCTTTTGCAATTCATCATCTCTTTCACGAAACGAAAAAGTAAACTTCCATTCATAACTGCTCAGACTCTTGTGAACATCACGTGCTTCCGTGGCGCAATTGGCAGCGCGTTCGGCTGTTAACCGAAAGGTCGGTGGTTCGAACCCACCAGGGAGCGTATCTTCTTACAATTCATCATCTCTTTCACGAAACGAAAAAGTAAACTTCCATTCACAACTGCTCAGACTCTTGTGAACATCACGTGCTTCCGTGGCGCAATTGGCAGCGCGTTCGGCTGTTAACCGAAAGGTCGGTGGTTCGAACCCACCCGGGAGCGTATCCTTTTGCAATTCATCATCTCTTTCACGAAACGAAAAAGTAAACTTCCATTCATAACTGCTCAGACTCTTGTGAACATCACGTGCTTCCGTGGCGCAATTGGCAGCGCGTTCGGCTGTTAACCGAAAGGTCGGTGGTTCGAACCCACCCGGGAGCGTATCCTTTTGCAATTCATCATCTCTTTCACGAAACGAAAAAGTAAACTTCCATTCATAACTGCTCAGACTCTTGTGAACATCACGTGCTTCCGTGGCGCAATTGGCAGCGCGTTCGGCTGTTAACCGAAAGGTCGGTGGTTCGAACCCACCCGGGAGCGTATCCTTTTGCAATTCATCATCTCTTTCACGAAACGAAAAAGTAAACTTCCATTCATAACTGCTCAGACTCTTGTGAACATCACGTGCTTCCGTGGCGCAATTGGCAGCGCGTTCGGCTGTTAACCGAAAGGTCGGTGGTTCGAACCCACCAGGGAGCGTATCTTCTTACAATTCATCATCTCTTTCACGAAACGAAAAAGTAAACTTCCATTCACAACTGCTCAGACTCTTGTGAACATCACGTGCTTCCGTGGCGCAATTGGCAGCGCGTTCGGCTGTTAACCGAAAGGTCGGTGGTTCGAACCCACCCGGGAGCGTATCCTTTTGCAATTCATCATCTCTTTCACGAAACGAAAAAGTAAACTTCCATTCATAACTGCTCAGACTCTTGTGAACATCACGTGCTTCCGTGGCGCAATTGGCAGCGCGTTCGGCTGTTAACCGAAAGGTCGGTGGTTCGAACCCACCCGGGAGCGTATCTTCTTACAATTCATCATCTCTTTCACGAAACGAAAAAGAAAACATCCATTCATAACTGCTCAGACTCTTGTGAACATCACGTGCTTCCGTGGCGCAATTGGCAGCGCGTTCGGCTGTTAACCGAAAGGTCGGTGGTTCGAACCCACCCGGGAGCGTATCTTCTTACAATTCATCATCTCTTTCACGAAACGAAAAAGTAAACTTCCATTCACAACTGCTCAGACTCTTGTGAACATCACGTGCTTCCGTGGCGCAATTGGCAGCGCGTTCGGCTGTTAACCGAAAGGTCGGTGGTTCGAACCCACCCGGGAGCGTATCCTTTTGCAATTCATCATCTCTTTCACGAAACGAAAAAGTAAACTTCCATTCATAACTGCTCAGACTCTTGTGAACATCACGTGCTTCCGTGGCGCAATTGGCAGCGCGTTCGGCTGTTAACCGAAAGGTCGGTGGTTCGAACCCACCCGGGAGCGTATCTTCTTACAATTCATCATCTCTTTCACGAAACGAAAAAGAAAACATCCATTCATAACTGCTCAGACTCTTGTGAACATCACGTGCTTCCGTGGCGCAATTGGCAGCGCGTTCGGCTGTTAACCGAAAGGTCGGTGGTTCGAACCCACCCGGGAGCGTATCTTCTTACAATTCATCATCTCTTTCACGAAACGAAAAAGTAAACTTCCATTCACAACTGCTCAGACTCTTGTGAACATCACGTGCTTCCGTGGCGCAATTGGCAGCGCGTTCGGCTGTTAACCGAAAGGTCGGTGGTTCGAACCCACCCGGGAGCGTATCCTTTTGCAATTCATCATCTCTTTCACGAAACGAAAAAGTAAACTTCCATTCATAACTGCTCAGACTCTTGTGAACATCACGTGCTTCCGTGGCGCAATTGGCAGCGCGTTCGGCTGTTAACCGAAAGGTCGGTGGTTCGAACCCACCAGGGAGCGTATCTTCTTACAATTCATCATCTCTTTCACGAAACGAAAAAGTAAACTTCCATTCACAACTGCTCAGACTCTTGTGAACATCACGTGCTTCCGTGGCGCAATTGGCAGCGCGTTCGGCTGTTAACCGAAAGGTCGGTGGTTCGAACCCACCCGGGAGCGTATCTTCTTACAATTCATCATCTCTTTCACGAAACGAAAAAGTAAACTTCCATTCACAACTGCTCAGACTCTTGTGAACATCACGTGCTTCCGTGGCGCAATTGGCAGCGCGTTCGGCTGTTAACCGAAAGGTCGGTGGTTCGAACCCACCCGGGAGCGTATCCTTTTGCAATTCATCATCTCTTTCACGAAACGAAAAAGTAAACTTCCATTCATAACTGCTCAGACTCTTGTGAACATCACGTGCTTCCGTGGCGCAATTGGCAGCGCGTTCGGCTGTTAACCGAAAGGTCGGTGGTTCGAACCCACCCGGGAGCGTATCTTCTTACAATTCATCATCTCTTTCACGAAACGAAAAAGAAAACATCCATTCATAACTGCTCAGACTCTTGTGAACATCACGTGCTTCCGTGGCGCAATTGGCAGCGCGTTCGGCTGTTAACCGAAAGGTCGGTGGTTCGAACCCACCCGGGAGCGTATCTTCTTACAATTCATCATCTCTTTCACGAAACGAAAAAGTAAACTTCCATTCACAACTGCTCAGACTCTTGTGAACATCACGTGCTTCCGTGGCGCAATTGGCAGCGCGTTCGGCTGTTAACCGAAAGGTCGGTGGTTCGAACCCACCCGGGAGCGTATCCTTTTGCAATTCATCATCTCTTTCACGAAACGAAAAAGTAAACTTCCATTCATAACTGCTCAGACTCTTGTGAACATCACGTGCTTCCGTGGCGCAATTGGCAGCGCGTTCGGCTGTTAACCGAAAGGTCGGTGGTTCGAACCCACCCGGGAGCGTATCCTTTTGCAATTCATCATCTCTTTCACGAAACGAAAAAGTAAACTTCCATTCATAACTGCTCAGACTCTTGTGAACATCACGTGCTTCCGTGGCGCAATTGGCAGCGCGTTCGGCTGTTAACCGAAAGGTCGGTGGTTCGAACCCACCCGGGAGCGTATCTTCTTGCAATTCTTCATCTCTTTCACGAAGCGAAAATTAAAACATCCATTCATAACTGCTCAGACTCTTGTGAATATCACGTGCTTCCGTGGCGCAATTGGCAGCGCGTTCGGCTGTTAACCGAAAGGTCGGTGGTTCGAACCCACCCGGGAGCGTATCCTTTTTCAATTCATCATCTCTTTCACGAAAAGAAAAAGTAAACTTCCATTCATAACTGCTCAGACTCTTGTGAACATCACGTGCTTCCGTGGCGCAATTGGCAGCGCGTTCGGCTGTTAACCGAAAGGTCGGTGGTCCGAACCCACCCGGGAGCGTATCTTTTTGCAATTCTTCATCTCCTTCACGAAGAGAAAAATAAAACATCCATTCATAACTGCTCAGACTCTTGTGAACATCACGTGCTTCCGTGGCGCAATTGGCAGCGCGTTCGGCTGTTAACCGAAAGGTCGGTGGTTCGAACCCACCCGGGAGCGTATCTTCTTACAATTCATCATCTCTTTCACGAAACGAAAAAGTAAACTTCCATTCATAACTGCTCAGACTCTTGTGAACATCACGTGCTTCCGTGGCGCAATTGGCAGCGCGTTCGGCTGTTAACCGAAAGGTCGGTGGTTCGAACCCACCAGGGAGCGTATCTTCTTACAATTCATCATCTCTTTCACGAAACGAAAAAGTAAACTTCCATTCACAACTGCTCAGACTCTTGTGAACATCACGTGCTTCCGTGGCGCAATTGGCAGCGCGTTCGGCTGTTAACCGAAAGGTCGGTGGTTCGAACCCACCCGGGAGCGTATCCTTTTGCAATTCATCATCTCTTTCACGAAACGAAAAAGTAAACTTCCATTCATAACTGCTCAGACTCTTGTGAACATCACGTGCTTCCGTGGCGCAATTGGTAGCGCGTTCGGCTGTTAACCGAAAGGTCGGTGGTTCGAACCCACCAGGGAGCGTATCTTCTTACAATTCATCATCTCTTTCACGAAACGAAAAAGTAAACTTCCATTCACAACTGCTCAGACTCTTGTGAACATCACGTGCTTCCGTGGCGCAATTGGCAGCGCGTTCGGCTGTTAACCGAAAGGTCGGTGGTTCGAACCCACCCGGGAGCGTATCTTCTTACAATTCATCATCTCTTTCACGAAACGAAAAAGTAAACTTCCATTCATAACTGCTCAGACTCTTGTGAACATCACGTGCTTCCGTGGCGCAATTGGCAGCGCGTTCGGCTGTTAACCGAAAGGTCGGTGGTTCGAACCCACCCGGGAGCGTATCTTCTTGCAATTCTTCATCTCTTTCACGAAGCGAAAATTAAAACATCCATTCATAACTGCTCAGACTCTTGTGAATATCACGTGCTTCCGTGGCGCAATTGGCAGCGCGTTCGGCTGTTAACCGAAAGGTCGGTGGTTCGAACCCACCCGGGAGCGTATCCTTTTTCAATTCATCATCTCTTTCACGAAAAGAAAAAGTAAACTTCCATTCATAACTGCTCAGACTCTTGTGAACATCACGTGCTTCCGTGGCGCAATTGGCAGCGCGTTCGGCTGTTAACCGAAAGGTCGGTGGTTCGAACCCACCCGGGAGCGTATCTTTTTGCAATTCTTCATCTCCTTCACGAAGAGAAAAATAAAACATCCATTCATAACTGCTCAGACTCTTGTGAACATCACGTGCTTCCGTGGCGCAATTGGCAGCGCGTTCGGCTGTTAACCGAAAGGTCGGTGGTTCGAACCCACCCGGGAGCGTATCCTTTTGCAATTCATCATCTCTTTCACGAAACGAAAAAGTAAACTTCCATTCATAACTGCTCAGACTCTTGTGAACATCACGTGCTTCCGTGGCGCAATTGGCAGCGCGTTCGGCTGTTAACCGAAAGGTCGGTGGTTCGAACCCACCCGGGAGCGTATCTTCTTGCAATTCTTCATCTCTTTCACGAAGCGAAAATTAAAACATCCATTCATAACTGCTCAGACTCTTGTGAATATCACGTGCTTCCGTGGCGCAATTGGCAGCGCGTTCGGCTGTTAACCGAAAGGTCGGTGGTTCGAACCCACCCGGGAGCGTATCCTTTTTCAATTCATCATCTCTTTCACGAAAAGAAAAAGTAAACTTCCATTCATAACTGCTCAGACTCTTGTGAACATCACGTGCTTCCGTGGCGCAATTGGCAGCGCGTTCGGCTGTTAACCGAAAGGTCGGTGGTTCGAACCCACCCGGGAGCGTATCTTTTTGCAATTCTTCATCTCCTTCACGAAGAGAAAAATAAAACATCCATTCATAACTGCTCAGACTCTTGTGAACATCACGTGCTTCCGTGGCGCAATTGGCAGCGCGTTCGGCTGTTAACCGAAAGGTCGGTGGTTCGAACCCACCCGGGAGCGTATCCTTTTGCAATTCATCATCTCTTTCACGAAACGAAAAAGTAAACTTCCATTCATAACTGCTCAGACTCTTGTGAACATCACGTGCTTCCGTGGCGCAATTGGCAGCGCGTTCGGCTGTTAACCGAAAGGTCGGTGGTTCGAACCCACCAGGGAGCGTATCTTCTTACAATTCATCATCTCTTTCACGAAACGAAAAAGTAAACTTCCATTCACAACTGCTCAGACTCTTGTGAACATCACGTGCTTCCGTGGCGCAATTGGCAGCGCGTTCGGCTGTTAACCGAAAGGTCGGTGGTTCGAACCCACCCGGGAGCGTATCCTTTTGCAATTCATCATCTCTTTCACGAAACGAAAAAGTAAACTTCCATTCATAACTGCTCAGACTCTTGTGAACATCACGTGCTTCCGTGGCGCAATTGGTAGCGCGTTCGGCTGTTAACCGAAAGGTCGGTGGTTCGAACCCACCCGGGAGCGTATCTTCTTACAATTCATCATCTATTTCACGATACGAAAAAGAAAACATCCATTCATAACTGCTCAGACTCTTGTGAACATCACGTGCTTCCGTGGCGCAATTGGCAGCGCGTTCGGCTGTTAACCGAAAGGTCGGTGGTTCGAACCCACCCGGGAGCGTATCTTCTTACAATTCATCATCTCTTTCACGAAACGAAAAAGTAAACTTCCATTCATAACTGCTCAGACTCTTGTGAACATCACGTGCTTCCGTGGCGCAATTGGCAGCGCGTTCGGCTGTTAACCGAAAGGTCGGTGGTTCGAACCCACCAGGGAGCGTATCTTCTTACAATTCATCATCTCTTTCACGAAACGAAAAAGTAAACTTCCATTCACAACTGCTCAGACTCTTGTGAACATCACGTGCTTCCGTGGCGCAATTGGCAGCGCGTTCGGCTGTTAACCGAAAGGTCGGTGGTTCGAACCCACCCGGGAGCGTATCCTTTTGCAATTCATCATCTCTTTCACGAAACGAAAAAGTAAACTTCCATTCATAACTGCTCAGACTCTTGTGAACATCACGTGCTTCCGTGGCGCAATTGGTAGCGCGTTCGGCTGTTAACCGAAAGGTCGGTGGTTCGAACCCACCCGGGAGCGTATCTTCTTACAATTCATCATCTATTTCACGATACGAAAAAGAAAACATCCATTCATAACTGCTCAGACTCTTGTGAACATCACGTGCTTCCGTGGCGCAATTGGCAGCGCGTTCGGCTGTTAACCGAAAGGTCGGTGGTTCGAACCCACCCGGGAGCGTATCTTCTTACAATTCATCATCTCTTTCACGAAACGAAAAAGTAAACTTCCATTCATAACTGCTCAGACTCTTGTGAACATCACGTGCTTCCGTGGCGCAATTGGCAGCGCGTTCGGCTGTTAACCGAAAGGTCGGTGGTTCGAACCCACCAGGGAGCGTATCTTCTTACAATTCATCATCTCTTTCACGAAACGAAAAAGTAAACTTCCATTCACAACTGCTCAGACTCTTGTGAACATCACGTGCTTCCGTGGCGCAATTGGCAGCGCGTTCGGCTGTTAACCGAAAGGTCGGTGGTTCGAACCCACCCGGGAGCGTATCCTTTTGCAATTCATCATCTCTTTCACGAAACGAAAAAGTAAACTTCCATTCATAACTGCTCAGACTCTTGTGAACATCACGTACTTCCGTGGCGCAATTGGCAGCGCGTTCGGCTGTTAACCGAAAGGTCGGTGGTTCGAACCCACCCGGGAGCGTATCTTTTTGCAATTCTTCATCTCCTTCACGAAGAGAAAAATAAAACATCCATTCATAACTGCTCAGACTCTTGTGAACATCACGTGCTTCCGTGGCGCAATTGGCAGCGCGTTCGGCTGTTAACCGAAAGGTCGGTGGTTCGAACCCACCCGGGAGCGTATCCTTTTGCAATTCATCATCTCTTTCACGAAACGAAAAAGTAAACTTCCATTCATAACTGCTCAGACTCTTGTGAACATCACGTGCTTCCGTGGCGCAATTGGCAGCGCGTTCGGCTGTTAACCGAAAGGTCGGTGGTTCGAACCCACCCGGGAGCGTATCCTTTTGCAATTCATCATCTCTTTCACGAAACGAAAAAGTAAACTTCCATTCATAACTGCTCAGACTCTTGTGAACATCACGTGCTTCCGTGGCGCAATTGGCAGCGCGTTCGGCTGTTAACCGAAAGGTCGGTGGTTCGAACCCACCAGGGAGCGTATCTTCTTACAATTCATCATCTCTTTCACGAAACGAAAAAGTAAACTTCCATTCACAACTGCTCAGACTCTTGTGAACATCACGTGCTTCCGTGGCGCAATTGGCAGCGCGTTCGGCTGTTAACCGAAAGGTCGGTGGTTCGAACCCACCCGGGAGCGTATCCTTTTGCAATTCATCATCTCTTTCACGAAACGAAAAAGTAAACTTCCATTCATAACTGCTCAGACTCTTGTGAACATCACGTACTTCCGTGGCGCAATTGGCAGCGCGTTCGGCTGTTAACCGAAAGGTCGGTGGTTCGAACCCACCCGGGAGCGTATCTTTTTGCAATTCTTCATCTCCTTCACGAAGAGAAAAATAAAACATCCATTCATAACTGCTCAGACTCTTGTGAACATCACGTGCTTCCGTGGCGCAATTGGCAGCGCGTTCGGCTGTTAACCGAAAGGTCGGTGGTTCGAACCCACCCGGGAGCGTATCCTTTTGCAATTCATCATCTCTTTCACGAAACGAAAAAGTAAACTTCCATTCATAACTGCTCAGACTCTTGTGAACATCACGTGCTTCCGTGGCGCAATTGGCAGCGCGTTCGGCTGTTAACCGAAAGGTCGGTGGTTCGAACCCACCCGGGAGCGTATCCTTTTGCAATTCATCATCTCTTTCACGAAACGAAAAAGTAAACTTCCATTCATAACTGCTCAGACTCTTGTGAACATCACGTGCTTCCGTGGCGCAATTGGCAGCGCGTTCGGCTGTTAACCGAAAGGTCGGTGGTTCGAACCCACCCGGGAGCGTATCCTTTTGCAATTCATCATCTCTTTCACGAAACGAAAAAGTAAACTTCCATTCATAACTGCTCAGACTCTTGTGAACATCACGTGCTTCCGTGGCGCAATTGGCAGCGCGTTCGGCTGTTAACCGAAAGGTCGGTGGTTCGAACCCACCCGGGAGCGTATCCTTTTGCAATTCATCATCTCTTTCACGAAACGAAAAAGTAAACTTCCATTCATAACTGCTCAGACTCTTGTGAACATCACGTGCTTCCGTGGCGCAATTGGCAGCGCGTTCGGCTGTTAACCGAAAGGTCGGTGGTTCGAACCCACCCGGGAGCGTATCCTTTTGCAATTCATCATCTCTTTCACGAAACGAAAAAGTAAACTTCCATTCATAACTGCTCAGACTCTTGTGAACATCACGTGCTTCCGTGGCGCAATTGGCAGCGCGTTCGGCTGTTAACCGAAAGGTCGGTGGTTCGAACCCACCCGGGAGCGTATCTTCTTACAATTCATCATCTCTTTCACGAAACGAAAAAGTAAACTTCCATTCATAACTGCTCAGACTCTTGTGAACATCACGTGCTTCCGTGGCGCAATTGGCAGCGCGTTCGGCTGTTAACCGAAAGGTCGGTGGTTCGAACCCACCCGGGAGCGTATCTTTTTGCAATTCTTCATCTCCTTCACGAAGAGAAAAATAAAACATCCATTCATAACTGCTCAGACTCTTGTGAACATCACGTGCTTCCGTGGCGCAATTGGCAGCGCGTTCGGCTGTTAACCGAAAGGTCGGTGGTTCGAACCCACCCGGGAGCGTATCTTCTTACAATTCATCATCTCTTTCACGAAACGAAAAAGTAAACTTCCATTCACAACTGCTCAGACTCTTGTGAACATCACGTGCTTCCGTGGCGCAATTGGCAGCGCGTTCGGCTGTTAACCGAAAGGTCGGTGGTTCGAACCCACCCGGGAGCGTATCCTTTTGCAATTCATCATCTCTTTCACGAAACGAAAAAGTAAACTTCCATTCATAACTGCTCAGACTCTTGTGAACATCACGTGCTTCCGTGGCGCAATTGGCAGCGCGTTCGGCTGTTAACCGAAAGGTCGGTGGTTCGAACCCACCCGGGAGCGTATCTTCTTACAATTCATCATCTCTTTCACGAAACGAAAAAGTAAACTTCCATTCATAACTGCTCAGACTCTTGTGAACATCACGTGCTTCCGTGGCGCAATTGGCAGCGCGTTCGGCTGTTAACCGAAAGGTCGGTGGTTCGAACCCACCCGGGAGCGTATCCTTTTGCAATTCATCATCTCTTTCACGAAACGAAAAAGTAAACTTCCATTCATAACTGCTCAGACTCTTGTGAACATCACGTGCTTCCGTGGCGCAATTGGCAGCGCGTTCGGCTGTTAACCGAAAGGTCGGTGGTTCGAACCCACCCGGGAGCGTATCTTTTTGCAATTCTTCATCTCCTTCACGAAGAGAAAAATAAAACATCCATTCATAACTGCTCAGACTCTTGTGAACATCACGTGCTTCCGTGGCGCAATTGGCAGCGCGTTCGGCTGTTAACCGAAAGGTCGGTGGTTCGAACCCACCCGGGAGCGTATCTTCTTACAATTCATCATCTCTTTCACGAAACGAAAAAGTAAACTTCCATTCACAACTGCTCAGACTCTTGTGAACATCACGTGCTTCCGTGGCGCAATTGGCAGCGCGTTCGGCTGTTAACCGAAAGGTCGGTGGTTCGAACCCACCCGGGAGCGTATCCTTTTGCAATTCATCATCTCTTTCACGAAACGAAAAAGTAAACTTCCATTCATAACTGCTCAGACTCTTGTGAACATCACGTGCTTCCGTGGCGCAATTGGCAGCGCGTTCGGCTGTTAACCGAAAGGTCGGTGGTTCGAACCCACCCGGGAGCGTATCTTCTTACAATTCATCATCTCTTTCACGAAACGAAAAAGTAAACTTCCATTCATAACTGCTCAGACTCTTGTGAACATCACGTGCTTCCGTGGCGCAATTGGCAGCGCGTTCGGCTGTTAACCGAAAGGTCGGTGGTTCGAACCCACCCGGGAGCGTATCCTTTTGCAATTCATCATCTCTTTCACGAAACGAAAAAGTAAACTTCCATTCATAACTGCTCAGACTCTTGTGAACATCACGTGCTTCCGTGGCGCAATTGGCAGCGCGTTCGGCTGTTAACCGAAAAGGTGGTTCGAACCCACCCGGGAGCGTATCCTTTTGCAATTCATCATCTCTTTCACGAAACGAAAAAGTAAACTTCCATTCATAACTGCTCAGACTCTTGTGAACATCACGTGCTTCCGTGGCGCAATTGGCAGCGCGTTCGGCTGTTAACCGAAAGGTCGGTGGTTCGAACCCACCCGGGAGCGTATCTTCTTACAATTCATCATCTCTTTCACGAAACGAAAAAGTAAACTTCCATTCACAACTGCTCAGACTCTTGTGAACATCACGTGCTTCCGTGGCGCAATTGGCAACGCGTTCGGCTGTTAACCGAAAGGTCGGTGGTTCGAACCCACCCGGGAGCGTATCTTTTTGCAATTCTTCATCTCCTTCACGAAACGAAAAAGTAAACTTCCATTCACAACTGCTCAGACTCTTGTGAACATCACGTGCTTCCGTGGCGCAATTGGCAGCGCGTTCGGCTGTTAACCGAAAGGTCGGTGGTTCGAACCCACCCGGGAGCGTATCTTTTTGCAATTCTTCATCTCCTTCACGAAGAGAAAAATAAAACATCCATTCATAACTGCTCAGACTCTTGTGAACATCACGTGCTTCCGTGGCGCAATTGGCAGCGCGTTCGGCTGTTAACCGAAAGGTCGGTGGTTCGAACCCACCAGGGAGCGTATCTTCTTACAATTCATCATCTCTTTCACGAAACGAAAAAGTAAACTTCCATTCACAACTGCTCAGACTCTTGTGAACATCACGTGCTTCCGTGGCGCAATTGGCAGCGCGTTCGGCTGTTAACCGAAAGGTCGGTGGTTCGAACCCACCCGGGAGCGTATCCTTTTGCAATTCATCATCTCTTTCACGAAACGAAAAAGTAAACTTCCATTCATAACTGCTCAGACTCTTGTGAACATCACGTGCTTCCGTGGCGCAATTGGCAGCGCGTTCGGCTGTTAACCGAAAGGTCGGTGGTTCGAACCCACCCGGGAGCGTATCTTCTTACAATTCATCATCTCTTTCACGAAACGAAAAAGTAAACTTCCATTCATAACTGCTCAGACTCTTGTGAACATCACGTGCTTCCGTGGCGCAATTGGCAGCGCGTTCGGCTGTTAACCGAAAGGTCGGTGGTTCGAACCCACCCGGGAGCGTATCCTTTTGCAATTCATCATCTCTTTCACGAAACGAAAAAGTAAACTTCCATTCATAACTGCTCAGACTCTTGTGAACATCACGTGCTTCCGTGGCGCAATTGGCAGCGCGTTCGGCTGTTAACCGAAAGGTCGGTGGTTCGAACCCACCCGGGAGCGTATCCTTTTGCAATTCATCATCTCTTTCACGAAACGAAAAAGTAAACTTCCATTCATAACTGCTCAGACTCTTGTGAACATCACGTGCTTCCGTGGCGCAATTGGCAGCGCGTTCGGCTGTTAACCGAAAGGTCGGTGGTTCGAACCCACCCGGGAGCGTATCCTTTTGCAATTCATCATCTCTTTCACGAAACGAAAAAGTAAACTTCCATTCATAACTGCTCAGACTCTTGTGAACATCACGTGCTTCCGTGGCGCAATTGGCAGCGCGTTCGGCTGTTAACCGAAAGGTCGGTGGTTCGAACCCACCCGGGAGCGTATCTTCTTACAATTCATCATCTCTTTCACGAAACGAAAAAGTAAACTTCCATTCATAACTGCTCAGACTCTTGTGAACATCACGTGCTTCCGTGGCGCAATTGGCAGCGCGTTCGGCTGTTAACCGAAAGGTCGGTGGTTCGAACCCACCCGGGAGCGTATCTTTTTGCAATTCTTCATCTCCTTCACGAAGAGAAAAATAAAACATCCATTCATAACTGCTCAGACTCTTGTGAACATCACGTGCTTCCGTGGCGCAATTGGCAGCGCGTTCGGCTGTTAACCGAAAGGTCGGTGGTTCGAACCCACCCGGGAGCGTATCCTTTTGCAATTCATCATCTCTTTCACGAAACGAAAAAGTAAACTTCCATTCATAACTGCTCAGACTCTTGTGAACATCACGTGCTTCCGTGGCGCAATTGGCAGCGCGTTCGGCTGTTAACCGAAAGGTCGGTGGTTCGAACCCACCCGGGAGCGTATCTTCTTACAATTCATCATCTCTTTCACGAAACGAAAAAGTAAACTTCCATTCATAACTGCTCAGACTCTTGTGAACATCACGTGCTTCCGTGGCGCAATTGGCAGCGCGTTCGGCTGTTAACCGAAAGGTCGGTGGTTCGAACCCACCCGGGAGCGTATCTTTTTGCAATTCTTCATCTCCTTCACGAAGAGAAAAATAAAACATCCATTCATAACTGCTCAGACTCTTGTGAACATCACGTGCTTCCGTGGCGCAATTGGCAGCGCGTTCGGCTGTTAACCGAAAGGTCGGTGGTTCGAACCCACCCGGGAGCGTATCTTCTTACAATTCATCATCTCTTTCACGAAACGAAAAAGTAAACTTCCATTCACAACTGCTCAGACTCTTGTGAACATCACGTGCTTCCGTGGCGCAATTGGCAGCGCGTTCGGCTGTTAACCGAAAGGTCGGTGGTTCGAACCCACCCGGGAGCGTATCCTTTTGCAATTCATCATCTCTTTCACGAAACGAAAAAGTAAACTTCCATTCATAACTGCTCAGACTCTTGTGAACATCACGTGCTTCCGTGGCGCAATTGGCAGCGCGTTCGGCTGTTAACCGAAAGGTCGGTGGTTCGAACCCACCCGGGAGCGTATCTTCTTACAATTCATCATCTCTTTCACGAAACGAAAAAGTAAACTTCCATTCATAACTGCTCAGACTCTTGTGAACATCACGTGCTTCCGTGGCGCAATTGGCAGCGCGTTCGGCTGTTAACCGAAAGGTCGGTGGTTCGAACCCACCCGGGAGCGTATCTTCTTACAATTCATCATCTCTTTCACGAAACGAAAAAGTAAACTTCCATTCATAACTGCTCAGACTCTTGTGAACATCACGTGCTTCCGTGGCGCAATTGGCAGCGCGTTCGGCTGTTAACCGAAAGGTCGGTGGTTCGAACCCACCCGGGAGCGTATCTTTTTGCAATTCTTCATCTCCTTCACGAAGAGAAAAATAAAACATCCATTCATAACTGCTCAGACTCTTGTGAACATCACGTGCTTCCGTGGCGCAATTGGCAGCGCGTTCGGCTGTTAACCGAAAGGTCGGTGGTTCGAACCCACCCGGGAGCGTATCCTTTTGCAATTCATCATCTCTTTCACGAAACGAAAAAGTAAACTTCCATTCATAACTGCTCAGACTCTTGTGAACATCACGTGCTTCCGTGGCGCGATTGGCAGCGCGTTCGGCTGTTAACCGAAAGGTCGGTGGTTCGAACCCACCCGGGAGCGTATCTTCTTACAATTCATCATCTCTTTCACGAAACGAAAAAGTAAACTTCCATTCATAACTGCTCAGACTCTTGTGAACATCACGTGCTTCCGTGGCGCAATTGGCAGCGCGTTCGGCTGTTAACCGAAAGGTCGGTGGTTCGAACCCACCCGGGAGCGTATCCTTTTGCAATTCATCATCTCTTTCACGAAACGAAAAAGTAAACTTCCATTCATAACTGCTCAGACTCTTGTGAACATCACGTGCTTCCGTGGCGCAATTGGCAGCGCGTTCGGCTGTTAACCGAAAGGTCGGTGGTTCGAACCCACCCGGGAGCGTATCTTTTTGCAATTCTTCATCTCCTTCACGAAGAGAAAAATAAAACATCCATTCATAACTGCTCAGACTCTTGTGAACATCACGTGCTTCCGTGGCGCAATTGGCAGCGCGTTCGGCTGTTAACCGAAAGGTCGGTGGTTCGAACCCACCCGGGAGCGTATCTTCTTACAATTCATCATCTCTTTCACGAAACGAAAAAGTAAACTTCCATTCACAACTGCTCAGACTCTTGTGAACATCACGTGCTTCCGTGGCGCAATTGGCAGCGCGTTCGGCTGTTAACCGAAAGGTCGGTGGTTCGAACCCACCCGGGAGCGTATCCTTTTGCAATTCATCATCTCTTTCACGAAACGAAAAAGTAAACTTCCATTCATAACTGCTCAGACTCTTGTGAACATCACGTGCTTCCGTGGCGCAATTGGCAGCGCGTTCGGCTGTTAACCGAAAGGTCGGTGGTTCGAACCCACCCGGGAGCGTATCCTTTTGCAATTCATCATCTCTTTCACGAAACGAAAAAGTAAACTTCCATTCATAACTGCTCAGACTCTTGTGAACATCACGTGCTTCCGTGGCGCGATTGGCAGCGCGTTCGGCTGTTAACCGAAAGGTCGGTGGTTCGAACCCACCCGGGAGCGTATCTTCTTACAATTCATCATCTCTTTCACGAAACGAAAAAGTAAACTTCCATTCATAACTGCTCAGACTCTTGTGAACATCACGTGCTTCCGTGGCGCAATTGGCAGCGCGTTCGGCTGTTAACCGAAAGGTCGGTGGTTCGAACCCACCCGGGAGCGTATCCTTTTGCAATTCATCATCTCTTTCACGAAACGAAAAAGTAAACTTCCATTCATAACTGCTCAGACTCTTGTGAACATCACGTGCTTCCGTGGCGCAATTGGCAGCGCGTTCGGCTGTTAACCGAAAGGTCGGTGGTTCGAACCCACCCGGGAGCGTATCTTCTTACAATTCATCATCTCTTTCACGAAACGAAAAAGTAAACTTCCATTCACAACTGCTCAGACTCTTGTGAACATCACGTGCTTCCGTGGCGCAATTGGCAGCGCGTTCGGCTGTTAACCGAAAGGTCGGTGGTTCGAACCCACCCGGGAGCGTATCTTCTTACAATTCATCATCTCTTTCACGAAACGAAAAAGTAAACTTCCATTCATAACTGCTCAGACTCTTGTGAACATCACGTGCTTCCGTGGCGCAATTGGCAGCGCGTTCGGCTGTTAACCGAAAGGTCGGTGGTTCGAACCCACCCGGGAGCGTATCTTTTTGCAATTCTTCATCTCCTTCACGAAGAGAAAAATAAAACATCCATTCATAACTGCTCAGACTCTTGTGAACATCACGTGCTTCCGTGGCGCAATTGGCAGCGCGTTCGGCTGTTAACCGAAAGGTCGGTGGTTCGAACCCACCCGGGAGCGTATCTTCTTACAATTCATCATCTCTTTCACGAAACGAAAAAGTAAACTTCCATTCACAACTGCTCAGACTCTTGTGAACATCACGTGCTTCCGTGGCGCAATTGGCAGCGCGTTCGGCTGTTAACCGAAAGGTCGGTGGTTCGAACCCACCCGGGAGCGTATCCTTTTGCAATTCATCATCTCTTTCACGAAACGAAAAAGTAAACTTCCATTCATAACTGCTCAGACTCTTGTGAACATCACGTGCTTCCGTGGCGCAATTGGCAGCGCGTTCGGCTGTTAACCGAAAGGTCGGTGGTTCGAACCCACCCGGGAGCGTATCTTCTTACAATTCATCATCTCTTTCACGAAACGAAAAAGTAAACTTCCATTCATAACTGCTCAGACTCTTGTGAACATCACGTGCTTCCGTGGCGCAATTGGCAGCGCGTTCGGCTGTTAACCGAAAGGTCGGTGGTTCGAACCCACCCGGGAGCGTATCCTTTTGCAATTCATCATCTCTTTCACGAAACGAAAAAGTAAACTTCCATTCATAACTGCTCAGACTCTTGTGAACATCACGTGCTTCCGTGGCGCAATTGGCAGCGCGTTCGGCTGTTAACCGAAAGGTCGGTGGTTCGAACCCACCCGGGAGCGTACCTTCTTACAATTCATCATCTCTTTCACGAAACGAAAAAGTAAACTTCCATTCATAACTGCTCAGACTCTTGTGAACATCACGTGCTTCCGTGGCGCAATTGGCAGCGCGTTCGGCTGTTAACCGAAAGGTCGGTGGTTCGAACCCACCCGGGAGCGTATCTTTTTGCAATTCTTCATCTCCTTCACGAAGAGAAAAATAAAACATCCATTCATAACTGCTCAGACTCTTGTGAACATCACGTGCTTCCGTGGCGCAATTGGCAGCGCGTTCGGCTGTTAACCGAAAGGTCGGTGGTTCGAACCCACCCGGGAGCGTATCTTCTTACAATTCATCATCTCTTTCACGAAACGAAAAAGTAAACTTCCATTCACAACTGCTCAGACTCTTGTGAACATCACGTGCTTCCGTGGCGCAATTGGCAGCGCGTTCGGCTGTTAACTGAAAGGTCGGTGGTTCGAACCCACCCGGGAGCGTATCCTTTTGCAATTCATCATCTCTTTCACGAAACGAAAAAGTAAACTTCCATTCATAACTGCTCAGACTCTTGTGAACATCACGTGCTTCCGTGGCGCAATTGGCAGCGCGTTCGGCTGTTAACCGAAAGGTCGGTGGTTCGAACCCACCCGGGAGCGTATCTTCTTACAATTCATCATCTCTTTCACGAAACGAAAAAGTAAACTTCCATTCACAACTGCTCAGACTCTTGTGAACATCACGTGCTTCCGTGGCGCAATTGGCAGCGCGTTCGGCTGTTAACCGAAAGGTCGGTGGTTCGAACCCACCCGGGAGCGTATCCTTTTGCAATTCATCATCTCTTTCACGAAACGAAAAAGTAAACTTCCATTCACAACTGCTCAGACTCTTGTGAACATCACGTGCTTCTGTGGCGCAATTGGCAGCGCGTTCGGCTGTTAACCGAAAGGTCGGTGGTTCGAACCCACCCGGGAGCGTATCTTCTTACAATTCATCATCTCTTTCACGAAACGAAAAAGTAAACTTCCATTCATAACTGCTCAGACTCTTGTGAACATCACGTGCTTCCGTGGCGCAATTGGCAGCGCGTTCGGCTGTTAACCGAAAGGTCGGTGGTTCGAACCCACCCGGGAGCGTATCCTTTTGCAATTCATCATCTCTTTCACGAAACGAAAAAGTAAACTTCCATTCACAACTGCTCAGACTCTTGTGAACATCACGTGCTTCCGTGGCGCAATTGGCAGCGCGTTCGGCTGTTAACCGAAAGGTCGGTGGTTCGAACCCACCCGGGAGCGTATCCTTTTGCAATTCATCATCTCTTTCACGAAACGAAAAAGTAAACTTCCATTCATAACTGCTCAGACTCTTGTGAACATCACGTGCTTCCGTGGCGCAATTGGCAGCGCGTTCGGCTGTTAACCGAAAGGTCGGTGGTTCGAACCCACCCGGGAGCGTATCTTCTTACAATTCATCATCTCTTTCACGAAACGAAAAAGTAAACTTCCATTCATAACTGCTCAGACTCTTGTGAACATCACGTGCTTCCGTGGCGCAATTGGCAGCGCGTTCGGCTGTTAACCGAAAGGTCGGTGGTTCGAACCCACCCGGGAGCGTATCTTTTTGCAATTCTTCATCTCCTTCACGAAGAGAAAAATAAAACATCCATTCATAACTGCTCAGACTCTTGTGAACATCACGTGCTTCCGTGGCGCAATTGGCAGCGCGTTCGGCTGTTAACCGAAAGGTCGGTGGTTCGAACCCACCCGGGAGCGTATCTTCTTACAATTCATCATCTCTTTCACGAAACGAAAAAGTAAACTTCCATTCACAACTGCTCAGACTCTTGTGAACATCACGTGCTTCCGTGGCGCAATTGGCAGCGCGTTCGGCTGTTAACCGAAAGGTCGGTGGTTCGAACCCACCCGGGAGCGTATCTTCTTACAATTCATCATCTCTTTCACGAAACGAAAAAGTAAACTTCCATTCATAACTGCTCAGACTCTTGTGAACATCACGTGCTTCCGTGGCGCAATTGGCAGCGCGTTCGGCTGTTAACCGAAAGGTCGGTGGTTCGAACCCACCCGGGAGCGTATCCTTTTGCAATTCATCATCTCGTTTTTTGGTGTTGCCAATGCCGTGCCCTCTCAACAAGCAATGACGAAAAAAGCGATAAACAATTTTCATGGATATTATCTATCTATCAAATTTCATAATTTGTCAAGTATAGTTAACATTGTAAGTGATTCAACTTATTGGCATGTTATCGAGTTGAAAATCTGCCCATTCTCTGTGGTCCATTGCTGAAACGAAGCAATTCGAATAAGAATTTTTGGCTCGTACTCATCGGGGAATGAATAATTCCAAAAAGAGCATGTTGCTCCGTCTATATCTACCTTGTCGCTCTGCCTGCAAATAACTTTTGCGTAGAGATTGTTGAATCCTCCCGCAATCCTCGTTCTTCCATTGATTAAGATCGAATTGTAAGCTGTTGGCGCCTCGTCTGGGGGACTATCGAGTATAATTAATTATTTGATTTTATTAATTTGAAAATTAGACATATGTGATAAGCAGACCTGCATGTGGAACGAGTGGCAACAGGACAGGATTTGAGTGGAGGGTCAAAGAGGTTCGCCACTTCACTCGAGAATGTCTACTTTGCAACATGATGGAATTGAATATGGTTTAAAATCTCATAGAAATGAAATTGTGACAAGCCGTAATTGGTTTCGGTGAAGCAGAAGGAATTGAAGTCTCCTCGCTATGGAATAACTTGACACTGCCAAACTTCTCTGCTTACCGTTGCTGGCAACTTCTGCAACCATTACAGTACAGATGAACAGTAGGAAGTACATTTCTGATTCAGAACATTGTAATCTGTAACATTTAATATTAAATCCTGGTACTAAAAAGTTCCCACGTATCACATAGATAGTTGCTCATGCAAAACTTTCATGCACGCAGAGCATCTTTTTTGATTTCAAAATACATTCTGAACATATTCAGGGTCTCGAGAGGCCTTAAGAGGAAAAAACGGCCGTCAACTCGATAAAAAATCAGTTCGTGATTGGCAAGAAGAACTACACAAACAGCGTATATGAGAGACAAGCTGAGATTTTGAACATATGCCTGGAACTATGGGCAAAAGTCTTTTCGAGGGATTAGCTCCATATTTGCACATGAGGTAGTGCTCGGTAAGGTAGGCAGGTTGACCACCTTGGGGCAGACCGCGACGCGTCCGCAGCGCGTTAGAGCGCGCGAAATTCGAAATTTGACGAATTTTTTGAAAAATTAATTTCTCGCTCATTTCTTCTCCAATCGCTTCGAACTTGGTACCAATATATAGCTATATTCATGGACATCATTTCATGTGTTGCGTATAATCTATGAAAGTTTCAGGTTCATGGCGAAATTACAAAATCAAAAATTGATTTCACTCGCAAATATTAACGCATACCCGGGGGCATATTTATTATTTAATAATATGTTAGATATTTTAAATATGAATAAATAATTTTTGTTATCATTATTTATTCATATTTGAAATATATAACATATTATTAAATAATAAATATGCCCCCGGGTATGCGTTAATATTTGCGAGTGAAATCATTTTTTGATTTGTAATTTCGCAATGAAGCTGAAACTTTCATAGATTATACCCAACTCAACAAATGATGTCCATGAAATGAGCTATTTATTGGTACCAAGTTCGAAGCAATTGGAGAAGAATTGAGCAAGAAATTAATTTTTCAAAATTCGAATTTCGCGCGTTCTAACGCGCTGCGGGCGCGTCGCGGTCAGCCCCAATGTGGTCAACCTGCCTACCTCACCAAGCACTACCTCCTGTGCAAATATGGAGCTAATCCCTCGAATCGACTTTTGCCCCTAGTTCCAGGCATGTACAGATATTTGTTCAAAATCTCAGATTGACTCATATTTTTTTCAGTTTCTTGTCACCATCTGCTTTACCACATCGTTGCAATAACATTTCAAGAGAAATATTGAAATAAGAACAAATTTAGAACAAAAAGATACAACCAGGCGGTTTTGAGTTCCCCAAGAATACGGTCGATTTGCATATCGTGAACAGATTTTTTAACGAGTTGACTGCAGTTTTTTCATGATTGCACCCCCGGTGTTTTTTTCTTTCATATGTAGTTTTCTTTCATATCAATATGTTAGATAGGTTAATAGTTGCCTATTTAATTGATCAAATAAAAAAGGTTTATTGTTCGATTAACAAAAAAGTTAGACCGAAAAATTTGAAATTTTTTTCGAAAAATTTTGTTTTCTCAATGAGTTTCAATCCGATCGGGATGAAACTTGGTATGTGTGATCAGACAAATATTCTGTATTTTTTGAGATATCACTCGATTGAAACGATTGAGAAAGAGCAAAGTCGGTTGGGTTACGTTTCAGTTTTGAAACTTCCGTCATTTAGCGTAGAGGCGACTAGGCCACTAAACCAGTGGCGCCTGAACTACACTCGTCGAGTACTACCATCCCACACATTTAGAGCGAATTAGATTATTTGCCTAGTGCCATGCATATTTTCACTGGGTGGGGAAGTCACTCTTAATATTCATTTTTTAAAATAAATTGTCATAAAGAAAAATTTATTCACAAATTTCAATTAAAAAATGACCCGTATAGAAACGAATTTCGTATGGAACAAGCAAAGTGATAAGAGATGTTGAGTGCACACTTGAATTTGTGATTACATGGTGGTGAAAGTGTGATAACATGAGCGAATATAAGTGAACTAATCAATTATTTCTTACAATATTTTTTTAGAAAAAAAACAACACAAATTTCGGTCAGTCGAGACTTACACAAACAAAATGTAAGTCTCGACTGAGATCTATGTACCACGGAAGTATCGGTCAGGGTTGAGGTGGGTTATTGTAGACTTCGCATGTGATCTTATCCACAATCATGCCAGTATCGATTACCACCCATAGCTGCAATATTCCTGTATTTTTCAATGAATTCCGATTGATTCCGACCTCAGTGCACATACATATCATAGCAACTGGAGAGTAAGAACAAATATATCATAATATGAGCTAGCAAAGTGAGATGGAATTTCACCTGTTCTAAACTTCCCATCTTACAGTAGTAAAAGTAGTGGTCGAATAAACACTAACCTTATCCTCTTCTCTGCATTTGATTGATAGAAATGAGTTCATTCCCTTAGGTCCCCTGGCGGCTTCTATCCCATTATTGATTTTGATAATGTTGGGAAGAATGTCCAGATCCTTCATAACACTGAAACAAGGATTGCAATCTCAGTCATGCCATTCTATTGTGACATGATATGCAAAAATTTCATTCCAAATAGCCTTTAATTTCAAAATTACTTTAATAAAAGGAATGAAGCGAGCCGGGCTCACCTGCATACGAAGGTAGTAAAAGCGGGACAGGCTGTGAGGGACGGATTGAACAGCGCGCGATTCCCTGTCTCGATAATAAGGTTGGTCGGGCAGCACGGGGGCACTGCAATTCATATTTTGTTTAATAATCATGATATGAAACCGTTCGCCTAAGAGTCGAACAAAGTCGGACCAAAAAATTAGATTTTTGTAAGCATTTCCTAACCACTGCAATTCAGCTTGATGTTGTTTTTAATGAAAATATTGTTTTCGTGAATGTGAAGCCTGTCGAAAATGATCACGGGAGTTGCTCAAAAGAATTGGCTCGGTAACCATACAAGTACACACAAGTTGTGGTGGTAGTAGTAGTAATCGTCGTTGTAGTCGATGTAGTCGTTGGTTTTTTGGTCGTCGTTGTTGTCGGTGCTCGCGGCGGGGTGCCTGGATCAGTCGGGGCGCATGCTCGACTGATCATCACCAGAAGCACGCTACTGATGAGGGTGCGCAGCCAGCGCTCCCTCATTATTAACTGCAAAATATATGCAAGTATAACGACTGAGAACGAAAATGTATTCACAAAATATGTATGAGGACATTGAATCGCAAGGGTGATTAACAATATGCGAAAACAATACCAGAAAATAAGGTTTTCACAAAGACAATGATTGTGAGCCCGATCGGAAGCGCGCCAAGAAAGTGAGTGAGACAGATAATTGAGTGGAAATGGGAGAGTGCTAACTGTGTCACCTCAGTCTCATGTCTCGCGGATTGATAATTGGCGCTTTTTGGCGGCATTCGGCTGAACTGACACAGTTAGAGGCCACTTCCTCCCTCCGCTAATGATGACACACTTCCCTGTCATTCGCTTTCGAACTACCGCTCATTACTGGTAGCATTTTCCCCTCTCTCTAATTTCAAGCGAATCTTCTGAGCGCATGTGCTACTCCTCTAACTCTCTATGTACCCCCTCCCAACTGGTTATCTCTCAGTTCAGAATACCATGCAATCCCTACTGCGCCTCGTCTCTGTGTCCTTGGTCATTGGTCGCTCTCGAGCCTGCGCCCCCACTGATCCCGGCACGGTACCAGGAGGACCAGGCGCAACCACGACAACGCGTGAGTTTTGTTTTTTCTTCTTCTTCAAAATACCTAGTGCAAGAATCAATAATTATGTATTAGTGGCACAGCACTTCTACCTATTTCACACAAAAAAATGTCTTGCTCGTTTTTCTAGTCATTTCTAGTTTCTGAAAAAGCATTGGAACTGGTTCAAGTGTGTATCAAACTCTTTATCCATTGGCTGCAGTCCCCCCTTGCTGCCCTACGGACATCTACGTGATGACAACCTTCCGCTCGCTCTTCGATCCGGCCCTCAATGCGTGTCCTACCGAGGCCAGATTCATCTGCAGGTTTGACGCCCCGGAAAAGTATTTGTCAACCCTCTCTCAATTGCGCTCATCGAATCACGTAAGAATTAGTGACCGAATTATTATCAAATACGAAAGGGCCACTAATCGTGCGATATCACAATAGTCCCACAACTGTGAACTGTTGCAGTACGGATATGGATCTGGGCACGAAGAACTTGCAGATCAAGATAAATGGGAATGATGTAATTCTGACGGGAATGAACGGAAATAATATTTACACGCAAATCAAGTGCAATGACCAAAAGGTGAGCAGTAAACATGCCAGATAAGTCTATTTCACATCTGATTCTTAATATTTCTCACCATGCAAACGGTTAAAAAAAAGATTGCTGAATGAAAAACAATTACTTCATTTTTGAATGTCAGAATAATTTCAGAAATGGATGACGGATACTGGTAAGCTCGTGAACAAGATTGCCTGCACAGCCGAAGCCTGAACACCTTCAGTTTCAATATTGGTCTCGGACTGGATTCTACTGCATCATTTATCGTATACTGTACTTACGGATACCTCTTGAAAGCTCTCGAAAAACAATTATTTATGTTTTCCTCGTGTTATTGATAATGAACTTCACGCCAAAATTCGTTTCTCTCGTATTTTATGTCTTATCTACTATTTATGTATTTCGTTAAATCATCTCACTTGTATTATCTCCGATTTCCACCTCATCTTATCTTGTACATCATATTTTTTCGCAGTCCCAACCCTCACTCACTGCCAAAACACATCGTATAAAATAAATGTTTAATCTGCACAGAAATTGAGAGAATGCCTCCAAGTAGTGCAGTCGAATACAAGCAAAAACAAATCCAACCCACAAAATGTGATATCCGTTTCGTTATTTATCTTACTCACTTGAGCCATTTAGTGTTTCCCATGAATGGGAGCGTAATCTCACAGAATGATCCGATCTATGACAATCCGTCACAAATAATAATCAATTTCTCTAGTCTTCTGCACATTTTAGTCAGCGGAGCAAGCTCTTCCGTATTAAAATTTCTAAGAATTTTATTTAGTAAGATTTTGCAAACTTTCTTTAGTCTTTCTTGTAACACTTATTGTAATTTCTGCGACCGGGGTACAAATTATGTGATGTGATCGAATGTGCAACATAAGAAACCGAACAACTACCTGTGAAGCATCTGCAAATGCATTTTTAAATTAAAGTTCTGGAAAAGGAGATGTGCAATTATCTTCCCGTGAAAGACGGACTCTCAATAGGACTGATAGGGAGGAGTTGTCTCAATATTGAGCAATATCTTCTCACAATCGCTTTATCTGTTGTATCCACTCCGTACTTTAAACAGTTACACGACGCGTTTTCAATAACGCGTCGCGTGCCCGAGCCAACCGCTGTGACGTAGCGGAATGGGCGGTTTCCGGACAATGAAGTAAGTCAAAAGCAAAAATTTTCAAAAATTGTGTGTCAATGAAAATGTGAAAACATATAATGTCTTTTATGTAGAATCTACAAGTTCTCCTAACTCGCGAGAAGGGTTCAATATTCAAAGTACTAGAAGTAAGGGGAAACAAGGATTAAATAACCCTCACTTTTCGAGTCTCTCTTACACAAGAACAATCATTGAAATTTTATTCGTTTTGTATCGCTTTCGTGATCCGATGGGTGCTATTAGTGATTGGCGATCGGGTTGAATTATTGGGCCGAATATTGTGGTTTTCTAAGAAGTTGAATGAATCTCTCGTGGTAGCACATCGAGTAGCGAATGAACTACCAGCCTGGAAAATTATGTGAGAAACATTATGAGTGTGATTGACCTTGTTCTATCATGCAGTCTTTCGCTTTGCCTGTCCATCCACTGCCGAAATTTGTTGTAAGCGACGGGTGGAGATTCTTCGAACAGCTTCAATAAATGGCGTTTTTCCTTCTTCAGAAGGGAAATAACAATGGCGACTTGGTCGTGCTTCTGCAGTTAGAACTGTCACATCTTTTCATGATTCCGTCAATCATGTCATACCAAGTAAAGCAGGTTGAAGTACAGCTTGATAAGTTCATGGCCGACCATTGCTATCATCACATTCTGATTGCAATTCACAATTTTGATGTTGTTAGTTATCACAATAACTTATCTCTAAATACCTCAGCTTTCCCGCTCTCATATTCGCTTCTTCAACTGATTCTCGAGGTGGATTCTCGTTGTTCTGGTGGTTGGGTCTATCCTGCCATCGCTGGCAGTCCTTCTCGAATTGATCGCGCGCCGCGTATTGAACGCAATCGAGGAATTGTGAGCCGAATGGCGCTACTCGTTCACTCTCATTCTGAAAGCAAATGAAGAAATGAAATAGAATCAACGGGCATCACCTGCTTCTGCACTAATCTCCTTTCCACACGCTCTCCACTTGTGCACTTTCAACCAGAGAAATTGCTCGATGATCAGATCATGTTCCGGTAGGGTTTGAGTCGGTCGAGCGAACGACAGAATGCGCTTTATGCGAGAGGAGATCGCCTGTGCAATAACAGATTTACCTCATGTTCTCAAAAGAACGTGAAACGACGAAATATACAACCTCAGGCCGCTTGCGACCACGCCAAGCGAGTGGCATATCTTTCTCTGAAACTCCAATCAGTTTATTAGAGGCTTAAAAAGATACGAAAAGGCATTTATAGGGAAGGCTCTCACAAAGTGAATACGTGAGTGCGATCACGCTAGAATCAATGCAGAAAACAAGTTGAGAGTGGACGTGGAGAGAGAAAGAGAAGCGAGAGAGAGAGAGAGAGAGAGAGAGAGAGAGAGAGAGAAAGAGAGAGAGAGAGAGTAGAAAGAAAAAGAGAAAGAGCAAGGCGAGTTAGATGACTCTTGGCGATTCCTATCTATCTAATTATAATATTTTGTTTTAAACTCTACTCCGTTCAATCTGCTTATGATTTACTCGAGTACATCTTTTCAATGATGATGAGTTTATCGATGATAAAATAAAGCGAATGAGTAAGAATAAGACGCTGGCATAAAATACTCAGTCAATAAATACAATGGGTGAAACAATTGCGAAAAGGTTGTTCAGTGAGTAACTAAGATGAAAATGGTTAACAATTTGACGGTAAATTTAATATTTTAATGTCCATTCAAGAGAATAAATACCACCTATTACCAATATATACCACCTATTACCAATGAATCGAGATAGTATTTTTTTTGGAGAGTTTTTGTTCAGAATTCACAGTGGCTGAGTGTCCAGGATCTCCTCCTCCCGTCTTCTTTCTACGACAAAATCTGCGATGAGACTCCCAGTGACCCTGTTATAACGAAATCATCAACCATGAGAAACGAAATACCGAAAATATAAAGTTTAGCAAGGGCATGGACGTTTTATTTCATGAAATTGCAATTCGTCTGTACAAGTCCCATGAAAGCTTAGTTTAGTAAACGTTCAGAATTTATCAGTCATTGACAACATCAAATAATTCCGTGTATTACCTGTTGACAAGCGACACTGCAATAGGTATGTGTTACAGCAGCAGTTGTAGATGGCCTCGGCCTCGCATTGCCAACACCACTGCTTCTTCTTGAGCGTAGTAAGCTCACTAGCGTGCTAATCATCTTTCTGGATATTCATTAGTTAACATTATAGAGACAGGGCAATTTCACCACTCATATTCAATCTATGAGTAGGGACCGCAAGCTCCGCCCACTTTTGGTCTACCCGATTTCCCTCGAAAGCGAGATCGAGGGAGCACAACGCTCATTCGCAACCAAATCACTCGCCCAAAAGCTTGATCGGTAGCTATTACGATTTCCTATCGATTAAGGGGCCGGCAAGCAGTATCTGACAAGTCTGAGTAGGTAAAAACCCGATATTAAGGTTGGGAATAGGGTGATTAGGGCATTTCCGGTGCACGCACACTGCTCGCCGGTTGAAATTCTGTTAGTTTATATTTTTTGAGGAATTTTAAACAAAAAATTGGTATTTTAATAATTTCCCCCGATTTGTGCTCGATCGCGAGAGTAGAGCGGGGGGGGGGGGGGGAGCGAGGCGAGAAAGCGGGGGGAGTGAGAGAGACGCGTGCGAGAGAGGCTCCGCCCCTTTCTCTCTCGTCTCGTCTCTCTCCCCTCCCTGACTGAGGGAGTCGCGCGCGCTTTCAAAGCTCTCCTGGGCTTCAGAGAAGAGTTATCGACATACAGTATCGGACATGTCACCGTCCAAAATTTCAAAGTGTTGTAACTTTTGAACCAGATAAGCAATCGGTTTGATGTTTTGGAAGGATACCTTAGACCTATTGATGCATTGCCACCGATAGTGACGTCATGCTACGATTTCGCAATATTGCATAGTGATGATGCAATCATATATATGTTCTTCACTTGTGATTTTAAGGTCATTGGGATTTTTTTCTAAGTCTTCTCTCTTTTTGTGATGATAGAAGGCCTCAGCATCTACCGATTAAAAAATAGTACTCATGGGGCGTTGTCGTACAGAAGCAGAAAACAGGTTCAAAATAGGGACCCGAAAAAAATAATTTCCATTCATTGACGTGCTAGAGACTCGTTCAAAGGCTCAAAATGACCCTTACAATAATTCCTGATTACCCACAAAGTCCGATATTGATATCTCTTAATTTGACCTCAGGACACGAATTTTTCACTTTTTCAAATAATTGTTTTCTTCCTATTTTGGATGATCATAGTTCCAAGGCCGATTTTTGTTCAAATGTATTTTCTAGACAGGGTAGTTGCAAATCCATGGTATATACGATTCCCAACTTTTTAGAGCATTTGGATAACTTTCCCGCCCGCGGCAATCGAAAATCAGAGGTCAATCGATTTCAACCCAAAAAATGACCATGAAAAAAGTCGAAAAAAAGTTTCTCTCAAAACTTCCTGACTAAATTTTTTTCTGGGATATTTTTGTGTGCTGAGTACGAATTTCGGTATGAGAGTCCATGATATCATTAATGAAAAAAGTAAAAATTTATTATGTCGAAACATAGCCGATTTTAAAAATCTTTTGACCTCTGATTTTCGATTGCCGCGGGCGGGAAAGTTATCCAAATGCTCTAAAAAGTTGGGAATCGTATATTCCATGGATTTGCAACTACCCTGTCTAGAAAATACATTTGAACAAAAATCGGCCTTGGAACTATGATCATCCAAAATAGGAAGAAAACAATTATTTGAAAAAGTGAAAAATTCGTGCTCTGAGGTCAAATTAAGAGATATCAATATCGAACTTTGTGGGTAATCAGGAATTATTGTAAGGGTCATTTTGAGCCTTTGAACGAGTCTCTAGCACGTCAATGAATGGAAATTATTTTTTTCGGGACCCTATTTTGAACCTGTTTTCTGCTTCTGTACGACAACGCCCCATGAGTACTATTTTTTAATCGGTAGATGCTGAGGCCTTCTATCATCACAAAAAGAGAGAAGACTTAGAAAAAAATCCCAATGACCTTAAAATCACAAGTGAAGAACATATATATGATTGCATCATCACTATGCAATATTGCGAAATCGTAGCATGACGTCACTATCGGTGGCAATGCATCAATAGGTCTAATGTATCCTGCCAAAACATCAAACCGATTGCTTATCTGGTTCAAAAGTTACAACACTTTGAAATTTTGGACGGTGACTTATGTCCGATACTGTACGTCCAAAAGCAAAAAATGATATTGAGACACTGACGGTCACAATGAGCCTACTTCGGACTAGATCCCGCAAAGTCGGGTATCCACGTTGTGGTCCCTATATATGAGAACATGCATGGGTTGCTACGATATTTCGAAACCATCTCAATCCATGCGCGATCAAATAAAAAAAATAGTAGCTTGCCTTAGCCAACGCTGCCTTAGTTCTTCGGCTTCAGCGGTCTTGACTTGCAGCTCGTGTCTAAAAAGCGATCCTTGAAAATGATTGAACTTGTACACATGCTACCTTTTGCTCTCGGCTTCCTTTTGGAACTGCTTGATTAGCATGGTGGTTTTCTGGTGCTGCTCATCAAGGAAATCTTGATGCAGCTAAAATCGATTAGGTCACAGTTTTCATCTCGCTCTATCACACCATTTTTTCTAGAAACATCCGCAGTTTTCTATGCCGTAGTCTTCACTATTTACTCTACCATTAGGGATGTAATTTAGAGTTTGGCTCTCTCTATTCTGCACAGGATCTCGCCGGACAGAGAAAAAACAGAGTGTCCATAATCAAGAGAGTCGAAAGCCGAAACGAAATCATTATATAGTATACCTCCGAACCTTCTCCAGCATCTCAACGAGTAGCTTCTCTCTGCTCTGCTAGTTCTCCTCCAGCCAATGTCTCTGCAGTTCCACCAGCATCCTCTTCATTCGATCATCCAGTACACAACTGCCGCTCACTGCCTTCTGAGAGATTTATCAATCATTCGTTTCTCTCGCACTTTCTTAAAAATCTGGTACTCTCATAAAAAAGACAAAAGCCTATACTGTCATTTACATGACAATAATTTGTTGAAATAAGTGACACTATCGTACCTCCTCTTCCTGAGTCTCTCCCATTTCCTGCCTCTCCACTGTGTCCACATCCATGTTGATCACTGCATATAATTAATCAATCAGAGTCGATCATGATCCAAATAGTAAGAAGGATATTGATGGAAAGTACCGTCCGTCTAGAATTGACTAGAAAATCATCCCTTCCTCCTCATGTCTAATGTTGCGCACAAATATGGGCGAGCGATAGCGGACAGAGAAGACAGACACATCACTCTGCCAGCCGAGTAGGGACGCAGAGGGAATACGGTGAATACGGAATGTAGGGCTATTTTATTTCAGGGAATAAGGCGGCATATCTAGATGATAATAGATAACCGGTGCCTGTCTGTAAAGCGTACTAACGATTACACATTCCCTAAATTTTTTGCTTACATTTTGTATTAATCTTGCTGCTGTCGTGTTACCTGATTGCTGCAGACCATCTGCCCTCGAATACCAGGCTCTTTTGTTGTCCTCCCACGCCCCTGATCCTGTTTCTTAACTAGGCATTTTCGTGAAGCGTCTTTATCGCAACGTTCACTGTACTGATTCGCTTCAAAGACAATGAAAACCATTTAATAACAAGACACAAATCCTCCGCCAATGCTCTTCCCATCCCCTATCACTTTCTACCTGTGCTAGTGATTCGTATTGGCAGCAACCTTTGTTCCTCATTATACAAGATGCTTTCTTACTTGCTCACTTTATCGCTATGCTTTTGTGCAATTACGGAGCAGAAAGCAAATGGATCTAATTAAGTAACAGAAATATTGGCTAGCACTGAGCCTTATTCGAATTCTTCCCCGCTTTCCTCCCTCATTTGCTTATCGCCCGTTCTTTCTTTCTCATGTGTGACATTGCCGTATCTATTCCGTGTCCCTTCCAGCTATGCAGCTTCCCCATCAGTGGCTTCACCACCCGACAGCGATCGACGGCCTCGGGATCATGGCGACCCAATCTCACCAAGGATGAGTGCATCGAGATCGTCAAAACTGCTGTCGGACTGGCTGTCTTCCGTGATGGGTTAGTCGCTTTACTTCCTTTTGATCTCTTCTCTAATATTTATGTATTTCTCTCTCTCAACTATGTCCTAAACGTAGCAACTGTTCGAGTTGACGCTCGTGCTGTTTGGGTGGCATAGATTTATTTGAAATGAGAAACGCGATCGCCTGCAAAATATTAGGGAATCTGTGTGAAACGTGATAAATGAAAGGGTGGACTATTCGACAAGTCTTCCCTTCTTTCTCGACTAGATCAGTCCGTCTATTCGGATTGTCTCACTAGATAGGGACACTTGCCACACTCATTTTCATTCAATTGAATAACATTGAATGCTGATTGAAGGCATGGCCGACATCGACTCGACGGTTGCCCCGAGGCAGTCTTCGCCGGTGAAGTCAACAAACTCAAGGAGGAGAAGTTCAAGCCTCGAGAACAGGTGGGTGCTGTCTTTGTTTATTGTGATGGACTGATATTGAATCATCAATCTATGTGTGTTCAATGATCGTGATGAGTCGATGCTTCCCTTATTTGGTTAGCATTTCATAGTGGCATGCTGCAGGTCACTCTCGAGCCCTACGAGCGCGATCACGCCGTCGTCGTCGTTGAGTACAGAGCCAGAGTCGGCAAAAAATAAGACCCTATTTGTCCAAAAAAAGATAATTACTTATTACTTTTGTTTAGTTTTAACTTGATAAAGCATTTTTTTAAAATATGTATGTTGTTCCCTGACTCGCAGAGGTTTGAATCCTCTTCTATACTCGTTTTGGTTTTGCGTTTCACTTTATCCTCTTTCCATCTCGTCTCTGTTGAGTCATGACCAGTGAAGTTATATTTGGCGGTGGTTTCTGGCAGTTATAGATGTGAAAGTGTTGGGCCGCCGATAAGCTATCTTGATCACGATTTCTCGATAACTCATTGCGAGAGAACGAAGCAGTAGCATATTGTTTTGTAAAAGCCAATGACAACCATTTAAAAACAACACAAAACTAGCAAGTAAATTCTACAACTGAAATCTCTCTGCCTATTCCCCTCCCTCTTCTTCTCCACTCGTATTGTATCCACCCATTGCTTCTTCCTCTTCCTCCTCCGCCTCCTCCTCCATTCCGAACCATGTCTCATTCTCCTCCCACCACTTAGTGAGATCGTCAAAAATGTCGTCTGAAGGAATCCCTATTAGCTTCGCGACTCGTGCATCACTCAGTTCCTCCCGCACTTTGACGCTCTCCTTCATTATCTATAATAGTTCAATTTAATTTATTTTCTTTCTCGTTTGGTTAGTCTTCCTCACTTCATCCCTCCAAGTATGGGTGCCCAATGCCTTCTTCCTCTTGATCGCGAGAGCCAAGCGTCCCCTCCTAGACAACACCGTATTCCCAATTTCGTCTCTCTCCCCCCAGAAGATCATCCAACATCAGACAATTATAGTGCATGATTGAGATGAGCATCTTTAGCTTGTAATAGAAGGGTGAGCTGGAATTGATTGATTCGGTTATCAGCTCTCTTTATTACGCACACTTTTTTTGCTTTACTCTGACGAACGAGATAGTATTCTCAATATACATATCGAGAGCTCCCTATTTTTGGTTACTGACCATGCGAATCTCTTGGGCGCATACATTAAGCTGAGAGAATGAAAACATTCATTGATCGAAGTATCGATAAGAGAGGCAGTAGAGAGAAAAGCCTTTGAAAATCTGGGCGCGAAGAGCATTTCATGGATCGATTCGAGGGCCTCCGAACCAGCCTGAAATGAGTTTCATGTTCCTCGTATTCGTTTCGCAATGGCTTTCCTCTAGTGTGACACGACTTTCTCCTCTCTTCTTTGCCTTCATCATTCTATAATCAGTGTATTCAGTATTAGTCTCATCTATATCCCGTCTATCACCTTTTTTCAACTATGCTTGCCCTGAATGTGCATGATGAAAGATTGCACTAATTCCAATGCGCGAGGACGATCTTCCCTCCTGGGATGTTTGTGGTGCACGAAATATAGATGATTGAAAAACATCTGATAGACGGGGGCAAGCTCGGGATTCGCTTTCACCATCTAGAAAAATTCTCAATAAATATTTTCACTCGCTTTCTACTCTAACCTTCCACCACTCCTTCCTCATCTGTTTCTGGACGTGCCACCAATCTAATTCTCTTTCGATATGTGCCGTCTTAGGGTGCACCATAGCGTTCTGGTCACTCACAAGTTTCCTATTTATTTAAATCAATTACGTCGTTATATTTCACTAATAATTTACTTTATCGGAATATTGTGGTTGACCAAATCCACGAGTGCCCTCAGTGCTCCTTCTGATTCCATTCGGATTGACACACCATCTATAAATTACTGTTTATGTTTGAATGGGCAGCTATTGAGTTATACCTATTCCATCCTCTTTCTTGCTAAGTGCCACTCCAGATATTGCCAGTTTCGTGTGACAATCGATTGTGGTAGTGTATTTTTTTCTCTCTATTTATTCTAGTTATTTAAAAAAAATATATATTCTACTATGTTTCGTTAGAAAATAGATTTTATATTATATAACTATGTGATTTCCGGTTATCAACTGTGCTGAAAGCGGAGTGCATACTCCAGTCGAACATCAGTAGTCCGTGGGCACGAGAGGACGCCATGCTGCAGGTACATTATATCCTGCACTCTAACCTTGCAAGTTCTTCTGATCAAGTGAGCATGTTTTCTTGAATAGAATTGAGCGAATATTTTTCCTATGGTTTACTTTTTGGCTATATTCCCAGGTAACCCTAGCCTTATTCAATTGTTTGATGTTTTCCGTGAATAGGAACATATCAATCCAGAAAAAAAGATACGATAATCTACGCGCTAGGTCAATCGTTTCGTTAATCGTTACTTTTGGACAGCGCTAAATATTAGGTCGGTCAGAAAGTTTCTTTCTTTTTCTTTTTGTTAATTTTAGCTCGACAATTGTGCTTGTTTAAATCGCCAATATGCCATAAGTTAGGGGTGTCCTGGGGCAATATCGTAGTATGTGTGAATTGAACCGGCCTCGTGTGGAAGAAGGGAAAATAAATTTTGAATCGGAAATTGCAATAAAACATGATTTTCGGTCACGACCTCCCATTACAGAAAATAGCGAACACCAAGTTCTACCCAAGAAAACAACGATAGAACAAGAGTTGCTTATTCTTTTAGCATCGAAATAACCGCCCTTCTGACCCTATACAAAAAGGAACGCAGCTATATGTCTTGTTTTCAATCTTCAATTATCGATATCAAAGTTCAAGAAAATTCAGCTAATTTCTGGATAATGGGATCCTCTCTCAATTTGTATTGGGGACTCACTAGGTATTGTACTTTGATATGCACTTGAATTGACATTTGAAGATCTATCGACTCGACAGCTGTGTGATGGAAACTGTTTTTCGAGAGTTCCAGAACCGTCTGTTGCATCTTCACAAGCGCTTTTCTATTAAGCATGCTGCGATAATTTCCTCGCAATAACTTAATGGTAATCATCAATCATCGTACTTTATAAATATGACACTGGTTGGGCCCTATTACTTCTTTCCACTCTGCACTGGGTTGAGATACAGATGCGATTCATGGTCAACCACTGTGAATTTAACATTACTTTGTGTCCCTCATACTAATTGTTCAGCCCTGATATAATGTGCGCTAAAAAGAGCAACTATGCCCTCATTGATTATGTAAAGCCATATGCTGATCGATCAAACAACAAGAATAATATAGGTAAGAATCGATGAGCGTAAAAAAGAAAGAAACTTTCTGACCGACCTGATATCTTATCATTTTTGTGTTTCATTCGTCCAAAGTCTGAAGCGGATTGATAGACAAATAAGTACCATAGTGCAAATGCTTCTAGAATTATGCTAGAGCGAACGAAAATTAATGCGATATCTCTGCCTTTTTCCAACTGAACCATATTTGATAGGAAAAATATTCGCTCAATTTTATTCAAGAAAACATGCTCACTTGATCAGAAGAACTTGCAAGGTTAGAGTGCAGGATATAATGTACCTGCAGCATGGCGTCCTCTCGTGCCCACGGACTACTGATGTTCGACTGGAGTATGCACTCCGCTTTCAGCACAGTTGATAACCGGAAATCACATAGTTATATAATATAAAATCTACTTTCTAACGAAACATAGTAGAATATATATTTTTTTTAAATAACTAGAATAAATAGAGAGAAAAAAATACACTACAGCCTCCGTGGTCGTCGGCGCTCGCCCGAGTCGCATCCAATGATACCTTCAATGACGAAGTTAATGATATTTTACCGAAGAAGTTTAGAAGCATGGTCTCGACGCGAACAGACGCAACGATGGAATCGATGGTTAGTAGCTCGCGTGGGTATTCAATAGGAATGAGTGTATATAGAGCTCGGGCTATCACTACTCGCAAGAGATATTGGATGGAGAAGAGGGGGAAGAGGAGATAGTGGAGGAGGAGGATGAGAGTAGTGCAGAGAGAGGGCGCTATGCGATAGTCGAGGACTCGTGTCTCTCGCGTCTATTCAAGCGATGCCAAGAATGTGGAGAGTTGTTGGATCATAGCCTCACAGAGAGAAGACGATGTGGCAGTGCCCTAGTAGTGATCACCGAATGCCTAGCATGCAACAAGAAAGCACAGTGGGATAGTCAGGAGAAAGTGGGAATAGGGAGAGGCCAAGCGTACTCTCTCAACCATCGAATTCCTATCTCCGCATTCATCACTGGGACACCTCTCCCGGTTAGAAATATATCTGATATGAGATAATTAGCGGGAGATCACAAAGACTGTGCGATTTCGCTAGAACACTGGATCTAGACTTCCCATCAGACAGAAGTATGCGCAAGACCATAAGAGAGATAGGGAGTGTCGCCATTGAGAGAGTCTATGCAGGATGGGAAGAGACAGTAAGGGAGGTGGCGGTGAATGCATCAGAGGTATACAAAATGAATAATGAAACGCGAGTGAACCTTGTGCTTATAGGGAGACGGGTTGCAAGTCAGCATAGATGGACAGTATGATAGTCCCGGATTTACTTCGTCCAATTGCAAGGTTACCACAATCGATTGTCACACGAAACTGGCAATATCTGGAGTGGCACTTAGCAAGAAAGAGGATGGAATAGGTATCACTCAATAGCTGCCCATTCAAACATAAACAGTAATTTATAGATGGTGTGTCAATCCGAATGGAATCAGAAGGAGCACTGAGGGCACTCGTGGATTTGGTCAACCACAATATTCCGATAAAGTAAATTATTAGTGAAATATAACGACGTAATTGATTTAAATAAATAGGAAACTTGTGAGTGACCAGAACGCTATGGTGCACCCTAAGACGGCACATATCGAAAGAGAATTAGATTGGTGGCACGTCCAGAAACAGATGAGGAAGGAGTGGTGGAAGGTTAGAGTAGAAAGCGAGTGAAAATATTTATTGAGAATTTTTCTAGATGGTGAAAGCGAATCCCGAGCTTGCCCCCGTCTATCAGATGTTTTTCAATCATCTATATTTCGTGCACCACAAATATCCCAGGAGGGAAGATCGTCCTCGCGCATTGGAATTAGTGCAATCTTTCATCATGCACATTCAGGGCAAGCATAGTTGAAAAAAGGTGATAGACGGGATATAGATGAGACTAATACTGAATACACTGATTATAGAATGATGAAGGCAAAGAAGAGAGGAGAAAGTCGTGTCACACTAGAGGAAAGCCATTGCGAAACGAATACGAGGAACATGAAACTCATTTCAGGCTGGTTCGGAGGATCACTCGCTGAGATTTAGACTTTGTTCTTTGTTCATCTTTCGGCCGAACCCTCTCTCGATAACGTACTGTAATGAGTGTGTTATCTTCATACAGGATCGTTTAATCTTACTTCTTGTATTCCACATACGACCATGACCTATGCTGAGACAGATAATGAAGTAGTGGAAGTGAATATGCGATGGGGACGAGGACGAATCGGATCGTGCATCGAGAGTGAATAGTAACTCGCCTCAAAATCGTCGGAGAAAACTGAGAGAAATACCATTCGACTTCCTGTGACCAGCACTTTTAAAAACATCAACTATCGTATTTCGTAAACAAAACCGAACAAGTGAACAGTTTTGTTCATTTTTGTCACTTTTTGAAAGTCGCTAGTGGCACACTTAACAATTCTAATTTTCGTCTCTTATTTTTTGTCCACCCCGATTTGCCGGAATCGATCGGGCATGTCACGGTGAATAATCCTTTAAAATGGAGAAAAACGAGAGCAAAAAAATGAAAATTGAAAATAAACTAGGGATTACGGTAGAAATTATCTACCTACCTCATACTACCGTAATCACTGACTTAGAGCTCTCGTTTTTCTCCACTTTAAAGAAATATTTCACCGTGACATGTCCGATCGATTCCGGCAAATCGGGGCAAATAAGAAAAAAATTAGGATTTTTAAGTTTGTCACGCGCGACTTTCAAAAAGTGACAAAATGAACAAAACTGTTCACTTGTTCGGTTTTGTTTACAAAGTACGATATTTCGGAATCTGAAATTTCGTCATCTCTACGCAATAGTCGCGTTTTCGCTCATAATTCGTTTCAAAATCATCGGAGACCCTCGGGAGAAGTGGAAATCGTCCTCCCGTGCTCAGATTTAGTCAAACGCATAACTCATCTGCTTATTCTCCACAAGGTCGTATGCTACTGATTCCCAGTATTGCTTTGAATCGTGAGGTAGAGCTTCATTACTAATTTCTGAAAAGATGAGAACATGTCGCAGTATTCTCGAGAGGGTCTGGAGCATGCTGCCTGCAGAAATATCGATTTAGTTTTTGGTAAATATGTTTGGATAACCATAAGTTTCAGGAAACTGCCACAACTCGTCGGCATAGAAATCTATGCCCTGTACTTCCAGAAGATCGACTCGATGATGTCGGATCATCTCTCTGATGATCTTTCTGAAATATGAAATCGGTTGGTGATTTTAATGTAATATTTTGTGACAATTATATTACTCATTATGCAGATGGAACAGACGGAACCCACTTCAAGTGAGGAAGTCTTCTAGCATACTCATCAACTAGATTGTTCCATGTGGAAGAAATCTTAATGATGCTAATTGCAAAACGTAACATTCGCTGCATCATAGTATTCGAAGAGTGGCGAAAGTCAACAAGTATGGAATCCCGGAATGAAACAGGATACTCGCACGTTATCCATGCACTGCCGTGGATTGATCGTGATTATTCCTCTGATAATATCTGGAGGAAGAGTGGTCAGAGTGAGATCATCGAATGGAGAATCGGCCATCACAGAAGATTCAGCTGTAGTCTTGATGAAACAATAGGCAAGTGTCTCATAGAGACCAATCGTGGGTTGTAAATCACGCGCCAACACCGGCAAGCAACGTACCGTTCACATTTTATCGAGAACTGATTCATATTCACCTTACATGACACTTGATGCAATGAATACATTATTACCAGGAATACTTTATTTATTTCGGAAATAATGAATTCCAATAAAGCTTGCTCTATAATAATAAATTCTCCATCTTGGCTAGAAAATTCATGTCATGCGGAAAAATAGAATATGGTTCAACCTTTAAAAAATGTATAATTACAATCACTTCTCAAACTCGCGAATAGATAGATATGTCGATCAAAATTGGATACGCAAGCAATAACAACACCGTTCATGGAACTGAGCTTTCCAATCAAAATCTTACTGCGAAGTCTTTTGTGATTTTTTTTTATATTCTGTCATCCCAGTAATTGGAACAGTCCAAGGATCGACCGATTGCTGTAATTTCAATATTTGCAAATTTCACGAATTTTAGTAATAATTTTGATTGATCTAGTAGTATCTTTACCTGCTGTTCCACGTATCCCGCCCGAATAGAGCGATGATACTTATAATTATACAAAATACAGTACGATTTATTGTTAGCATTGATGATGTTCTGACGCTGTTTCCTATCAGGAAGTAGTGAGGATGAGTATGATCCTGAACCGTGAACACTCTTCAATTAAGTACATTAAGAGACCGGCTCCGTTATTTTGGAGCATTTTGGCCCCTGCCCGGAACCGTTGCGCTAGCAATGAGAACTACAAGCTCATACTCGGGTACTAGGAGGGTCTTGGTCCCGTATTTAACAAACGGTCACTTATTTGTGGTTACTGCCTTGCCGCAGGGAGAATAGTGAATTACAAGGTAAAATGGTCGAAAAATCATATTTTCTCAACCATTCGGGATAGACACAATTTATCTTTTGCGTTCGTCTAGGGGTGCCCTGGGACTCTGGAAAACCCGTTCTGCTTGATTTGATTTCTAGTTGTTTCCAAAATGGGTTTTTCTACTTTCAATTTCAGTTTTTCGGATAAAGTTGTAACTTTTTGGCCGAACTACAAGTAGTCACTATGTGCGTTTTGTAGCTATTGCATGTATGCATCGGAATCACTGTTCGAATTGTTCCGCCAGGGACGCCGAATCCTAATATTTTTTAACAAAGCCAAAAAAGTCGTAATTTTGAAGGTTTTTAGATCATAACTTTTTTAGTTCTTGTTTTTATGTGCTCTAATGGCAAAATTCGGATTCTACGCGCAAAAATACGTCAGAAATACCTATAATCAGATTGTTTTGAGAATAAAATTTTTTCAACTTTTTCATGACCCCGGGGTCATTTTTGGGTCAAAAAGTCGAAATCTCAGTTATATCTGACTATAGGTGTTTCTGACGTATTTTCACCCGTAGATGTCGAATTTTGATACTAGAGCTCACCAAAATGCGAAAGAAAAAAGTTACACTCGAAAAACTAAAACATTTTGAGTTTGAGACCGTAACTTTTTTCTTTCGCATTTTGGTGAGCTCTAGTATCAAAATTCGACATCTACGGGTGAAAATACATCAGAAACACCTATAGTCAGATATTTCTGAGATTTCGACTTTTTGACCCAAAAATGACCATGACCCCGGGGTCATGAAAAAGGTATTTCTGACGTATTTTTGCGCGTAGAATCCGAATTTTGCTATTAGAGCACCTAAAAACAAGAACTAAAAAAGTTATGATATTCGGCGTCCCTGGCGGAACAATTCGAACAGTGATTCCGATGCATACATGCAATAGCTACAAAACGCACATAGTGACTACTTGTAGTTCGGCCAAAAAGTTACAACTTTATCCAAAAAACTGAAATTGAAAGTAGAAAAACCCATTTTGGAAACAACTAGAAATCAAGCAGAAAGGGTTTTCCAGAGCCCCAGGGCACCCCTATTAGGGTGTCCCAAAAGTCTTGTCGCTGTTTTTATTTTTTATTATTTCAAGAGAACCGCAAGTCGTAATATCACTCACTCATTCTCAATAGATGCAAGTACTCCTGCACTAATTTATTCGACTTTGATTAGATCATGAGCTTACCTAGTGGTGACGCAATATAAGAAAATGTATGTTTTTCGACCTAGTTTATGAATTTTTATAAATCAGGTGCGGTTGAGATTCCGAAGCCCAAACAAATACTGTAGTAGTAATATGTATCATACTTTTAAATAAAATTTTTAAACCAGAAATATATTTTGCGATCTCCGAAATAAGCCAGAAAATTGGAAAATCAGGGACATTTTGGAGGTCGATTTTTAATTTTTTTAAATTTTACTATTTGTATCCCCTTCGATTGGGCTCAAATGTTAATGGTTGAACGTTTTGATTAATTTGAAATTGTTTTGATCAATTTCCGGCATCAATATCTGAAAAAAATTGAAAAATGTGTGGGAAATGCAAGTTTCGTAGTGATGATGCAATTCGAGATGGGAAGCCGGAATGGCGCGCATATTATTTGATGACCACGCCCTATTTACTTGAGACAATAAACTGATTTTTAACTATTCACAAAAAGGAGAACGGCATTTTTGTGTTTTGTGTGCTCTGTCATACATACCGTAGTTCTTCGGAATTGCTATGATTTCATTGGTTAAAGTATCACAACAGAAGGTCCATAGTTACTTCATCAATCACAGCTTAACAGGATTCAATAAAGTTCTTGACAGTTGAAAAAATATTTTTCAAAAAAAACGACAAGACTTTTGGGACACCCCAATAGAATAACGCAAAAGATAAATTGTGTCTATCCCGAATGGTTGAGAAAATATGATTTTTCGACCATTTTACCTTGTAATTCACTATTCTCCCTGCGGCAAGGCAGTAACCACAAATAAGTGACCGTTTGTTAAATACGGGACCAAGACCCTCCTAGTACCCGAGTATGAGCTTGTAGTTCTCATTGCTAGCGCAACGGTTCCGGGCAGGGGCCAAAATGCTCCAAAATAACGGAGCCGGTCTCTTAATGTACTTAATTGAAGAGTGTTCACGGTTCAGGATCATACTCATCCTCACTACTTCCTGATAGGAATCAGCGTCAGAACATCATCAATGCTAACAATAAATCGTACTGTATTTTGTATAATTATAAGTATCATCGCTCTATTCGGGCGGGATACGTGGAACAGCAGGTAAAGATACTACTAGATCAATCAAAATTATTACTAAAATTCGTGAAATTTGCAAATATTGAAATTACAGCAATCGGTCGATCCTTGGACTGTTCCAATTACTGGGATGACAGAATATAAAAAAAATCACAAAAGACTTCGCAGTAAGATTTTGATTGGAAAAAAAAATAACCGATCTGGTCACTTAAGAGTTGTAAAATGATCATTGGAAAACCGCGATAGAATTTGAAGAATGAAGAATAGAGAAGACAGCTAGAAAAATGAATCTAATAGCGAGAAAATCGTATAGTGTTGGCCAAAGAAGCGGAGAGAAAGCGATAACGAGTATTGGAGCGAGTGTCATGTGCTCGCAAAATCGACTATTTGTGGCCTCTTCGGGAGCTGATAGCGATTCAGAGAGCATTGAATATGCTGTGGTACGATTTGCCTCACCATAACTCTCTCCCTCTTCTCACAGGGTCGCACAACCAGAGCGTGTTAAAATAAATATTATTTGATCCCCTTCAATAGTACAAAACAGATCACGATAGCTTGGAATAATGGGAATTGGGAACACAGCAAGCCATTGAAATCGTATCGGCAGAGAGAAAAGCGTTTAGGGTGTCAAGTGTTGGAAAAATAGCGAATAACGAGTGTTGGAGAGGGCCAGTTTTTTGTAAAATCAGATTATATATATGCTGTTCTCTAGCGCCTTTTGTAAAATCAGATTATATATATGATGTCTCTGGCGATTTAGAGAGCATGTGATGAGAGAACAGTAATAATAGCAAATTGGGGAATGACGAGGGAAACGTATGGAGGAATAGCACCTGATTCTTTCATATGTTTATCCCCATTCTACCGCGGAAAGATTTAGTGCAAAATGGAGACATTTTCATGCTTCGGGCTGTTTATTCTCGTTGTATGTTACTCTTTTGAGATCGCACAGATAATTTACTACAATTTGAGAGAATACACCATGTTTAGTCTTACTGCGGTTTTCTTCGCTTGAAAACCATCATAGTTATGTAATATTTATTTATTTTTCTGATTTATTCCAAGTGAAATAACAATGATGAAAAATAATTTATTTTGTCCATATCTTTTCTCTTCTCCAATTCTTTCTTGATTGCGAGAACTATTACGTCGCGCTGAAAACAAAATTAATTTGAGAGTACAAATATCAACAAACAAATGCAACTGGTGTGAACAAATTTGAAAGCAAAGAGTAGCACTTGCGATACACGTATTTACGAATGGTTTGAAATTTTAAAATACAGAAATCTTACTGTGAATATTGAATAGAAATCCTCTTGTCCTGTCACCCATCTTTGCATTCCAACGGCTGTTGCTGCAATTTCAGGAATCAGAGGAGATATTTTTCTAAACGATATATATAGATATATCTGGTACCTGAAGTCCCGCTCTCCCCTCCTACACCTTCGATGATTCGACGAACTATTGTTAGATTTGATAAGCCTTTTCCATCTGGATGATATGAGGATGAGTATGACCCTGCAACGAGAGCTTATTTATCGAAGAATGTATTGAAGAAGGAAAAACACAGGGCACAACAAGGAACGGGAATCGTATAGAGAGAAATGTTTAGAGCGAAAATGTTCAACAAAAGGGAGGAGAGAGCTTCGAGAAGGAGTATTGGAGAGATGGCCACGTGATCACCAAAGGGGATTATTTATGGTTTCTACTCCAGCAGAATGTGATTCAATGGACACGAAATGCGTGGGGAAATTCAATAATCGGCAAGAGGGGATTTGTGGGAAAATAGGGATACATTTACGTGACTGTAATATTATATCTGCTCTTCGAGAACCCTCTCTCACAGGGTAGCACAATCAGAGAATGTGCAGAATTAAGATGAATATTATTGTATCCCGTACACTAGTACAGAAGCAACAAGATAGCATGGAAAGAACGTGAATTGGGAACACAACCAGCCACTCAAATCGCATTGGCAGAGAGAGAACCGTTTAGCGTGTAAAATGTTGGCAAAAAGAGCGGAGGGAAAGCGAATAACGAGTATTGGAGAGAGGGCCAGTGCTTGCTAAATCGGAACATTCATAGTCACTTCTCAAGCGCATAGTCATTTAGAGAGAATGAGATGAGAGAAGAACAATCGTCGCAATGTGGGGAATGACGTGGGAATCGTACGGAGACATATTGCCAAATTCTTTTATAATTTGTGATAAAAACCGAATGATATATGTTTCCCGTGTCATTCTTTTTCTCCAATTTCTTCTTGATCCCGAGCTCGTTAACGTCGTGCTGAAAAAATGGTTTCGAATATAACTGATGTGAACAAATAAGAAAGCAACGGGTAGCAACGGGTACACGTAATTTCAAATGTTTTAAAATTTAAAAATGCAAAATCTTACTGTGAACATTGAATAGAAACCCTCTTGTCTTGCCAACCATCAGCACACTCTAACGGCAGTTCCTGCAATCTCACAATCTCACGTGTCAGGAATCGGAGGCGGTATTTTTCTAAACTATCAATTTGGTACCTGAAGTCCCGCTTTCCCCGCCTAAACATTGCGATGATACGACGAATTATTGTTAGATTTGATGAGCCTTGGAAGCCTCTCCCATCAGGATAACATGAAGATGAATATGACCCTGCAACGAGAGCTGATTTTAATCTATTGAAGAAGGGAAATAGAGTTCACGACCATCAACGAGAATCGTATAGTGAGAGATGTTTAGAGCGAGAAATTGTCGACAAAAGGTAGGAGAGAGCGGTGAGAAGGAGTATTGGAGAGATGGCCATGTGATCACAAAAGGGGATTATTTATGGTTTCTGCTCCAGAATGTGATTCAATGGACACGAAATGTGGGGTGGGGGGGGAAATCAATAATAGGCAAGAGGGGATTTGTGGGAAAATAGGTATACAGTCAATATAAAATAAAGTGAACAAGTTATAATAAATTATAATATTTCTTATAAAACAACGATAACTAAGCGGAGAATGGATGAATCGAGTTGAAATTTGCAGAGAATACATTTTTCACATGCCGCTCCAAAGTGACATTCTTGAAAATTCGAAATTTCAAAATTCATTTTTCTCGACCAAAAATGTTGATACTCATACAGGTCGTAACTTTGTTCTTTGTTGTTTTCTCGAGGTCTACTGCAGAAATTCGGTTTCTGCATGTAAAAATACGACAGAAAACCCACATTTCTGGTAGTTCTGACATTATGCCATTTTCGCCTCTGGAATGACCCTCCAAATACTCAAAAAAAACTCAAAAAAGTAAAAATCTCAGAATCTCTTCAGTGAATACTATTTAGTCGTGCTGAAACACATGCTGAAACCGAATTTCTGCAGTAGACCTCGAGAAAACAACAAAGAACAAAGTTACGACCTGTATCAAAATTTTTAGTCGAGAAAAATGAATTTTGAAATTTCGAATTTTCAAGAATGTCACTTTGAAGCGGCATGTTAAAAACGTATTCTCTGAAAATTTCAGCTCGATTCATCCTTTCTCCGCTTAGTTATCGTTGTTTTATAAGAAATATTATAATTTATTCTAACTTATAATAAACGGTTCACTTTATTTTATATTGACTGTACATTTACGTGACTGTAATATTATATCTGCCTTTCGAGAACCATCTCTCACAGGGTAGCACAACCAGAAAGTGTGTAAAATTAAGCTGAATATTATTGTATCCCGTACATTAGTACAGAACGGAACAAGATAGCATGGAAAGAACGTGAATTTGGAACACAACCAGCCACTCAAATTGAAATGGCAGAGATAAAACCGTTTAGGGTGTAAGATGTTGGCAAAATGAGCGGAGAGAAATCGAATAACGAGTATTGGAGAGAGGGCCAGGTGCTTGCTAAATCGGATTATTCATAGTCTCTTCTCAAGCGCAATTTAGAGAGCATGATATGAGTGAAGAACAACAGTTGCAAATTGGGGAATGACGACGGAATCGTACCGAGACCTGATTCTTTTATATTTTAGAAATATATTTTACATCGTTTGCGAACTTCTTTCTTCAAGCTCCTTCATTCCCTCTAATTCACTTAGATCTAACGACTTTTGAGGTGAAAACTAGAATAAATCAATCATAATTTAAGGATCTCGCAGTTTTATTTGGAAAATACTTCTAACAATCAAGATAGTCTTTTTCGGATGTTCAGGATTGCAAAATCAATAGATCTAACCATCGTTGAAGAAAAACATCGTTTGAATGTATTGATTTTCGAGTCATTTATCATTTAAAAAAATCTTTTTCGTAAATGACTTGTTGCACATGTATTTTGTCTGTTCGGTCTTAAACATTACTTAGAAAGTTATGACTGAATTGTAATCAGGTAGGCCTAGCTGATGGTATTGGAACACAGATGCATCTGGTCCATGGGTCTTGAGGATGGAAGCCATCGGTTTCCCGAACATCGCTGCCTTTGCGTAGGTCCAACTATAAATCTCGGCACTGAATTGTTTGATGGATGTGAGAGACAATGGGACGATGAAGAATGGGGAACGATATACTTGTGCATGGATCCGAGATAGAAGAACTCATCATCGGTCCAGGGGCACCTAAAGGGGTATTGACTATCCAGTAGGCCGCATTCAGGAGACGGATCTGGCTCGACCTCAATCATCTTCTTGAGTACAGGTCTCTGAAACGGCAGTTATCTGAATCGTTTTTAAAATAATTGAAGGAAACGTACGGTTGTCGGCCTCTACCTCTTTGCCTTCTTGTAATGTGTCTACCTCTTGGCCTTTTTTTGGCAATTAGTCACTAATCGTACCTCAAAGAGGTGTCCGAATTCGGAGCGTGATCCGAGTTCCGACGTCGACGTCGACAAGGCTTCACAGTCATTGCAGATGTCCCGTGATCCTCCGACATCTAAAAGAAAGAAAGAAAAACAGCCGGAGGAAGAGAGATGGGTTCGGTTTTCAGAGGTACACTTACTAGTGAAGTCGTTTAGGGTTTCGACTCTCTTCATTATGCACACTCTCTCGTTTCTCTGACCGGCGATATAGTGTCCAGAATGGAGAGAGCCAAGCCGAATTTTCGTTCCTAACACTTACCTTCTTCTTGAGGCGATCCAACTAGAGGGAAAACAATTTATTCTTCTCTTTTTTTATGTGCGAGTTGTGAAAGAGTAACGAGGAATGTATGCATGTACTAGGGTTTGTCAAATCGGGTCGGGCCGACGGGTCTCCGACTCTCAGAACCGACTCGGGCCGCAGTAGTCGAGCGGCCCTAATAGTCAGAAGCCCGATCGGGGCCCCGAGATTGAGAATCGAGCTTCGGGCCAACCGTCGGGCCTCGGGTGACCCGACCCGATCGGTCTTTTTCGGGCCGGCCCGATCGGGCCGGGCGGGAAATGAGGGGCCTCTTCCCGCTCTCGTCATGTTTTTGACGCTGCTGTAAGTGATCCAAAATAAAACATGAAAAAAATGGATATAACCATCAGATGCGCCTTGACGAGATAAACAACTGCGCCAGCAAGACGGTATGTGACTTAAGGTTAAGGATTCCCCCCTTCATAAAGTCGCCTCTTCCCGCTCTCGTCATGCTTATGACGCTACTTATGAAGAGGGGGAATATTTAACCTTAAGTCAGATATCTAAGGTCTTGCTGGCAAAGTTGTTCGCCTCGTCGAGGCGCATCGGATAGCTCTACCCATTTTCCATGTCCCCTTTTCGATCACTTACAGCAGCGTCAAAAGCATGCCGAGAGCGGGAAGAGGCGACTTTATGGAGGGAGAATCGTTAACTTTAAGTTACATACCTTAGGTCTTGCTGGCAAAGATGTTCGTTTCGTCGAGGCGCATTGGATAGTTATACACATTTTCCATGTCCTCTGTTCGATCACTTACAACAGCGTGAAAAACATTACGAGAGCGGGAAGAGGCCCTCATTCCTCGCCCGGCCCGATCGGGTCGGGCCACCCGAGGCCCGACGCTCGGCCCGAAGCTCGATTCTCAATCTCGGGGCCCCGATCGGGCCTCGGTCAAAATCGGGTCGAACCACGGGGTTTTCCGATCGGGGCCCCGAACGTCGATCTGGCCCGATTTAACCAACCCTGGCATGTACGTTTCATTCGAAGACCCATCAAGTTTGGTGACAAGAGCGTTGTAATCTTCGGTATTTTTGCACGCAATAAGGTTATCGTGGAAACAAGACATGATGCTGGAAGAGAGGGAGATGCATTGAATAAAGTGCATAAGTGAGAAAAGTGGAGAGGTGGGAGACTAATCTAAACAGTGTTGAATCAACAATGTTCATTCAAACTGATCCAGAACACTTCTCTCATTTCTAATCAGAATGAGTGAAAGCTCTCAATAAGGGGCGATTATTCAATTATCCTTTAATGCATCGATTGCCCGAGCAATGGGTTTATCGGAAGGATCCGAATCAGGCCTACGCAAAACCAAATGAGAGACCATCGCGAGCAAGCACTGTTTACGCCTACTGTTCTAAACAACGAGATCGGCAAAGTCAGATTGTCTCTCCTCATTGCACACGTTTTTCGGTGCTGGAATCTCCTCTCGAAATCAGAGAAGTTCTAGAATCACAATGTCTAAAGGGCAATAAACTCAATTAACTTTGCATAGAGTACATGAGAAATGAGAGGAGAGAGGGCTGATTTGTTTATTCCCCCTCATTCTCCCATCGATTTCGCTCTCATTTAGTGATGCGTTCGTCAGACAAGTCGGTCGGTGAGGTCAAATCCCATCCACGGTACGTTCTCCCTTGCCTCTTTTGATCTACCAGAACCGTTCCTAGCCTACTATTTCGTCATTCTTAGCTAATTGCTTCTGTCTTTTGCTTTCAGTGTTCGTCTTGTTCAGCTAATTAAGATCGTTAATTAGTAAATTATTCACAGAGTCGCACACCTCCGATCACGACATCGCGTCCGCTACCACTCCTTCTTCTCCAACAGCGACAGTCTCGTCAGCGAGGACAGCGCATCCGAGTAAGGAGTCTGACCCACCATCTGACCCGCTTGAACTAGCGTGCACATGGGTCAATCATTAGACTGACCACGTAGGCGCGTGCACCAGTGCTACCCTAGTCCCGTTTGTCCATGAGTCAGACACATTTGAACAGCCAATCGTGAATCTGACTCTGGTGAACTACCGTATCCATTGAATATGACCCTCTTGACTACGGTGCTTTTCAGGGAAGATGCGGAGCAGCCCTCGTGTCTCATCCTTCTCATGACCGGCTTCATCGTCGTTCTCGTCGTCATCTTCCTCACCATCAGCGGCACCCTCATCTTCAAGGTGCGTCGTGCGCGCGGCTACAGTAATCCTTTTGTGTGCAAGCACGGCGCCGTTTCCCAACCGTCGCCCATTTCAGACGATTGGACAACACGAGGCGCGCCCTCCCGATCTGCCCGAGTGCCTGGAGAAGGCGCGCAAGTGGGCAGTGCAGCACACGGCGAAGAACCGGACCTGGACGCCCGAAGGTACCGTAGTCTGGCTACCGTATCCATCCAGCTATCGATAACTGACTTTATTTTTGCAGAAGTACAAAGGCACATACTCGCGACGCTGGAGGAGGCCAAGCGCTGCGACCTAGAGTACGAATTGAATGACTGATCTTTAAAATTTCACCTATGATCTTTGGTTTATGATCTCTTAATTTTCAGCAAGAAAATGATCCTCTCGGCGAGCGACGCTTCAGTCTATGCGTGGAGTCTCTACTCGACGGTCGGATACGGAGACATGGTGATCTTTGATCTTTCTATTTCGATTTATGTCGCCGTCTATTTCTTCAATACTTCTTCTTTGTAGTCTGATCTTGGAGATCCGCTAATTGATCATTGACCTTTTTAGATTGATCTCTGATCTTTGATCTTTCCAGTTCATGCACTCTGGCACGGGGCAGATCGTGACGATCTTCTACGCATTTTTCTCCTCCGCCCTCTATCTGGCAGTGAAGGTAGTTTGGCCGTTGATCTTTGATCTTTGAAGTTTGATCTTTGATCTCTGCAGGCCGAGTGTGGTACGATCATCGCCCGTCATCTCTCTGACGTCATCCACTTCTTTCGCATGGCATTCAGGAGGATAAGCTGCTTCAAGTGGTTTATTTTATTTTATCCTTGAACTTTTATGAATGGTATCATAAGTTTCATGGCTCAATAGTGGCGGAGTTTCAAATCCTAGAAAATCTGTTACGTTTCACCATTAGTACGAAAGATAGCGGATCAACTCGGGTTGATTTATTACTTTTTCTTATTTCTGAAACAAACAAAATACAAACTAAGTCAATTTCGCTATGAACTATTGAGCGAACATTGCACATTTCCCATTTCCGTGGGTCAGATTCACAAAAAAACCTTTCATTCAGACATCGCGACCCTCACCCTCATCCTCTCCGTCCATTCGTGCGCTTTATCATCTGTCTCGGTCTCTTCTTCACTCTGATGCTCATCCTCGCCGTCTACATGAAGGTATACGGTTGAACGGATGAGTCAGAATCATTATTCGATTACTGTATTAGAATAGTTCCACTGGGTCAGATTAGTATGTAAGATCGTAGGAATATTGTTGTTTGCTGAAACTTACCTCGTTACTACCGTAATCTGAGCAGTGGTTCGGCGGGTCAGATCAACACTGTTCACTGGGTCAGTTCTGGGTCAATTCTCAGGTGGTCGAGGGCGATCATTGGTCGTGGGGCACGGCGCTCTACTTCGCCTACGTGACGATGGCACTCATCGGACTGGGAGACGTCGTGCCCAATAAAAAGGTATATATACTGTAGAGTATTACGGTTACGGTAGCACTGGGATAGTATAGAGAGTGAATAAATGTGAAAATCTTGTTCTCACACTGTCGGCTATATATTGGGGTGTCCCAAAAGTCTTGTCGTTTTTTTTTGAAAAATATTTATTCAACTGTCAAGAACCTTATTGAATCCTGCAAAGCTGCAATTGATGAAGTGACTATGGACCTTCTGTTTTGATACTCTAACCAGTGAAATCATAACAATTCCGAAGAACTACGGTATGTAGAACAGAGCACACCAAAAACAAAAATGCCGTTCTCCTTTTTGTGAATAGATAAAAAATCAGTTTATTGTCTCAAGTAAATAGGGTGTGGTCAACACATAATATGCGCGCCATTCCGGCTTCCCATCTCGAATTGCATCATCACTACGAAACTTGCATTTCCCACACATTTTTCAATTTTTTTCAGATATTGATGCCGGAAATTGATCAAAATAATTTCAAATTAATCAAAACGTTCAACCATTAACATTTGAGCCCAATCGAAGGGGATACAAATTGAAAATTAGAAAATCGACCTCCAAAATGGCCATGATTTTCAAATTTTCTGGCTTGTTTCTGAGATCGCAAAATATATTTCTGGTTTAAAATTTTTATATAAAAGTATGATACATATTACTACTACAGTATTTGTTTGGGCTTCGGAATATCAATCGCCACTGATTTATAAAAATTCAAAGACTTGGTCCAAAAACATACTTTTTCTTTTATTGCGTCACCACTAGGTAAGCTCATGATCAAATCAAAGTCGAACAAATTAGTGCATGAGTACTTGCACTTATTTAGAGTGAGTGAGGGATATTACGACTTACGGTTCCCTTGAAATAATAAAAATAAAAGCAGTGACAAGAATTTTTGGGACACTCTAATAGCAATCGCTGAATCAAAAACATTTCAACAGTTGTGATAGGACTTACAGGTTTACGGTAGTGATTATCGATCGATAACTGATATGTATTACTGTAGGTGCCGTTCATCATCTTCGCGCAGCCTCTGCTGCTAGTGGGAGACACGCTCTTAGCCCAGGCCAATTGGTACATGCAGGTGAGTGGAGAGAGAGAGATAGATCAAAGATCAAGTGCTATGGATGTGGTGATAAAACATCTTAAGGCAGAGCTTCTTGAGAAATGTGATTCGCGAGAATAGCGAAAGATCAACGATCAACGATCAAAGTCCAAAGATCAACCCCCTCAGGACCGTCTCCGCTACGGGCTGCACTCGCTGCTGCGAATGTGCCAGTGCGAGCGAAAGACCGACGGTAAAGGTACTGTAGCACTACCGTATCTCCATTGTTATGCAGTACGCGAAACTGAGTGCTATCGCACCTTGATCTTCCGTAGCCCACCAGCAATCGATTAATGAGCTAGCATGACCTAGCCTTCATCTCCTGCTGCTTCCTGGATGTTGTGTACAACCTAACGTACCGTAACCCGACTACAATAGTCTACCGTACTTCATAGATTGTCGATTATTTTTGCAGCGGTCGCAGGTGACGCGACGAACCAGTATCCGTCGGTGACTTCTAAGATGCTGCCACTCGGTTCGAGCGATAATCTTTGATCTTTAATCTTTCGTGATTATCTGTTTGTCAGGTCAGATGCATGACCACCGTAGTTTTTAGTGCCCTCCAAATCCACGACGACTCTCAAGAGCAACAACATGAAGCTTACGAAGAAGGTATAGTTTAAATTATTTAATATGTGTAATATTATTAATCATTTAAAATTAAATTCAAAATAAGAATTAGACGAATCAGGATCGGCTCCAGTTCAAGCCGCGCCACAAGGGGGACTCCAACTACAGTCTGCAGAAGATTCGTGAGTTGATCTATGTTTTTTCGAACTTAGGGCTAAATATGATAGCGTCTGATCTTTTTTTCAACTAATAAACCATGGAAATCTTAACGAAAACAAAAACAGTGATAATATTTCGATTAATAATTTTTGAATGGAGATCTAAGCATTGATAATACTGCTGGTGGTTTCCTACTGAATAATCATAAATTTTGATGAAGATTGATCTTTGATCTTTGATCTCTTTCAGCGAACGATAACGTGTTCGGCCCCGATAAGAAGCAGAGCAGCAGTACACCGACCCTCTCTGCCACTCAGAAGTCAGCGAGCATCGAAGCGAAGTGAGTTGATCTTTCGTTTTTGATCTTTGATCTCTGATATTTTCTCAAAATATTTCATAATTGATGCTTTCAGAAGCACCGGGCCGTCCAAGTCCAAGAGCAGTTCGGCAGAGCCAGTACCGAAGGAGAAGGAGTCGCTGCTATGATACGGTAGGTTACGGTAGAAATGGATTGAGGAGGTTACGGGGGAAGGGAAGATAAGGGTAGGATACGGTGGAAATGGATTAGGGTAGGTTTACGGTAGACGCAGGGATTAGGGTGGGTTACGGTAGAAGTGAAATGGGGTAGGTTACGGTTGCGAATACTGAATGAACAATCGATTACAGGCCGTCAGCCGATACAAGGTCTTCCCTGCACGTGCAGTAACTGTGGAACGTACAGCTACTAAGATTTATTTTATCCAGGATGCCGCACGGCTCAGCGAATTCCAAATTAGGCGCACGACTACGACAGATATACAACTGAAAAAGCACGGAAATTTGTAATTGTCAGTCTTTCAATGATCAGGTCATGAGCGAAAATGCCCAAACGCGCTATTGTTTCCTTCTTTCTCACTCCAGGTAAAACATATGTACTGTGAATATTCCATTCTCCGTACACTCGAGATTTAAATATACATGATCAATTCACGAACAAATCATCGAACATGCACCGTGCTGTGCTGTGATGACTCCGAGAGGTAAAATGCAAAAAGTAGTATTCGAGGTTCGAATAGTCTAGCAAATTAGGTGCGGAATGCTTTGACGAAGACGATAGTAGCAATGGCGTTTAGTCCGATAGTACAATATCCCAAATATTCGATTAATTGGTTGGACGGACGGCATTTATCCTATATTCTAGGCGTGATTTCGAAAGATGATGTTTGACCTAATATGAGACGTTGTGGAGCACCCTCCGAGATATGCCAGGGTCTTTTTTTGTATGAAAATAACAACAACAAAAAACTTTGGAAACTAACATAAATTGTTGTTTTTAATAGTTGATTTGGTTTATGAACATGTCTAGTGTTTATTCAACTCTCTGAATCGGAATTCTTCAATTTGCAGACGATTTGCGAGTTATTCTACGGAAATAACTGCAATTGCAGGTTTATAATAAGGGGACTCTTATAAGTTTTTGAAGTTGTCTACAAGGGATACTTCCGAATAAATATAACTATCAACAAAATGTGTATATTTAGCATTCGAAGTGGATGTCAGATAACATGTATATCTTCCCAAAAACACAGGAAGTCATAAGGACATAAATTTGATTACGTGCAAAGTTAGTTAGTGACAAAGGAACGATTCGGCGATCACTTCGCATACCTTCTTCTCAGGCGATCCAAGGCAAATTTAAAAGCCTGAATAATTAGCATCATATCAAAAAGTCTTTTCAATAAGCATACTTAGTCAGGTCATAAAAATACATTCATGGTAGAATCAGTGTCTCGAATTTGTAATAAATAATGGCAAACGAAAGAATTACGATCGATGTAAGCGCTAGCAATCAGATCAAGACGACTTAGATCGATCTGGTCCAGACTCAATCTCGGGGTCAGATGAGGGTTCTGCAAGGCGTAATCATTACTTCAAGAGAAAAAATATTCGACAGACCATAATTGTGATCATGTTGTCATCATGAACTCTTCTCAGAACGAAGCCATGGCGATTGAGAGCTTTAACAACAGCAACTAGAATCGAACTATGTAGGTTGTGAATGTTGAACGCCGGATTTAGGACGATCACGCAGAAGTTGGGTATATTTTGAGGTTATTGGTCGACTTCACGCATCACTTTTTGGACCATGTACCGGGGGTCATGGTCATTGGTCGACTTCACGCATCACTTTTTGGACCATGTACCGGGGGTCATGGTCATTGGTCGACCTCACGCATCACGTTTTCGACCATGTACCGGGGGTCATGGTCAGTGGTCGACCTCACGCATCACGTTTTGGACCATGTACCAGGGGTCTTGGTAAGTGGTCGACCTCACGCATCACGTTTTGGACCATGTACCGGGGGTCTTGGTAAGTGGTCGACCTCACGCATCACGTTTTGGACCATGCACCGGGGGTCATGGTCATTGGTCGACCTCACGCATCACGTTTTCGACCATGTACCGGGGGTCATGGTCAGTGGTCGACCTCACGCATCACGTTTTGGACCATGTACCGGGGGTCATGGTCATTGGTCGACCTCACGCATCACGTTTTGGACCATGTACCAGGGGTCATGGTCATTGGTCGACTTCACGCATCACTTTTTGGACCATGTACCGGGGGTCATGGTCATTGGTCGACCTCACGCATCACGTTTTCGACCATGTACCGGGGGTCATGGTCAGTGGTCGACCTCACGCATCACGTTTTGGACCATGTACCAGGGGTCATGGTCATTGGTCGACCTCACGCATCACGTTTTGGACCATGTACCGGGGGTCATGGTCATTGGTCGACTTCACGCATCACTTTTTGGACCATGTACCTGGCGTCATGGTCATTGGTCGACCTCACGCATCACGTTTTGGACCATGTACCGGGGGTCTTGGTCATTGGTCGACCTCACGCATCACGTTTTCGACCATGCACCGGGGGTCATGGTCATTGGTCGACCTCACGCATCACGTTTTGGACCATGTACCGGGGGTCTTGGTCATTGGTCGACTTCACGCATCACTTTTTGGACCATGAACCGGGCGTCATGGTCATTGGTCGACCTCACGCATCACGTTTTGGACCATGTACAGGGGGTCATGGTCATTGGTCGACTTCACGCATCACTTTTTGGACCATGTACCTGGCGTCATGGTCATTGGTCGACTTCACGCATCACTTTTTGGACCATGTACCGGGAGTCTTGGTCATTGGTCGACCTCACGCATCACGTTTTGGACCATGTACCGGGGGTCTTGGTCATTGGTCGACCTCACGCATCACGTTTTCGACCATGCACCGGGGGTCATGGTCATTGGTCGACCTCACGCATCACGTTTTGGACCATGTACCGGGGGTCTTGGTCATTGGTCGACCTCACGCATCACGTTTTCGACCATGCACCGGGGGTCATGGTCATTGGTCGACCTCACGCATCACGTTTTGGACCATGTACCGGGGGTCATGGTCATTGGTCGACTTCACGCATCACTTTTTGGACCATGTACCTGGCGTCATGGTCATTGGTCGACCTCACGCATCACGTTTTGGACCATGTACCGGGAGTCTTGGTCATTGGTCGACCTCACGCATCACGTTTTCGACCATGCACCGGGGGTCTTGGTCATTGGTCGACCTCACGCATCACGTTTTCGACCATGCACCGGGGGTCATGGTCATTGGTCGACCTCACGCATCACGTTTTCGACCATGTACCGGGGGTCATGGTCAGTGGTCGACCTCACGCATCACGTTTTGGACCATGTACCAGGGGTCATGGTCATTGGTCGACTTCACGCATCACTTTTTGGACCATGAACCGGGCGTCATGGTCATTGGTCGACCTCACGCATCACGTTTTGGACCATGTACCGGGGGTCATGGTCATTGGTCGACCTCACGCATCACGTTTTGGACCATGTACCGGGGGTCATGGTCATTGGTCGACTTCACGCATCACTTTTTGGACCATGTACCTGGCGTCATGGTCATTGGTCGACCTCACGCATCACGTTTTGGACCATGTACCGGGGGTCATGGTCATTGGTCGACCTTACGCATCACGTTCTCGACCATGTACCGGGGGTCATGGTCAGTGGTCTTAGCCAACTTATAGTCCCGCAGTCGTGAGCAAGCTTGAAGCTCGCTTCAAATTCATGAAAAAACAAGACCTATGCTCCGACCATGCTATTGTGAAAAGTTCATGAGGCTGAGAGTGTGGAGGAAAAGTTGCAGATGTAGCTAGTTCATGACCTATTCCTATAGCTCTCCTTTGGGTCTTCGATCTTGAAGGCAATGTAGGCAACGCACTCATCGATCGATGAAATTTGCCCCGTGTTCGTCGACGTTGTTGATGGCACAGGAAGTAGATGACTTCCACGTTGAGATTCAACGAGGGCAAGCCGAGAGATGATTAGAAACAGCAGTCTCATCCTGAACACAGACCAGTGAGAATAGCGAGGAACACCGAATCGATGAAGGGAAGAGGGATAGCTGAGCTAGATAAACTCAGCTAATAAGTGACAGGTAGATCTATTGCAGACACTTTATACGCTATTAAGAGACCGGCTCCGTTATTTTCGAGGATTCGGCCGTTATCCCCGGACATCGATATCACCGATCCGGCCCAAACTTTTTCCCTGGATACCCCCATGGGTCCCCATCACCAAACGGGACACTATATGGTCCAGATCATTGAAACATAAAAATGCCGGGATATCGAATTTTGAAAACTCGAAAATCAGATAAAAATAACGGAACGATCTAAGTCCAAACTTAGTGTGTTAATATTACATAGATGCCTAGACAACAAAAACACGTTATAAGTTGGTTCAAAATTTCGATCGCAAACTGATTTTTTCAACTTTCGAAAATGGTTTTTGAATTTTTGAAATTACAAATGAGAAAACCGCAACGGCGCACTAGGTACATCTTGTAGAGAATTGAATTCTACGTCGAATAAGATAAATGAGATAAATATAAAAAGGGCCCCTTTTCAGATCTATAGACCTGGAAGACGCATTTTAAAAAAAAGTTCTCAGAACCTCATCAATATGGTACTCATTTTGAAGCCCACATCGAGTACTTTTTTTTTTGTATTGACAGTTTGACATGAAATTGATGTTTGAACAAGTTAGTACAAGTTAGTGCCTTAAAAATTGACAAAATTATGAAATTAAAATTGTGAAAATACAATTGAGAAAACCGCAACGGGGCACTAAGTACATCTTGTAGAGAATTTAATTCTACGTCGAATGAGATAAATGAGGTAAGAATAATTTGGGCCCTTTTTCAGATCTTTAGACCTAAAATAGGAAGTTGAAAAAACATTTCTCAGAACCTCTTCAATATGGTACTCGTTTTGAGGCCCACGTCGAGTACTTTATTTTTTGTGTTGACAGTTTGACCTGAAATTGATGTTTGAACAATTTTCAACCATGAAAATTCTCAAAAAAATTTTCCAGGCATTATGAATTTTATCATTTTTGATTCATGATATCATGGGCTCTCATATCTGAATTCCTATCCTACGCATACATATACACATGCAAAAAATATAGTCAGGAAGTTCTGAGATGAAAAGTTTTTCGACCATGAAAAATTTCAACCATGATGGGGGTATCATGGTCATGTTTTGACTCGAAAATTGATTGACGTCGGATTTTCGGTTGCCTGAGGCGGGAAAGATATTTAAATGTTCTACAAAATTGGGAATCGTATATTCCCTAGATATGCTACCATCGTACCCTGGAACCACATTTTTACAAAAATCACCCTCAACACTGTAAACATCCAAAAATGTGTAATGTGAAAAATTGAAAATTCGTGTCCTGAAGGCAAATTTCGAGTACTCGTTATGTAATTTCAGCGGTAATCCGGAATTATCATAAGGATCATTTTGAGCCTTTGAACGAGTCTCTAGCACGCCTATGAACGAAAATCCATTTCTTCAGGACCCATTTTTGAGAAATTCTGTAGCGAAAGTGCGATAGAGTAGCATCCTGAAATTTTTTTTCTGGGTAGCCCACGGACAAGTCTAAAATATCAGAAAGTGTGGTAAGCAGGAACAATTCCATGTAAGAATTTCGATTGTTTGAAAAAGTAATGCTCGACTGGAAAATCATTACTCAACAACCAGGGAGTTGTGTGATATCCTAATTGCATCTCCCTAACACACGATGGATGTGCTAGGACATGACCAAGTTTCAACCAGAAATCTATCATGAGTCAAAAGTTATGAAAGAAAGAAAAAGTGCCCGGTGACTTATGGAGGATACTGTTGAATTCAATGCTCTACAAGATGTACCTAGTGCGCCGTTGCGGTTTTCTCATTTGGATTTTCAAAAATTCAAAAACCATTTTCGAAAGTTCAAAAAATCAGTTTGCGATCGAAATCTCGGACCAACTTATAACGTGTTTTTGTTGTCTAGGCATGTATGTAATATTGACACACTAACTTTGGACCCAGATCGTTCGGTTATTTTTATCTGATTTTCTTTTTTTGTTTTTTATTTTTTTTTTTTTCTAAATTCGATATTTCGCCATTTTTTTTTTAGGGAAAAAGTTTGGGCCGGTCGATGTCCGGCCCATACTCTAAAATAACCGAGCCGGTCTCTTAATCAGACGCACACATATTCATTGTGAATAGAGGCTACCCTCTGGCAGGCATCTCACTGGCTCAACTGTTTTGAGATAATAGAAATCTACAGAAATACCTCATGCTTTTATCAATCGTATTGTGTTTCGAAGGAGCATATCCAGTGGTATGTATATCCTTACCAGTGTAATCCAACGTTCGTTGCAGAAATTTATGATGCAAATCTAGAAAGATATGGTAGTCCAAATTGTGAATAGACAGATGAACGAGTGCTATGTCTAGTCTGGACTAACGTGGCTTAATGGGAACAAGAGTTCCCTCATAATGTAAGTAATGAAAGCAAATGGAAAGCAGGGCCACTCCGCTCTCTCTCTTATGTTTCTGACCGGTCAGTATAAGAGATAGAGGGATAAAGAGTCTCGCTCCTCCATTAGCATCTCTCGCTAGCAGGCACTGCTGTCATTGACTTTCATTCACTATTTGTTTTCGATAAAGATCGGATGAGTGGGTCGTGCGAGATCCATTCTACAGACTGCAACTCAACGATATCGTCGACAAATCTGTGAGTGTAGTTGTATAATCCACTAGCTTAAGGAGAAAACAATGGAGTTAGAAAAAGCCCGATCTCGTGAGTGATTGTTTCTCAATTAGTAACTTTACATTATCAGAACATTCGATTGGGATCGCTTCAAAGTCATCCGATTCGATGTTCGCGAGCTGATTACCATTACAACGGAGAAGGTGAGACTTGAGCCGCCATCTGCGAATTGTTGAGTGCCCTCTTAGAATATTGCATTCAGTTTAGCAAAATATGAACGTGTGATTGACATTCCTTCGCGGTATCCCAAATTAGGGAATCATTGAGGAATTTTAAAAATTGTGGCACATTGAGGAGTTTTCATACCGCCGTGCTCAGCAATGGATGCTCGATCACGAGACATTTGCCATTCAGGTACTCATTCTTCTAAGCTCTGGAACTTGAAATGGGATGAAGTGCCCCCTAAATGATGATAAAAAATAGAGCTTCTTTACATAATGGTAATGAGACGCATCCATAATCGAACAATTTCTAGATCGTCTTCATCTACCTCTCGACAGTATTCGGGCTCAACAAAGTCATGAAAAAAAGATATGCATTCACCATCGACTGGCCAGTTCGAGTGAGATTCACGAACAGACGCTTTCAAGATGTTTTCATTCCTAGTCCATCAACAGTAAGAACGACAATTGGTCGGTAGGGGAAACCCTGAGAGAGAGAGTTTCCGCACGGCCACCTTTCCAGATCTGGAATCTGACGATCGCTGTTCTCTCGGGCGTCTGCGCGTGTGGAATGAGTGACGAGTTCTTCCGGACTCTGTTCGGGCGGGGACTCAATGGTGAGTGATGGAACGACTGTCAAACATTTAGTATAATCTTGTCGATGATTCCTTGGGACTGCATTACCATTATGTAAAGGACTGCCCTGAACTGAATTTTAAAGGGACCCATAAATCTCTAAAACCTATTGCATTATGATAATCAATCTTCATTGAAATAGCTATAGGGCATGGAATGTTAGTTCACAGCATAGAGTATGACCATTTATTTTTATTAATTCCATGCCAAATAACTAATTGTTGCAGCCTCGCTGTGCACATCAACCGATACATTCTTCCACGGAACGAATGGATTCTTCCTCTGGTGTTATCACATCATTCGTCTATTCGAGTTCTCCGACACATATTTTATTGTGAGTATGGGCAAATTATTAGCGACAACTTTTTGGTACAAAATGAGTGTAAAAGAATACGAAAAGTGAAATTCTATCGTATTCTTTCAATAGAAACCATTCAGATTCTTCGGAAGCAGCCTCTGCTCTTCATTCACTGGTACCATCACGCACTCACCCTCTTCGTTTCGTGGTGGGTTGCAGGGAATTGATCGAAATTCGACACGGCTTACGCTAATCCGAGATGTTTCGATAGTATGAAGAAGCAACTTCGTTTCTGGTGCACTTCAATGCTTCAATATATCCATTTCTACTTTCAAAATAAACATTTTGTAAGTCAGCTTACCCATTTCAGGTTTACCTACGGCCGTCCCTCTCCCTACTCTCGCTATGGCATCTACCTGAATGCCATTGTCCATACAGTCATGTACACGTGAGCCCATCTCACGTCTCACCTTTGTTTGATTACAAAATATCATCTGCCTTTAAGAGACCTGCTCCGTTATTTTCGAGCATTCGGCCGTTACCCCCGGACATCGATATAACCGATCCGGCCCAAACTTTTTCCCTGGATGTCCTCATGGGTCCCCATCACCAAACGGGTCACTATATGGTCCAGATCATTGAAACATAAAAATGCCGGGATATCGAATTTTGAAAACTCGAAAATCAGATAAAAATATCCGAACGATCTGGGTCCAAAGTTAGTGTGGCAATATTACATATATGTGTAGGCAACAAAGGCACATTTTCAGTTGGTCCGAAATTTCGATCGGAAACTGGTTTTTTCAACTTCCGAAAATGGTTTTTGAATTTTTAAGAATCTAAATGAGAAAACCGCAAAACGACATTAAGTTCATCGTGTAGGGCATTTAATTCTGCGTCGAATAAGCTAAATGAAATAAAAATAATTTTTCTCCCTTTTCAGATCTGTTGACCTGAAAAGAACAAATGAAAATAAAGTTCTCAGAACCTTATCAATATGATGCTCATTTTGAAGCCCACATCGAGAAATTTATGTTTGAACAATTTTTTACCTCGAAAATTCACATTTTTTTCAACAAAAAAAATTTAAATTATAATTTCAGAATTTGGCTCATTTTCATGGTTCTAACTTGTTCAAACATTAATTTCAGGTCAAACTGTCAACACAAAAAATGAAGTACTCGATGTGGGCTTCAAAATATTACACAAATTGATAAGGTTCTGAGAACTTTTTTTTCATCAGCCAATTTCAGGTCTATAGATCTGAAAAGGGGGACAATTTATTTTTAATTCAATTAGGTTATTCGACGCAGAATTAAATGCCCTACAAGAGGAACTTAATGCTGTTTTGCGGTTTTCTCATTTGTCTTTAAAAAAATATATATTTCAGATTTTTTTTTAAATTTCAGAGTACTAACATGTACTAACTTGTTCAAACATCAATTTCAGGTCAGACTGTCAACACAAAAAATGAAGTACCCGATGTGGGCTTCAAAATTAGCACCATATTGATAAGGTTCTGACAACTTTTTTTTCATCTGCCAATTTCAGGTCTATAGATCTGAAAAGGGGGACAATTTTTTAAAAATTTAAATTAGCTTATTTGACGCAGAATTAAATGCCCTACACGATGAACTTAATGCCGTTTTGCGGTTTTTACATATGGATTTTAAAAAATTCAAAAACCATTTTCGGAAGTTGAAAAAAACCAGTTTCCGATCGAAATTTCGGACCAACTCAAAATGTGTTTTTGTTTCCTACACATATATGTAATATTGCCACACTAACCCCAGATCGTTCGGATATTTTTTATCTGATTTTCGAGTTTTAAAAACTCGATATCCCGGCATTTTTATGTTTCAATGATCTGGACCATATAGTGACCCTTTGGTGATGGGGACCCATGGGTCCATCCAGGGAAAAAGTTTGGACCGGATCGGTTATATCGATGTCCGGCCCTTACTCCAACATAACCGAGCCGGTCTCTTAAGTGCATGGAGAGCCAAACTAGCGGGACTATGCCCCGCTCGTGCCAAGTTAGGACGGGCGCAAGGTTATGAAAGAAACATCTCTGCGCACGCTTCGTGTATGCTATTGCAAAAAGCTCGTGAGGCTTCGAGCGATTCGAAAAAGTTGCGATGTAGCCACTCCGCTTCGTTCCGTGGCTACATCTGCAACTTTTCCTCCACACTCTCAGCCTCATGAACTTTTCACAATAGCATGGTCGGGGGGGGGTCTTGTTTTTTTTCATGAATTTGAAGCGAGCTTCAAGCTTGCTCACGACTGCGGGACTATACAGTACTGGCTAATCGCCTTGCATAAGCGCGGCCGCGGCGGGCTGCCGCGGACCGCGGCTTGCGCGGATTGATTTCGAGTAAAGCGGAGGTATTTTCATGCTTTGGGGTGTTTATTTTCGTGATCTGCAGTCGATTTCCGCTCGGATTGACTATAAGAATATATTTTATTCCTTGAGTTACGGTTTAGAAAATATTCTCTTAAAAAGCCTGACCCAGCGAACAATAGTTGACCCAATGAACTATACGTACCATGATATTTCTCTTCGAGAGACTAATGGATGGTATCAATTATAGCGAGTTTGAGCAAGGATTGGGCCTCTGGGACGACCTTTTCAAATGGGTCAACAATTGTTCGCTGGGTCAGGCATTTTAATTGAAAAATGCAAAATCTCCTAAATCAACGTGTAAAATATGATCTTATAGTCATTTCGATCGAAAATCGACTGCAGATCACGAAAATCAGCACCCCGAAGCCTGAAAATGTTTCCGTTTCACGTGAGATCAATCCGCGCAAGCCGCGGTCCGCGGCAGCCCGCCGCGGCCGCGCTTATGCAAGGCGATTAGCCAGTACTGTAAGTTGGCTAAGACTCTCACAAAGACGACCATGACCCCCGGTACATGGTCGAGAACGTGATGCGTGAGGTCGACCAATGACCAAGACCCCCGGTACATGGTCCAAAACGTGATGCGTGAGGTCGACCAATGACCATGCCCCCCGGTACATGGTCCAAAACGTGATGCGTGAGGTCGACCACTGACCAAGACCCCCGGTACATGGTCCAAAACGTGATGCGTGAGGTCGACCACTGACCAAGACCCCCGGTACATGGTCCAAAACGTGATGCGTGAGGTTGACCAATGACCAAGACCCCCGGTACATGGTCCAAAACGTGATGCGTGAGGTCGACCAATGACCATGACGCCCGGTACATGGTCCAAAACGTGATGCGTGAGGTCGACCAATGACCATGACGCCCGGTACATGGTCCAAAACGTGATGCGTGAGGTCGACCAATAACCTCAAAATATACCCAACTTCTGCGTGATCGTCCTAAATCCGGCTTCCACACCTGATAGGATAAAAATCAGTCATATCGCAGCACACAAACCCACTTTCCTTACGGGTTTGGGTAACGTAGTGAACCAAATCTGCTAAGTATCCGCAGTATGAAAAGTTGCATTCAACCTGCAGGTACTTCTTCCTCCGTGCGTGCAACGTCCGATTGCCCCTCGCAGTTGCCAAGTTCATCACAACTGCACAAATCGTGCAATTTGTCATCGCATCCTGGTCGATTATTCATACGAGCGTCTTGAAGTTCGGCCTCCGTGTAAGTCATATGGCTTTGAATAGGGGTTCAATGAAAATCGCTAACACCCACCATGAAAATATTGTTTATTTCGGTCTAATCTCTAGTTAGTATGGAATGCAAGTGTGAGTATCATGTCTTGCGAGACATAGTGACCATATTTTCACAAATACTTCGCAGGTGCCATGCGAACTGGACATGCAGACTGTGATCTCGAGTTGGTTCATGGTCGTGTGCTACCTCTATTTGTTCATTGATTTGTATCGGAACAAATACACTAAGGGAAAGAAGATCGATAAACAGGACTGAGTCGGCATCGTAATTTTTTTTTTGAACTGGTGGTGTAGGTAAATAAATTACCTAAAAGCATGCAAGAATCGTTTGTTGATTATGTTTTTCCTCACGCATAATACAGTTAATTTATTTCAACAAAATAAAGCTGCGATTTTTTACTGGATAATGTGTGATAATATGATTCCAGATTCAAGAAATCATCTAATTGAAAAAAAATCTGATTAAAAGTTGCTTTCTCCGACTTCCCGAAATGCCGTCGTACAGTTGCTTCCGATTCTCCTTTACATTCTTCTCCTTTTCTTTCTCGATTCACCGTCGCTTGACTCACTTCTCCTCTTCTCCTTATTCACTATCGTACATGCCGTGATACACTCTCTTCTCTCAGTTTCCGTACATTGCGGGGAAGAGGAAGAGTCACAGCCTCGGGCTGATTCAGCCCCCATGTACGATGTCTCTCTTCAGTCAGAGAGAGGCTAAAGAACAGGCGAAATGCGGAGAGCGCAGACAAAAGGGGAGGCGATAGAGACAAAAAGACAGCACAGTCACAAGAAAGGAGAGGGAAGAGGATGGCATTTATTCATATCTCTCGCCCCACAACCAAAGACGATGTAACGAGCGCGGGAAGGTCCACTTTATGGATTTTTTTCAAATTAACTATAAATTAATTTGAAATTAAGTTTGAATTTCCCACACTTCCAAGCTGCGATCATCGTTCAATGAGAATAAGCCGTTGTTATCAGCTCTCCTCATCATTCCTCCCTTCTACATTCTCTCTGATTCTGCTTATCTCTCTCCTCTTTCCCACCCTCCAACTTCATCCTCATCTCTCTCCCTTCGCGCCCATTGTTTCTTTTTTCCCGATGTGAACTCTCGTTTCTCGTGTGTGATCAGTTTTTTTTACATATTTGATCGCATTTCGAGTTATTTTCCGACAAACTAGGTACTCTGCTTGCATTCTCCTTTCGGCTCTTTTTCGAGGTGTTTGTCTTCCGCTAAAGCATAATTGATTCATTCCTTCGGCTTTTCCGTTCGCCTTTCTCTTCCGTTTCTTTTCCTTTCCCTTCAGAGGAAATAGGATGAAATCACCCTTTTCTTTTCCTTTCCTCACTCCCATCGATTTGAACGACGCAGCCTCAGTTTTTGCTTGCATTCCCATCCTTCTGCTTTGATCAAACACACTTTTTTGGCGATCAGCCGATGTAACCGTTGCTCGAAAACTGTTTCCAGACTACCTCGTGCCCTCCTCACCGCCCTCTTCCTAGGATTAGAGATTCAGAACGTTTTCTCTTTCTCCGTTTTTTCCCTCACTTCAATTGCCCCATTCGGGGCATTATGACATTCTGCAGCTGTTGTCGGAAGATATTACGTCATCGCATTGTTTTAACGGAAATTCAACCGCTTTCCGGCTCCGGAAACCGCATGTGCCCCCACAGAAACAATCGTGCCCTCTCTCTCTATCCATTGTTTGATCAGGCCTATCATCCCTTTCTACTACGTTCACACACTCTAGCATACACAAACAGTCATCCATGTGGCGCCGCGAGCTTTTGATTGTTTCCGATTGCCCCGATCTGGAGTTGAGCGAGCTGGTGATTCGGATGTGTCTCACCCATACGATGTATTGTTTAGAACAAAACTGAAAATGATTCACGTGGATTCCCTCTGAAAAAACACTTTAGCAGAAAAAAAACGCTGCAAAATAGTTATAAGGATGATATCGTTATTCGCGTAGCCCATCTTTTATTATTATTTTTTTCTAATAACCTGTCCGTTCTTATGCCCCTCTCTTCAGAATGTCTCGCTACTATGAGCGGGAGGAGTATCGGCTGGAGGAGAGGGAGAGGAAGAACGGACATGTGAGCACGGTTGCATGTTTTTTCGTCTGCATTTAGTGATAATACTACAACGTTAGGAAATTCAATGATCATTAGTATTCGTTGAATCTCGTTCGAGGGTTCTGGAAAGGCTTTTGAAGTCGTGCCTGGTCATGCCAGAAATAATTTTGGCATTTCGTACTTCAGACTCTGAATGTTCATTCTGAGTTGATAGATCCAAGAACGTTGACCCATCAAATTATTCAGACGACCTTCGAGAACAACGAAGACTGGTCTCGTCAATCGCCCATCAACAACAATAACAACAACAACATCAGCAATGGTGGCTACACGACGAGACGAGGAACGAGTGTGAGAGAGTACCCGAGGGAGGAGATCACCAGGTTAGATGCCGTCGTTTTTTCCCAGTTATTGGGCACAAATCACTAGCAGAAATGAGAAAAGGCCGAAATTGAGGTATTTTGATGCAAACTTATGTCAACGAGATGACGCTAATATCAGCATCCAAAATCTATGATAAAGTAATTGCGCACACGAAAGTTCCAGTATGCAGTTGAAAAAAGAAAATATTGAATTATTTTATGTCGGTCGTTTTTTTAGCGAGAGTGGAATGCGTTAGGTTTCACGAGCACTATTAATGAGCTGGAGCAGAACTCAGTCTGATTTTGCAGACGTTTCATGTGGATACAAATAAAATAAAATTGCACGATATTCAGGGAGTCAATCAACATCGATCGGGAGCCTCCACGAGACTACGGTAGAGACAGAGACTACTACAGCTCTGATCGATCACCGTCCGTTTACCCGACGACGAGGGAGAGAGAATCCAGGTAGGATCCAGGTGTTGAGACCAGTGCGACGAATAGACAGATGATCTTTACTATAATTTTGTTTGAGTTTGATGTTAACCTCGAAGGAAATTCGATATTTCTGGTTGATTACTGTTTAAAAAAATATATTTGTTTTCTAAATCTATATTTTTATAATACCAACTACTGTCATCATTCTCTTCTCAGATGGGAGCGCGATGAGTCTCGTCGCAGTGCTGCTCCCGCCCCTCGTTCCGACTACCACAGCCACCCCATCACCGTGCTGGAGAGGGACAGGGAATTCGAGAGGTTTAATGTCGCTTGTGAAAACACTTGAATACAATCCGTAGCCATTTCCATTGTTTGCTGCCACTAAAGAGATGTTGATCGCTTCTACGAGTGGCTATGTTTCCCGCCAATTGTATCGAGATTTTATTATTTCAGTGCTGATCGCTACCAGGAACCGTACCGTCGACCGATCTCGGAGGTGCGAGGAACACTATACGCTCCCAGGCGCGTTTATTGATCGTTGATCTCTGTATCGTAAAATCACAATTCACCTGACCTTTCCCACATATCTGCTCGGTTGGAGTCGACACCTTGCAAAAAGTTGAAGTGACATGCATGCAAACTGACGTGGCGGTTGTGCAGTAAAGCGATCAGTTGCGTACTCAATTCTCCGTATCGGTTGCGCGCTTATTTTTCGTCTATAAATGGCTTTCCTTTGACAGGCTCAGTAGTTTGAATTGCTTCGGGTATTCTAGGTTTGATAGGCAAACGTTTATTCCTTCATCAGAAGTTTACAGAGGCGGAATAGTCTTTCTTCACTTCTACATTCTTTTCACAGTCGACAGTAGCAAGTCTGACAACTGATTGAGCGTGTGAATCGAGGAGAATCGTGTCTGCCCGTTCAATTTCTTCATTACAGAAGCGACAGATACGACGATCGCCTTCATCATCGTCGATCTCAATCAGTGAGAAGACCCAAGGTCACCGAGGAGTACAAGGAGTATAGAGAGTGAGCTCGTTTCTGTAATAATGACGGGATTAAAATTTAACTAGCCCAGGGTCCCAAAATCGCAAAGAACATTGGGGAGAAACGGGATTTTGAGAGAATAGTGCAATATTTAGTAACTCACATAGTCAATTCTGATGAAGTTCGCAGAATCTATATTATTCCGATCCGAAATATTTATTTTAGACAACCAGTGAATCAACAATCGAATGCGCTCATTATCCACTGCTTTTAACCGCATCGTGAAACATAACAGTCAATCAGCGACAATTTTCCATTTCCACCTCTGTACTGACCTTTTCTCTCGGCCACTTCACCTTTTTTTCTTCTCTCGCCACTCGATTGTAGACAGAACACACTCTAGCACTTTTATGAGATTCACTAACCCTCGAATAATAATAAAAAAAAGCATTTGCCATTTAGCTCTGAACGGTTTATAACTTCTCAACACTAAAAAAGTACAAAGAGTTTCCATATTCGTCTCAAACCCGTTTTCACCTGCCATCACACCGACAGTTTGTCTCTCACATATGATCGGCACGAGAGATAGCGCTTTGTTCACTTGTCTCTAGCTGGTCAGAGACACGAGAGAGTGTGGCACTTTGAGAGAGCAACTCTTTACCTTCCCTTAGCGCAAAGAGAATCCACCTTCACTTTCTAGACTGATTGCGCGTGTCTTTATTCTTGTCTTCCCAACTCAGAACCAGCCCCTATTAGGCGGCTCAAGCTTAGTTGCATCGCTTGAGTTATCCTCTCTTTTCTACGGGCTACGCTAGTTCCGACGTCGTAAGCTGTTAAAAGTTTTCGTAAAACTGAAGGTATCCGTAACTCAGTACAGTACTGGTTATTGTGTGGCAAGTTTATCACAAAACCACTTCGTCTCAGCTGATTGCTCTAATCTTTCCCTGATTTTTGCTCTGTTTCGGAGCGAGGAAACGTTGAGTGGAATGCTTGATTTTAGTGTGCGAGAGGGCAAACATTCCCTTCCTCCTCTCCTCTGCCATCGTCGCGTTTTTCTGCCGCTGTTAGCAGAGAAGTGCTATCACGCGTGCGAAACGTTCACTTTGCCTCCTCTTCCTCCCCCCCCCATTTCAAACCCGCCTGATTCACCCGTGACCTGTCAGGCTTCAAAGTCATGCGATCACTCAAAAGTTCTGAAAGTTTAGCAGTGTTGCAGTAAGGTTGCTCGCAATTCGCAAACTTCTCAGTTCTGAAAGTTTGTCGCGATTATTCAAACGACTGTTATCTTTCACAGCACGATCAAAAGCAGTAGGAATGAAAGAATTCGATGGCCGCTGATGTCGCGAGCGAAAAAAAAAATTTTGACTTTGACTACGAAGATACTCATTGCATTGTTCCTGTTCGTAATACACGGTTTGCAATGCCTCTACACTTCTATCCCACCTCTAGCCCATCGAATTTTCCGCCTCACAGAGCACTCGGCACCCTCTAAAGCTAAACCGTTTAGTCTCCTCTTTCACTCACTCGCTTTTTGCCTGTTTTCGCGCCTCCTCCTTTCATCTCTCTCAAACAGCCTCTCTCATCTCTTGACATTGGACCCTTCACCGTTCACAATAGTTCACACACTGACACGCATTGCTCTAAAGAGCCTGGACTCTTCTTTCCCCTCCAATGACAAACATGCTCACCCCCACCTGATTGTGTCCTCTCTTTCATGAATTGAGTACACCCTTTTCATCCCATTTCTGCCCAATATTCATGTAATCCCCTCTCTCGATCAATGCCATTAATGCACCTGCTTTGCACCTTTTACTGCATATTTTCGTGTACCCTGGGTTTTCCCACTCCACGGTCCCTGTCCTTCTCTTCTTCCCCCGGATATCTTCCCTAGCTCCCCGCTCTCACTCCCAGGAATATCTGCTTACGCGCTCTGTTTTTGGCGCGGGAGAGATCGATGGCAGAGTGTTGCCAGACGGGGCCACTAATTCCGCCCTCTCTAGTCTGTGAGGGGGATTGCGTCATCACTAGACCATGCGAGTGGCCCTCGTCAGGTAGAGAACGAGAGTTCGCTCGCGATTAAATAGGGGACGCACTGATTTTATCTTGTTTCATGCGCATTTCCCAGGGCTTCCAAAGAATTTCTTCCAACGAAACTTTGATTCTTCCTTTGAACAATACCTGAAAATCTGTCGAATGCACCCGAAAGGAATTCTAAATCAAAACCATGGCTCTCCCATCCTCGCAATATTTGTTGACGAAGGGGCTGTATTATGCAAATTGCGCTGCCGGTTGTTGTGACCTTCTTCCCTTCAATCCTCCACTTCACTTGTCACGCATGCACCAGGCTTTTCTCGACTATGTTGGGTTGGTTGGTTGTGTTTTGAAAATGTGATCCTCGTTATAATTATATTTCGAAGCCATTTCACCCTTTATCGGGCTGGTGAAACATATCCGAAACTGAGTCTGCATTAGCAATGAATGAATCTACACTCACCAGTACAATTATCGATTTTTTGTAAGCATAATTAATTTTTAAAAATAACTAATTGCAGGCTCCGCCGCTCGACGGACAACCTGGCCTCGTCGGTGGGAAGGCCGGCCAATGGGCTGTCGGCCTTCGAGAGAGAACAGAGGGATCTGAGAGAGGCGCCCTTCTACAGTGTCGCTGTATGTTAAAATCCAATTTCAGTAGGTCCACCTCTATTAGAGAATCAGGCACTTTCCTAGATCGCAACCAAGCCCCGCCCCCTCCCAAGGGGCGGCCCACGCCTACTTCTTTCTTACCTTTCTCCCCAATCGGGTTACTGTCTGTGCTTACACCCAAACCAATTCAACTAAGTATGATCTTCTTAAGAACGCTTATTTTTTAGGCTTAGGTACACGCAGCTTAGGAGGGGCGGGGAAAGGGGGAGGAGCTTGGTTGCCATCTAGGAAAGTTCCGAGAATCGTGTTTCTCGTGCCTCAATAACGCGAATCAGTGTTTGTGAATGAATTAGAGACCTCGAAAAATAGGAAACCGGAGTAAAATCTGATTCAGGGTCGTCGCTCGGCTTCCCGTCACGACCTCAGCTCGCCGCTCGACTCGCAGTCCCGACCTGGATCACCAGGACAAGTAGCCGGTACGCCTTTCAATGATTTGAAAGTTAAGCAGCTAACAGTGCCTCGGATTACGATGACGGAGCATATGGAAAATTGAAGAAAAAAAATCGCCCAAAAAATACCTGCTTTCTTTTCATGTGATGCGCAAATAATGTATTTCAATAATTCAAAATTGAAGGCGTGGGTGACATCGTGAACACTGAGCATGGCTTCACGATCCAACTCGACGTCAATCATTTCCGACCCGAGGAAATCAAGGTGATTTATCATTTTCGCAGCTCGTACATTTTAGTTTGCAGTTCTGTTCTGTATCGTGACTTTGCTGTAGCCTTCGTAAATGTATGCATACGTCGATAAATTGCACTAGATTTTGCACCAACAAAATGCAAACAGAAATCTCAATCTATTAATTCTCAGGTGGTGCTGACTGGTGATCTGCTGTGCGTGTCGGGCGACCGTCTCGACCGCACTCCCTCTGGAGGCCCTCAGACACAGGTATTAAACTTAATCAAAGAAATACGTTTATTTCATGATTAATTTAAGCGAGAGAATATAAAAAAAAGAGCATTGAAGCACTTGTCGAAAATCAGTGGCACGATATGTTTCAGAAACTCCTCAAATTATTACGACTACTCTGATATTTGATAGCGTCTTGACGTCCTTTCAACAAAGAAAAAAAATCAAAAAATATATGGAAAAAACAATTAGCAGACACTGCGTCGCACATTCTCCCGCAAGTACTGCATTCCGTCCGACATCAAATTGGACTCGATCCAGAGCCATCTCACAGACAGCGGATTCCTTATCATTAACGTAAGTGGATTTCCCTAATTCGACAAGAAGTGATAAAACTCACAACTTGCTCAGTAAATAATCAAATGAATTAGGTAACAATGTTCAATGTGTGAGAAAGGAGTTATAATTGGGTTTGAGAATCGCATTCCAATGTGAAGCATTCAAATTTGTAAAAAAAAGTCATTCATTCAAAGACCACCTTTCAGGGCGCTCGTCGTGGCTGGAAAGAGACGCAGATCATGGCCCATCCTCCCACCTACAATGAATTCGCTGCGTCGAGGGGATACAATGAGCAAAGGTGAGCTTTTCTAGAGATAAGGAAACCCGTACCGAAAATCGAAAACGATCAGAACAAGGGATATAATGGATCGATCCGAAAAAGTTCATTGTTTGAAACTCGTTTTGAACAAAGAAGTTTTCTGTCCGGTCTTCCCTAAGCAGTATGTTCACCATGCTATGTTTCCGCACTGCGTAGATTAAGATTCTGATAATATGAGATACCCAGTGCGAAATCTTAGCCTAAAATACTCCCCGCTTTCATCTGTATTGGCTGAAGTCACGGGCAAAAAGTGTGATGAAACTACCTTGTTCTGAATCGTTTCTGTTTACGGCTCTAAAGAAAGAACTTATGTGACTCCACGGCTACTCGAGGGCAACAACAACACGTGATTCATGATTCATTTTCAGAAACGCCAGTGGCCGAAACAGTGTGATCTCCCATGTCTGAATATGCATTTCCGTTATTGTGAGAATATTAATTTCGAAACCCCATCTCTTGCTCAATCTCTTTCCTAGTATCAATTGTGTTGATCCCGCTGAACTCTCCGTGCTTTACTTACTGAGGTCTTCTTGACCTACCCCGATCGATCTTTCAGGACGCTTTTCTGCTGTTGTTCCTCTCTAATAAGTGCTTGGTGCAACCTCTCCCGCTCTCTACTCAAGTTTGTTCAAGAAAAAATGATGACATAATCGATAAAGTATTCGACTTTTTGTGCACTTTTAGATATGATAATTTGACAGCACATTAACATGGCGAGAGGCCCATTGTATATGCTTCAACTATCTTGATTGATACACCATTGTGAAATCGCGTCACCCTTTTGAAATAATCATCTGTGTTACTACATTTCTTCTGAGAGGCGAGAGATCACGAGAAATGGTCGGTTCATGGTATTGAATGTCCCTGTTGACAAGTCGCCTTTCGAATGCAAATCTGCCTACTATTGTGTTGCATTCCTTCCCTCTCTTGCTCCTCTGCCCCACCATTCAAACTATGTTCGGTTGTGATCGAAGTATACCATGGACTTTGGCACCCATTTTCACACGCTTTCTGATGATTCCGTCATTCCGCACTGTTATCAATCAGTGTGTGTCTCTTTTCTTCACTCACTTTTCCGACCGATTTGTATGTTTCTGTCAGTTCGTTTAGGCTAACTCAAATCCGTTCCCAGCAAAATAACATAGAATGACCGAGATCAAGAAGCTGTGGATTCTTCCCATCTTCACTTCTCTCTTCTGCCTTATCGGAATCGTCGTTCCGTATGTTTTCATCTTTCAATCAATAGTTTTTTTTGTATTTATCCGCTATTTATTAATTTATTTTTTTTAGATATGCTATCGGCGCCGCAGATGGAAACATTCCGGCGATTCTACCCTTTATCAGGTTTTGTTGTTGTCTGAAATGACCAGAATTGACCGGTTTAACAAACATATTTCTAGATAACCAAAAAAACATTTTCGAGACAATGCAAAAAGTGTTTCAACGGTTTTGGTATTTCGTATATAGTCCATTCTGACAAAATTGATTGTAGACTCTCTCACCTCTTTAAACACACTGTTGAAAAACAGTTGTTTCCCGATTCCGTTTTCACGGTGACGGGTGAATAGAAAAAGTGGTCGTTGATAAGAGTCAAGTGAGGACTATACAGAATACAATAGTTGTTTTATTCATTTCCTCAAATTTATCAATACCGTCTTTCAGTGATGGAGGAGCTTACGCCCCGGAAAAGTCAATCTTCTCGCTGTTCCAGAACATCTCGGCAGCGCTCGGTGAGTTTTCGATCTTTGATTTTCCTTGATATCATAATGGTTTAGCAACATTATTCAACCCTAAAGGAATAATTTCAGTAATAATAACCGCGTACGTCAAACATCTGCAGTTTGCAACCTACTATGAGTGTCGGCGAGTTTATATTTATTACCAGTCAAACATTTAAACAAAAAAACATGCATAATGTAATAATGTAGACCAGACGGTTTCGGGGTGGGGTATTTTGACCTCGATAAATGAATAATTTATAGAAGACTTGACTCCTACTGGCGCCCTCTATCCATCGTCACTATGATCTTCGCATTCTTCACTGCAGTGGGATTATGTGTTGTGGGCAACTTCAGTGTGAGTAAAACAGTCATCTCCGCTTGGTGTAGCGCGTAACCGAACATATTTAGTTTTTAAAAAAAGTTTGTTTCCATTAATTATTCCAGGAAATGGAAGAACTCGACGTTCACGACATCGGAGCCCTCGTTACTTTCTTCTCCGCTATTTGTTCGTTCCTGTTTTTGTTTCTCTCTTACTCAAATGTTACAGATAACGACCCAGAGATTCAAACAATGCCATCCTTCAATTTCTTCGACATTTTCTTTGATTCTACTCAGATACCGTAATTCTACCGTATTCCAGTGTATCTCTCCTTCACCGCGGGTCTCTCCTTCCTCCGTCCTCTTCTCTGCTCTCCTCCCGTCGCCTTCCTTCGAGTTGGATTGGCTGTACTGGCCACTATCGCTCTTTTCTTCCGTGAGTTTTTGGGTACATATCGGTATCGCTTTTGATCGAAATCTTCGTCAAACGGTCAATTGATGATGGTGTGTCGGTTTTTTTGGACATAGAGACAACTTTTCAGAAAATTTTCCTGAACGATTCCATGCATATTTATCAGCTTTCACACGAATCCTGCTAGTATTTCTAATTCTTTTGAATAAAGACCCGAACAGAGCATGACCTTTTCAGACGAGTGCACCCTTCAATTCAACATCTTCGTTCCTGCGGGCACCAACGAGACTGAATACATTGGAGGATACGTCCCGGAGTTCCTCACGCCCGACTCTCCGGTTAGTAATGAATATTATTGTGTTTTGTGTTTCTTTACCCGACAAAATCGTGATAGATCCGTTTTTCGATATTTTACAACAATCGTGAAACGCAACTCAAAAAATAAGGAAGAAAGCAAGGTATGAAACACATTCATCGAAACTTCAGTTCTACGTTAATCACATCGTTGCAACTGGCACTGAGTGGCTGCTCGCATTCATCATTTTCTCCTACTTCATCACGTTTGTGGAGGAATTCAGAAAGTGAGTACTGATATTGTTATATCAACGTCTATGGACCTACGATTAGTAAAAAATATCTTTCCGGAATATGCACGATATCACTTGTGACATAAATAGTCGGCGATCTTAGTTATTTGGTTACAACTCGATTCTTTGCAGGGCTTCCCTCAGCCTTCCTTCGATCAACTTTCACGTTGATCGTTCCTCTTCCTTTCGTCGCCAACAGACAGAGGAGAGCTGGAAGCTATGAGTCCATTTTCGAGCGATCGAAAAGAAGCTACGGGACCATGTGATCTCAATTCGTATTCTCATGTACACTCACTTCTTGATAAAGGATTTCCACATTAGAGACGGATCAAAGTCCCATTGGTTCAAGGTATACTGAACTGTGAACGATACACGATACGTAGTTTGGCAAAGAACAAAACAAGAACAGCGGGAATATTGCATTGTAGGTCTTTTTTTAAATTTCAAGATCTCAAACTGTCACGTGCACATATTTATTTCAACGCATAGGGGAAGATGAGAAAAATTTACAGGCGAAAAATACAATGAAAATAACGTGAAACACAGTGCCCTTCCAGTGCTCAATATTCAGCCACTCCAAATGCAGTTCCATGAAATGTCAGCGACCTAAAAGTATATTCATTTCCGAAAAAAAATTCACTGATTTACCTGTCTCAGAGCGTTTGCATTGAAAAAGTCAGAGAAGCGGAAGACTCGTGCGAACGCAATTTTATTTGAGAAGAGAGCTGAAATGGAAGGAAACAGTGAAATCACCACGACTTTTCACTTTGGTTTGGGCTTATTTGCGTAACAATTGATTAAAATCCTGCGTATCGAAAAAATATGTTCAAAAAAAAACATTCGTTTTTCAGATAAAAACCTTTTTTTGTAACAAACCACTAGTTATCTCAGATAAGCTACCAGCTCTTGGAGAATTATTTATCATCGTTATAAATGTGTGTTTTGCGCCTTTTGTGATAAATTTTTTTTAATGAGTGTGCGAAAAGAGGTTATCCCGGAGACAATAAGAATTTTTTTAAAAAATATCACGTATTATAATAATAATGCATTTTCTCACCTTGACAGAATTCACACTTTTTGTAGCAAGGAACATGAGAAGCGAAAGCCATCGATTTAATCGTTGCACAGTTCTTGACGTTGCCCTGACAATTACCATATTTTCCTTGAGACAATCTTACTATAATCAGATTATTGGACCATCGTGAAAAAAAACGTCACATTTTTATTAGAACAACGGAAAATAATGAGCCTACACAAACTAAACCCCAATAAGCTCCTCGCGAACAAAACGAGCCAGGCAGCCTCTTGTACAAGATATAAATCGTTTGCCTCGAGCATCAAATATGTCCTCTGCAATAGTAATTTAACAATAAATTGTCTGATAATATGAGTCGTCCACGGTTTTTCGTTCTCCTTAAATACATTACAAATTGAAATTCCTACCTCTTTTGCTGAAGTTTTCGCAATTTGGCAGTCCGTAATTCATAGCGTAACCGGAGGACCCGCATGAGGTTGCTGACTCCAACTGAAAATGGCTTGATTTCAGTTGCTGAGAGCTATTACATCTATAGTTCTGAGAACAATGCACATAATTTCGAGAAGGTCCGGTCACCTCATTGTATGCGTTACAATCATTCTGAGCATTGACGATAGCGGAGAGAGTGGCGACAAGTACTGAGATCTTCATAATGACTTTTTCTGAAGAGGGTTTGAGAACAGAATCAATACTTTTTCACAAAAAAAAGATAATACATTAAATGATAGAATGGGTTGAGGGGGAGGAATCCAAGTAAAACTATTTTCGAATACAGAGAGATGCTACAACCGATAGCATAGATACGAATCTCACTGTAAACTGGGGGAATGCGGGATGGCTAGTTCCTCAATTTGTTTGGAGAAGGAAAACCGAGCGTGAATCAGCGAATTGCGGAAATTTGTATCATCAACGTCATCGCGAAGGAATTTGAATAGACACGCGAACAGTATAGCCCAAGAAGAAATTGAATGAGGGTTTATGTGCATTGTTGTGGAGCCGAGTGCCGATTACTTGCAATAATCTCACCATTTATCCGTTTGTGGGAGCATTGACATAAACGGACAGCAAAATGTGCGAAAGGTGTTTTCTTCACGCAGGGTTTTGTCGTTTTCTCCTACGTCATCATGTTTAGGGAAAAAGTCAGGAATTGTGAAAAAAAATGTGCGGAGGGCAAAGGGCAGAAAGGAGATGAAGGAATTAATGTAAATTTGACTCTGATACATTTGCATAGTTTGTGAAAACTAAGATTAGGCTCGATTCTCCACCTCATTTCCTCCCCTTCTCTCCGAGCGCGCCGGTTGACATGGCGCAGAGTCTCCGTCAGAGAGGTACGTTGCCGTATCCAAACCACCGGGACTCCCAGGTCGTAGCCAATCCGATTACTGTATTCTTGATCGGTGTCTGCATACAGCAACCGCATGGCTACTGTAGACTCACCATATTGTAGGCTTGCAATTCGCGGCGATTGAAGCGGCGACGCTGTGCTGGCTCGGCATCTTTGCCTATCTCATCGTCGGGCAGCACACTCAGGTACCTGGAAATGAAATTGTCCGGGTTCTTGGCATCATTCCAATCGACTGATCTTTGATCTCTGTTTCATTCAGCTCGCCTGTGATGCGACTACTTTCGCACTTCCGGCTCTCTTCTCGTTCATGGTCCTCCTCGACTACAAGTCAACGCTCACCGACATGGTAAGCCACGCCCGTTCCAAGCTCCGCCCACATCAGGCGACGCCCCTTTCAAAGCCACTCCCCTCAAAAGACTTGATCCTCTTTCAGCGCTCACTGTGTCTGCACTGGCTCCTGCATGGCATGCTTCAGTATACTCACACGATGCTGGGAGACGCGAAGGTGTGATCTTTGATCTTCGCTTGTTGATCTTTGGCCTTTCATCACTGCAGACGTTTTAAATCTGCAAGTTCTTGTCGCTGTCGATCTTGTTCTGGAAGGTACTCAAGGAAAATAACATCGGGTGAGAATTCGGAGAATAAAGATCAGAGGTGAAAGATCAGAAGTCAAAGATCAGCTGCAGAGGCGGCGAGGGAGGATGGCCGGGATTGCTTTCCTTCGGCGGAATCACCTCCGAGTTCAGCGAGGGTGAGCAGAGATCGTAGACTAAAGATCAAAGATCAGGATGGGGAGTGGTTCTAGTTTGATTCGAGCCGTGTTTTCAATTTTCTTCTATCTCATTTTTCGATTCATTATCGGATTGAAGCCAAATGGCCGACATTTCTCAGTACTGAGACGTCTCATTATACGGCCTGGATCACGCTGGATGTACTAGAACGAAAGATTAACACATCACTGATTACGGTAGATCTTTCGACGAGATGGAGGGACCGAAACCCACAAAATCTTCTCTCAGGATTTATCGATAGAAGATCGAGAGTGTGGACTCGAGAAGCTCCATTCGCTTTTGAGTAACCACGCATTTCTCAAGTTTGACGAGGGCTCAAGGCTGAAGGGGGTGAGAAAGTGTAGCATCTGCGAGTTCACACTGCCTCCCCCTTTTAGTTGTCTCTTCGCATATTGCGTGCATGTCTCGTATTCATGGAGGAGTTCGTTCCCGTCTCTAGTGAGCTCCCACGATGAAAAATTAATAGATGTGACGAATTGTAATTGCATGCGCTATCGTATCAAATTTACAATCGCGAAATATCTCAAAGAAATAAATTATACACAAAATAGAAACAAAAAGAAATTTTTTTTTAAAAGTAATAAATAAATCTGTTTTTAGGTCGATCGCAGTTCCACATCATCGATTGCTTGAGGCTGTTTTTCTCTTCCAACGAATTCGAAATCGTAAGCCCCAATAGCTCCTCGACTTAATTCGTGCTCAACACGCAGTAAACAGTTTCCCGGGGATTAAATGATTACAGTACCCTCCTCCTTACAGTACTCTTTACCACAGTATTCTACTTTTGTAGATGCAAATGGGATCAGATCTCCTCATTGACGATGGACACGCGCTAGCCTTCATTCTCGATGCCATTCGTTCTGGAGATACGGAGACTCGTAGGTTTGTGATTCATTGATCTTTGGTCTCTTCTCCTCTTTTCAGTGCAGCAAAATCGCTCTTGGACGACTTCCTCTAGGCGATTGAATGTAAAAACTCTGAACCTTTCATCATTCGATCGTGTCATTTGCTCCAGGAGGCATTTGTGAGTATTTTGGTTCCTGAAAAGATCATTTGTTTTTACTTTCCTTACATAATAATATCAAATCGCATAAATGCATTGATCTCTGTAGCTGGCGCTCGAGCTCCGATCACAATACGACACCTTCGATCTCTCGACTTCTCCCTTTGCTCTCGTGGCCACCGTACGTTCATTGTGAATTGGGTTCTTGGATAGATGACGAGGCGAAAAGAGGAAGGAATGCACATTATAATTTCTATTTTTCAGTCGCTGCCGCTGTTGCAATTGATCAGTGAGCGTATGAGGAACGAGACAGGTCCTCCCAGATTTGAAGGTGCTCTTTGATCTTTGAACTAAAGACGATGACATTCTTCATCGGTAGAAAGATCGATCATCTTATCTAGATAATTTCGAATCTGTTTGCAGCTCTCCGAATGACAACCTGGGTCCTGAGATGGGCAGGGGACAGCGAGATCGTGCTGCAAAGTGTACTGAGCCATGGTGAGTCTCACTGAGAAAGCAAGATCGGAGACCAAGGATCGTATGCCCAATTGAGCTTTTTGTCGCTTTTAGGTCTGCTTTCTGCTGGAAACACTACTCGACGACTACTCGTGCGGAAGCTGATCTTGCCCAGACCTATAGAGAGTGAGTGCTTCGTAGTCCATCGATGCAATAGGTTAGAGATCAAAGATCATCCACAAGTGCAGTGTGCTCACACGTCATCCCGAGTGGAAGGCCCGTTTCAAGAGATGGACTCAGGAGGGAACGGCGGGGAATGCAGTGGCCGATCTCGGTAGATCACTGCCTGATGTGTATGTCATTCACTCCTTTACTATTTGATTGTTTTGTGGTTCGTAGATTGACGTAGAATGCGAATTCTAATTAATTCGTCAACTATGGTGAAAATTTGATAAATGAACGCGATATTTTTCAGACCGATCCGAGCTCGAATTCAGTACACTTTATATCAGAACTAGAGCAGAGCAGATACAGAATTGGAGGAGAATCAGAAGGGACTGATGATCCCGCTCCTGCCATGTCTATCGTAGTAACACATGTACAGTCCTGTTTTGTCCCACCGTGAACATGCGTAACCCGGAGTAACTCGGGGTGACTCCGGGTGACTCCGGGTGACTCATCGTGACTCATGGATTTTACTACCTCAAGAATTTATTTAATCACAACAAGTCTATGATATTCTTGTTCAGCACGTCGTCCTCTATCGATCCATATACTTTATTAATTGAATATCAACTTTTAAAACGCCAATTGTAATTGAATTTTAGTGAGATAATTATCGCGCTCCGCGTGGAATACCGTAGTAAAGAGGCTCACAAACGGCTGGCGATCGTGAACTGATTTTATAAAATAAAATACTGGGTTTCTTGCTTTTTGATTGATGTTTGCTGCTTTTTGAACAAAAATAAACTAAAATAAAGCGAACATCAATCAAAAAGCAAGAAAACCCTTATTTTATTTTTTAAAAATCAGTTCACGATCGCCAGCTAAATTTGTGAGCCTCTTAAAGTATATGGATCGATAGAGGACGACGTGCTGAACAAGAATATCATAGACTTGTTATGATTAAATAAATTCTTGAGGTAGTAAAATCCATGAGTCACGATGAGTCACCCGGAGTCACCCGGAGTCACCCCGAGTTACTCCGGGTTACGCATGTTCACGGTGGGACCCATCAGGACTGTATGCGTTTTCTAAACGAACTAACGCGATAAAGAGTTTGATAAAGATAGCAGCAGTTGACTCCAGGAAGTTTACAATTACATGTTTTTGTTGTTTTTCTTCAAGTTTTCATATTATTACGGGTATCAAGCTAATCAAACTCCGATTAGCTAAGACATTACACGAATTGTGTTTGGCAATTCAAGATAAGGGAAATCTTCAATTCACCATTTTATTGTTTTAAGTGATTATTCAGCCAAGCGGAATTCCGGCGCAGCTTGCCATGATCTCAGCGCCCTGAATAAAGATTTGTTGTACATAGTCAATTCTCATCGTATACCTGTTGAACCGCGATATTATTGGAGAAATCCTTCCAACGGAATACTTCGATGAATGCTATTACATTCGGTGTCACAACTGAAACGATGGTTATCAGAATCCACCTTTCCATACTGCATGCCACTGACATATCGTATTGCAAGAGTCTAAATTGTGGTGAACCTCTTGATTACCGTCGAACATTGTCCTCATTTTAATTTGTGCACTCATTATTCTCCTCTCAATCAAATATCTCCCCTTCACTGTTGTACGAGTTTAGACAATCCCGAACTAGATGAGCAGCTCGAAAATTGTTCCCTCGGTTCCGAGCTTCCGACAACATTTCTAAAAACTTTATCTCTCATCGCACTTATTCCATCTTGAATTCATTGCCTCAAGGAACCTTCTCCCTATCGTCCAAATTATTCATCAGATCTCTTACCCCCCATTTAACTGTTTCCTATCTTTTATGATTTCTCTTCTCCCTATCTTTTAGCCATACTCACTCTGGGTCGTCGATGGCGGCGACAACCATACCTGTCCAGCTCTCCCGGCGAGTGCAGTGTTTGCACGGTGATGGGCATAAAATTTGCACGGTGATGGGCGCCCGGCACGGTGCAAATCTTGATCCATGACCCGGGGGTCATGGTCTAAAAGGGATTTTAGGCATGATATGCCAATGTGGACTACAGTAACTCCACATTCTATCGTAACCCAAATTACCGTAATCCGACTATTGGTTCCATCAGGAGTCAATTTGAGAGCAATTTTTCTCGAAATATTTTATAATGCAAAATCATGGCCGAGTGGCTAACGCGCTTGTCTTAGAAACCGAATTTGGGGGTTCAATGCCGGACCCCATAAAATTTCTTTGCCAAGCTTCGGGGATTACGGGATGTGCTACCGTAAGCCAAAATACCGTAATCTCGTTGCATATCGTAAACTGACTTTTTTCTCAAATGATTTTTAAAATTCACTTCTTGGTTCCATCAAGTGTCAATCTGAGAGCAAATTTTATTAAAATATTGGGTTGAGGAATAAGTAACGCTCGTTTTTGAGCATCGTGTTTGGGCTCATATATCTCCCGCCAATCAAATCTAAACGAGCTGACTTTATAGCATTTTTTCAGGGTATGCTCGAGTATCATAGCCGTTATTATTAGAAATATCACGCTTCCTGTGTAGGAGAGAAATTTAGATTTCAATGTACCTGATAGTTTTCGAAAAGTTTAGATTTTTTTCGAAATTGTGTAATTTAACGTGGAAACTGTTCGGTAAATTCACACATTCTCAGGTGAGCAGCCCGATACTACACCTCTTCCATGGTGAAGTGAGAATGGTGCTCGATTCATTGTTGTATTTTTATAGACGTTTCAAGGGGAACGTTCGTGAAAAATTGCAGTTCACTTAACTTATTTGTCTACCTTGAGGATCGAAGGTGCTGGCCTATACACTAGTGCGCTCCAGTCACTCACTATGGAGCTATATTATCACTATAAACATTTGGTGCTACTTATGCTCCTATTTGAAAAATAACAGTTTTCCAAAAATATTATTTTGTGACGGAATCAAAAGAAATGCGTGTTTTGAGGACTTTGGATTAAACCATACCCAAGACATAGTAGCCATTCTATAATTGTGGCCACTTGGTGGATGATAGTGCAAAAGTTGCTCGTCCATTTAACCATCTAAGGCCTTACATTCAATTAGTACGGTTTACAGGAAATAGCAATAAATGTCGATTTCGAGGCTTGTTTTTCTATATCGGACTTACGAGCAATTTAACTCATAAAGAGAATGCTCCACACTTAGCAAAATTCGTCCATATTTTCAACAGGAAAGGTACTCCACATTCAAGCATAATTGAGGTCTTTAGATCTATTGCTAAGAAAACGCGGCTAGCAAAACTTCTTTCGGTCAGTAACTGAAAATCCTACACTCTCGTTAGGCGCATATCTCACACAGGCCTTTACTTGGATATTCCTCTGAATATCATCAGTGTAATGTATAACCATGATACTTTACTACTGCAGCTTAATGGTGGCTCAATAATTCTTCTTCCCTCAGTGCTGACCTGTCAAAACCTCAGGGTGAGGTGCGATAACTTTGAATTGAGCCAGCCATTGTGATCGCCTAAATGATCGGAGATATATGATATAGTGTGCGCTAAAGAGAGTATCCAAGCCCTTATCGATCATCAAAAACCGGAATATAATTGCACAATTTAGAAAGACGGGAGAGGTCATAATCTGAAATTGGAAAAACGAGCGTTACTTATTCCTCAACCCGATATGTTACAACCTAAAATCATGGCTTAGTGGCTAACGCGCTTGCTTTGGAAACGGATGGTTGGAAGTTCCAAGCCGGACCAAACCAAACTTCGTTGCCAAGATTCGAATGTTACGGGGAAGATACCTTACCATATCTACGGTAACCTCGAATATGTGAGGTGGATGCCAGGTTTTTTTTTAACATACCGATTTTAAACCTTTTAAAAAAAATTCGTCATAACTCCGGAAGTTTTGGTCGGAGAGCCTCATCCGTATATTAATTCGAGCGATCAGTCTCTGCGCTACAAATCATAAGACAAGAGCGAAGAGCTCCGACGCAAGGGAAATTTAATGAGATTTTTACATTCAAAGGTTTAAAATGGATCAGCCAACCTTAATAATCATAGTAATTTTACCTTGCTTCGGAGCTCTTGACCCTTGTCATATGATTGGTAGCGCAAAGTCTTATCGCTCGAATAAATATACGGATGAGGATCTCCGACCAAAACTTGCGGAGTTATGACGAAATTTATAAATAAAAAAGGTTTAAAATTGGTATGTTCTAAACCGTGCCATCACCGGTTGAGCCAACTCACATCTTCGAGGTTACAGTAGATATGATAATGTATCTTCCCCGTAACATTCGAATCTTGGCAACGAAGTTTGGTCTGGTCTGGCATCGAACTTCCAATCATCCGTTTCCAAAGCGGGCGCGTTAGCCACTAAGCCATGATTTTAGGTTGTAACATATTTTAATACAATTTGCTCTCAGATTGACACCTGATGGAACCAAGAAGTGAATTTTAAAAGCATTTGAGAAAAAAGTCAGTTTACGATATGCAACTAGATTACGGTATTTCGTGTTACAGTAGCACATCCCGAGATCCCCGAAGCTTGGCAAAGACGTTTTATGGGGTCCGGCATTGAACCCCCTACTTTCGGTTTCCCAGGCAAGCGCGTTAGCTACTCTGCCATGATTTTGCGCTGTAAAATATTTCGAAAAAAATTTCTCTCAAATTGACTCCTGATGGAACGAAGAAGTGAATTTTAAAACGCATTTTGAAAAAAAAGTTAGTTCACGATAGCCACATCAGTCGGATTACGGTAATTTGGGTTACGATAGAATGTGGAGTTACTGTAGTCCACTTTGGCATATCATGCCTAAAATCCCTTTTGGACCATGACCCCCGGGTAATAGATTTGCACCATGCCGGGCGCCCATCACCGTGCAAATTTTATGCCCATCTCCGTGCAAACACGGCACTCGCCGGCGGCGTGGACAGGTATGGCGACAACTCAATATTCTACTCCACAACCAATATCGCCATTTTTATTGTCCCTACCAGTTCCAAGCTACTGGTTTATGTTTCGCACAGTTAAATGTTGTGATAAAGATATGCTATTATATTCGGTGTCACAACTGAAACGATGGTTATCAGAATCCACCTTTCCATACTGCATGCCACTGACATATCGTATTGCAAGAGTCTAAATTGTGGTGACTATTTCATCAGACGAGAATTTAATTGAGAATGGATTGCACTACCTACAGTATCGGACATAAGTCACCGTCCAAAATTTCAAAGTGTTGTAACTTTTGAACCAGATAAGCAATCGGTTTGATGTTTTGGCAGGATACATTAGACCTATTGATGCATTGCCACCGATAGTGACGTCATGCTACGATTTCGCAATATTGCATAGTGATGATGCAATCATATATATGTTCTTCACTTGTGATTTTAAGGTCATTGGGATTTTTTCCTAAGTCTTCTCTCTTTTTGTGATGATAGAAGGCCTCAGCATCTACCGATTAAAAAATAGTACTCATGGGGCGTTGTCGTACAGAAGCAGAACACAGGTTCAAAATAGAGTCCCGAAAAAAATAATTTCCATTCATTGACGTGCTAGAGACTCGTTCAAAGGCTCAAAATGACCCTTCAATAATTCCTGATGACCCACAATGTTCGATATTGATATCTCTTAATTTGACCTCAGGGCACGAATTTTTCACTTTTTCAAATAATTGTTTTCAAATAAAAAATTCGTGCCCTGAGGTCAAATTAAGAGATATCAATATCGAACTTTGTGGGTAATCAGGAATTATTGTAAGGGTCATTTTGAGCCTTTGAACGAGTCTCTAGCACGTCAATGAATGGAAATTATTTTTTTCGGGTCCCTATTTTGAACCTGTTTTCTGCTTCTGTACGACAACGCCCCATGAGTACTATTTTTTAATCGGTAGATGCTGAGGCCTTCTATCATCACAAAAAGAGAGAAGACTTAGAAAAAAATCCCAATGACCTTAAAATCACAAGTGAAGAACATATATATGATTGCATCATCACTATGCAATATTGCGAAATCGTAGCATGACGTCACTATCGGAGGCAATGCATCAATAGGTCTAATGTGTCCTGCCAAAACATCAAACCGATTGCTTATCTGGTTCAAAAGTTACAACACTTTGAAATTTTGGACGGTGACTTATGTCCGATACTGTACCTTTGCAGAATCCGCACTTTTTGTAGCTCAGCACATGCGAAGCAAACGCATTCGATTGAATTGCCGCTCAGTTGTTGACTTTCTTTTGAAAATGAGCGATTATATTATATCGAATCATGCATGTATGAATACATGTTTTCACTTACAGCAATAAGTTCCTGTTGAACAAATTGAACCAGGCAAGTTCTCGTGCATTTTATGAAATCTTTACCAGGAGAGTCGAACATCTGAGCTGCAACGATTATCAGAATAGTTTGTGAACGGTAGAGAAATTAAATACATCGCATACGCACAATGTAAATGAAAATCGCTCCCATCACATGTGCATATAATTTTTTTTTCAATTGATTCTACACCTTTGTTGATGAAGTTTAAGCAGTTTGGCAGTCCGTAGCTCAGTGCATAGCCAGAAGCTCCACAACGAGTGGCTGTCTCCAACTGAAAAATTTACGATCTTCAACGTGGTTTTCTCTCAGCATATTTCACAATTTTGTTTTGAAACATACCTGATTGTAGACATTACATTCATTCTGAGCATGAGTGAATGAAACAACTACGATTACCAAAACAATCGCGACTTTCATCAATTGCGGTCCTGCAAAGCAACCGTGTCATCTCTTCATGAATCAGAGTTGAAGTGAGATGAAAAAAAACACAAAAAAATATGGCTAGAAACACAGCAGGAGCCATAGTCCGGTCCTGACCATTCAAACGATTGGTTCCTTACTTATACGCGTTCTTTATTTGCTTTTACAGTGACTAAAACAAGCTAATCAAAATACATACAAGTATTGTTATCATTTAGATACGGATACTCTCTATCACGCACTATCTCGCCTTGTGATTATTTGCTTTGTGCCCAATGTATTCTGATGATTTTGGCGATGTATGTATAGATAGGGGCCACCGTGGCACCTTGGCCACCTTGGCACCCGCACCTTCTGTAGCAAGGAACATGGGAAGCAAAAGCCATCGACTGAATCGTCGCACAGTTCTTGACGTTTTTCTGTCAATAGTAAAATAATTTACCATGAATACATTGAAAACAAAACATAAAGGTAATCTAGTAGATGAGATATGTTTATCCAATTGCATATCGCCTCATATTGAATAATTGTGCAGTGCCTCTACCACTCACTGCGATAAGGTCCTGTCGAACAAACTGCGCGAGGCGACTTCTCGTGCACGTTAGAAACTGCTTGCCACGAGCGTCAAATGTGTTCGCTACAAACTTGTGTGGACACACTTCATTTATCAAAGGGAAGACGTCAACAAAGTATTGAAAACTGTAAGCCCAACCTCTGTTGCTGAAATTCAGGCAGTTTGGCTGTCCGTAGTTTCTGGCGTACCCCGATGGACCGCATGGAGCAGCTGATTCCAACTCAAAAGTGACATATTTTCAGTCATATGATCTGAGAGATGGTCATTCAAGCTAGTTCACCTGACTGTAAGCGTTGCATTCGTTCTGAGCATTTGCAATTGCTGCAAAGATAACGAAAACGAGTGTTTCAACTATCATTCGTATCGTCCCTGAAAAGTTTTTAAATACGAGAAAACTCTTAAAGAAACAAAAGAAAGAAGAAAAAGAATGCTTCTCAATAAACTCGAAAAATAACGAGAAGCTATACGAATCACACTGTAAACGGGAAACGCTGGATGACTATTCTCTTGCGTTGCTTGAAAAAATGCATGAATCAGAACGATGTAGACATCAACACAAAAAGGATTCTCAATTGAAACGCGAACAGAACAGATTTATCTATGAGAGATTACATTGGAGCACTGGTATAGAGCCGATTGTGAATTTATCGCTATAATCAAACCATTTATACGCTTTGTTTGCCCGAGTTATTAACGACTGAGAGTAAACTATGATAGAAATATACCTGCTAGTCATCGGTCGTATTCTGACGCTCTCTTATTTCGCACACTCTCTTGCTAGGCGATTATTTGTTCTCGCAGTGAAGACTATTGTGATTGCAGCTGTGATGTATGACTATATTTGCATTTCTTGATCGCCATTGTTAAATCTAAAATTAGGGGCTGTCTGTGAATAATTTACACAAAAATATTACTTAATCTAGTTCTGAACTCATGGTCTTTCTAATCCACAGTTGTCACATTTTCTTTAGCCCAGTATCCATTTTTTTCAAACTTCCTGTTCTGAACACCAACAACAACTTTGTCTAATAGCTTCTTGTGCCATACAATGCAATCTTCAGAAAAGGAAACTATCCCTAGACGGAGTACCAACAAGTCAAAAAAAGGAGTCAGACTCCAGGGCAAAAATTTGTTTGTCAATCATTGTCTGGAAATTGTAGTTGCTCTCACGCCTGAGACATGTGTTTTATCGTACAAGAAATATCGGTTCCTTGGTTATTTCGAGATGTCGAGGGCAAATTAGGTGAATGGGCACTGGGTAAGTCGTGGAAAATGTACAGGGTCAGATCTCAACTGGAGGAGTGGCGTGACTATCTATGATGCGATTCGAATGACAAGAACGGCATGGAATGATGCACAAATGACTGGATAATGGAGCCGGAGGAATGATGCAGCACTTGCAGCTGCTGCAGCAGCAGCTCTACTCCTCGTCGGGCAGCTCGAGAACGGGCTGGGGGCGTCGCAGCATGTGGCCGTTGCAGCGGGAAGTCGTGCAGCAGCAGGACGAGTGTCTGCCGTTGTTGCGCACGTTCTCGAGACAGAGAGACTTCTCGCAGTCGAGGACGGCGATCTGAGACAATCTCCAATATTCAATGCATCGAGGAAAAAAAATGGAAAATTAGCATTTCTCGAATTTTACAAATCATTTAATACTCACCGAAGGCAGGTACACGCACAACTGCTTGGTCACTGTCTTGTCCTTCAGATTGATCTGCGCGATCAGGCAGGCGGGATAGGCGGCGATTGGGTGGTTAATGTTCTGAATAACTACTCTTTTATTTGTTGAAAATACATAATCTGCATCGTAGCTACATTCACAGTTTCTCACAAGGTAGTGCAGTTGAAATAGTGACGCTGTGTTCAGACTATGAGTCTATTTCGTGATAAGCTAGTTTATCGATGATCGTCTAGAGCAAAGGAGTCAACTATACCGTACATAGGCCAGTGAGTGTCCTCCCTCTCGGTGGCACACTTCTATCTCGGTGCCGCCTGTCACATTGTTCCAATTGTAGCACTCCAGAGGGCCGGCCTCGTAACGACTGAGCACAACCTCGGGCCTGCTGATACCGTATTCTTATTATCGTATCTACCGTACCTTACTGTGACTAGGAACCCTGTTCATACACAGGTACTGTAACCAGCGGGCTACCGTTTTTAGATAAAAAAAAGTTACCGTAGCCGCGAAAAGGTCTACCGGACTCACTCGAGGTGGAAAGAGTTCCGGCTTCGATCGATAACGGAGGCGACAGCTGCAGAAGCCATGATGGCTACCAGGAATCGGAGGGCCATTGATGAATACGGAAGAGGAGGAACGGAAGATCTGACATGCATTGTATTTGCGCCGCGAAAATGAATACAACCGCATTAGGACTACCACGAGATATGAAATGAGGCGGAGCTAGAAATGAGAGATTATGGAATCGAACACGAGGTGTTTGCGGACCAGACCATCGTGACTGCAGCGGAAATTGGCGATGCGTGATTCTACGGAAGCTGATTTCCTTCGTGCGCGGGTGAGCGGGACAAGTAGACTTGCATCAGGATCCAGTCCAAAATCCAGACCAAATATCAGGAAAAGTCTAGACTTTTATCAAGCAGATTGAAAGGCAATTTCGAAGTCGGAAGCGTATCGAAATGGGTCGTTCTGGTTTTGGAGGCGCCGAAAACCTATCAGACGCATTATCCCGTGCAAAAAAAAGACTGAGGAATCATCCTCACGGGTTCTGCAAGGAGATCTCTAATAGAATGAGCCCACATCATCCTAATAAAGGAGCTAGTAAAAAGCAGCCGCCATAAAGGCGAGGGAGTGCGTCTTATTCCGCACGATAGAAGGACCCGAAATGCGCGTTTGCGGGTCAGACATCATTGTTGGGCCCTTGTTCATCCCATGAGCGACCTAATGAATGACTTCATATGTTGCATTCCCAACTCTTTCATTACCTATCAATATTCAATGAGATGCAGAATGTTACCGTAATCCCTAGACCGAATTTTCCCTAGACCCTAGACACTGGACCTAGACCCTAAACGAATACCCTAGAACTCTCCCTAGGAATCCCTAGACCGACGATTGACAACAAATACTGGCTGCAGTTCTGAGAGTAGGCGGATCGCTAATCTTTGGCTACAAAGCGATAGTGCATTTCAGCTTGCGAGCCCGAGACTACCAGCAGCGCAGACGCATCTTTTATAGGGCCGGTGCCAGATTGGAGGCGGAGCTTCTGGGAAGCCGGATATTTAGTCGTCTCGGATACAAAACGGCGTCGAGGTCTAATCAACTCGTGACAATCCGACAGCGAGATCTACTGACGCAAGTGGGCGAAAAAGGAGGAGAAAACAGTGGGAATGAGTGCAGAGAAGATGTGACGAAGTGGAGGAAAACATGCTTCCGATACAGACCATGTTCCTGAGACTCAGCGTGATTTTCTGGAAAATCACAAAAAAGGAGGAAAAATATTCGAAAAGGGAAGTTCCATGCACATTCCAATGAGAAATGCGGGTGATGGTCTACATCTCGTACGCAATCTTTACGACAGACGAGCGCGTGAGGAAAAGGAAGAAGTAATTAAACGTATTTCGGTATCGCAGTCTGATCAATGAAACAAAGAGTTGAATGTGAAAATGGTGTGATGTTGGTGAATGAACTCCGATCAAAGTGATTTACACTGCTGTAGAACATCAACCTACAGTATCGCTATTCTATACATAGAAGCGTACTACGCGTCGGCTTATCGTGACAGAAATCTTTGCTCAACTCTCACTATGCTGAACAAATGCGTGACTGAGTAACGAGTGATGAGGATTAGTGGCTTTTAGTTACTTTAAACGGCTGGGATTTAGTTGAAGAATATGCATAGCTTTACAGTTTTATCACAATTGCACCAAACCAAAGCAAACATATTTCTAAAGTTTTGTTTTGAGTCGATAGAGGCGGAGATACCGTATTTTCCAAGTTGTCAACACAATAACACCTCGTCTGCTAGTCTGATATCAGTTGTACTTTGGCTACAAATGGGAGTCTAACTGCAAAAAGTGCAAAGGAAATGAACAAGTTGGAGGAAGCTCGTGAGCCCGACGGCCAAACATATTGTCGCTAATAGGCAGACATGGAAGTAAATTGTGAGACTAGCATGAAAGGCAACAATAAAGAAAAGTAATTTCCATCTATACAAGGAAGTTTCTTTTCCATTTTAGAGACCCGATTGACCGATTCAGATAAATTGAACGATTCGTACTTCTTTAAATCTGTGCAAAGCAATGATAATCGTTTCCACTGAGTTGTGCATAATTTTAAACTAAAGGTGGTGATTATCGTGATATTTCACAGAGACATCTTCTATGTTTCAGTTTTACTTTCGAAAATCGGTTGCACTTTGACTACAAGCGACTGCAAAAAGGGCGTCGGAGGGAGCTCGTGGGCCGGCTCTCCGACAAATTCCATTGATGCTGGTGAATGAATGGTTCAACCCAAAAAGTGCGACATACTGGGAAAATGCACGGCTTACGCAGTTTATGAAACCGGTTTAAAAAGCGATGGTGAAGAAAAGCGCAGACTTCGAAGCGTCAAGATGGCAGGGATACTGCAGATTCTTTATATAACACAACATAACTGATTTTCTAGAACTTTATTATCCAAACAACTATAATTTTGTTTTCGTGTAAACATTGTTACGGTTGAATACACTTATAGAATATTATCTGATGAATTTGTCCACTAAAATACTCTCTACCTCTGAGGCGTGTGGGGTTGGGTGATGTCAGTAACTCACCGGTAAAGACTACAAATTACCTACAAAATATGTCTCAGTTATTGCGAGAGAAATATGAGAAGTGTGATTTCCGACTTGACGCTTGACGCTATCAGCGATAAAAAAGCAGTAGAAAAATGTGGAACCGACTGCTCATGGGCTACGGCTCGCGATATATGAGACACTACTTCGCAACTTTATTCGTTTTTTTTTCGGATAAAACAGGGATAAGAGAAGACACGAAATTAACCGATGAATTCATACTACGCGAATCAGGGCGAAAAATAATAATACAACATCGCAGAATGCGGGACGAATTTCAAATTTTCTGCTAAAGGGCTTCGGCTAGAGATGAATTAGCCTCTTCTTCGCAACTTCTTCATTTTTTTCGGAGATAATGAAGGGATAAGTGAAGACACGAAACATATGAAACCATACTACGAGAGCCGAGGCGAAAAATGTTTTTCTTCCGAAAAAAGAAACGTCGTTGAGTGAGAGATGTCGTTTTATAAAATGAAAATGTCTTCTAGTCAGTGGTCATTCATGAATGTACATCGTATTATCTACGAAATGCGATAGACACCCCATAATTTCATCCCATAAAACAACATTTCGATCCAGCCCTACCCCAAGTAGCATTCTTTTTTTTATCGCTCAAACCAGCAACCATCTCCTCTCTTTTGAAGGAATGCACACGTAGAGTGAACTATTTAAAGCGATGAGCAGAATTCAGCACGTTTCTGACACTCGATATCGCTTGTTCTATGGGGCTGCTCTAACTTGACAGTAAAGCTCGCAGAAGTGCGGTCAACCTTGAGAGACAAGAGTAAACGGGATAATAAATCAACGAAAAAATACAGATCAGTTCGGTCGAGATGTACGGTGAAAGTTGAAACGATGCACTCGATGTATATGTTCGAGACTCATTGCATAGTGGAAAACAAAAATCTCAATTCTTCATGAAAATGGATCTAATAATAGGTGGTTTACCTAGGGGCCACAAGCCCCGCCCACTTTCCCTCGACACCATTCCCCTCAAAAGCGAGATCGAAGTAGCACACCTCGGAGACGCAACCAAATCGCACGCTCAAAAGCTTGAAATGTAGCTCTTGCCCTCCAATATCAGTTTCCTGATGGGCACCTTGCACCTTCATGTTTTAATAGGTCAAAAATCGATGTAAAGGTTGGGAATAGGGTGTTTAGGGCACTTCCAGTGCACGCTCATTGTTGAAATAGATTAATTCGTATTTTAGAGGAATTTTAAGCATAAAATTGTATTTTTAATAATTTTCCCCGAATTGTGCTCGATCGAGGGAGGAGAGCGGGAGGAGCGAGGCGAGAGAGCGGGGGGAGCGAGAGAGGCTCCGCCCCTTTCCATCTCGTCTCGCCTCTCCCTCCTCTCTGACTAGGGGAGTCGCGCGCGCTTCTGAAGCTCTCCCGGACTTGGGAGAAGAGCAATCGACATACATCCAAAAGCAAAAATTATATTGAGACCCTGACGGTCATGTTGAGCCTACTTTTGACCTGATTCCGCGAAGTTGGCTATCCACTTTGTGGCCTGTTTACCTTCTCAATATGTCTTTTTTGTATCGATTTCAACGATGTTTCACGTCTTCTTTGATCGTGATGTTGTTAGCTTCCGTCAATTCTGGAGTCTATTCACTTCTGAGAAGTAATGGAACTTCGGTGGAGATTGATGAAAATTTCGACCTTCGTCAAAAGACGATGTATCTTTCTATCTGTGCAGTCAAATATGAGCTCGTTTTGGACGTGCTTCGTAGTGTTGGGGGACCTCTGGTTAGGCGTTTCCAAAGTGGTCTCCGATGTTTGCAACCCATCCTCTACATTCCATCACGCATTCTCGCACGACTACTATCGTCTCTCATTTTCCCCTGATCCCTCGCCGTCCTGTTATCAATTTGATAGATTCCCCCTGAAATTTCTCCTAGTTTCGCCCTGTTTTCACCCAACTATGGCCGAATTCAGACTACTTTGGGCGCTTCCCGTTGTAACTTGCCTGTTCAGCATTTTTGGAATTATCTTACCGTGAGTATTTGTAAATTGTATATCAAATTAGTTATTTATTAATGCTTTTAATTGAAATTCTTCAACAAGCAAATAATATCAGGTCAGTGATTGGCGGGGCCAACGGCGATCTGCAGTGGGTTCTTCCTTTCATCAGGTCAGCTTCATTCTTTCATCTTCTATCTGCAGATTGTGTGTAAATATGAGACGTTTCTGGTCTAAAATGGCGTTCGTTATCAAGTCAATTCGTGCCTTCCCTCATATTCGGAAACGATCACGAATAGAACTATAATGCGCACATCTCTATCACTGCATTATGGACTAGAGCGTAGTAATTCAGGACATTGTTTTTTCTTCATAGTTATGTAAACGTGAGCATTTTCAGCGATGGAGGAGCATTTGCTCCCGAGAAGAACATTTTCGCCCTACTTCAGAACATATCTGCGGTGTTGAGTGAGTTGAAATTTTTTGTTTCTTTGAAATTGGATTGTTGAGGGCTTCGGTCTCAGAATCTGGGTGTTTCTGCTTTATTATTTTATTATCGATCCTTTCCAGTAGCCTTCACTATCTACGTGAAGCATGTGCAATTCGTTGCGTTTTATGAAAATCGGTGAGTCTTCGCCGCTGAATTTTACTTGCTTGCAGAAACTAGTAGGTATTCTTAAGTTGAACTTGTTTCAGACGTTCCGATTTCTTCTGGAGGGTGCTATCGATAATAGCGACATTAATCGGCTTTCTCGCCGCATTTGGACTCAGTTTAGTTGGCGATTTTAGTGTGAGTTTCAGTCAGTGAATTTTTTTCTACATCTGTTTTTCTTGGTTTCACATATGTTTCAGTATTGCTACAAATTGAAAAGTGTACGAGAATTCAATGATTCGATACGAGTTTTGGTCTAAGAAAAACATTTAATTCGCAGGAAAAGGACATTCCAGCAATGCACGATGCCTCTGCTTTCATCACATTTGGTTCAGCGATGGGTAAGTGTTTTTTTAAACATTCATGCCAGACATGCTCCTCAATACTAGAATGTCGTCATCCCAGAATTCGCGTAATCCACACTGTTAGATAGCTGGGAAGAAGATAGCTATGGTCAATTTGATTTATTCCACTACCGTAACCCTTCCCGTTTCAGTCTATATCTGCTTATCGGCCGGTCTTTCCTTTCTCAAACCATTGCTCTGCTCATTTCCGGTGGCGATTGTGCGAGTGGTACTCGCGCTTGTCACCCTTGCCGCGCTCGTATTTCGTGAGTTGATATATGATCGCTGAATATCACCCTCAATTTCAAAGAATGAAGTATATTATTGAGTAATATTGATATTGATATTAATTGATATCTTCGTGTCTCTGAAAATCCTATTTAATACTTTTGTCGTTTTTCATGTAATAATGGACCTAGTAACGAGGGTGTTTATGTCAGGCATTTCTCTGAAAAGATCCACAAGGAAACACATTCCAGACACACTGGTGCTGGATCTCGATCTCGGTCTCTTCTTTCCTCCGGGCGCTAATATCACAGCGTACACTGGAGATACTGAACCTGTGTTCCTCGATTATGACTCGCCTGTGAGTGATCTTAGATTGATTATTGATATCCATGAACATTCAGTTTATTGATTTACAATAAATACTTTTAAAAAACATGATATTTCTAACAATTTGCAAATCTTCTTCCCAATCAAGACTCAAAATTTCAGTACTTCCTCCACCACACGATCGCCACTTCTTCAGAATGGTTGCTGGCCGTCCTCATCTTTGCCTATTTCATTACCGTCGCTGAGGAATTTAGAAAGTGAATCATCCGATGGTGATAGGACGAGTAATCAGAGATTGAACGTCGAACCTCATGTTTATTTGTCTGTCTGAATTCCCTGCGCGTGATGATTGATTGATAGTGAATTCTTATTTGTTCACTTCCAGGTCTAGACTTTGATAAAGACTAGAGAAATAATTCAACTATTAGAAGAAACTTTACAATAACGAAATAGCTTGTTAGAATCCGTGCAATTACTCTGACAGGGGATTTGGTTTAAAAAATAAGTCGACGCCTCAAATTGGTTTAAAATTCGGACCTTGATCTTCATCAATCTGTGCAGGTCATCTCTCACTCTTCCCTCAATAAACTTCCACGCTGATCAACTGCTTCCAATCAGGAAACGACCAACAGAAGATGAACTATGGAAGTAGTTCCGGGATGGACCATAATATGTTTGCTCGCGATAATGTACATAAATATTTTCCGCAAATGTCAGATGCACACAAACCTTCTGGTCATCTGACCTCACTGAAAAAGATAAACATCCTGAGACGCAAATAGCACCACTTCGTCGTTTGAGTTTTTTTTACTGTGTGATCAAAGCAACGATCCCTAAAACCATTTTCCTCTGATTTTCTAACATTCAACGTTTTCCAGCCTGCACACGACAACAGATCGTACACATTCATGACAATCACAGCACAGATCGCATTCCGTGCTAACAGAACAGTCCACGCCTCTCCTAATTGCACAATCAGTTCCTCGGTCTCTGGACGCACCATCCTAGAACAGAGAACTCTCTCAATAACGCATACTCCCTAGTGTCTCTGACTCTCATGAGAGTATGCAGAATGGAGAGCCTATTTCACATCCCTTATCACCAATTATCACTCATTTTCACACCTCTCAGCGCTAATCACTGCGTCTCTCCACACGGCCCACGCTATTTCGTTTTATTAGTTGGAGAGCGGGGTCGAGGCGATAGTGAATGCTGCCACGGCCCGTCACTATGACACGATGATTAGGTGATTCGTGATTAGACCGAGCTCATTACTGTCGATCTGCCGATTTTTTGGCTTATTGTTGATTAATTTTACCGTATCCGAATGTTTTAAAAGATGAATACTGTCGTTGATTTATGTTTATTTACAATTTCAGCATTTTACGAGAAGTTGAATGTATGAGAGGTCTGGAAGTATTGGTTCTCCTTCTTCTCTCCATTTCCACTCACAGCGCCCCGATACATCGAGGTGACAGCGAGAGGTGAGTGATTCATCCATGACACTCCTTCACTCTAACATCGGAGAATTAAAAATATTCCTTATTGTAAGCAGTAAGCGCTAGTCGAACCAGTAAAGTATGGCCAAGTTTTGCACCAGGGTTGGCTAATCCGAGTCGAGTCGGCGAGCCCTCGCGTCTCAGACTCGATGCGAATCAAAAACGCGAGCCACTCGACTAAGGAGTGACTCGTTGCGAGTACTCGCAAGCGAGAGAGAACGTGCGAGCCGGCTATCGAGACGCGAGGCCTCGCTGACTCGCACCGACTTGCCGACTCGCATCCGACTAGCATCTTATTCCCCTTCCAACCATTTGCCGTCAGTTCAATCCCGCGTGCTCCCCATTCATTTTTTGCACTTCTTTTCTGTCATTTTCTATTATTTATTGGTTTGCCTATGACAAGATTTCATGTTTTGCATTCTTTTAGATGGCATATTTTAGATAGTTCGGCATCCACATTTGCTGATATTTTAAATTCCAAGCTTCAGATGATATCTATAATATAGTGCAAAAAATGAAATCTTGTCATAGTGAAACCAATTAATAATTGAAAATGACAGAAAATAAGTGCAAAAATATATGGGGAGCACGCGGGATTGAACTCGCGCGAATGGTGGGAAGGAGAATAAGATGCGAGTCGGTGTGAATCGGATGCGAGTCGGCGAGTCGGTGCGAGTCAGCGAGGCCTCGCGACTCGAGAGCCGGCTCGCAAGCTCTCTCTCGCATGCGAGTACTCGTCCGTTTCGCGAGCCACGTCGATACTTTTCGCTATGTTTTTGGCGCGAGGCCTCGAGTGTCGATTTGACTCGATTTCACCAACCCTGTTTTGCACCATAGAATTTGAGTGGCTCAAGTCATTTTGATAATTGTTAATAATGAGGATCTGTTGCTTCCCCGACTACATTTAAAAAAATTTTATTTAAAACATGCATCCAGCGAACAACGCTCACTCACGTTGTTTCGTAATTCAAAGTAGTACTGAAACATGGGCGATTCTCGTCACAATAATAAATATTGCCTAAAATTTGATTCTTATCTCAGATCAGACCATGACGTCTCTCTCCTCTCCGATTCACCTCCACCCACCACTCCTCGTCCTCCTCCTTTGCTGCCAACAGTACCTGCAAATCGGCATGGCATCATGAGTGAGCTTTTTATTTTTTTTCACTTGGAAAGATTGTTGTTGATTGAGTCGTGAAACTTCCCATCAGATCAATGTATTATCTATTGTGTGTACTAATTGTGTGATATTCTCTTTTTCTCATATTTTCTTTTTAATAAACCCACTCATTACAGTTTGGATGTGCCAAAACGCCGATGTGCTACGAATAGTTGACGAGGTGAGTATCCCATCTAAAAGAATCATTGCAAACTAGCTGATTATCTTCAAAAAATTCGAAATACTTTCGATTATTGAAACTGCTTTTAAAACATTGAGCTTGCAGGTTAAGCAAGATGTCATCGATGCCACTGACGTTGGAAATCTTACCAATGAAGTCTACTCTAGACTCATTGATTTTAGACCGAGTAAGTGGTATTTCAAATTGATACACACTACGAACTACACGATATCAGAATATATTTCAGATAAAAATGAATGGGTGTGGTAATCGTTTCATAGTTTGTAGTCGATCAGATTGCTTCAGATTTTTGTCTGAGGGTATAGTTCAGATTGCCTGAAAATCCTTAATTGCAAGTTGCATCAACCACTGGAGAGCCGTGAATTATCTTAATTTGGATGTTTTACAATCATATATATTTTAGATCGATTGTGGACTGTCTATTCAACGCTCTTCACTACTCGATCAACTGCTAACTTATTGACAGAGGACGGAGAAACGTATAATTTTTTCTAACTTCCTACGTTTTTTTTCTATATTTCTATAGAAAAAACACGGAGAAGTAAAAATCAGTAAAGATCTGTTCGTTCCTTGCTGAAATGTTATTGAAGTTTTAAAAAAATCTATTTTGTTAGTTTACTTTAAATTTCCGTATATCAGCACGACGCCTGGCCTCTGCTTTGTCCAATTCAACGAGAATCCTCAGATTTTAGTCGTTGCCGACCTCGCTGAAGTCATTTGACCTACCTATCCCTTACATTTATCTGTCCATGTGTATATTTGCGGGCTTTCCTCTTCCCGATCTCAATCAATATTTTGTTGCCGATTCAGTGATAAACGTTTATCCAACAGTAATACTTTCTCATTATATCACGGGGTGCTGATAACGAAGAGAGGTCGATCGATGATACTGATTGCAATTTTAAATATTAATAAAAAATAAAACAAATTGGGGGGGCTAATGGCAGCATTCGGTAGATGAATCTCAATTTGATGTCTGGGCACAAGGAGATCACAGAGGAGAAAACAAAGCAAAGGCTGGGCGGGGTTTTGATTGCGCTTCTAAAGCATATGGCTAGAGGTATTCAGGGCACCATGGTTATCTAGCCCGTTTGGAGAGGACAACTAGGAAAACAATTGCGAACGCTGACAACGAGATAGCGAGAGAGCCGGCGTTACTCAAGGAGGGAGCGATGAAAAAAAGATTGGCTAGTGATGATGCAACATCTCAGACTTGTCGTTCATCATCGAACGACGCCAAGGTGAAATCGCCGAAGTTCTTGCGAATATCCCTCGAGAGAGCGCGCAGTTGCTCGACCTGATTGAATATCAATGAAAGGGATAGTCATTAGCACTCTCAAAGCCCATTGTTTCAATACCCAACAGTAGGGGCCACAAAGTTGATAGCCGACTTTGTGGAATATGGTCCAAAGTAGGCTTAATGTAACCGTCAGGTTCTCAATATCATTTTTGCTTTTGGATGTATGTCGATAACTCTTCTCTCAAGCCCGGGAGAGCTCTCGAAGTGCGCGTGCCTCTCCCAGTCAGAAAGGAGAGAAAGGCGAGACGAGAGAGAAAGGGGCGGAGCCTCTCTCGCACGTGTCTCTCTCTCTCTCCCCGCCCTTTCGTCGCTCTCCTCCGCGCATCGAACACAAATCGGGGGCAACTATTAAAAATCCAATTTTGCGCTTAAAATTCATCTAAAATACTAAGGAATCATATTTTCACTGTCCAAAAATTGTGGTCGTCCAAGAAAGTGTCAAAATCGATGTTTCGGGGCCATTTTCTCGAATATTGATCTACTTGAAAAAGTCAGATCTACTTCGGACAGGGCTCGTTCGTTAGGGCATGGTCAGAGCTACACAACAAGCTCTTGGGCGAGTGATTTCATTGAGAACGTGATTTGTGTTTCCTCGATCTCGCTTTTGAGGGGAATGGTGTCGAGGGAAAAGGGGCGGGCCTTGTGGCCACTACCCAACAGAAATGTTCCGCATGTTTTGAATTCTAATCGCTTCCCAAGAGCTCAGAGCTAACCTCGAGTAGATTGGCGAAGTCCAATTGCCTTGCGTCTTCTCCCTCAACGTCGACCTCATCTTCATCCGGCTGCAGGGGCTGGAAGCGAGAAGCTCCTGAAATGTTATATTTATTATATATTTTTACGCTTCATCATCCACTGACGATCGTTCATCTCCAATAATTGCCAGTTTTACGTCAATCGTGAAACATATAATTTCGCGATTCAAAATGAGCAGATTGCAGAATAGTTTGAATATTATTTGCAGAGTCTTTCCTTGGAATTTCATTCTGATAGTCAGTTGCCTAATTATTAGAATAATTTCAGATCTCTTCTTCTCTTCTCTCACCCTGTCTCTGTCCCTCCTCATCATCCGTCTCCATCTCACTTCCAGTCACGCGTTCGTACTCGTCCTCATACCCGATTGAATAACCTGGAATTTATTAACTATTTAAAAAGTATACATATATCATATTTTATGTTAATTATCGATTAGCATAATTCGCTTTGCTTCGATCTAGTCAGAAAACCTTGAGACCACGAATGCTAACCAGATCGCCAGTGTTTGTGCAGTGGCTCCAACTCGATGCTCGAGCACGACGCATCTCTCAATCTCCTCGTCCTTGCAGCAAGTGCAGCCCGCGTCTGTCGCTTCGTCGGACGAGATCTGCAGCAAATAAATAAGTAGATGAATCGTATTCTGATTGGCTACTAGATGACGTGTAGCCATGTTGTTTCCCCAAGGAACCGCCAACAAACTTGCAAAGATCTCATTGAAAACTCGAAGAGATGTGGTCAACTATTCAAGCACAGTATGTTATTGAGTACCAGTCAAGAGAGATTCTACCAATTATCTAAAATCATTCCCAGCTTTATGAACAGGGTGAAACACATCTGTCAAACTGCCCCAATAGTTAGGGATGGCAGAACAAAATCAATCAATTTATGCGTAATGATGATAATTAATGTTGATTACTCGCTCACCGTGACGAGGAAGCGTACATCCCTCCTGCATCACTGTCGTTGTCGTATTCTGTGTGGCAGGCGGAGGAACCGGGACGGAGCATGCTCCTGGACAGGTATGGTGTGGTTGAGAATAAAACGAGTTACCCTTTAACCCAATTGAAGACTCCTGGATTAACTTATTCGTTCGTAGTGTGTATTTTTGAGATAATAATGAATTGATGCAAAAGGAGGGTCGAAAAGAAGGAAGTAAGAGGTATTACGTGCATTTGTTTAGGGAGGGGAAAACAGATAAACTCGGCAACCTTATGTGGTGTTAAAATCCTGGAAAAGTAAACGGAAAAGTAAAAAGGGTGTTAATTTTTTCCTGGAAAAGTAAATGGAAAAGTAGAAAGATTTGAATTCGCGCCGGAAAAGTACTGAGATTTGAATTCCCAATTTCTATATCTCTGTTCCCAGTGGACCTAACGATTTGAAAATCGGTTCTAGAGGTTAAAAGGTTCGAAAAAGCATATAAACCGACTTTCAAGTCTCTAGCTTCAATGGGAACCGAGATACGAAATTGCGGGAATTCAAATCTTTTTACTTTTCCATTTACTTTTCCAGCGAAAAATTAACACCCTTTTTTCCGTTTTCTTTTCCGGGATTTTAATACCACATGAGAGACTGTGGATGGTTGAATTAAAGACAGAAGGGTGAACAGTCAAGAGTGGAACAAACCTTGTGGATCCAATCGTCTGCGGGAAGGGCTGCTCCTCGCGAGGCGTTGAGGGCTGCAGAGGCGGAATATATTTAAAGACGACGAATCCGTGGTTTTCGACAACCACGATACGAACGAATAAAGCCAGTATTCTCGAGATTTGTCTTCGCATTCATGAGAATTCTCACCAGGACGGTCTCTCCGAATTGCTGCAACTCGCGCAGCATCCGATCTACGCGTCGTGCTGCTTCATCCAATTTCTCAGTCGCAGTTGCTGCAAAGATGAAATCTCGTTTCAGAATTTTACGAGCAACATTTCCAGCAAGTACGCAGCAGAATAAAGAAGGCTTCTCTTCCTCCGACATTTCTATAATCAGAGTGACAATGTATTCCGATAATAGTGAGACTCATTTCTGATCCCGACAACTGTAGCCTTTCAGATATGATTCACAGGGTCTTCATCCTTTGCTGAATTTTGCAAAAGAATATTTCCAGAGTGTACGTTTT